>CM031871.1:2162747-2255146 GCA_018697195.1 Certhia americana
TCACCGGTGAGGGGATCGGGGGTCTCTAAAGGCACGGAGTGTCACCGGTGAGGGGATCGGGGGGTCCCCGAGGGCACGGAGTGTCACCGGTCAGGGGATCGGGGGGTCCCCGAGGGTACGGAGTGTCACCCGTGAGGGGATCGGGGGTCTCTGTGGGCACGGGAGTGTCACCGGTGAGGGGATCGGGGGTCTCTAAAGGCACGGAGTGTCACCGGTGAGGGGATCGGGGGTCTCTAAAGGCACGGAGTGTCACCGGTGAGGGGATCGGGGGTCTCTAAAGGCACGGAGTGTCACCGGTGAGGGGATCGGGGGTCTCTAAAGGCACGGAGTGTCACCGGTGAGGGGATCGGGGGTCTCTAAAGGCACGGAGTGTCACCGGTGAGGGGATCGGGGGGTCCCCGAGGGTACGGAGTGTCACCGGTGAGGGGATCGGGGTGACCATGAGTGCAGGGGTCCCTCTGGGGCATCACCGGCCACGGTGAGGGATGGGGATCTCTGAGGGCATGGGTTTGTCACCCCTGTCGGGGGCAGTGGTTCCTTGAGGGCAGGGTTTGGGGGGTCCCTGAAGGCCGGTGGTCCCTGTGGGCAGGGGTTTGTCCCCAGTAGAGGGAATGAGGGTCCCTGAGGGCTGGGAATCGGTGTCCCTGTGAGCAGGGGATGTTCCCAGCATAGTAAGGTGGACTCTGGCAGTGAATTTAGTTGGTGAGATCTCTTCTCCCCAAGATGCCTTCAGCCAGGCCGGGATCCACACTGCTCAAATGGCTCTAAACCCGCTGTTTATCCTCACGAGGTTCCTTGTACAGCCATTCCTTCTAGCAGAGTGTCCCTATGCAGTAATAAAACTGATAACTTACCTGTAGGCGTGTAACTTTGTAGAGCGGTCTGCACTACAAGGTGTTCCTGAAATGTTTATCCCAGGCAGAGATGTGGAACGATATCGAGCTCCTGCTGAGCGACGACACCGGGCAGTTCCCTGTGGGCTTGGGACAGGAGTGTGGCACCGCCTTGTACCAGGTGGATTCACTGCTGCAAATCACATCTTCAGAGAAGGTACAACCCATCAAAGCTCTGCTTTTGTCTTTCTTGATGATTACCTGGGCTTCTTTTCGTGTTTAACAACACAGACCTTTCCCTCCCAGGTCTCTGTGAACCCTCAGCTCCATGCACGCAGCTCCAGGGATGGCAGCATTGTTGTTGTGGACAGATCTGTGGCACTTCTGGACAGCACTGGGCTGTCTCTTCTGATGCACATTCAGTTTGGTGAGTTCTTTTCTTTGGAATTCCACTTGGCAAGTGAAAACTGGCTTTTTAAATACCTAAGTTTGTACAGGAAAACATTGCAAGTGTCTGACTAGACTGTAAAAGGAAGCATTGCAACAAGTACCTAAGTAATAAAAAGTGATTTTGGCTACTTAACACAATTAAGTATTTCAGTAAAAATTTAATTAGAATATTTTCTAACTTTTCTATGAAGTGGGAATAATAGATACCAAAACCACTCCCTGCAGGCTTCTTCCCATACTTCATTTAGTCAAAATAACTTGTTTTGAAGAAATCTGTGGTACTTTATTGTCCAGTTCTCGTGTTAAGAAGAATTTATGTGTTTATTCATAAACCCCAAATCTCAATATCTGACATTTTGCCATGGAACTTTTCAGATACTAACGTGGATGTAGTGGGTATGTGTCAAGACAAACAATTCCTTGTGGTGGGTGAGAGAAGTGGCAGTTTACATCTTATCCACATCCCATCAAAACAAACCTTGCTAACAAAGGTACAGTAACGTTTCTATTTAATCTTGCTGAGCACATTTTGTTCTCAGACTTCCTTGAGGTTTTTTAAATCTTCCTTCCAAATACCAAAGTATAAAGATCCTTGTCTTTTTGGCCACATATTCTAACCAAAGAGGTGAAATGGGCACTTCATTTCCCATGAGTAATGAATAAGCAAAGTCTATTTAGGAATGGCATGCATAAACAAGAACCTTCATGAGAAAAAATAGTTTAAAGTTTGAACTGATGATCAATACTTCAATTTTTTTTTTAGTGAAATACAGAATAATACTCTTTATGCTGTTTCTATTTTAGATTTTGGTTGAACAATCTACAAGTGAAAAGACTTACTTAAATCTCTTTTTTGTTAAAGATAATGCAGATGCAGGTAAAAACTGGATGATTTTTTTTCTCCCCCTTTTGTCTGAATTTTTTGTGATTTTGTTCCCCTTTAATAGCTCTCAGGGAAAGAGATTGCAAAATAAGTAATACAGAAAAGCATAAGGAAAGGTTAATTTTGTGTGCACAATGCAAAGCAAACTTGTATAAGATTCTTTATCTTATTAATTATTTTACAATAATATAGGAAACAAACATTCAGAACTCAATATCTCTTTCTTTTGAGACTGGACTAAACATATGAAAATGGTTAAAAAGGAAGAATTCCTCCTCTGTTCTATTAGACTTCAGTAATTCTGTTCTCTAAGCTCTCAGCCCTGCTCTGTCACAATAAAATATATTATTCTGCTCCTAATTGGAAATGACAAAATTTTTGTTTAAAGTAGTCCAATCTTTTGGTCAGATGATTTTTTGGGGTCAGTTATTTAACTGTCCTGTTGACAAGCTAGTCTTCTTTTTCCTTGCTCTTGAATACTTCAGTTTGAAATATTTCTGTTGGGTTTTTTTAGGTGTTTATCACATGTTCATTCTCACAAGCAATGGATGCTTCTGCATTATGTGTGTCCCACTTGGTAAAACACAGGAAGGTAGGATAAGCTACAAACCCCTTGGAATTTCATTAGAAAATGTATTCAAAAGCATTCTGTGTGCCTTTTGAAAATTTTGAAAACGTTTATTTAACACCGGTTTTATTTTTATTTTTTTTTTAAACATTTAGCAATTGAGAAGATGGATATGACTACAGCAAAGCAAGTAAGAAACATCTACAAAAGTGGTAAAATTGTTAAAAATGCAGAGTTTGTAAGCAAACTTTGCTCTGCACATTCCACTGATTGATTACCAGTCCATTATTCCACCTCATGGCTGGGATTGTTAGTTTTTTCTGCACGTTTAGAAATGAGCAGAGGTTTTATCCACTGGTTCTATAAACAACTCTTTTTCTTCCCCATTCGTTGACATCCCTTCCTCTCCCACCCACAAGTTACAAGGACAGATAAAGACAACTTTCATTGCCACTGGAGAGCATCACGGCCTGGGCTGTCAGGATTTTGTGATCAGCAACTCAGTGAACAAAATCCATTTGATAATTGGGGTAAGCACTAAGAACGTGATCATAACAATTTTCATGTGGTCAGTGATGGCATTTTTGGATCTGCAACAAAATTTGTCTCCAGCTGCTTGAAAAAGAAGCTTATCAGCTTTTGTGCACTGTTTTGCATTTGATTTCCTTCACTGTAAATTTAAAGGTTATCACTTGTCTAGCCTGTCTGTAGTTTTTCTCATAAGGAAATAATTTGTCATTTCCAAAATTACTTTGTTTTGATGGGTGAGGGGAAAACATTTTCATCCTGAATTTCTGAGCCAGTTCCTGGTCTGTACAGGCTGGATTGTTTATAGATACTATCCTTGAGCTCACAGACAAAACCAAAGTTGGCAAGAATCTTCCAATCAGGTTCTCATTCTACAAGGCCTGCTAAAATAACAAGATCTAATTCAACAAAGCTTTAAAGCATGAATTAAGTAGAGGAACTAATGAAGAAATTAAAATATAGACATGCTTTGAAATGTAATTTGGGACTGAAACAAGTTCTTTGAGATTATTTTTTAAAGCCTGTTGAATTTTTTACAGAGGGATTTTCCTCTGTAGGCCCAGAGTAAATTCATTCAGCATTTATGTTCTAAGAGAATGGAAAATGGATATTTTGAAATACTGTTTCTCAAAGAGCCAAAAACTGCTGAGTATAACAATCACTGTAACAAAAGCTGGTCTTGAAAGGAGAAGGGAAAAAATAAAAATAAAGGAATCAATGTATTTTTCTGAACATCATTAGAGGAACAAAGTTAAATTTAGTTTTGCAGCTTTCCAAGTTAAAGATCAATTGTAGAAGCAGACATGTCAATGGTCAGATATCTCAAATATCTCCTGTCTTACCCCATGTTGCTTTGCCTCTCCTCACAGGGTAAAGGTGATTGTGTGCTCTCCAAATGGGAGGTGGACCCCACCAATGCCCTGGTGTCTGCTCAAAGTTTTGCTGATTCAAGTCTGATCCAAGGTAAAGAAGGTTTTATCTTTTTATAGACGAGCGTAGATTTCATATTTAATTGCAGAATGTTCTAATTTTCTGTTATTTCATTGTTTTCAATAAATTCACCTGTACCAAACAGAACATTTTTGTGAAGGTACAGCCAAAATGTGGGCTTCAAAATTGCAGTTTAACTTAGTTACAGAAATCACAATTCTCTTTAAGCTCAACTTGGCAGAGTCCTAGGAAGTTGCATGAGGTTAAACCACAGAGGTTTCCAACACTTGGTTGTGTGTTCAAATATGTTTTTGCTTCTGATACATATCTCAAGAAAAATAATGCATTTATGTGAGTATTAATATTTTTTAGGTGCTGCAAAACTTCAAGTCCTTGACAATCAGCTGTTTGTTTTGGATACAGAGGTATGGGTAATAATTTGATTTAATCTTCACTTTACAATGTTCTTGAACCAGCTTATAAACATATTTTTTAAGGTTTAAAGTGAAGTTTCTGTAAAGTGAAGGTGCTTATATTTACTTATATCAAGAGCATCTTGATCTTCCTGTATTTTTTTTTTGTTAAATTCTAATCCTATTCATTATTTAAGCCTTGAAATGAAAACTGTCTTCTGTGAGGAAAATATGAAATCATATCTGATTTTTTTTTTTAAATCTAGAACATCCTAAGCACGTGGGATATTTATTCTCTCACTCTAATTTGGGATTGGCCTTTAATACATATTGAAGAGTTTCTTCTCACTACTGAATCAGATTCCTCTCAAGTCACGTGGTAAGTGAAGTTTTACAGCACCAGTCCTGGGAAGTGAAAATTTGTCTGGTGCTGTGATTTCTATGAAATATCTCATTATTTTGGGCCCTGATGCCTTGTTAGAAATTCCTTTCCTTAAAAATTAAGATTAAACAGAGTGTGTGAAAAGGTGTAACTACTGTTCTAAACTGTGAGAAAGTGCTAGAAACTATACAGCTATATATTAAAATATAAAGGGATTTTTACATGTATTTGTTTTCATGGAATGCAAAATTTTCTAAAACATAGAAGGAGAACTATTCCACAGTTTTAACCTAAGATTCATACAGCAAATTTTGCTTTCTTTCATCTATTTCTCATTCTTTAGGCAAGAGCTTGCCAACGTGAAACTGGTTGTCATGACAATGCCAGATGACAAACAGGTATAATCTCCTTACCTGTGTTCTCTTCCTTAATTGTTATGCAATTGCTCATAGGAAAAAAAAAGGGGGAGAGGAATGGAGGTGACAAAATATTTGGGGCACAGAGAATTCTGAAGAGCTTAAATTCCAAACTGAAATGTGGCCATCTACATACCAGGGCCTAGCAAGTGAGGGCTGTTGGGATTCTTGTGGTGGTGACCAGACCAAGCTGTCCCTGGCTGGGGTTTTTTATGGGTGGTTTGGGGTTTATTTGTTTGGATTTTTAAGGCAGGCAGACAAGGAAGAGAAGCCAAATTTATTATTCTCTTACACCCCTTGACAGATTTCTTTAGAGCAATGTCTCTGCTGCCTTCAGCACCTACCCCCAGGTACAGTCAGGACAGCCAACTGAAATAAAATACCAGGATGAACATTATACAATTTTAAAAATGAGATTAAACCTGTTGAATTATATACATAATAGGCCTAGAGAGAGAGAGGGAGGTAAATATCTGAAGCTTCATTAAACTTTCTCTAACTGGAGACCTGCATTCCATAAAAACTCCTACAAATACTGCCCTCTAATTCCATAAGAATTCAGAAATGATTCTGCAAATATCACTCTCTCACCAGTGTAAGAGAAAAAAGTAATTCTGACTTCTTTGTTTGTTTTCTCCCTTTTTTTTTTTAATAGATGAGAAGCCTAATGGTTTTTACATTGCCCACTATGCAGCAGCTCTATTGTCTGGAAGTATCTCTTGTTTCTTCCCTTGTTCAAAGTGGAATTTGCACAGTAGGTTTTGATGACTTTTTTGTTGTTGTTCTTTAAAGAAAAATAGTTCTCTTAATATGTGTAAATATTAAAGAGGGTACTGTGTTATTCTTGTTAGGTTAGAACCAGTTTCTGCTAGAAACTTTGCAGGAACCATATGAAGAAAGATTAAGTGATGTCCCCAAAGGATAGAGAAAAATATCCTATTATGAAGCAAACTGAACAATTTAAATTTAGTCTGAGGTCTCTTGCACAATTTATAGCACTGCCAGTCATTCCTGCTTCTGTTATAGATAAAAACTGAGGAGAGTTTTTTAAGTCCTCTTAGCATAGAAAAATGCTCTGGATTTATTTGGAATTTATTTCATTTCATCTGATGGTTTCTGTCATTGCACACTACAGGATACAATATACTTCTTGGAAGGAATTCATGAAAAGCATCAGATGTAAGATAATATTTTGTTTGTAACTAGCCCATTATTATATAAAAATGGCAGATTACTTCCACGTAGAGTTGATAAATTCACATAGTTCCCTCTCCTCCTCAGGCCCTCTGAAGACCCAGTTTCTATAGTTGTGATGAGAAGTTTAACTGAAGCCTTGCCAGAAAATAGGTACTGGTTTCTGTGAAATACCACTGTATTATATTTTTTTAAAAGATCTGGGCTTACATTGAAGTGATTTACTTTATTTCATCCCCAGACTAAGTCGTTTACTGCACAAACACAAATTCACTGAAGCAGAGAATTTTGCTATTCAGTTTGGACTGGATGTTGAGGTGAGTTGGTTATTCATGATAAAACATGATCTCTCTTATTTGAGATCAATAACTGAAAAGATGAATAAGATCCTTGCCCTATAGTCCAATAGAAAATATTAAAAATATTACAGATATTATTAACGCAGTGTGATGTTACCTTATAAACCAACTCACCACACATTATTTTTTTTTAAACAGCTTGTATACAAAGTAAAAGCAAACACTATTTTAGAGAAACTGGCTTCAGCTTCTCTTGGGAGTTATGGCCAGGAAGCCTTGCTGGATCTTGGCAGTGAAGCCAAAGAAAATCTGCAAAAAATTCAGGTTTGTTTTTATTTCTACCTTCCTTCCCTACTAAAGCAATTCAAATTATAAAGGATCTTGGAATTAATTTCAGTTTTTTTCCTTCTGCTAACAGGACAACCAGTTTGTTGTCAATTACTGCATAAATGCTCCGTGGCCACTGTATGAAACCACCCGAGAAATGCTGAATTATGCTAAAGTCAGAGTAAGGGATTTATTTGTTTCTATTTCTTCTACACTTCAACTTCTGTTTCACCTTTCTGTACCACTGGAGAGGGGGACAAACCAGTTACAGTCATTCCAAAAGGCAAAAATAAAGGCATTATAAATCCCATGTAACCAAACATGAAGAAGCAGCAAGTCTTGTCCCAGCCTCGTTCTTAGTATTGCTCAAGGGCAAAAATGAGCTCACTGTTTTATTTTTTGCATCAGAAAGCAGGGTTTAGTTTGAGCAGCAGGTTTTTTAAGTACCTTTAAAATATTAATTTTCAAACTAAAGCTCAAAGTAGGTCACCTTTTTTGTTTTCTTTATTTTAGTCTTATCATACAGAACCAGAGAGATACACATTATCTGTCTGATCCTCCATTCATGCAGAAATCCAACCAGATTAGACTGGATCAGGTTAGATCCAATCTAACATTGTAAAATCTCAATTTATTGACTTTTTGCTCATGTCTTTACTGCACTCACAGTCCTGTCTGGCATGTTCTGAGTTGGCAGCCAAACCATTTCATGTCCTTTTTTCAGCTCTTGAAGAAAGATAATAGAACCAATGCTCCACCCTCTGATGTGCCTCCAGTATCCATAGCTGAGGTGAGGACAAATTTCTTGGATCTGCAGTATCAATTATATAAACAATTGTAATGTAGAGTCTTACAAACTGTAAATTCAAATTATAACTGTGAACTACTGCTGAATTTTTTAGAAGTCTAAACGAAGATATGTTTTATGGTATGAAAGAGAACCACAGTAATGAGATTCAGAAATAAGCCCTTCCATCAGTCATAGAAAAATTCCGTTTTAGATGCTCCATAAATTGAAAGCAAAACCTTTCTTAAAGAACTTTTAGTTATTTCATTTTGTTTCTTGTTTAGTCCTGTTGTAAACTGGCCTCATCTGCCTTCAAGGAGAATCAGTGCTCTAATCATGTAATGTAACATTATGTTAATCCAGATATTAATCTTAAATCTCATCTGCATTCAGGTACTGAGAGCTCAGGCAAGGCTTACAACATTCTATGAAGCTTTTGGACTAGAGAAATTCAGGTTTGTTTGTGTTTAAGATTTAAAGTAAATTTAATTGTGATTGTTAAGCCTGAACCACTGAAAGTAAGATTATTTTAGTTTTTTAATATGATTTCATTAAACTTCAAGCTCTTCCTTCTCTGCCAGAAATTTCCTGTCCTGTTCTGTGGAGAAGGGAGACTGCAGAGAGGTTGAGTCATCCTATATGTTGAAAACATAAATTATCTGTTGCACATCCACTTAAATAGCTGGGGTTTTGTTGAATATGTGTAGGAGGGATTGTGATTTTATACAAACACGAAGTACCACTCCTATTGTTTCTTACAACATCCAGCACTAGGTAGAAATGTTTTGAAGTTCTCCCCAATTTCTTTGCTACTGACATTTAACAAAACCTCTCTTCCCCCTCTCACTTTTAGTGGCATTGCTTGGACAGAATTCCTGAATAATGAGGACGTGTTCAAGATTATTGTTTTTCAGCTGGAAGAAGGAAATTTGGCTTGTGCACAGTACCTCTGGCTGAGGCATCAGGTGAGGTGGCACAGATATCCCTGGGATTTATGGAGGGGGTTAAATCTCTTCAATTTTCCAGCCTAATTTCACAGGGGCTGTTACAAAACAGCTCCCCTGAGAAGCAAAGGTCCATGGCAGAATCTCATCAATTGCTACAATTATTACCTGTTCACCTGGATGCTTAGGAGGCTGAACTTCTTATTGATTTAGGAATAAACTGGTATTTCTGATGTCAGAATTCATATTTCTAAGTTATGGCAATTTGATTTATTCTACAGTGCTTGTAATATTCCATTCACTTTCTTGCAAGCACAGCTCTCAGAATTAAGTGGATGTCTGCTGCCTACCTTAAAATCCTCTAAAAATAATCACAGACTCCTTACTCTGAATGACACATTTAAGGTAGTGTGTGTCTGCTGTTATTTTATTTTTTAGAGCAGGACCTTCAGTTCCAGGTCTCTTGTTTTCTCAGTAAGACAGAACTATAGAACAAGACTGAAAGTAATAGGACAGTGTGATTTGTAAAAAAATTCCTTCAATTAGGTCTTTTTTTTAAGAAGACCAAGTTCTAGTTTTACTGAACAAAGCTATTTATTTAATTTCTGTCTACGACTACTGAGATTTTCTCTTTGTATTTGTGAAATTTACTGACTCTTCCTATTAGTGAAACAGCTTTACAGACTATCAGATGAACATGTACTCCATGGATCACTAATTGTTCTGGTTTAATATTTCAGGCTGATTTTGAAAGCAGCTTTGATGAGAAAATGCTGAAGGATTTGCTCAATGCCATCCATTTCACTGCTCCTTTGAAGGAACTTTGTGTGTGGCTAAAAAATTTTGTGATCCCCTTCTCAAGAAGAGCTGTGCCAGATGGACAGGTGAGAATAACTTAAGAACTGTTAACTGTAATTTTCTCAGACTAAGATGATTTTACTCTCAGACCTCCAGACTTCTGAATGTCAGGAACTTGTTCCTCTGTCTTTGAAATGGATTCTTTTCTCTAGCATTTATATTTGGAATTATTTCTTTTGAAAGAAGTTTCTAATGGTAAATTTTGCTTTGATAGATAGCATAACTCTACTTCTAACTGTTTTTTTTCCAGAAAATATTAGCAAAATGGCTGGAACAAGCTGCTCGAAACCTTGAATTAACTGACAAGGTAAATCACACTGCAGAAACTTGGCATATCTTGTATTTCTAGGTGTATAAGATAGTTTGCTAATATCAATTATTTTGGACAGGCAAACTGGCCTGAAAATGGACTCCAAGTGGCAGAGATTTTTTTTACAAGTAAAAATCAAGGTGAACTGGGAGTGACAGCTTTTGGCAAGTGGACTCCTTTGGTAAGAAATGTAACAAATACCAGAATTAGCTGCTAAGAGACTTCAAACAGATGCTGTGTGCTAGAGCTGGAGTAGATGATAATTAGGTCACTGTTGGTTTTGGTGAAGATTGACTTAATTCCATAAAAGGAAAGAACCACGTTCCAATTTTCTTGTGTTTAAAGATCTAAAAAAAGTTGATGACAGCCTCTTAATGGCCTTGTTTCCTAACATTTCCCTTCTCAATGCTGTTCCAGAGGTGTGGTGACTGTGAAGAGATACAGAGGTTAAAAAAGCTGGTAAATGATTTACAAGAATTGAGAAATCTGTACAGAAAATACAACTGCAGGCTGGCATTCTGTGATTTTGAAAAGGTAATCCTGCAGACACTTGAAAAAGTACTTTTCAGTGTGTTCTGAAAATAAGAGTCTTACAGCATGTGATTTAACGTCAGACAAGAGAGGAATCCTGATGGATGGTTGATTAAATTTCCATTCATAAGCTGCTAAGACTATTTGATAAGTTGTGTTATAAATTTTCTTTCAACTCAGGTTATAAATATAACATAAGACACTGTGAGAAGGTGTGGCTCAAACTCTGGTTTGCAGATTATTACAGATCCTCTACTGTGGCACAAGGATTGGCAACAGAGAAATTGAAAGTACAACTGAGCAAGAAAAGCTTTGTAAATGAAAGGGTTTATTTGAGCTAAAGAGAGATTCTTGCTCTGGAAATCTTCCAGTTGATATCAGTGGCCTCTGGATGTTGGATTATGTATCAGAGATAGAAATGACCTTGCACTGACATGTGTGATGTTCTAACTTGGCCTTTTCCCACTTGCTGCCCAGGAAAATGCAACCACTATTGTGTTTCGCATGCTTGATAAAATTTTGGCACCGGAGCTTGTCCCATCAATTCTGGAGAAGTTTATAAAACCCTACCTGTGTGAACACAACCTACAAAAAGATGAGCTGCTTCTACAGTATGTCAAGGTATCCATATTTTCTTCCTTTTGAGGAAAGCTATTTCAACATCAGGAAGCAGAAACCAAGTCTGATGAACATTTGAATTTACAACCAAATTTTAGGCCCAGCTTTTAGATCAATCCTATTCCTGTCAATGAACTTAATGATCGTTACCATTTCAGTTAGGAAACAATCTCTTAATGCCCAGAAAACTTTACATTTTTGTTCATATTCTAAGATACTCCTCTCTTTTCTGATTTCAAATGTTCTAATCACCTTTTTCAAAACACAGGATTTGCTGGAGCGTTGTAGGACACGATCTATTTCAGTGTTTGAAACTGCCTGGGAGGCCAAGGCAGTGGCTGTCATTGGCTGCATCTCTGACACAGATGTGAGTATGTTTTATAAAAGGCATCAAGTGACTCCAACACATCAGTTCAGAGCAAAAGATGATTTTTACATAATCCTTCTGAGTACATTTTTAATGAGTGCTATGAGGAGAAAATAGTGTGTTGTCTTCTTATTCTATTTTAGTCATCTCCCCTGTGATCTTTTTTGAGGATATGATTGTAGTTGTGATGTCATCACATGGAAAACTCACCAATTTTAATATTTTAGTATGAACCACGGTGCCATAAATGACTGCAAGCATTTTCTGATCGGACTTGACACATCATATAACGACAATAAATGCCCTTTATGCAAGTGCAGATTGGGCAAGGAAATAAAATACCTGCCTAAAGGGATCAGTCACACATGAACAATACTTCAAGGGACTGCTTTGAAACTTATTTTGGAAAGTGAGCTGTTTGTGTTCCTTTTGCAGCTGAAATTTGATGCAGTCCTGCAGATAATGCACGGAGCTGTGGTGCCATGGAGTGCAGCAGTGGAGCAGCTGGTCAAACAGCACCTGGAAATGAATCATGTCAAGTAAGCAGCATCCACAGGCTACCCTTGGCTGGGGAAATACTGTGTGTCTGATGTGGTGGGATGATTAAATCCCTTAGCTGGGGGGAACAAAGGAATTAATGATGTTTGAATTTGTCCCCAGAGTGAAGTTACTGCAGGAAAGTTACCGACTGATGGAGATGAAGAAGCTTTTGAGAGCCTATGGGATAAGAGACACCAATCTTTTAAAGGACAAGCAGATGATAATGGTAAGTTACCAAGACTTAAGATTTCTCCAAAGGTCACAGTGAACAGCACTTGGTGATGTTTTTTTCCATTTGGGTTGGGTTATTTTTGACATCTCCCCTTCACTAGGAGAGACATGAGTATTTCTGGAGAAGTTCCTTGATATCTTGAGGAACCAGACAAATTTTCAGAATTCCCAGGCTAATTCAGTCCCCAAGCCCTGTTTTCTCCCAGTTACACTTCAGACAGCTTTTCTCTAGATAAAAGTTTTAAGCTTCCAGGTAACTTGCTTGATAGAAACCAGACAATTCAATTGGTAAAGTAGGGTGTATAAACTAATTCCTTTGTTATCCTTTACGTCAACAAACTAAAGTCCATTTCTGTTTTCCTCTTACAGAGGCTTGTGAGGTACATTCTCAAACAAGATACCCCTACTTGCTTGGAGGATGCCTTGAAAATTGTGGAAGCCTACATGCTGCCCACTGGGGAAGTCTATTTCCTGAGGATGATGGACCTGATTGACAAAGAAAGGGTAGGGAAATAGTTCATGGCAGCTGATCCTGGAATTTACAGACATTGAAGCCTCTTGACAAAACAGGGGCAAGTTGTGTTGCTCCAATCTTATATGCAATTTGCTTACGTATTTTTAATTCAAATTATTAATTCATCACCCAACTGCCTATGTTTTGCATTGAAAGTGAGTTCTTTCTCAGAGTTTTATCCTTCTTTTGTGGCAGCAGAGGGTGAAAGTTATGCCCTGCAGTACACAGGATGAGTTTGGAATTGGAGACTCTACAAATTTTCCTGAATTGTTTTTGCTTACCCTCATGGCCATTGTGCAGCCGTTGCATCAGAACAAGAATGTACACATAACTCAGCTTTTCCAAAAGCAAATGCCCTTTCCCTTTTATCATTTCTGTTCTAATTTTGTTTGTTTCTTTTTCTGCCTTCAGGGAGAGGAATGTCTGACTTTGTTAAAATCTCTGCCTCTTGCTAAGGCTGAGGAAGTTGCAGAGAGATTGACTCTGTGGGGAAGACTGGTGTTACAGAACAAAGCAGATGATCCTGAAGAGGTACCAAGGCTTTTCACACCACAAAGTGTGCACACAAGTTATTCTGAAAAGGGCAATGTCTGGATATTTCCAGTGAGAGCTAACAGACTGTGGAGTAAACACATATTACACCTATAAAATATTTACCATTTTTGTAAAGGATTAATATGTAAAACAACTTTCTGTTCCTTTGCTTTTCAACTGCTTGTACATTAGACTGGGAAATTGTTGCTTAAGAAGGTTGTGTTGTACTTCAAGAAAAGTCTGTTCTCGCAACATTTTTAACAAAAAAATACAAACCTCTTCCTTTCCTGCAGCAAAACCCACAAATGTTTATGACTAAGACATTGGTGGAAGTCCTTAAATTCTGGTTCAGCATTCAAAAAGGTAAAAGTACAACTTCAACATCTTAAATCTTCCTTGTGTAAATGGAATCAAAATCTAATTGTTTTTCTCCTCCAACAGACAATCCTGTGAAGAAATATGAATGTGAAGAAAACCTAAAGATGTTTGAAACACTTGCAACTCTACAGGTGGGTCTTTTTATTGTTTTAAATCCTTTTTGATTTACTGTAGTTATTCCAATTGTTCTTATCACATGGATAATATTAAAAATCAATTGTATTTACAACGTGTGTTGTAACAACAAAGGTTGTTTTTTATTATTGACTTCAAATTGATTCTAAGGCTAATCTAGCAATTTAATCTAGTCTGGGGAAATTCCCAATTAGAACTCAGTTGTGTATTTAAACCAAAAATTAGATAACTCTCACTAAAGCCTCAATTGCTAATACTTCAGAGTTCATGATAGAGTGCTGTAAGAATTTATTAAGATCTTAGGACAGTAGGTTAAAAAAAAAGCAATTTAAAGGAAGCTACATGGATGCAAACATGTAAGATTTTTTTTGTTGTTGCAGGAGTATTTTGATATCTTTCTCTCAGATAAAGAATACAGGAACCCTTCACTGATATCTGCACTTCTTGAGGATCACATAAGCTCTTATGAACGTGTCAGATCCAAGTCTAGAAACGTGCAAGCAGTGAATTGTAATTCAGAAGGTGCCAAGCCCAAAACCCTTCCCACTGAATCCAGGTTGTACAGACTGGCTTTGCTCCTGCAAGTCTCAGAGCATGAACTGGGAGAAAAACTGGCCTTGAGAGCCCTGGATGATGGAAAAGTGGAAGTGGCTGTCAATATATGCAGGTAAAACTGCAGAGCTTTTCAAGATCCTCACTTTTAATGGGCTTTTCTGAACTATTTCTGCCACTTTTTAAAATGATGTAGAGCAAAGGAAGAGGTTTTTGTTTAAGCTAAATAATTAGGACAGAATTAAACAAAAGCCCTAAGAACTACTGGCTATTTAATATCCTTTTCTTTCTTAATAGGGAGTTCTATGAAAATAGCTGGAATGAAAATACAGGGAAGCTGCTGTTTGCAGTGTGTCAAAGGCTTTGCCATATGCTGGGAGCTGATGTTCCAATGATCACTCCTGATGGGATGGATCTTCCAGCAGTGATCCATGAGCTGGCTGGCCAAGCAGCCACACTCTGCAGTCCAGGTAATTCCTGTTCCTATGTATTCATGTTGGGAGCCCAGCTTTCCAACCAGTGTTCAATAAACCTGAAAACCAAGTGTATTTCTAGATGTGCATCTGTGAAAACAAGTGCTGCAATATTGTTTCCTCTTAATTGGGCAGATGAACCTTCCATTCCTGCTAACGATCTCAATATTTTTACAGATTTAGTGTTGGATTGTCTGGAACTGTGTAAATATACTTCACTTGCCAAGGAAATTCATGGGCAATGCCAAATGGACAACTATGAATTTACAGCAGAGGTATTTTCTGTGCTGTTCACTGTATGTATTTTCTTCCCTCTCATTTCTCCTGCACTCTCTAATCAAAAAGCCAACAACAACAAAACCCACAAATAAACATTTCCTAGAGTTTGTGTGTTCCTCAGCTTAAAGAATAAAATCATTTGAGTCCTAAAAGCAGTGTGCAGCTGTGGGACAAGCACAAGTAGCATTCTCCACTTATATTTCAGTATAATAAATCCTGCTGAAAATAGTAATTTTATCAAACAGCTCCTGCCAGCACTGGCAGAGAGCTGACTTGAAAGTATGGCAGGGAGGGTTTGGTTTTAAAATGAATGTGTTATGTGAAAGCTTTCCCAAAAGTTCTGTAAAACTTTAAGATGATCAAGTTCTTGAATAGCAGCTTTGTTTTCTGTTTAGGTCAAGCAGTGCTTTAGGCCACTTGAAATGAATGGGTTCTTACAGCTGGAGTGGAGTAGAGCAGAGTGGCTGGGCTTGTTTATCCACAAAATGTTATTTTTCTAGAAAATGGTCCATTTGCAAAATGTTTGCTTATAATATTTGGCCAAGAATGTTTATGAAAGCCTCCATTAAACTGAATGAGAGTACATTTTGGCTTTACAACTAAACAACTGCAACATGAAAGACAAATGTGGCCACTCTAGGTAAGAAATGGATTTATTGCCACTGGCCATTTAACAGAATTACTACTTTCAAGTAGAACATCACATTCTATTCCTGTATTCCAAAACAGAAACCTATTAGTGAACTCATTAACTCTGCCTTTCATTGTGTGTACTTTTGGCAATGTTCTTACTTAGACCACATCTTCTGGAGGAGATAAAGATCCTTATGAAGAGTGGACTTACAATGATTTCTTTAAAGAAGATGGGATAGTCCTTGATCCTCAGACATCTCTTCCAGTTGCATATGAACTCACTTCTGCTGTTCTGCCTGTTTGTGGTAAGTTTGCTCTCCTCAGCATTGAGACAATATAAAATCTGTGTTTCTTATTGATTTTTATCTAGAAATACAAATAATTCAGCTTGTGCCTGGCAATTAACACCTCAAACACCTCAGTTAGACAAATTCAAGGTAAAGATACCCATTGGGTGTGTAGAATGGAAAGATGACTTTGGGTTTGCTTGTTATTTTCACAGATGAAGAGTTTAATGTTGACTGTCTCATCCAAGGGATTTACATACAAAGTAATTACTGAAAACTGTTGGATTCCTTTGTGAGTCTGAAAGATATTCCTTCCTAGAAGATAAATTCTGAGCAGGCACAGTTAAAAATAGCAGCAAATGGGCTCTTGGGGGTTCACGTGTCTCTATTTTAGGTCCTTTCCTGTGGTATTTTTAGGGTTATCCCAGACTTGCTGGTGTTGCTGGGCTCCTGGCACGTTGCTGATGAGCATTTTCTGTCTTTCAGAGGACAAGCTGTACCCCCTGGAGTCTCAAAGCCTGGCACACAGAACATTCATGGAAGGTATCACACACTGCTTGGGTGGGAAAGGGCCTTAAAAATCCCCCAATTCCAGGGGCATGAGGGTACAGCCACCACAACAAAAGTCTAAACAGACCACTGGGAAACAGGAGGTTTAAATTCCCCCTATACAAGCATGACTGACTCCTAGGGGTTTTTCACAGGTGCCTAAATATTCCACTCACAGCCATATTTTAGGGGGTGGTTGGTTCAGCACAGAAGTCACCAGTTTTGGGTGGTTATTCCCACCATTCCACCACGGGATTTTTGAGCATCTCAAAACCTGTACTTCAGGACAGAAGTTCTAACACTGTGAGCGAAGATCATCAAAGCCTGTCCAAGAAGACAACTTCAGATCAATAACTTGTGGGTTTTGGACTAAAATGGGAATATGTATTAAATGAAAAGCCCTGAGAATTTTAGGCTTTAAAGGGAATAAAGGCAAATCCTGAGTCATAACTTGAGCGAAGGAAAAGAGGAACTGCTCTGATATTAACTCCAAGAACAACATGCTTCATAATTGCTTTCTGGGGTTGTTTTTGAAATATTTCACAGGACACAACTTCCTGCTGCCTGTTGGATCTCCCTTCTCTGCAGCAGTGCAGAACCTGCTGGAGTGCAGCCAGTTCCAGCTGGCCCTGCAGCTCACAGTCTGTGCCTTTGGCTCCTGCCTCCAGCATGGCATTTCAAACACCATGGACCTGGCCCTGAGTGAAAAGGTGACTTTTAGCAAGTTTAGAGTAGTTCTCTAAGGATTTGGGAGGCAGGGGAAAGGCTCTCACCATGACCTTTTATTAGCACCGCTTAATTAGATGTTGTGTCAGCTGTGAAAGGAGCTGGTGGTTTCTTCCCTATTTTTCATGGTCCACTGTCTTTGCAAAGTGTGTTCAGAACTGAGCTTTTATTCCTGGCCTTCCTGCAGAGACTAGAATGAGTGTTAATAATGGTTTACTCTGCTCTTTCATGTTGTTTTACCGTTGTTTAGTATGGGAAAAGTCACAAGTAGAATATTCAAGAAACATTCCTCAATTCAAAAGCACTTGGAAAACACAAATCCTTTTTCTATCTAGAAGAAGTCTTTGTTAGGCCTTAAATAAATCTGAAAATGCAATTACTATAGCACCTCCTACTATGCTGTAAATGGCAAGAAGTTGAAGATTTAGAATTTATTTTTAAATAGGTGCTGTTTTCTTCATAACAGCCACACGACATCGATCTGCTACTCGCTGAAACCAGAAGCTTCCTCATAGCTATGAAAGAGAAGAGCAGTTCAGTAATCAGGACCTCTGTCCTGAACTTACTACACAAGGTAAGAATCCCCTGGAAAGGCTGAGGGAGCCACTTTTCTTCTGCTCTACCTGGCAGCCACATGGAATTGTTTCAGTTGGAAAAGATCCTGGAGATGATGGAGCCCAACCCTTAAACTAAAGCCAAGCACTGAAGCATGTCCTGAGCACATCTTTAAACACCTTTAGCACTGGTGTCTCAACCACCTCCCTGAGCAGCCTTTTCCAAAGAGCTTTTGAATCCCTTCTGAGTGTTCCTGCTCAATTTGTTGTGCTTGGAAGATTCTAGACAGTGGGAGCCTCACCTTTGGGGGATCCTTTTGGGTCCCAAATTACAGTAATGGCCTTTAGGATCTGTAGGTATTCTCTATCTCATTTGAAATCCTGGATTTGTTTTACATTGGTAGTTATCCTAGGTGGGGGGAGTTTTTAAAGAGCTCTGTGCAAAACCTGCAAATTAACATCTTCTAAGGCAGCTTAGGCTAAGGGAAGTCACTTTCAGACTGGTTTCAGGATATTCAGATTTTAAATTTTAAATCCTGAAATGTATTTTCATTCTTTTTCCTCCCTAACTTAAAGCCCCAAAACATGTCTAAATTCTGAGATAGTATTCCTGTGTTGCACTTGATACATAGAGACCTACTGAAGAAATTAAATAAATTCCTAAAGTTTATCTTTTTTTCTCCCAAACCACAGGTGTTCAACTCTCGTGTCATAGATCAGAACCTGGCCCTGGGCTATTGCACTGTTTTGCCCAAGGAAGAGATGTTCAATAAACTGTGGGAAATCATAAACAACTCATGGCAGAATTACAGAAAAGTTTTGGTAAATTCCCAAGTTTCTTCAGCAAACAGAGAGTGTTAAAAGACATCCTTCATTTAGGCCCCTGGGAGAGGGGCTGCCTCTGTACCACAGTGGGAAGTTGCTGTCAATATTAATGGGATTTTCAACCTCATCTTGACCTAGTCCAAAGCTTGAAATTATTTTTTTCAGGTCCCAACATAATTTAGATCTACGTTATAATTTGGATAGGTTGTTCTCTAGCAGCAGTTTTCAAGAATGGAATGAGTGAATACATTTATTAAAATATAAAGCAAGATGGGAAATAAAGAAATGGGGAAGGAGAATAATGTAAATTCTGAGAAAATGCCTAAAAAGTACCTTTTGTATTACTTTCTGCAGTGTTAGGAAAATATTTTAAATAAAGTAAATTTTAAGGCAGCTTTGAACTGCCAGCTCAGGAGGTGGGGTAGTCTTGACACCTTCTCTGAGGTTTGTTTTCATTTTACACAGTTGTGTGATCATTTATGAATTGTTTGAAGTTCCTCTAAGGATTTAGAACTCAGGATTCCTGATTTTCAGATTATTTGTTAGACTTGTATTCACCTCCCTTCTCCTTCCTTTTAGGCAGTAGCTCTGGTGGGAGCAGAGCTTGCTGACCAATATGGTGAAGCAGAAGAAAAGAGAAAATTCCAGGAATTGGTTATTGATGCTGAATGGGGGATCCAGCTTGGTAAATTTGGTGTAAGTTTTTATTTATTTACTTATTTTAGGGTTTTGTTAACTAATCAATTGATTAATATCAATATAATCTGAGAAGTATGTGAGTTTTTAGACAGATTTCCCATTCAAACGTAAGCAAAGTTGGGGTTTTGTTTTTTCATTCTGCTTGTCTGCATAAATAAACATCAGAAATGGAAATGCAATAATTAAGGGGGCTGCAAAAGAAAATTTAATTTCTTAAGCATTATTTGGTACGGGGGATAATCAAATCCACTGCTTTGTCCTGCTCTGAAAGTTTCTGGATTGAAACTAAAAGAAGTCAGAGCTTCACTGTATAAGGAATTAGCCTTGATATTGTTTAAAAGACTCTCTTGAGAAGATGAATGTGTTTTTATCTGCAGATTTCTTTTGAGACTGTGTTTAGACAGCCATCAATAAGGAAGAAAGAACTCATAAGAGTGCTGGTACAAAACCCAGATGTAGACACAGGTCTCATCTTAAATTACTGCAGGTACTGATTCCATTAAATCTATTGCTGTAAAACCAACCATGGGCACTGAAATCAATTTTGCATCAAATAAATCCTAATTAATATAAAATGCAAACTGTTTTATTTTTTTTTTTAATGCTATTCAGAATACATCCTGCCCTTAGATTAATTTATTCATAAGGAAAGAAACTCCTTAATGACAACCAAAGCTCACAGAGAACATCATCATCTGTTCTTTCCTAGCACTTTCATGCTGGACAGTGATGCTGCACTGCAGCTTTGCATTGAAACCCTTCTGCTCCAGAATTCAAACACAAATGATGTTGAAGATGACTCTGCAGAAAGCAGTGAGAGGCAACCTCATTCCACATTACTGGCTAGAGCACTAAAAATAATTCCTCTGTTGAACAGCACCAAAGACCTGGTCATGAGCCTCAATGGAATATTGTGCAAGGTAAAAAAAAATTATAAAATAAAGACAAAACCAAAAAAAAACCCAACACAGCCACATCCCTGGAATCTACATCTAATAATTGCTGCATGTCACTGGAATGATGAATAATTCCACAGCAACTGAAGAGTTTGTGTTTTTTTCTGAATTTTCTTAAAGCTTGTAAGTGTTAAGTTTCAGTTTTCTTTTTCTCTTCAAAAGAATTTACAGCCACATATCTAATTTTCTAAAAAGAGAGGCAGGAGTCTTTCATCACCACTTCCCTTGAAAGCTGAGCAGCCAGAAAATCAAACAAAAAAGTCATTTTAAAGTACACTGGGAAAGTTCTATATTAAAAATAGTTAGGAGCTAAAATTTATATATTAGGGGTGTTTTTGTTTGGTTGAGGTTTGATTTTATATTTTGAAGGGTTGGGGTTTTTGTGAGGTGAGTTTTTTGGGTTTTGAGGGTTTGTTTTGTTTTCAGCACTTTTTGTTTGGTCTTTCTGCAAATCGTGATGCCTTTTTCAGGATTTAAAAAAAGTGTTTTAGAGAATTATGTGATGATGTTTATATCAACATAACACTGAAGAAAGTAATTGGTATTAAAATTGGGAAAAATTCAACACCCTTGGATGTTTTATAAAACAAATCATGCAAGATCTTATAAAACAGATGATTATTTTGAACAGCTGGATCCTTATGACTATGAAACTCTGGAAATTGTCCTGAGAGTGATCCAAAGTGCTGATGAGAAGAACACCAGCATCCAGCTGAGCCAGGTGTGTCCAGATGTGTGACCTTGCTAATAGCACCTCAATTCTGCTTTGTCTATTTATTGACAGAACTATTCAGCACCGTTGAAATTAAATTAATTATTCTATCTTTCCACATCTTGCCCTCAGAAAAATAGCCTTTTAAAAGTGATTTCTAGTAATTTCTCAGCAATTTCTATTTTCTTATTTATTTTCTTTTTTTCCCCTAGGCTTTGAGCCTCCTCAAACACCTGAAATCTTACACAAGGATTTCTCCACCAGTGGACCTAGAACACCAGTATGTTTTGGAGCA
The DNA here is from genome assembly GCA_018697195.1 of Certhia americana. NCBI lineage: Eukaryota > Metazoa > Chordata > Aves > Passeriformes > Certhiidae > Certhia > Certhia americana. Next base: position 2,184,258 of record CM031871.1, read on the forward strand.
GATGATTCCTTTGTCTCCAGCTGCTCACACCAGGCTGCCCTTTCACCTGCTGTTCTTCAGAACTGCCCACTGTTTCTGGAACATTATATGTAAGTTCAGGATCTCAAATTCCCTTTCTCTGCCATCTCTGACCTTCAGAGTGCCACAGTTCACATTGTGTATTAACTGTAATTCTTCATTAATGCAGTTTTCATCCCAATTGCTTCTGCAAGCACTTCTTGTGCTCTCTAATTGCTGCCCAGAGGAGCCAAGATGATAAATACAGTGCAGGGTTTGTCCTCAAATTCTTTCCTAGGACCTCTAAAATTTATCCACATATTCCACTTCCCAGCCCAGTGGGGATAATTAGGATGAGATCCTTTATCCCCCAATGGAGGTCCCCATCCACCAATAAACTGAAACTGCTTAATTTCACAGAGGAAGTGGATTGTGAGACTCTCACAGGCAACTTTTCCTTTTCAGCTGCAGAGCTGAGTGAGGAAACCTTCCCAACCCTTCTGCTGATTTCCAAACTAATGAAGGTAAAGTAACAGCTTGAAGGAATTGATTTAAATATTATTCCCCCGCACCCCAAAAAAAGAAGTTTCCATCTTTCTTGTGCATGATGTTGGCCTCACTGTAAAAGCTGTGACAACTTTTCATCTACTTTACCATTTTTCCAGGTTTCCCTGGATACCTTCCACATGTCTGCAGTTCGACATGTCTTTGAAAAAAAACTGAAACCAAAAATATTCAAAATGAGAAGCAGTGGCTGCACCTCCGTTGTTAACAAGGAAACCATCAAAACTGTGCAGGCACTTCAGTCCTATCTGCTGTCCATAGTCAATCCAGAGTGGGCTGTGGCCATGGCTCACAAGATTGCCCAGGAATTCCCCACAGGTGAGTTGGAGATGGGATGGGGAAGGAATGGGGGGAGAACAGGCTTGGGACAAACAGAGCAAGGCTGGGAGCTAACATTTGTTCACTGATTCTGAGTAACACCCAGCAAATGTTGGAAAATGAAAATTAATTTGTCTCCTGAATCCAGTTTGGAGCAACAGGTTAGAAAAACATCCAGCTGATACCACAGCATCACCATCAAATCCTTTTTTCCCCTCTTTTTGTAGAATCATAGAAAGGCTTTAAGGTCCTTCCAGCCCAGACCTGGACACCTTCCACTAGACCAGGCTGCTCCAAGCTCCATTCAGCCTGGCCTTGTTGTCCTGCCAAAAGTTTCTACTTCAGACAAGTTTTCCACCAAGAGCCAATATTTCAGCCCAATTTAATCACATTCTCTGCTATTTGAATCCAAATAAATAATATTTTTTTGCTCTTTAGACACAAAAGTTTTCATGGTATTTTAAATAGCTTCTAATTTTTTTTTTTTAATTCTTCCAAATAAAATGGATATAGTGTAGAAAGGATTAATGAAAAATTAATTATTTACTTCTTTCCTTTTCATTTAAACATTAATAAGGTCCTGACCATGTCCAGGCACTGAAATTCTGTCTCTATCTGGCTGAGAAGTGGCTGAAGAGTACTACAGCTGAGGTAATGGAAACTGCTTGCCAGATTGTTGTGAAGTTATTACAAAAATTACAAAATACTTATGTTTGCATTTTAATTTTTGGTGTTTTGGGCAGTGGTGTGTAAAATGTACATAATTCCTATAATTGTTCCCATAATCAACCTTGATATGGGAAACACTTTTGGGGAAGTGACCCCCAGAAGAATCCCCTCTGTCCTTGAACATTCTCCTCCAAAACACCCTGCAAAAATCAGCCTTAGTGTTCTTGGAGCTTGGACAAAAAATGAGCAGTTTTAGGGAAGAATAATTTGTTCTTTCTCCTGTTGTGTGTATTTTTCTTGCTGCAGGAGAACAAGGTGGAATCTGATCCAGCTTTGATCAATAGCATTATTAATTTTTGCTTACAGTTCCAAGATTCTTTAACTGTTTGCAGGGTTATATATCAAGAAAATCTGCTTGGACTTGATCCTCAGGCTTGTTTTTACATGATTTCCTTTCACAGGAAAAGGTGAATAAGAATCTCAGCTTTGATTATAAATCCCAAACTTCCTATGGAGTTGTTGAGGCACAAAGAACCCTAAATAGTTCTCTGTGCTTAGCCACATTATCAGAGAGAATTATGCCAAAATTAAACTGAAATTAAAGTGAAATTTGAGCAGCCACAAGTTTTAATCTTAATCTTTTTTTTCTTCTATATTTTACCTCAAAATCTCTTAATTTTACCTACTCGTACATATTTTATTTGGCTCTTTCACAACATAACTTTGTAATTTTTTTAAAAATATCTTTCCTAGCTAGAACAATGTGGTTAATCCTCTCTGTCTGCAGAAAAAAATACCTGTGGGTACAGGCATGGGGGCACCTCTGAAGAACAGATGCTGCTGTCCAGCCTGTAAAAAAAGATGATTTTTCTTGGGCTTTTGAGTAAAGGAAGCTTTTTTATGTAAAACTGTGGTGTTTTTCTAAAGGATGAACCACATGAGAAAGCAGAAGTCCTCCAGAAGAACTTACACATTCAGTATAAGAGAGCAGCAACAGAAAATGTCCTGATAACAAATAACTTGAACACTGGGGAGCACCTAAAGTCCATTGGGAAACCAGCAAATCTGATTGTTCTACTGTATGAACACCAGAGCATAGACCAGAGATTCCAAAATCCAGCTGGCAGAGATTATCCAGGTGGGTTTCCATCATCCAGGCTCAAAGGAATAAAGAGAAGCTCTTTTAAAAACCCCAGGTCTGGTTTGGAAATAACATTGTCTGCACCTTTCCCTGTAGACATCCATGTGGCAGCTAAGGAGATAGCTGAGATTAACAACTTGGATATGAATAAAATTTGTGACAAACTGCTGGCCAAATGGCTGTGTCCAAGCACACCACCCCCAGGGGTAAGTCATCACTTTGGGGTTTGAAGGAAAATGACCAATTAGATAAAATATGGGCTTTTTTTCCTCCTTTTGTTCCAAAAAACTGAGGTTATTCTGTACAAATGGGCCTGGAGTACTCATGAATCTATTTAAGATTTCAATGTCTTCCTAAAATAGCACACCAATGTCTGTGGTGAGAAGGGTTTGAAATGCTTTCCCTTCTCTCTGTGTAGGGATTCAAACCCTCCCTTAAGTGCAGCCAGCCTGAAGGAGCAAATAAATATATCAGCCTTATCAAACACTCCTTTAAGCAGGGATATCACCCAGCTATTTATCCAAACAATGTGGAAAACTCATCTAAATTTTCATTTCTTTTTAAAGAAAACCCAAGAAATCTTTGGAGATGTACAGGAGGATGAAGAACTCCGAAGGTGTGTGTGTTGTCTTACCTGTAATATGGTGAATTATTTTTAACTTGCCAGTTAAAAATGGCTTTTTCAAGAAACCTAACAGTGGCTGTGTGATTCAGAGCTCACTGTTCTTAATTTCACTTTCTGCTGACATCACCTTTGAATCATCCAATATTTTTTTATACCACAAAATGCCATTGACAGTAACTTACATCTGTAAGTGCTTAAGAGGAGCTTTTTGGAAGTTTTCCCCTCCTCTTTCATATCCTTGGACTATCTTATCCATGCTCTCTCTTTGACAGTGAAATAGTCACATTTAAATGCCAGTTGATGTGTTGTATTTCAGTAGCTGTACTGCATTAAAAACAAACCCATTTTTGCAGGGTTATTTACCTACTTCAGTCTCGCCCAATGGATTACAGTTCAAGAATGCTTTTTGCAATTACAACATCTGACACATCTGTGAGTTGCTAAATTCTTGTTCTAGCTTTTTACCTCTTATTAAAATCAAATGTTGTGTGCTTAACTGCAAGAGCTTCAACTTTTGGCCTCTGCACCTGTGTTTTGAATGGTTTGTGATTTGTATGAACTCTGTATTTTCCTGTGATTTTCATTTAATTTTGCTATTGCCTCTCAAGAGCAGCCCTTGAACTCTGGGTTTTCTAAACTTATTGCTGATATTATCTGAAACAACTGCATGAAATATTTTCTAGAGTGTGCTTTAAGCTGGTGTAAGACTTTGGTGTGGAATGAAAGCAGGGTGGTCAAACTGTTTGGCAGAACCTTAACCTCCATTTTTTTCCACACTTAAATTATATTTGTGACACTATATATCACAAATATTTTTCTTACCTGTATTAATAGTCTGAAATCTAGAAAACTAGTGGGTTAAATACACCTAGGATGATCCTTTCTAGTTGTTCAGCTAACTGTTGTGACTTTGGGACTGTGTTTTCCCCCCTCAGCCCTTTGGGGACACTCAGCTGACATTTGCTCACAGGACCAGAGCATTCAGGTGTTTGCTCTACCTGGCAGATACCAACACTGTGGAATCACTCTTCAGGAAACCCATTGAGAAAGTCAAGTAAGAGGAATTTTTTACATATTAAAGCAACAGAAGGACACTTTTCAGTGTTATACATGGATTAAAGTATGAATGTCACTTAACTCCTGCTTTGGGGGGGGTTATTTCCACAGGTATTTTCTGAAGTGCTGCATTTATCTGGCAGAGTTTGAGATCTTGAATATTCCATACACTTTTGAATCATTCCACAAGAGCCCTAAAGAAGGCATGATTAAAGGGCTGTGGAAGAACCACAGTCATGAACCCAGGGTAGGATTTTTAAATCCTTCATAAATTTTGCTACACACTGTGTGAATTTACACCTCTGTGCGAAGTACAAGCTTTTCTAAACATTTTTTTTCAATTTACTCTGGAAATGACAGATAAAAGCTTTAACCTTCCTACAATTAGAAAATAAAATACTACATTTAGATGGTTTAGATTTTGTTCCTCCCATGTTTACAATAATTTTGGAAGTGGCTTGGAAAGGTTTGAAGATGCTGAATTTCTATTCAAATGCAGCATGTCCTTGCTCCCCTTCAGGCTGTGAGACTGGTGACAGAGCTGAGTTTGGAATACAAAGTCTATGATCCCCAGCTCTGGAATGGCCTCCTACAGAAACTCCTGGGCTTCAATTTGGTAAGGAATTTTTTAAGGATAAAATCCTGCAGCAAGGGGAGAAAAAGGCTGGGTTTATCCAGTGATTTGTGAAGAACAGGATAGATACAAAAGCCATAAACCATAGTTACTTTGAGCTCTGAGATACTGAACTGCTGAAGATTTGAGGAATTTGAATTTTGATCATAAATTGTTATACTTTCATTTTCTTAAAAGCTTTTCAGAATAAATCCTATGGTAACAAATAGAAAATTTTCTTCATACTATTATCAATTTATAATATAATAGGCACAAGAATTATAATAATTCTTGTGTGCAAATATATACAAACTGTGCATATGTGTATATGCATATATACATGATCCCTAAAATATATTTATGATGATGGAAATCCTGATTGTTGCCATTCAGAATCCTAATTGCCCATGACTGTCATACATTATGCAAAGTTGCTGCAGCCTAAGGAGGTAACAGATGTACCTGGCAGTATGGTTGATAATTTAATTTAGAAAACTACAAATCAAATTTCCATAGGTGTCAAAGAAACACAGAGAAACTTTTAAGTTTGCATCCTACAGACAAAACAAGCTAAATGCAGTTCTGTAGATTATTGCCAAATCTTCAGAAACACCAAAGGACTTGAATTTATTTTTTTTTCAGATACAGTATCTAAGAAGAGTTTTGCTTGCAATTACTGGGATTCCTTCATTATGGGAGGTGAGCAAATATTGTCTGTCTCTTCATCTTTTTCTTCACTGAACAGGAATTTGGAGTGTTTGTATGTCAGCCATGAAAAGATCCTTTTTGAATTCCAGTTATTTCTAGGACAGTGCAATGTATCAGTAAACATTGGACAGAATCAGTCAGAATATGCCTAAATCTTACACTCTGAGCTGAGGAAAGCAATGTTAGAGAATAATTCAGCCAGGATAAACACAAAGGAGTATTGACAGGCTTCCTCTAGGTGCAGTGGGTCTGATTTGTGTGTTTTTAACACACTTGGTTACACCTGCTTTTGGCTGCAACTGGAAAAAAACTTTGTTACCACCAGATTCCCAGCTTCAGCCGAGCCTGGCGCAGCGTGGTCCTGTCCCCCTTCCTCACAGGTAAGGTTGGAACTCCCTGTCCTGCTCCTGGAGTAACTTGGTTGTAGATTTACTACACCTTGTTCTCTTTCTTGCTTTCTCAGCCTCGTGTCCACCGAGTCCCAAACAGCTCCAGGAGTGCCGGGAGTGCTTTGTGATCCTGCTCAGGTGAGTTCCCAGTCCTGACCCTAAACATTCTGTGTGCAAACCACTGCATTGCCTTTGCAGTGGCAAAAGCACATTGTTCCATTATTTCATTCACCACAGTGCTCTGACTTTGCTCAAAAGACCCACAAGAGTTCAGAGAGTCTGACTGGCACCAAAGTTAACTCAGGAATAGAAAAAGTTTGGGTTAGGAGGGACCCTAAAGGGTCTGGAGAGGGATCCTACACTACTGTGCAGACACATCTGTACCAAAGCTCTGCTCTGGGCAGCTTGCCAACAATTCCCCTCAAAATAGGCTGCTCAGAAAAACTGGCAGTGCGATTTGGGGTTTATTTTTCAGGCTAGAAAATCCTCATGAGTTTTATTCAGCGAAACTTCAATTTGCTTGGCCATTTCTGAAAATAATGTGAGGTAGAAATGTGCTGCTCTGCCTGACTTCCAAATCTCAGGGCAGTTTTGCTGACAGCACTGAGCCATCCAGTTAAACAAATCACAGCTGAGAACTGCCCTCCTGATCTCCTGAAGGTGTCCTGTCCTGGCTGACCTGGATATCGTTGGAATTGCTAAACAATACACACAGCTGGACCTCCCAGCTTTTGCCCTGGGGTGCCTCTTGGTCATTCCTCACTCTGAGAAGAGAGAGCAGCAAATTCAGGTAAATCAGAAGTTTTGTGTCCTGTCTGTGTAAGGGAAATGTCCTTAAGCACGTCCTGCTCACCAGAGCAGATCAAAGATGAATTCCAGTTAACTTCAACACATCCCTGCTGATAAATGCTCAACATTTGCCACCCTCAAAGGCTTCTAAAGGGATCATGTGAACACTTCCTCTTCTTTTTTCTTTTAAAAGTTCAGTCATCCCCAGTAGCTTTGTCATCTGACTTTGCCTCTAGAGAACTTGAGGATGTTTTATGGGATCCCACCCATAAAACACATGGAGGAAAAAACACAGTAAAACCCAAGGCAGAGCAGATTGTAAGAAAAGTTCTGAATCCTGCTTTGGAAGGGTGTTGAAAGCTCCTGACTTCCAAGGAAGATGATGTTTGATATGCACAAATTCTGATAGAAACCTGCCCTAAAGCCATGTCCTCACCATCCAGGAACCTTGATATTTTCTTTTTTGTTCTCCTTTGTTCCCATTAATTTCTGCTCTGCATTATTCTCCCAGATTGAGCATTAGAGGCTGTTCCCATATTCATCACCAGCAAACTGGGACCAGTAAAGGCACTTTAAATTCTTAGACTTCCAGTCATTAAAGTTACACTCAGAAAGGTTTCCCCAAATCACAGCTTAATTGTAAGACCTCTGCCTGCTGGCAATGAGTCAAAAAATCCTGTGACAGCTACAGCAAAACACCATTTGAGAATTAAAAAGAACATTTTCAGTCCAAGCACACAGATCCTGGTTTGATAATTCTGTGTTTGCACCTATAGTTTCAAATGATTTCTGAATAAATTAAGTATTTGTTCTGAAGGGAGAGTTCCTGCTTTAATCAATCACAGAATTATAATGTTTTAACTTATTTTCACAAGGGTTTGTTATCAACCTGTAAGAAAGAAATTGTGCTGCAACAATTGGATGAACACATGGACACTGGAGAACTGGTAGCGTTTGCTTCCCAGGTGAATAAATAAAATTTACTTCACTTCCCTTTGACTTGGAGGCTTTTTTTGATAGATAAGTGTTCACAGTGTTCACTTCTTTTCTCTCTCCTTTGATCTTGCCAAGCCTTACATGATATAATGTTCAAAAAATGTAAAATACTTGTAAAATGCATTTTTATTTGTGTTGTGCAACTGAGAAACTTCTTGTGCATACCCAGTGCTGTGTTCTGGGCTGGCCCTGTTTGGAGGGCAGCAGAACCACCTTGGTTTTTCTAAGTAAATATTTGGAGCTAAAAGGCCAAAGGGGTTAGGAAACTGCACTTTTGCCTTGCCCTGAGCTGCCTCCCTGTTGGCAAGTTTAACTCATTTCTCTCTCTGAATCTAGGATCAATTTTCATAAAGTCTGCCATTTCACAGCACTTTAAAAAATGTAAAAAAAAACAAAACCCTGTTCTTTACAGAGTCAAATATGAAAACTATGAGTTCTTCCCATTCAAAAGTAAAATCTCTTTTGTCTAAAATATTAACACTTTTCATTACTAAAACTTAAATCTACAGATCAGCTCTTTGGTTTTGGACAGTATTATCAATGAGAAGCTCTATGAACAGTTCTGGAAAACCAAATATTATCCACTGTTAAAGCAACACCTGATAAACACCCACAGAATAAAAGAGCTGGTGGATTATTTTGCCAAAAATAACTGGTAAGTTAATAAATAGTAAAAAACCAGGTGTAACTGGTAGCAATTACAGGAGTTAAATCTCACCTTTGTTTAATTTTCTTCTGTTTGAAGTGGTGGAGGTTTTCTAATATTTAGTCTCCAATGATTTTTAAAGTATTGTTAAGTTAACAAAGAAATAAATTTCCCCTCACTAGCATGGAGTTTTACAGCCATTCAAGACCAAGCACAGATTGTTAAACCTGGACTAGCCGCAGATTAAATGCCATTAAAGTAGAAGCAACCAGAGTGAAATAATCAAAACCTTGACCTTACCTTTAGGTGAATCCAGCTCAAGGGCAGCAGAGTCACAGCTTCAGCAACAAGAACACTCAGAAAAAAATAAATGAGCTGCCTGTGCTGAAGACTTGGGAATTGGTGGTTTTGCCACGAAGTTTTCAAGAATGAAAAGCACCTCTTGTGCTCCACTTAAATCACAAAGGGGCCTGGGTTGGGCCCCACTCACCTGTGGGTGTCTCACAGCACCTGGGAACACTCAGAGCACAAACCCTGGGGCTTACAGGGCACTGTTACCACTTATCCCACACTCAAACTGGGACAGGAACCAATAAACATTTAAATTCTAGAATACATTGATTTTATTAACAGCCCCAGGGAAAAAGCCAGGCTTGTTTTCTCTTCTGGAAATAGACAGGGCCCATCTGACTTCAAAGCCATGGGATCATACTTTGGTTTTTTACTTCTGTTGTCTAAAGTGTTGGCTTTTTGGAGAGCTTCATTTGACAAAGTCGATCAACTTTTGCCTCTTACAGCCTTGATGATGCAACAGCCCTGATTCAAGAGTATCAAGAGAAATGTGGAAACCCTGCTCTGGCAGATGTCCCAGCATCTCATCTTCTGCAGGTAAAACAAACCATTTCTGCACCTCAGACAGTATTTTCTCCTTTTTCTCTAAAGACTTTCACACAACTTCTTGCAAAAGAAGTTTTAGCTGATCTACTTTAGTAACATGTATTGTATATAATAAAATATCCCTTCATTAATTCAAATTATTCATTGTACCTGAACCAAGTCTGTGCCATGCTAAGCATCACCTCCACAACCTTCCCAGGTCCTGGATCACATCCCATTTTCCTAAGCCCTATTAATGTTGCTCTTTGACCTTCCAGATGTACCTGAATGGATCAGAGGGGTCCTGTGTCCTGGAAGTGCCATAAATTAGGTCAAGATTTACCCTTTTTCCTCCTCCCTCTCCTGGCAGGAGGGAGGATTGTACATTCAGAACTCCTGTATTGCTCAAGACAACATCAGACTCAAACCCCAAAGCTTTTACCAAGAGCATCCACAACTTCTCCACATTTTTCCAGCTGTTCTAAGCTGCTTCTCCATTCTCCAGCCCCACAAAAACAGTTCAGACTCACAGCAGAATTTCCTGTTTGTAGTCATCAGTTTATACTCAGCACTTTAACTTTGGGAAAGAATAAAGTTTATTTCCTCTACTTCTGTATTTCCCCATGTTCAGGACAACTCTGTCATCCACAACAGAACCTTGCCATCACTGTGATAAACTTTTATAAAACTGCAGGGGGGTGGGTCATGTAAAATACTTTGTAGACATTGTAAGTGTAACTTTACAAATTTATGTATCAATTTTGGCCTTTCAGTAAAAATAAACTAAGGTGTCAATTTTGGCCCCTTACAGTATTCTATAAACCTCTTAAGTATGAGTTTGTCAATAAATTGATGTTCCAGTCAGTAAATTTCCCTGAATATCACACACACAGGTTTTCTTTTCAGCTTTGCTCTAACTGCATGAAGTGCATTTAATCAGAGGTTCTTGAGACACCAGCCTGAAATGTCTTTTTGTTTTCCAGGGCAAAGCAGGTTTATTTTAAATAGAAATGAGTTATTTAGTCAGCTCATGACACACAAATAGGGGTTCCAGCTGAGGGAAAAGTCATAATCCAAAGGCCAGGGAAACTGCCCTCCATCCTAAACATTCTGCTGGGGGAGGCAAAAGATAAAAATCTGTTTTGTTGGAAAGTTACAGCAGTTGTGAGAAAGGGGAGCTGTTAAATACATTCAGGTCCCTGCAGCTTGGGAACAGGGGAGCCACAAGGTGCTGTTTCTTGAACAATTCATATTTATCTTCAGCAGCTTTAAGAGTCACATGGAAATACACCACTGAGAGCCTCTGTGCATGGAGCAAAGTGCACAAAAAATGGAGTGTCAGATGGGAGCCACAAATAAATGAGAGCCTCTCCTCACTGGATATAGATTTAATGAGATCATCCTTCATGAAAGCACAGGGAGATTTGAAACTGCTTTGATCAGGGAAAGACTCAAACTTTCTACAGTGAAATTAGGAGGTAATTGTAATCCTTTCAGTCTATCACACCATTTTACTCCTTTGACTTAGCTAAGAATGTTAAATTGAGCAAATTAAAATTAATCTGGGTTCTGGAGCAAACCCAGCCTGGTCCCAAAGCCCTCAATCTCTTACAAGCATCCCTTAGAAGGGGAACACCAAACCACCACAACTGCTGCATTCTTCCCCAACACCACCTCACAAGCTCAGCTTTTCTATGAAGTGGAGTTTATTACAACATTTAGGAACAGTATTTAGACAGTTATCTTAATGGAATATTTTACAAATCAATTCATACAGAGAAAAGCAAACACAAGGTTGTTTAAATTCATGACAAGAAGTTACATTATTAAGCTGTTAGCGACAGTGCAGGGCTGTAAACGAGCAATCAAGTTTTGGAACTTGCAGTTCAGGAGATGGTAAAAATACCAGACAAGCAAAAACATTTTTAGGATTTCTTGTACTCAATTCTTTCTACCTTCACATCATCTCCAATTAGTTGATAGACATATGTAACTACTGTAGAAGCTTGGATGTCCATCAGCACAAATGAAGGAATGATGTTGCTGGAAAGAGAGGAAAAAATTCATAGTGATTGTGTGTCTATAACCCTCTTAGTGTTTTACCACCACTTCAAGAGAAATTGGAATTAATTCTGTAAGTACAGCACATGAGATCTGAGGCTGTGAGCATTTCATGTTTCAGTCCAGGAGACTGAGCAAGTACAGCTGTGTAAGTTAAACAACTCTAACTATCCTCTCCTTGAGATTTAAATCACAAATATTAACTCTCAGGAGTTTGTAGTTCAGTTTTGTTACCAAAAAAAAAAAAAAAAACAAAAAAAAACCACCTAACCCCAATATTCACTTACTTCTCTAAGGCATGGTAGGCTCCTGTAGCTGATCCTGGGTTGATATAGAATTTATTTTCATGTTCAAATGCCTCAAATTTGTGTGTGTGTCCTGAAATGAGGATGTCCACATCAAACTGCCTCTGGAGCAATGCCAGGCTGGCCATGTCACCCCAAGGGATCACCTGATGGCCATGAATCAGCCCAATTTTGAACTGTCCAACAGTCACAACTTTCTGCTCAGGATAATTCAGGTTCTAAAAGTAAAGACAACAAACCCAGATTAATCAGATTTCTCTTCAAACCCAATCCTATATGCAACACCAAGAAGGGAGGAGAGCTCAGGAACTCATTTCACCACTTTTTTTTTTTTTTTCACAAGGTCACTTGAATGACCTCCAAATGTAAAAAACATACAAGATACCTCAAAAAAGGACATTACCTCATCAAAGTCCCCTCTGACAACATGAACATCCCCAGCCAGGGTCTTGAGGTAGTCATAGGTGTCCTTGGTGCAGAGGTTCCCTGTGCACAGGATGTGTTGGATCTTGCCAGGCACCAGCAGCTTTTTGAACTTGGCCGGGAGGCTGTTGCAGCGATGGGGGATGTGCAGATCTCCCAGCACCAGCACCAACTTCAGGGGCAGGAGGGGAGAGAGGGGCACAGACAAGGGTTAGGGCACAGCCAGCACTGCAGTGTCCTCTGCAGAGCCACAGCTTTGCATTTGCACCCAAAAACTGCTAAAGTAAGGATGGAATGGTGATGGAATTCTGCTCTGTTCCAAAACAAGGGGCTTTGCCAGACCATGAGCAGAGGGGGGCTTTACAAACACAAATCTACAGAATTATTTGTGTTGCTGAAAGCCAACGGTGCAAGATAACACATTGCTGTTGTATTACCTGATGTACTTTACACAAATCTGGGAGCTACCATAAACAATCCCACTGTTTTTTCTCTCTCACAGGTCTGTTTCAAGCACAGACCTGGCTAAACTGTAGCCACTTTCTTTAAAAAAACCCTCCTCATCCGAGTTTCTCTCATAGCCCTCATTAAATAAAAAAAACAAAATATTTTTTAAAAAGCAGCAAATCTGCAACATGTGTTAATTGCTGACCAGAAGAAGAAACATGTTCAGAGTCCTCATTGTAGGAACCATGGAAAAACTGAATAAGGCTAAAAAAATAACAACAAAATAAAAACAAGGCACTGCAGAGAAGCCAATCAAGGTCACTGCTCAGTGTCACCACTTCTATACATTTCTAGTTTCAGATGCCAGAATAAAAATGTAGTGGGGGCTTCAAAATTAAGGAGTGAGATGATGCAAGACCGTGGCTTAACAGCACAGGCTTTAAATCTGCAAATAAAGCAATAATGCAAGCAACACAGGGCAAATTAATTGTGCAAAAAGGGCATGAGAAGCTTTATAAAGCAGGGAATGTTATGGCACTGCTCTGGGAAAACCCCTGGGTCTGGAGACACTCAGCTCTAGAAACTCAAAGAATGGCTCCATATTAAAGAGATTTTTATCTTCCCCTTCATGTTAGTGAGGCAGTTCCTAAAATGCCACCCTCAAATGTGTTTGTAAAGGACAGAGCCTAGATTTATTTCTATAAACAAATATAACTAGGTTAGGAAATTGTATTTTGAAAGTTTTTTTTTTTTTTTTCCTCATGGATTTTTAGGCCATGCAGTCGCCTTCAGGTTAAGAGTCCTCAAAAAGGCAGAGGGAACTTGGGTAGTATTTTTGATTGGTTTGGGTTTTTTTTAGATTAAGAATATTTCATTGCCACTATCAAAACCATCTGGAGACAGATGATTGAAAATATTGGTAAAGCAATACAAAAGCTTTTTAATCAACGAGTGACCAATTTAAATTAAAACCAGGAAAGACATTTTTGATGGTCTTTGAAGAGTAAAAAGTGGGTAACAATGATTTGGATTAATAAATTGAAATAGATAGATTGTCTTACTGCTGCCTAAGGGACTGAAGTGTGCAGTACCAGTTATATATTTGATGTTTAATAAAATTATCCTGCTACTCACACACCCCACCGAGCCAGCAGCGTGTGCACTCAGCACATTCCCTTTGCTGACAAAATGTCAGCCCCACACTTCCCCAAAAAAAATCACATTTCAGCTCCCAGAAAAGCTTGGCAAGCCGCAGTAACCAACCAAAGGAACAGCACTGCGGGGTGTTTAATCACCACAGGTACCTAGAGCTTAATGCAGCGGCGAAAAAAGATAAAACTCCTGGAATTTACCAGGAATTTGGGTGTGATCCGGGGCGGGGATTGACCAGCAGCCCCCAAAGTAGCACGAACGAGCCCTTCCCACGGGTGTTAGCGAGAGCCAAGGAGTGACTTACTCTGTGCCCAGCCTGATTGGAATGAAGGAGTTGATTGCAGGGGATGAGAAACAGGGCGGAACATGATCAATGTTAAACGAGAGGAAGCAACAGAAGAGAAAACACAGCCAAATGAACGGGCAAATAATAATTAATGAATTGTCGGTGTTATGAAAGAAGCGTTAAATAATTTAAAAAATTATATATATATATATATAAAATTAATGCGATTACGATAAAATTAATACAAATTATAAACGGGGCTCCTGCAGTCACGGCACGGCCCTCATCCCCTGGGGGCCTCGCCTCAGCTGGGGACCGCCCTCCCGCCCGCTGTCCCCTGGCCCGGCAGGGTCAGGCCCGGCTCCTGTGGCCGTGCCGGGGGTGCCGGTGTGCCCGGGGGTGCCGGGGTGCCCTGCTGAGGGTCCCCAGGAGGTGCCGGGGTCGCCGCCGCTCTCACCATCGCGCCCGCTCCGCTCCGGCCCTCCCGGAACCCGCCCGGCTACGGCGCCTGCGAAGGGACAACACAGCTCCGAACGCGGCCGCGCCGCCTTCTGCTCCCTCGGATTTTATACACGTGGAACGAGAGTTGTCCCCGAAACGAGCCGAAAATGACGCTTGAGAGCGACAGAGACACTGAGTATTTATTTTAGATATGCGCAAGCCTGGGTGCTCCGTGGTGTCCCACAAACCAAGCACCCCAACTATCAACTCTTTTTACTATTTACGCATTTTAGGAAACAAAGAAATTGGTGTTCATTGGCCACAAGTTACACAGTTCTCATGTTAATTATTATTCTGTTGGTAATGATTCTCTTCCCTCGCATTCTAGTGCCATGCTCAGCCTTTCTCTTCTTCTGGGTCGGTGCTGTCTCCTGCTCTGTCCCTGAGCTGGTGCTGCCGAGGGCAGTGCAGGGACAGCCCCGATCTCTGGGAGCAGGGACAGGACCCAGGGAACAGCTGGAGCTGTGTCAGGTTAGGTTGGGTATCAGGGAAAGGTTCTGCCCCCAGAGGGTGCTGGGCACTGCCCAGGCTCCCCAGGGAATGGTCAAGGCTGCCAGAGCTCCAGGAATGTTTGGACACCGCTCCAGGGATGCACAGGATGGGATTGTTGGGGTGTCTGTGTGGGGCCAGGGGATCGATCGATGACCCCTGCGCGTAACGCGGGACAATCCCCAGTTCCATAATTCCATAATTCCACAATTCCATAATTCCACAATTCAGTAATTCCCCGACCCCACAGCTCCACATCCGGGGCTCCGCGTTTCCCGCCCTCCGCCGTGAGGGGAGTGGGGGGGCGGCCATGAAGTGCGTGATCGGGGGGCCGCAGCTCCGAGGTATCGGCACCCCGGGGAACCCGGCACAGGCGGGACACCGGGAATGCGGCACCCCCGGTACCTCGGGGAGCGGCCCTGAGCGGAACACGAGCCCCGGGAGCGGGGGATTCGCCTCTCCCTCATCGGCCGGTGTGAGGGATGTGCGCGTCTGGGGCTTGTTCAGAGTGCGGGATTTGGGGACACCCAGGTGGAGGTGCCATGGCCTGGCTGTGTGTGTGTGTGTCCCCTGCTCGACTCCTGGCTGCAGCATTCTGTGGGAAAAGCTGCTCCTCCACGGCCAGACTCAAATCCCCAGGCCCTCTGCTGCGTCCCGCTGTGTTTCTTAAGATTCCTTAAGATTCCTTAAGATTCCTTGTTTCTCAGACTTTCCATCTGTTAAATGTCATTTCTCACCCCGATGGTGGAGTTTTGTCTGATTGACCCAATTTGTGGTAACACCAAGTGCTGCTGAGGGACACTCGATATTCGAGCTGCCTCATCTGAGGCAGCTTTCCCAAACATTGAGGCTTTGGATAATTAATATTAATTAAAAAGAAAAAGCAGTTTCCGCCATCAATTTTCTTTCAAATGTATAAAGAATTTGTAATGTTTCCTCTTGAATTATTCTGGAGAAAGTGCAGTGTCACCTTTTTTTTAAATTTAAAATGCATATTGCAGTGTTTTCTTTCCCTGGCAGTGTTTGGAAGAGCAATACACGCCATAGCACGGATTAGTGATGAATTTTGGTTTGACCCCGTAGAAAAAGGTGTAAGTAAAATTTATTTATTCTCATTTAAAAATGTTTATTATAAACCCAGTATTTATACTATGGGATATTGTGTCTTCCTTTCAGTCTGTCACATTCTCAGCTCCCTCCACTTTCAATATGGACAAATGCCATATTTTCTGTGATTGTAATTACACAGATTCCATCATGGAAGATTTAATTCCTACTCTGTCCTAAGATCCTTTGATTTTTTTTTGTTGTCCAGGACATCCGGATTAATGCCACGGGGTTCAGGTGTGTTGTCACAGGTCACAAGGTTTGAGTTTTGTACCACACAGGAGCTGCCTCTAAAAACGTTTTGTCCCCTTGTGACGCAACAGGAAGAACACATCCATTAATGCCTCTGATTAATCAAACACCATTTCCAGAATAATCAGTGTTTTCTCCAGAGGTTTCTTAGTTAAAAGTGCTCAGCTCTCCTTGACTCACCGGGAGGATGGAAAATCACAAGTGGAGATATTTGGTTTGATGCCTGAAGAATTTTTGAGGTGTTGAGTGGTGGCTTTGCTCACCTGTATGGATTGTGTCCCTCAAACCACAAGCTGAGCTCTGGGTGTTTGTGTAACTCAATTATTTAAAAAAAAAAAAAAAAAAATTAAAATCAATTAAAAATATTACATTTTTAAAGTAACTTTGAGATGTAAATTTCCAGGTTTGCTGGTGGCACTGAAGCCCAGAGGAGGCTTTCTTTAAAATGTTCAAGTTCTGAGTTAATAAATTATTTTACTTCTAGTCCATCAGTGGTTGGATTCAGTGATGTTTGAGATCTTTTCCAACCTTGATGACTCCGATTCCATTTCCAGCTTGCCTTAAGATCAGTGAATTCCTCGAGGTCAGCATATGCATGTGTGTTCTTCTCGTCCATGTTTTTCCAACATTACTGCTGGACAGCTGCACCCCAGCCGTGTCAGAAGGAGAAGCAGTTATCCCTCTCCTGTAAATTGATAATAAAGGTACATTTTTAGTGAGTTGTTACACACAGCAGCAAATTAACCCAACTTCCAGTTGAAATTATAGTGGGTGAGGAGCAGCCTGGGTTCTCCCAGTGTCCTCAGAGCAGTTTGGGGAAGTTTGAAGAGCAGCAGCTTGAGAAAAAACAGGGTACAAACCCAGGGAAATTGTATTTATTGCAAAGCTGCTCAGGGAGTAACCTCTGCACTGATCTATTCTTTTATTTTTTTATTTTTTTTTAGTCAGTTCTCCCTGTGTTTAGATGTGTAAATATGCTGGAAAGGAATGTGGAGAAATGCAGCATCTCCACCAACCCCAGTGACCACCACATCACCTTTCAGCTCCTCTGCAGGCACGGTAAGGTCACAGGGGAGTTTAGAACCACAACATTTAATGCCATTAGCAACACAGGAGCAGGTCTGTCACCCTCAGCCCAGCAGGACTGGGAATGTTCATCAGCCTCAGCCTTTGCAAAATTCCTAAATCAACATCATCTCCCCCCCCCCAGAGCTGTGCTGTGCTGGAGGCAGTGGTTCATATTATCAATAATCCAGCTGGGGTTACTGATTTTAGGATAATACATTGAATTTGGTCTGCAGGCAGCTGGACTCCCTCAGTACAATCCTTACCCAGAAAAGTGAAGATCTGTAGGGTTTGTGTTCTGCATGCCACTCCCATTTATATTATTTTAGCAGTTAATTTCTGAGGCCATTTCCCACCCTGCATTTGTTGCTCTTGTTGCTGTTCATTTATATTTTGGGCTTTGAAAAACTCGGGTGCTGTCCAGGCACAATTAATGGGATGGAAGGAGTCTGTGATGGCAGGTGGATTCCATTCCTGTTTGTGGTGAGTTATTTCCATATAGCTGGACTAAGTCACTTGGTTACTTCCTCTGTTGAACAATTAATACTTTAAAAAAGACCCTAAATTTGCAGCCAAGCACTGATTTTTGTTAATGTCCTTTATACTCAGGTATTGTAAAAACCTATAACCTGACATTTCAAGAGTGTGATCCCTTGCAGGCTGTTTTTACAAAGCACATGTGTCCAAACATTCTTAAAGTCCACTCCAGGTAACAAACACAGAAATATTTTTTTGAGTTTAACTTTCAGTGTAACAAATGCTGAACAGTCACAGAATTATTTTAGTGTTGAATGACATTTTCTAGGCTGCTGGCTGATGTGATGATTCACTTCCCAACCAGTCAGGAAGAAATAACCTTGTCAGTAACTCCAATGAAAGTTTGTTTCAAGAGTTACACTGAGGAAGACACTGGTAAGGAAATTCAAAATGTGAACCAATACTTGGGCTTTTAAATTTTTTTTTTTTAAGGTGAGCTCCAGTAATAATAAAACTGTCACGACATAAATGTGGGATGAATTTTATGGCTGAATGACATTTTGAACAGAACATTATAGAGAGGGGTTTTAAGTCATGCTGCCACCCTCTGGTTTTAATAAATTAAATAAATTTAAATAAATTGAAACATCTTCCTGGTGTCAGTGGCAGAGCTTAGACTGAGCAGCCAATTGAACTAAATTATGCCATTTGCTGTAGGCTTGAAAGAGGTAATTACTGTGCTGCAAGAGCAGCAGCCTGGCAACTGCCAGGAAAAAGGGGATAATTTTATGTTTTAAAAAGGAACTGTTTAAATCTGAATACCACAATTATAGAATTGATATCATTAGAGAGTATATTTTAGTCTGAGGACAGCACAGAGTGTCAGCAAGCCCTGCACTGTTACTGCCATGGTCACATCTCCAGGAGCTGGAGAACGAGCTGGAGATTCTTGGGGTGTGACTCAAAACTAATTTTGAAGATGTAATTGTGGTTTTGAAGTAGAGGTTCTTGTGCATCATATAATAAAGAGATGCTTTTCATCCTTATTATGATCAAAGCTGTGGAGAATGACCTGGGAAGAGCCCGGAGCACAGGGGTGGGAATTGGGCTGGGAACAGGCTCAGAGAAAGATCAGGTGGTAGAAACTGGCTGGAGTGAAACAGGGCAGAAATCACCAAAAATAAAGAGATTACATTTTGAATAACACATTTGGTGACTTCAGTAAAGTTCACTTATTAGGATTGTTGTAAGAAAGAAAGTGGAAAAAATGGCACAATTGTAAAGAGATGCCAAAAGCCCCGTGAGGGAAGGGAGGAGAGGCAGTGCTGAGCTGAACCTCTGCAGCACCTCCTGTCCTTTTAACCCTCACCTGCCGTGGCCTGGAGAGTTCACAGAAATCACACCTGCTCTCCTTTGTGGCTCAGCCCAGCTGCACGTGTGTGACAAACACCTCCTGCCACAGCTACAAGGGGCGTTTTACAAGAGCCTGTTTGAACTCTTGAGATAAAACAAAGCTCCTGAGCAGAGAAAGGGAGGAGTGGGAATAGCCTGCAAACACTTCCTTGGCAGCCTGGCCTTGCCGGGGAGCAGCTCAAGCTGCTGTGGAATTTCTCTGAGCACTCCGGGACTGTCACACTCCAGGAACTTCTCTTCACACACCCATTGGCAGCCACGGAGTAATCTCCTGGTAACAAAAAACTGAATACCTGAAACCGAACAGCCAATTTCCTGTTGATACTTTCCTTTGTCAGGAAAAGATTGTAAGTTAAAACAAAGAGCCTCAGTCCACCTCCATTGTGCTCTGGTGATTGTCAGCAATTTTGATTAATCTGTTCAAGTCACGCTGCATTTTGGGCTTCCCATCCATGTAACAATAAGCAGCTGGGAATATTATTTGTGATGGATGTCTGGGGAAGAAGCAGATCTGCAATCACAGCAGCAGGTGTTAGGTTAGATCACACAGCAGAACATGGAATAGCTTCTGATAAAATCCATTCAAATCTACACAATGTACTGCAAATAATTTGAGGATTTTATTTTATTCTAATATGGATATAAGCTAAACATTTATTACTGTTAACCACTATAAAAACACAATTATTTGTTCAACCAATGCTTATGTAAAAACCTCAGGGTTACAATCACAGCTTTGTTGAGTTCAAACTTCAGGGCTGTGAGTCCCTGACTTTGTTGTTATCTCAAACAGACTTTTCAAGGACAATGCTTACTGAGATACAGCTCAGTCCAGAGGAATTTGACTACTTTCAAGTTGGAGTAGATTCTGAAGTGACATTTTGCCTTAAAGAACTGAGGGTAAAGTAAGAATTTGGGAAGAAAAACCCATTTCTCATTAATTTGCCTGACTGGACCAGGACAACACAGGATGGTTCCTGTGGAATGGCCGTGGGTTTTGTCCCATCAGCAGCAGGGTTTCACCACCTGGTTAAGGATTAGCTTTAAACCCCAGGGTCCTCAGGACACCTCAGAGCCTTTGAAAGACAAACAAAACACTTCTGAAACAGCCATGTGTCTGTGCTGGGCAGACACAGCCCCAGGGAGAGCACTGTGAGCAGGGAAGTTCTCCATGTAGAACCTCCTCTGGCAGGGAAGGACAGAAATTCTTAGGAGCAGCAGATTTTTCCCCTCTTTATGCCCAGTAAACAGCAGCTGGGATAAACTTACATTCCATTATTAATGTTCTGGGTTTAACAAGCACTTCACCCCCCTCCCTTCTCTGCAGGGGCTGCTGGCGTTCTCTGAAGCCACGAGTGTTCCTGTGTCCATCCACTTCGACAGATGTGGGAAGTAGGTGTGGGGAGAGCCCTGGCTGGGACCCCTGCAGTCACCCAGTGAACTCTGAGCTGCACATTAGGGCAGATTTCCATTTCAAACCCAAAGCCATTTCTAACCTGCAATCCAGAGTTTGTAATTCCATATAAAGCACTGAGCCCGGGCGTGGGCATTGCCAAGGCAGCCGTGCTGACTGATGAGCTCCCTGTGTATAAATTACCTGGACACCTGAGGCTCTCAGTCCCCTGCAGGCAATGATTTATTTAGCACTTTGAAGAAACAACACGTTTCCTAAATAAATGTAATTTTAACAATTACATATTTAATGCTATCATTTGATGCTGCACAGTATTTGCTGACTGGAGCAGTGAGATCTATAACAGGAGCCCCTCATTCCTCAGCAGCAAATACAGATTTTCAGCTTTTCAGTGGAGGTGCTTTCTAATTCCATAGGCAGAATCACAGGATCTGTGTCACCTCCCACAGGATCTGTAATTCCCTGTGCTGTTTGGTCTCAATACTTGTGTTTAGACCCATTGCTTTCAGCATTGAGGACCTGCTGCTGGAGGCCAGCTTTATCCTGGCTACCTTGTGTGAGGCTGAGAAGGAGGCAGCTTCCCCAGATCCTGCCTGCTGCCCACGGCCCTGGGACAGGTAACGGGGGCTGAAGGGGCAGGTGGCCTCAAGAGGGAGAAAAACTCAGGGGTTCAGGAACAGCACAACAGCAATAAAGGGGTGCAAGAGAGAACATTCTGTACAAGCTGCTGCTTCCTCATCTCCACGGGGTCTGGGTGCAGCAGGAGGGAAGGTGCTGAGAATCTCCTCTAAAGCTGTAATCTTTTCACAAACAGAAAATAAGGACATTCCAATGAATCACAAAACCAGTTACTAACCTGCCCTACTCTGTCCAATCCAGCTCAAGGACTGGAATGGATAAATCTGACCAGACCTCCATGGATGGAGCCAGCAACACTTCCAAAAAGCAACAGCAGAAGGGAAACACTCCAAGCATGGACTCAGCAAAACCCCCAAATGCTTTGGCAAAACAAGAGGTAAAAAACATTCCCAGAGGCACGGAGAGGGATGTGCCAGGCAGAGCAGGAGCAGCCACAGCCAAGGCAGCAGGAGAGGCCACAGAGGCTCCTAATGAGAAGGTGAGGGAACTCCCCAGGGTGTCAGCAGTGGAACCCCACAGCTGCTGTTTTGCTGAGCACCCCTACATGCACTGGGGGTTTCAATGGGATCAGCTGTCACAGCAGCACAGCTGGAAAATCTCACCACTGCGGGGGACACTCCTGGGGGGCAGGTGGGTTTCACTGGGAAACGCTGCTTGCTGAGAAAAGATCTTGAAGTGGTAAAAGCTTCACAAATAATTAATGCCCAAATTCAGTATCACGGAATTCTTACCTGTACAAACATTGCATTTTCCAGTTCCACTCCTTATTCTTTGGAGCTGTCTCTTACAAGAAGGAGGCCATTGGTGACACCTTCCGGAGTTTGGTGACAGCCAGTGACACTGAGGAGGAGTTCAGTGCCTTGCAGAGCTCCCCGGTTCTGTAGTGCAGGGGTTGGGGTCCAAGGACAGACAGTGGGGAGTGAAGGAGGGAGGGGCAGCGCAGGCCCAGCCTTTGTCACTGGTGCTGTGACCCAGCAGCACAGAACGTTCTGGAACTGTCAGTGCTCTTGTAATGGCACAAATTTAGGTCACGATTGACTCCGTTGAGGTTTGTGTGTTCTGGGGGTTCTGCTCTCAGAACACTCTCACGAGAGAGGCTCAGTTTGATTTCAAGCTCTGTTACCACACCAGGCAGATGAAGGCACTGCTCAGGTTAAGGGTGCTGGAGAAAAACCCCCAACCATGCTCTCTGTCACAGGCAAACCCAGCCCAGCTCCAGGAAAACTCAGGTATTTACAGAGACTCTGCAGAACCAGCGTTTAACTGAAAAAACAAAGTTGTCACAGAACTGCATTTTAAAAAATAAAGGTTTGTGGTTTCAGACTTGCATTGTTCTTTTCCTTCCCCTGCGTCTCTTCCACCCACAGGTCAGGGGCAGTGCAGTATTTCCAAAGTCACACTGGAATACAACACTGACATTCCCAGTCAATTAAAGGATCGTTTTCTGTCTGCCGGGCTGCTGCAGAAGGCATCGGGTGTCACTCAGGTGTGGATCTGAGAGCAGTGCAGGGAGGTCACAGTGACAGCCCAGCCCCCCAGCCCTGGCTGTGTCCCTGTGCCACCAACCACAGCCCCACATCAACGCAGGGTTTGCAGGCAACTTGACTTTAAAAAGCACATTTTAGTATAAATACTATATTTATTAAATATCTTTACAATTTATTTAAATGTATTTACAGAACTATTCCTGCATAAGTTATACCTCAGACATGAAATTCACATAATTGCTTCTTAGGTAAGCATAGATGATAGTCTCATTTTAACAGCAACAAAAAAGCATCCTCAGATACAGACTCAGATTTGCTTCATTGTTTCAGCTATCTTTGTCAGAAACTACTGCATACAGTCGGGTTCTCCACACAGCAGCTGCTCTTCCCCTGGAGAAAGGATGTCCCTTGCCAACAGATGGACATCCCATCACTAAATCCTCCCATCCCTGCCAGATCATCGCCTCTCCCCTTTCCTTGACTCACTTGTAACTGCCTGGTCCCAAATCTGGTTTTTGGTTTGGTTTTGTTTTCAGCCTGCAAAAGGACATTTAGGACTGTATGTGGCAGCTCTCCCAAAGATAGCCAGGAAAACAGCAAAGAACCACAGAGCTTTTCCAATTCACCACATCTTAGCCTGTTCCACCCCCATCCCTACGGCCGCTGCTGCAGCAATCCCAGGGGCCTGGGGGACACAAAGCTCCTCCTGTTCCTCCAGATCCCAAAAACAAACCACAACCCTCTGCAGCAGCTCCAAACCAGCCCGTGCTCTGCTCGCTTCCAAGTCAGGGAACACCTTTCTTGTCCGTTCCTCTCGTGACCATTCCCACTAACCTAACCCCTAGCAAGTGTTACTGCTTCATGCATCGCTGGGAATTATTTTTGATAGGATGGGCCCTGTCACTTCCTTCTCCAAAGATCAGTTGTGCGCAGACAGCGTTAAGTTCGTAGGAAAAAATCAGGTTTGATATGTTCAGAGTGCACGTCTTAAAAAAAACCCAAAACAATCAAGCGTGTGATAAAAATATCAATTCTTTATAATACAGTATTGCTTTATAAACAGATGGAAAAGCTAAAAGCTTTACTGGTCTTTGGTGTGCCCGGTGAGGGAAAAACTCATGATTTGGAAATCAAAACCCAAATTTGTTCTTTATTTAAAAAAAAAAAAAAACCAACAGGTCATGGTGTGATATGAGGCAAACGGATACAGACAGGGAGCGCGCCTGGCCGAGGAGGAGCAGGAACTCGGGAATTCCAGACCCTCTGACCCAAACACATCCCCAGGGAAAAGTCTGGAAAGCCGGGAAGGGGGAACAGGGAGGGCTGGGGACTGTGCTGAGAGCAGAGAAGAGCCCGGGGCCACGGCAGCGCCTGAAGGGAAGGGCAAAGGGAAAGAAGAATTGATCAAATCTGCTCTAATCCAGAAGCGTGCGAGTAAATACTGGATAAATGTAAAGACACCCAGGGTCGGGAGGGAAAGCCCCTCCCAAACAAGAAACAAAGCCCTGTTCTGCATGTGAATACATTCCTCCAAGACAGCCAGAGACAGCTTGTTCAGGTTAAAAACAACAAGGACTGACAGGTTGTGCAAAGTTCTCCACCACTCACTGTTCGTGTGTCGCAAAACTAATTAATTGTTTTCTTCATTAATATAATCCTCCCCCATACCCTCACCAAAATCCTATTTTGGTCAAGTTAGGGTAGTTAAGGCATTTTGACAAGTAATTACAAGGTGATTTAAAGTAGATATCTAACATTATGCCAATTGAGGAATAGCAGATAAATTACTGAAGAGCTCCCAAATTAATCACTTATTATAAATGAAATGCCTGTTACAAGCATGATGCACTGAAATATAGTAAAATGACATGTACATGGTACATGTTAAATGACCTTAAATAAAAGCTTGACATAGTTACGCAAATATACAGTACAAGTCCACAAAAATTCTTTAAACAAGTTGAGGTAACCTCAAACTTAAACAGTTTTAATACAATAAACCAGGTAGTAAAAATCTCCTCTTGAGAGCAGGTAAGATTCCTTACTGACCAAGTTTAACTGCACTCACCTAAACAGCAACATTACCCGACTTTTTATATATAAAAACATGGCTTTAATTTATTTCTACATACTTCTCTACCAGCAAAAAAGTTAATGAAAAACTGACCAAAAATATATATATCTTTACAGCTCTCAGCTTTCGTATGAGCCTCAGGAAAGGAAAAGGAAAGCTGGCTGGAAACGGGGGGACAAACGTGAGCTACTGTCATTGAAAAGGAAATGTCATATTGCAAAGTGGCTGTTAGATAACTGTAAACATCATTAAGGATCATTGAAACCCCTAAACTTTAGTTAAAATGAAATGTAAGATTTGCTGATTATTCATTAAGTTTCCATTTTCGTACTTGCTGCTGCTGCCTCAGCAGAAGCAAAGAAGTGCCTGTTTGAGTCAGAAAGGATCACCTGGACTTCAACTGGTGCAGCATATTCTGTTCTACAAGCAAGAGTGGCAATTATTAACACAAATTATGTTTTATATCAACAACAGAATTATCTACCCCAAAGTGAAGATGCTCAGAGTTGAGGATGAGCTGTTTAGTGCAACCTCCCACAGTGGCATTTACCATCAGCCCACACTGAGATGGGTTCAAATGCTGAAAGACCTCAACTGTGGCCAGCTCGGCTGTTTGAGACTGAGCTAGAATTTTTGTTTTAAAAAAAAAAAAAAAATAGTAATTATCCACAGCCAAAACATCCAGAACCAGGCCCATTATGGACGAATGATCTGCAGAACTTTTAAGATCACAGTTAAGCACCTGAAATCACAAAACACATTTGCATCCATATAACTTGAACTAGGTTTGTTTGAAATCTCGTACTAGAAAAGGCTCCTAAGGCTGACACCATGGATGGCAAGAGCAGAATGTTTACAGCAGTTATAAATCTCCTGAAAACCGGAGCTCAGAAACACGAAACCTCGGCTATCACTGGAACAAGACTATGCTTTATGGAACTGGGTCTGTAACACACCCTCAACAACAGCGAACGTTCCCAGGAAATAGAGTAATCATGCCCTCGTGCAGAGGCGTTACCTATTGATCTAGTTTGAAAGGTGATCAACCAATTCTACTCCTTGGAAAGTCACATCTCCAACGCAGCAACGCTGTGGGATGGATCCTCCCCTGTTCCAGACGAGGACTAAGCTCTCAAAGACAAGCTCCAAGCCTTGAGCTTCTTCGTCTCTTGCTGGCAGACCAAGACCAGTGGACTACGAGTGGTTCTTAGCAAGGGCCTCAGCTGTGTCTCGGGCCAGGCTCCGGGCTCAGGGCCGGCTGCCCAGAGCAGCTGGGAAGGAAGGAACAATCCTGCCAGCAGGAAACCGGCCAGGGGGGCCCGGGGAGCTCGGGCAGCTCCAGGACCTCAGTCTGTGTACTCGGCTACGATGGAAAGGAGGACGGTGATGTCGTCTGGTTTCCCCCCTGCAATGGAAGAAAAAAACCCCCTCTTATTTCATCAAACCACAGTGGGTTGTCTTCTGATGATCTGTGATATTCCCCATGGAAAGCTCTCTCAAAACTGGTTTAAGGGTTCAAAACCTGGTTTGAGTAGACACAAACTCTGCCTGTCCCATCTCCTGTCCAAACCGAGGGGCGCACTGACATTTAACACGGCACAAAACCACTCTCCTTTTAAGCTCCAGTGAGATCAAACTATGAAAAGGAGGTCAGAACCTTGAACATTGCTGGTAGCTGGCAGAGCACAAAGCTTGTTTTCAACAGACTCTTTAATAAATGCACAAAACACCTGACACTGCTTTGTTACATGTAAACTGCCGTGAAATCAGATCTCCTCAGGAATTTCCACTGCTGTAAGTCAAACACCTCTTTAGCATCTTCTCCAGCACTGTATTATCTCAAGTCTTCCTAAAAGCTACTTAACATCTTTAATTGTTATTTTTCAATCCTCAACAGCCAGAGCAACACACTCAAATCCTTGAGAAAAGGCCCAGAAGAGAGGTTTTGTTATGTGGGAAGTCAAACCAATCCCTTGGACTCTGGAGATCTGCAGGTTTATTACTGAGTGACTGAGCTTGGAAAAACACAGAAGCCCAAGTGTGACAGCTGCTACCTGAGGAAAGGGGCTTAAGGTTCTTGCAGGAAATTCTGCCCTTCTGATACAGAGATGAAAACATCTTCACTGGCAGAACTTTATTTATTTATTTAAAAGTTAAAAAATTGTTAAAAGAAAGGTGTTTGCTCAGGCTCTGAGATCTGCCAGCTGTTTTGCCAATACCTTCCTAAAGCACAGAAGTAGAACCCACAGGGAGATCAGTACGGGGATGCCAATGATACAAGGGTTGTAAGTTTCCACCAAAAAAACAATCCCAAATCTACCAAACAGTGGGCAGAACTTCAGCTGAAACACAGCAGTAAGAAGAGACCTTAAAAAAAATCCCAAACAAAAAAACTACCCTCAACACAGCACCACCCACACACCCGAATCCAAGCAACAAGTACTGGAGAACTCATCTCAGGCAGGATTCCTGGGGCAGGAATGCACAGATTAGATTAAAAATAAAACAATCAGGGTGCTGTGTTCTCCATGCTCCAGCTGCTTCCCTACAGGAGGCTCCTGCTCTGCCAGGCCCCGGATGGGGCTTTGCTAAATCCCACATGAGCTTGGTGCTCTCCTGCCAACCACATTTCCTACTGTTCTCTTTTCCTACACCATTTTGGAATAGCAGAACTTCCCTTTGCTAAAGATCTCTCCAAGACAGCAGCAGTGGGAGGAGGAGAAGCTCTTACCTCTGACATTCAATCCATTGTCACAGGCGAACTGTGCAAAGGGTGACATGTACGTGGGGTCATAGGCCAGCTCATGGGCTTGCTCAGCAATGCTCCGTGCAGTCTGCTGGATGCTCTCGTAGTTGGAGTTCTAAATTCATGAGGAAAAGAGTTTATTCTTATTCAGATGTCTACAAAAGTTTTTGTGCTGACCCGTGTAAGGTTTGGAGATCCCTCACTGCAAACAGAGCCTTCCCCTTTCTTTAGGCTTTGTAAATTGGGTTACAGCTGTGGATCTTCACAAGGGATGGCCAGACCTCAAATCCCCACCAGCAGCTCAAGACTGGTTTGGAGGATTTCCAGAATTTAGAAGCTTAGAAGAATAATACTCAAAACAGACTAAACCATGTCACCTGAAGGGAGGAGGGCATTTGGCAGCTGTCTCTGCAGGGCACCCTGCAAGGACCTTCCCTCCCTCCCCAGCAGGCTCTGGTCAAGTATTTGTTTTATCCTGAGTGCAGGTCTTGCACCTCTGGCTCTCTCACCCCAACTGACAAGAGCACCCTTGGGGAGAAGGGGCACTTGAAAGTCAGATGAGAAAAATGCACTGAGAGCAGACACACGTTCTCCAGGCTTTAATCTTCCAACATTTTAAGGATGTTTTTTTCCCCCTGTTTCAGTAGTTCTGCTGCTTTCCTCCCAGGCTTTTCTCACTCAAGCCAACATGACAGACAACCGCTGCTCTTTTTGTCTGTAACCATTTTTAAATGCCTTGTCATTTCAAGAGCCTTCCCCGCAGGTTTGGGAATTAGCAGGCATTTATGTGATTAACTTTTGGCTGAACCTCTTGGGGAACTCCAGTGCCTTTCCCCAACACACCAAAAGGTGGAGCTCAGCTTTCTTCCACATGGGAATTCCAGCTCCAGTGGCCAGCCAGGACAGCCTCACACTGCACAGACAAGGGTGTGTGAGGTGGCTGCAGCCCCAGTGACATATATTAGTGACCTGTGGAGTTGCAGGATAAGAGAAGACCAAATTCTCTTAAAACCACACTGTAATTGTCTTATTTGCATTTCACAGCAAAATAGTTTCCTCAAGGAGCTGATACATATTGATATCTCCTTAAGTCTACTTTCCTTTCTGTAAGTAAATAGCCTGAAGCTAAATGTTCTCAGCCAAGTTAAAATATTTTAATGTATTCTTACTATTTAAAAAGAACATTTGTGGTCACTAATGCGGAGAAGTTGATAAGATTTTTTTTTTTTTTACAGAACACTGAAGATTTTCAAGCACATGCAACCCACAATTGACAGCCCATATTATGTCAGAGTTACTAGTAACAGCTCCCACAGTTAGGGAAGGTGAAAGTTATTTTAAGTGTAAGCCCACCCTCAAGTAACCCAGGAGAGGCTTCTCTATTTTCCTGTCTATCCTCTCCAACCTGCAGGTGCAGTGTGTGGCCAAAGGCAGCACCTGTTACCCTCCTCCTTCTCTCCCTCCCTCACCAGTTACTGACATGGAACCAGCTGTTACTTGGGAAATTTATGCCCAAGCTGCTGCTTCTGGATCCAGCCTGGTTGCAGATCCAAGAGAAATCCCTCTGGGGTCAATGTCCCTTGCACTGCTCACATGGGGGATGGCCTGAAAAGCCTTTTAAGGATACAGTGCTTTGTGGTGGGGTTTTTTTTTATATAAAACTCCAAATTCCAGGTATTAGAAGTAAAGGTAGCATCTGTAAAGGTTTAGCCAGCACAAAAGACGTGAGAGTTTGAGAGCACACAGACTCACCTTCAGCTTTTTCAACTCCTGCAGGATCATGTAGTCAGGCATGTTGTCAAACAGCCCGTCTGTGGCTGTCAGGATGATGTCCCCAAGCTGGACATCGAAGGACGTGCTGTCAGCAGCCTCGGGGCTGGGGATGGACAGAGGTTAAAGGACTCAGCCCTCACAAAAACACCAAACAACCTCAAACAGCTCATCCACAGCTTCTGAACTTCACTGCTCTTTGGGGCTTTGTGCAAGAGAAAGGAATAATCACACTGTGGAGCTTCAGCACCAGGATGGGCTGTCAGGAAAGCCCCAGCACAGGCCCTGTGACTGCAAAGAGCTCCTGTTCCAGCTCCCCCACCCAGGATCTGCAGTTAGAATTCCCACAGAAACAATCCTGCAAACTAATCTGCTTCAGGAGTGTGTCTCCATGGAAACCAGCAAGCAGAATGGCAGCTCAGGGCTTCCTTCTGCTCATCTTGAAGATGTAAGAGAGTGATACTTGAAAGAACAATTCGTAACAGGCCTGGCCCAAACACTTCAGGATTCTGAATCACTTTGTAATTCAATGGAATATGAAACATGTCTGGAAATCACTACCAGGAGAACAGAGTCTGTTGGAATGCTTGTGTCTAACACATTACACAACACCAAGAGGAGAAAACACCCAGTTTGGGCACAAACATTGCTGCAAAATCTGATTCTTGGAAGCAACGTAACAACAAACCTCTCATTTTTAAAGACTCTTCAGGGGTCTGTAAAAAGGAGAAATTGCTGCATCCCAGGCCACTAGGCTCTGCCAAAACACACAGGAGCTGCTTTGCTCAACTGATGCGTAGCTTCAGGAAGGCTGATGGAGTTAAGATTGCCTGCCTATGCCCATATATAGCCAAATTCATCACTAAACTGGGACAACAAATAAAAAAGGACAGGAGAAGTGTTTCGACAAGGAGCATGAGTACTAATTAACGTCAGGAATAGTGCAGGAACCAGCCAGAAAGCTGTAATCATGATTCAGAGCTGCAGTGTGGGAGCACATTTATCTTGTGCTTTCCTTATTACTGGATGACTCAGATTACTTGGCTTCCCTGACTTCCACTGGACATTATCAATTATCCTTCTGCTCTTTGTTTTTATGGTCTTCCTACAGATGACAGTGAATCTCAGAAAAATTCAAGATTTTTTTACAGCTCTGGAATTTCAAGATCATTTAATCATTTCATTTTAGTCTAACAAAGAGCTTGGATTATTGAAGGGTTCTAATTTCAGAGTCCTACCCTGGCTTCCTCCTCTCAGCAGTTGCAGGATGAAGAAATAAAACCACACACAAGAACAGTTAGGATTTTAACAGCTTAACCAACACTTCCAAAAAGACCTATTGTGGATTAAAGTCTCAACCTTTACTGCATCAGCCCTGAGACTGCATAGAATTGTTTAGGTTGGAAAAGACTCAAACTCATTGAGTCCAAACTTGAGCTGCCTACTGCATTCCCTCTATTCCATGGCCACTCTTTGAAGATCCTGTTACCACCTCCTTATATTCAGATGAGGGATATCACTTCCATGAGTAAGACATTTTGAAAGCTGCATTTTAACACTCATTTGAAAGCTGTTTATTTTTTCAGTTTATTTCATATTACTGGTGAGACTTCACAAAGTCAGGATGGATCAGCCTGACATTCCTAAGGGAAGACACAAGAACAAGCCTGCCTTTGAAACAACTCATTTCTGTGAACAGATTGTCCTTTCCTCATACTCTCATTCCCAGCTTGGTGTTCTGCCAAACAGTTTTTTTGCTGGTTTTGGTCAAATACAATATGCTGCTGGAAACAGCAAGTTGGAAACACAAGTTACAGTCACATGTCCCTCTGCTCTATTCTTCAAGCACTTGTAACCTCAGTGCCAAGATATCTAAATTAGCTACTCCAAACAGTCCCAAGGGAGCACAGGCAGGGATTGGAACCAAAGCTCTGCTGGGAAGCCCAGCCACTTGTCCACACACCAGTTACAGTGGGTGACATCCTCCCATGGATCAGAACAAGCCCATGGCTATGGGAATATGCCCCCACGAACAGCCCAGTAAATCCAGACTGTGCAACAGGTTCAAAGTTAAGTACAAGGTGAGAAATATCCCTGTTACCCAAAGAGGGAGGGTGGCAGGTGCAGGACCTGACTGGATACGTGTTTATATCCTATGTGATACAGCAGCAAAACTGCAACTTTTTGGAAGCTGGTTTCACATGCACAGGTTGAAAATGAAGGTTTGTCTTCCCCCTTACCTGTCACTTAAGACAACTCCTTCTGCTTCTGGTGGAGCTATTGACAGTTGGAAGGGAGTGTTGAAGTAATGCTGCTGCTCGTCGGATCGGTGGACGACCTCTCCACCTCTGACTACCAAAAATCCAGAATCTCCCAAGTTGGCTGTATGTAAACGATGACTTGATCTGTCCAGGACTACTATACAAGCTGTGCTGCTCCCTGCAAACACAGTGACTGCAGTCAGCCTTACAGAAACTGCTTGTTGTCTCACTGATCTGATCAATGCTTCGATTATTGCAACACTCATCACAGCTTAAAAGTCAGGAGAAAGGGAAATACTCAACAATGTAAAATGCTAGAAATCTTTGCAATACATACTATGATTTTTTTTTTTTTTTTGTGTAGAATTTACTCCTCCTGCTTTGATTTTGGTAAACACATTATGCTGACAAATACCTGTTTTTGTTTGGCTTTATTTACAGTTTTCCATCCCAACATATGTCAGCACATTCTGCTATAGGACTGGATTTACAGAACTCACATAAAATACTGAAATTCCAAAATCATGGAGATAATAGAATTCTAGTAGAATCCATACAATGCTAGGAGCTCTCCACACAGTTTCACTCATCAGCTGTAAATAAACCACCCCAAGTAAAGAACTGTTTGCAATTAAGTATTAGGTCCTCCTGCATTTCTCTGCTCAGAACATGAAATGCTTTTCCTCCCAGCCTGGCTCTGCAGGGCTTGCTCCAGGTTTAAAAAATAATAATACTGTCACATCTTCAGGACAACAACTCCACAAGTTTAGGAAAAAAAAAAAATTATTTCAGAGACAAATACTATTCCAAATTAAAGTTACAGCAGAAATATGATGTCAACTGTGCTTGGAACTATCCCAGCCATGCTTGAGGGCACTGAGGAATTCTCCATTCATTCACTGAGAAGTAGCCACCAACTGTGCTTGGTTGCAAGCCACAAAAATGCTGTATTGCAAAGAAACCCCAAGTCCTTCACAGCAAACAGCAATCACTCAATTCTGCAAACAGGACAGCACAGCCACCAAGAGACCTTTCAATCCCCAAGAGAGGGAAATACAGCTACAGCACTTCTGCCCCACTTCACCAGCTCCTGAACTGTCTTCACCTTCTACCCTCATGTTCTCCCAGCAGGATTTTCCAAGCACAGCTCCATGCTGGACAGACCACAAGCTCGCAGTGAGCAAAGCTTAGGATCAGTGCAGAGGTCCAGCTGGCTCCAGGCATTGCCTGTTCCAGACAATTCCCTTCCTAATACAGAGAGCTCCCTGCAAGCACTTGCCCTGAATCTGTTCTCTAGTGAACGTCCAGGACCTTTTCTGTCCTTAATGAATGTTAAGTCAAAGCAGTATCTCTGGAAAAAAATCTGATTTTATATGTGACAGTGTCCAAAATTGTGCTGCAACTCAAGAGTGATTAAATAAATGGCACAGTTTCCTCCCATTTCAGTTTTATTTTGGATTATTTGCTGGATTCAATCCTGACAAACCAAGTATCCAGGCTTAAAGCACAACAGCAAGGAGAAGTTACTGCCTAATGAATCCTCCTTAATGAAGTCTTCTCCTGTCCCTTTATTTTAAATAAACTCTAAATGCTCATTGCAGTGGTAATTCCAGGGTTTTATTCCTCCCAAAAACACTGCTCTCAGTTAAAGGAGAAACACTAAGGATCATTAGTTTCAAATTCTAACTCTATTAGCAGAGTGTAACCAGGAGGCCATGTGTGGAATGCAGATCTTGTGACTCAGCACACGCTGCTTTTCAGCACTGCAAAGGTCAAGCCCAGCCGAGCTGCTCTGTCTCCAAAGGCACAGGGAGAGCTCCAGCCAGTGCCCCACTTTGGAGCTCACTTACAGCTACATCTGCTTTGCACAAATCAGCACCATTCAACACACCAAATCCTAATGTAATTACTGACCACTGCTATTTTTGTGACACTTTAAGGTCACTCCTGAGGTTCCCACCTATTCTTTAGGCGTATAATGCGAGAACATCTGCTCCCAGCTCAGCAGACAAGTTAAATATAGCTCACACAGCACTGCTCTGGCACAGCAGCTTAAGGTCAGGTGAGCTGCGCACATTTTGTGCAGGGCAAACACTTTCTTGGTGCACAAGAGGTCTCATGTCCTCTAGAGAAGTGTCCCTTTGCAGAGCTGTCAGCTGAGACCAAGTGTGGCCTCTCTATCTGCTCCCAGTCCCCAGGCAGCTGAACGCCCTGTGTCCCATCAAGGCTGACACAGAATATGTGAAGCATCTACTGCAGTTGGCTTTCAGAAAGATTTGTAATGAATCCCCCCACAAAGATTTATAAAAATAATGCTCCCAGAGATTGTCTGATATGAACTACTCAAGTCAACCAACTGGGGTTTGAGTCCACTGGACATAAAAGGCAACAGGAGCAGAGTAAGGCAAGGAATGAGCAGAACTACATCCAGTTACCCTCAGAAAATATTTCTCATTGCATAGCTGAAGCAGAAAGCCACAACCAGCACCACGAAGAGCCTTCAGCAGAGAACAGTTATTTATACACATAAAACCCAGAGTGAGCACATGTGCACAGTGTGTTCCACTGCAGAACTCAATCTGCAAACTCTGGTGAATTCACCCTTCCCACAGAAAGCCTCTTATTTTATATATAAATACACACACATCAACACTCCCTGCATTACTACATTAATTAAAACAGTTCTACAGAAAATAAAGATGCCACCAAGGCAACTGCATTTCTGTTTTCAGTTAATTAAGAGAAGTTAACTGCCTGCAAATTTCCTGTAGACAATGACAAGAGAATCAAGCACCCTTCAGTAAGCCCATGTGTAACACACAACCCAGATTGAACTGACATATTTTTGGTGTCTTACCAAGCAAGGGTACTTTGTTCTGCAGCAGCTCACAATAGCCTGCAGTGAGAATTCCAACAGGATTGCTTGGAACAAACCGTCCTTCTTTCACTAAACGTTCACACGTCCGCATGAGAGTCCCTGAGAACTGAGAAGGGTCAACCCCGTAGTCTCTCCAGCCACCAACACCATCTGCCACCCCTGCAAGGAAACACAAAACCAGAGTTACCTGAACAGAAATGGTATTCAAAACAAGGGGGTTAATTATTTACATCACTTAGGATATTTAGGAAGCAAAATGTAGGACACGGCACCTGCCTGGAAAACATTTTTGATTAACAAATGGATTTCTGAGTATTTTTAAGATAATTTCTGATGTTAGCTCCTGGACAAATCTCCAAATATAATCTGAATTGTTGAAAGGAAGGTAAAAGTCTAATGCTGAGAATGAGGAGGCTGACTCCACTAGAGAATAAATAATGGGATATTTGAGGATAAGATGGGGATTCAATCCCATTAACTTCTCATCAGTCCATTCAAAGGGGAGAGATTTTATTAATTTTCAAAGTGAAGGTCAGCATTTTAACTAGTACAGAAATGACACAGAAACTCTTCCTGCTATTCAGCAGCACAGTTTTTTCTCAGACTGCCTCCTCATAGGAAGGACAATGATTTCCATTTGGTGTTCTCAATTTCTGCAGAAAATAAATTTCCATTTGACAAGCGTTTCCCAAAATCCATGTAACCAACACAATGCTGGGACCTACCCCTTTCAAGAAGAGTTTGTTTTGCTTACAGCTTCAGCCAAGCAAAAGAATGAAAACTGACTATGATCTATAAATTTCAGTTATTCAAAATAACCTGGATATTAGAAAATTACACCAATTCTGCCAAAGCCTGGGAAGATTCTAAGCAACAGGGAAAACAGTGACTGTGGTCATGGAAAGGGGGTGATCAGAGGGAGGTGAGCAGCAGACACATTTTCTGCTGGTCATTTGGTTCAAGAACTTTGAACTTCTTCCAATTACCTAAATGATAAAAGCAAAATACTGCTGAAGGTATTATTTGAGATTAGAATGTTACTGTGTGGAAATTTTTCCCAAAATCTTTTTGATCCTCGGCAGGGGACAAAGCATTTTCAAGCAGAGATTTCCAAAACATAGTGAAGCTGAAATATGTTCATGATAGAAGCACAAAAAGTGAATTTTAGTGCTCAGATCATGCTGAAGGACAGTCTCCTCAGGAAAAAAAAAAAACCCTCTGCTATTATCAAAGGCATGAAAATGTGAGTGAGAAGATAAACTCAATTTTCTCATCCCCAAATGCCCTTCACATGGGACATGGTGTGAAACTGAGACGGAAGGTTTAGAGCCGCCCTTGACGTGAACTATAATCTGACAGGAGGTTATAGCCAGATTCTGAACAGCCTATCAACATTAATCAGATTTCTCCCAAAAATAGTGCACAACCTTTTAGACACCTGCTTTGACCCTCTGCTTTCTCAGAAGAATGTTACAGGAATGCAGATCCCTGCATTCACCTCTTTGAGCAGTCCCCAGGAAGAAGATCATGCAAAAGCACCCAGCATTCTCAGAAATGGCTTTTCTGGATTCTTCAAGAACAGATTAATCCTCTCCTTACAGGTCTCACAACCTCAGGTTAATACTGGATTAACTCTTTGCTTTCTGCTGCCACACAGACAAGCCTAGAGTAAGAGATCATAAAGGAAAGGTTCTAGATCTGGAACTTGAATCAGAAACTGAGCTTCAGGTTAAATGATGGAGAAATTACTAGATAAACTTTTTTTCTTTCCCTTTAAAATTAACATAGTCCAGATGTATTTCTGCACTGCTTCACTGACAACAGGGTTAAAGCAATGAAAAGATGTT
This sequence comes from Certhia americana, assembly GCA_018697195.1. Lineage (NCBI taxonomy): Eukaryota > Metazoa > Chordata > Aves > Passeriformes > Certhiidae > Certhia > Certhia americana. The sequence continues at coordinate 2,220,739 of CM031871.1, forward strand.
TGACAAATGCTCCCCAAAGCTCTTGGCTCCCAAGGCAGTTACAAAGAAAGCTTGTCAGAAGTTACAGAGTTCCCCCAAGCAACTCAGAAAATGCTTTTGCATCAGTGTTGGAAAACACTGAAACACAAACACTGCAGCTTTAGCACAGAGTACCAGAAAGCCACCACAGCAAGCACCTAAGATCAATTAGCAAAACCTATTCAATTTTTAAAGGAAAAATGAGTACACCATCTGAATTTCTTTGTTAATTTCTTACTCCAGGCAGGAAATGTGAATCCGTAATCATGGCAGCAGCTTCATACTCTGTCCTGAGCCATGCACTGCCTTTGTCTGCCTGCCTTCCTGTCTACTTTTTTGCAAGCTGTAAACAGCTTAAAGTAGGTTCTGCCAGTGCCTTGCAAAGCAATCACCCTCTAGATATCCCCCAGCAGCTCCTCTGGCTGTGCTTGGTACCACACCTGAGAGGATCAGGTCAGGCAGTGTGATCCCACAGCATCAGGGCAGCTCTGCTGTCTCCCCACTCCACCCCAAGCTGACACAACCACTGCGTTCAGGAGCAGCCCTGGGGTTCCTTTCAGTGACACCCCCACAACCCCCAGCAGCCACCAACTCTACTTCCTGGCCTTGCCCTAAATGGAAAAGGTAAGGGTTTATAAAGGTTTGGGGCCAAGACCGTTCATCATCCTGTCCTACCTTCAATATGGTTTTAAAATAAACCCAGCATCTTCACCTTCTGCAATCTCTGTAAACTGAACAGTTTCACGTGGGAAAGGAATATGTGATTTTGAAACAGTTTGAGTAAACTGCTACTGAAATAGATGAAATGTAAATGACAATAAAGTTTACTTAAACTTTGTGCTATCTGATATACAGCAAACAAGGAGTGAAACGGTTTCAAACTCCAGAACTAGCAAAAACCAAAAACTCTGCTTTGATTAACACCAGGTTTTCCCTCTGTCATCAAAAGAAAACTCAAAGGTGTTGCTATTGGCAGGATCACTCCCAAGGAATAATGCCAAGCTCTATTTATATAGAATACCTTTGCTTTCATCCAAGAAAAAAATAAGGTAGATATTCAAAAATAATTACCTTTTCAACAAATACTGAGGTTTTCCTTTGAGCCATAAAACATTGTTTTCCAGTACTGACCATGTTAGGAATTACAGGACATTTAAAACAATCTGCATGGCTGAGAATTGCTGAAATTGAACTGTACACAAATCCTCGGGGTTTTTTTCATCCATGCCATTCAGTAAATGAGAAAATTTTATAGAAAGAATATTTCTGTGGCTATTCCCTGTTCAAGTCCATGCAGAAATTACACAAACATCCACGTGACAGTGCAGTGCCTGCAGCCAGATGAACCACCACTGGTGCAATTGAAAATTTCACAATAAATTACTTCAAAAGAATAAATACTTCTCGAGTATTTAACTATAGTACAGAGATCTTCCAGGATCTCAGAATTACCACTGCACTGCATTGCCTTGTGCTGGAAAATTCAGAAATACACCTGCCAGTTAAAATACTTGCTGCATGTCCAAAACCTGACTTTTTCCAATTCCTCAGAGATTCAGAGCATCAAAATCTCTCTCAGAGAAACACCTGTCAGGAAGTTACAACACAAAGCACAAATGACTGATGCTGCAGCACTGAAACTGTGCCAGGGAAGATGCTGGCAGTGAAACCTGTTAAAGCTGATTTCAAAATGCTAAAAGCACCTGGGATAAGATACCAGCTGAAATGCAAATGTGAAGTTGTTTGGCCTGCCAGCAGCAGTTCCCTGCAGAAGCCCAGAGAAAACCAGCCAGTGCTGAAAGCAGCAATATCTGCTTTTCACCACTCACTTGTGTGAGTGAGATCCAGGTGTTCTGCCTGGCTCACACAAATATCAACTAAACAGCCTGAAAGATCATAACAAAGCCTTGATACTGATCAAACCCTGTTTAATATAAATAATGTTATGAAGGGCAGTTCTGGTTAGCTGGCAAATTAACCTGCCCACAGTCAGAGTCCAAAAGTACCACCCTGTCCCAAAAATCTCTTGAGAGTTGGGTATTTTGAAATATTGCATCAGCCAAGAATAAAAATCACACAGAGAAGCACCAGGCAGGCGCAAGTGTGTCAGCAGGAGCTGCTTTTGCATGCAACCACAATTAACTTTCTAAGGCACTCTGCACATCCTACTGAACTTCCAATTTCTTGAGATCCTTACCTGAAATAACAATGAATCACTGCTAAAAGAACATCAAAAGGACGTATTTATAACTGAACTTTGCATCAAATATGAAGGCTAAAACGGTAAAAAAGTGCAACGAATTGCACCACGCAAGTTTGAAATACAGCACCTAGTATTTGTCAATGTCAGAACTGAGATGAACTGATAGGATTTCTTGTTTTATCAGTGGTGGGATAAATCACACACCTAGACAGGTTCTCCACCTAAAGCAAGTCCCATGCTCAAAGCCAGAACTGACCCTCAGCAGCTTCCCTGGATCTGTTAGAGCCAAAGGGTGTCTATCCCCCTCAAAGTTTTGACAAAGAAATAACCCAGTTAAACACAAATCCCTAAGAGCAGATGGTGTGTGTCTGCTAACAAGTTACAGAAGGAAAGGTTACTTATTCACACTGTTACAGTAAAACTTAAACTACCCTTGCATGGAACAGAAAGGTTCTGGAAGAAGAACTGGATAAGTGACAACAAGGAGCAAAAAGCAAAGGCAAGTGAGCAATGATCTTGAGGAACAAACTGAAGGAGAAACACGGAACTGGAAACATTAAGTTGTGCATGGACTCCCAGAAGAAAGCAACAGTTCCTTGTATCTATTTCCCCACCCCCTCTACTTGTTCCTGAAGCAGATTTTTACCAGGTAGATTTCCTCCCTGTTTTATTGAAGCCTCAATGCATCTGGGGAGCTCCAGGAGAACTTTAACTATAAATTATTTCTGCAGGCTTTATAAAAAAATTCCCTAGTTACAACTACCTAATTTCTCAAGGTGTTCAGTGACTGTGGAACTGCTGAGGAAGGCCAGGTGCTAGGGGCAGACACTGAAATAAATCCCTGCCAGCCTGACCCATCTCAGGCTCAGTATTCACAGCATGGATGAACCAGAGCAAAGAGTAGGAGATTTTACCAGTGCTTACTGTGGCATAGGTATTATTAACCCTCACCTCCTGTGCTCTGCTCAGCTTTGCTTATTTCCCTCTAATTTCTGACAGAACTTGCTCTTCCCTCAGCCCAGGATCTGTGTATGAATGGAAAACTGGCTGCCATCACCAAGCACCAATAGCATTTACAGTTAAAACTAGAACTGGAAATTCTGACCCGGATACCTGTGTGCAATGTCCTTGCAGAAACTGTGAGAAAGAAGAATAACCAAATATAGATTTCATCCTCAGAGTTTATATTCAATGCTGCTCCAGAGCAGCTCTGCTGTCTACAAAGTCAGCTGCTGACTGTTGATGGGTGGTTCTCAATCTGTATTTTCCCTACAAACGCCAGCACTGATGCTCCCACGTTAAATAGAGAATTTCCTGTGACCTGTTACAAACTAAGACACGTGTGCAGCCCTGCAGATCTCTGATCGCTGCTCTCACTCGCAGTAGGTGAAAGGTGACTCCGAGGGAGGCCGGTGATTCTCGGCTCCTTTAGTGTGATAAGTTGTGATAAGGCAGCAATCTCTTTAATAGGTATGATACCAAATAAACCACTTAACATAGTCCTCTATAACCTTCAGGCTCCAAGGAAGGATCTCTCCCTCCTCTGCAGCTGCCAGAACAACCTTGACATTTCATCTACAAATCCTTTTAGGTGCTGAAGTTTACTTTTCCTGATGACACTGACAATATTCCAGGGTTTTGGCACTCTGTAGTTTTACCTACCACCTATGCGGGCTGCTGACAAAATTTTCAAAGCAAATGCAGTTTCTTTCACTTTAGAGAAGCTGCCCTGCTACCCAGACGCTCCCCTCCCCCTAAAAACTAAAAAAATCAAGATTTGCAGCAAATAGAACAATTGTCAAATTTTAACTCTGCAGTGAACAAAGTTTTCTGCTGCCAGACAGTTTTTCCTTTCTCCGGGGGACAGAAATAGTTTGGAAGAGTCAAGTCACACTGGCTACACCCAAACTTGTACCCAGCACAGACATTGTATAAGTGATGCTGTCACGGGATGCGCATTGGCTGCTGCAATGTTTCAATAGTGAGTCACACAACAGCTTGGAAAATCCATAAAAAACGAGCAAAGACATCAGGAGCCTGATAAGGCCAGAACAAGCAAGAAAAGGCAGATCCCAAAATTTAGGAAAAAAACTATCACCAGTATGTGATACCTCAAAATTTCTAGAGGTGAAAACCTTGGCTTTAATGTTTATTTTTGGTAAATTAGTGAAATGGCTATAAAACTGCTTAAGTTAATTTTTAAAATTCGGCTTGTTCCCTATGTAGTAAAAATTCTACTTGCATGCTAATGAGAAAAAACAGAAGCATCAGAGTTTTGGTTCTCAGTTTTGAAAAAAAGCAGTGTTTCTGTCCTCAAAAGTTCCAAAGGCATCAGACATGAAGCAGTACAGAAAGTCTCCCAGATCTGAGTGAGAGATTTCAATACTCTGAGGATCTGAACATCCAAGTCACTGGCAGTGAATGAACAGAAAAGTACATCGTGGTACAAGCAGCAGAGAAAGGAAACACAGGCCTGAATTGTAAAGCTCTAGAGATTAACATTAGCAGTAAAGCCATTTCCTTTCCTTAGGTGATCCCTAAGGAAAAACTCCTGTTCTGAGCTTCTCGTTTCTCCCTGTGCTCAGAATGGGAAGAAAAACATTCAAAATTGACAGATATGTTCCAGATAAAAGCAAAAATGAGAGACAAACCCTCAAGGATTCAAGTACATCAGGAACAGGCCTTACCAAGCCTTGAACAACTATGGGAGGACTGGAAATAACCTGAATCTTCAGCTTTCTGCTGATCTGACTGTGAAAGGATAAAGCTCAGACTAGAAGACACTGAATGTTAAATATTCAGCCTTTGAACTATACTGAGCACACACAGAACAAAAGAAGCGTTTAGCATTTTGATTCTGCTATAAACATGCCGCCAAGTCAACTCTTGCCTAACCTAAGAAAATGAATCCCCAAGCACTCATGCCAAGCGGCTGGGAGTAGTTCTTTCACTGCTCCACCACACCCAATCCACCCCACACAGGGAGGCTTTCCATAATGCACGGGTTTTAGAAAACACTGAGGAATTTGGCATTAATTATCCTGGCTTTGTCACTGGTGACTACTCACTCCAAGTGATACCCTTAAAATCTACTGTGTCAAGCGTTCACTTTGGCTCAAACCATGTGAACCTCTTCCTTAAATGTCGAAAAATTAAGTTTGAAACTCAACGGTGCAGCTCAGGCAGTTTCGTTGAGGTGCAGAGTTAGGCACTGAGGTAGCACAAAATTTATGAGGCTCTTAAAAAAATCATTAAGGAACCTCAGATTTGTGATGGGAGTAAGAGGAATTGAGGGCAGGAAAACACTGGTGGTGCTGAAACTGTCTCTGCAGCAGTGAAAAAGGGCTGGTTGAGAGAGTAAAGAGATGATCCCAGCAGCAGAAACCGGGAGAAAACTTCTGTGTTTGTAAATCTAAGAGCTACAGATGAAGAAGAAAAAGTATCAAGTTAGAAGCATCAAACCCCACATGAACATTCCTGTTTTTGTAGAAAGTACAGAGATTTAGGGGTTTTGGTATGTATATTAAACAAAGCAATCAAGAACTGACATAAAAGTAGACCCTAAGACATCCTGGGTCTACTGCCCTCTTTGCTGTTTGATCCTTAAGTGGAGCTACAATTCTGTTTGTTTCCAAGTTGCCATGAAAATTAATGCAAAGACCAACTTAGAAATGCAATTCTCTGTTGATTCCAGCAGGAACACAAGACAAACTGTAGGTCCACACACAGTAATTACCAAATATGGCCAAAACCCCCTAAACATCATCAAATGGGGCTAAATCTGCCCCTTCCCCACACAAAGAGTCCACTTCAAAGCACACGAGATTCTGCATTTCTCTTAAGGGCAAACACGAATTGCTCAGTTATTTATCAGTGCTGGCCTAGCATGAACTTTAGAAGGCAGCCAGGGTTAGTCACATGCTAAAGGAAGGGTGTCCAACAGCTAATTCTAATCCCAAAAAATTTATCTGGAAGAGGCACCACAGAGAAGATGTAGAGTGTCTAAAATGCACCCACCAGCCTTCCACATCTTGAAAGCTGTGGCATCACTCTTACAGTAACAGCTCCCTTGAGAATAGCCAGCAATAACTGTTACTTAGCACCAACTTGCAGCTTCCTGAGGAAAACCTCCGGGCTCAGTTAAATGGCAACCAAGTTACAGCGACAGCGCCAAACTGAAGAACCACCAACCAAACACTTCCACAGCACGAGATGGCACAGTGCAACACCACCGGCTAAAAATGAAAAATGCAAAGGAAAAAAAACCCAAAACCCTAAAAAAAAAACCAAACCACAGAGAGGGGCAGGGAGGAGGAAGCTTTTTTTTTTTAACGTTTCAAAGTTTTGGTGAAAACTTGCTGTTGGTAGTTACACCACAACTAACTTGTGCAGAGTGTCAGCCAAATTCAACCTTGAGTACGCAGGAGAAAGGACAAAGCACTGTCAAAAGCAACGCTGCTGACAGTCTGAAGATTCTATTGATTATCCATAATTATTCGCTACTTCTAAAATCTGAACCTTTAAGATTCATTTCGCCCGAGATTCTGAACCAGAGAGGGCAACCAGGCCAGAACAAACAACGAAACTGAAGTTTGACATTTGATTCCAGTCTCAATGTCACTCTGCCTTTCACTTGACAAGGACATTGCACGCGTTAAAATCAGGAAGTGCCTGTTCAAGTGTTAAAGAGATCTTGTCTGTTTAAACGCAATGCACGCACACGGTTAGGTTTTAAAGAAAGACAGAAAGCGAAACGCACTGGGAGCTGTTTCTCTGAGTTTTGGAGCCACCAGGCCTCACAGGCACCCACAGGTGAAACGCCCAGGCTGGGCCCGGACACACGGCACACACAACCCCCCCCAAGCCAAGAGAGCTGCAACAAAGAGCAGGAGAGCTTCCCTGGGAAGCTAAAAAAGCGAACTCATGGTGACACTGACAGGCAGAACCAGCTCCTTTGTCTGAGGCCGGGGGTTGAGCCGCTCGCCATGTGCAGCTCCGCCAAGGAGAGGGGGATCACACCGAAGCCACCTCAGCCCCCTGCCCGGCCACTTACCCAGCACATCCGCGGTGCGGTGCCTGGCCACGAAACAGGCGTCATCCCCGTAACACATGCCTTTCTTGAGGATGCCCTTGCGGAAATCTTTCCCGAAGCCACAGCTGGCCGTCACCAGGCTGTAGTCGCGGGAGTCCGTCTGCGAGAGGCCGCCCAGGACCGCCCGCGCCACCAGCCTGCCGTAGGAGAGCACCGAGAACATGGCGTGGGGCGCCCAGCAGCCGAGCGCCAGGAACGCGGGGAGCCACCGGCGCAGCCGCCTCCTGCCCGCCGAACGCCCTCCGCAGGGCGCCAGCCTTCCTTCCCCTGCCCGCCGGCCCGCGCCGCCGCTGCTCCGAGCCCTGCCCGCCGCGGACCTTCGTCCCTCCGGCTGCGCTTCAGCCGCCCTCGCTGCCCCTCACGGCCCGCGCGCTGCCCCTCACGGCCGGGCTCGCCGGCAGCGCCCCCGCCTTCCGCGCCGCCACCCCCCCCCCCCCCCCCCCGAGGGGGGCTGTGCCAGCTCCCCGCTGCCCGCGGAGCTCTCGGGGCTCTCTCCCGGCTCGCTCTCCGCCGCCCGCGGTGCCCGGTCAAAGCCGCCCTCGCCGCCCCCGCTCCCCTCCGCCCGCAGCCGCCGCCGCCATCTTCGCCGCGCGTGCTGAGGTGAGGTGAGGCGAGGCCCCGGCGCTGGGCGGGGCGCGAGGTCGGCCCCGCCTCCCGGCGCGCGCGCGCGCGCGCGGCCGCTCCCCATTGGCTCCCCGCCCCGCCTCATTTGCATGTTGCGGGACAATAACAGCGGGCGGCTCCCGGCAGCCCCCGCGCCCCCCCCGCCCCCGCCTGCCCGCAATTAACGCAATTAACGCAATTAACGCAATTAACGTTCTCACACCGAGCACAGCGCGGCTGCGCCTAACCCACATACTTGCCCTCCACGCCCCTCGTGTCTCGCATGCTCCGAATACCTCGCGGGGACTCGCTGCCCGCCGGTGCTTCGTGCCTGCTGAGGACGGTTATGTGAGTCACGCCGCGCAAAAATGTGGTTTTTTGGTTTTGATTTTTTCTTTTTTTTTCGAGGATGACTCGCCCTGTTCTCCCCGGCTCGGTGCGGCCGGGGACAGAGCCAGCTCAGCGCTGTGCGTGAGAGCCTTCTCTGCAAATCCATGGAAGCGCTGGCAGATAATCCATTTTAGTTAAGGAACGTGAAATGCCAAACAAAAGCCTCACGAAAAGGGTGTGTTGTGCAGTCACCGCTCAAACCCTATAAAACCACGTTAATTGTAGTTGAGAGAGACACAAAGCTCTCAGCTGGATAACTTCAACAGCAACGACTTCGAGGCGTCGATGCTGTAGAGACCCACAATATTTCAAAAGACCCCATTTCTCATTTTCTGCAGCTCGGTTTCCCGTGCTGCTCGTGGGTGTGCAAAAAATGGCTTTGTCCCCTTGGAAGTTCCCAGCAGGTTGCTCTGCAATTCGTTTTTTTCCTCTGGGTACACGCAGGAGAGGCTGCTGCCACTTACATAACTCAGGTAAATAACAAACAATAGAGGGGTAAATACAGCAGAGGCAGGTGTGAAACCAACACCCCCGAGCTGCCTGCAGTGAAAGGAAGAGCTCTGTGCCACAATCCACCGACGGGAACGCTGCTGAAGCACCCTCGTTATCACAGGAGAGGCATTTTTCTCCCTGTGTACCTTGACAGAGACAATTTTGCCCCTATTACGCTGCTAAAGGCTTAAGCAGTGCGTGAGAATCATCCAGCTGAAGCTGAAATTGTACCCAAACTTATTAAAAAATTAATCCTCCTGTTAGGACGGGGAGAAAGAGAATGGGCCTGGGCTGCTCCTCGTGTTCAGTGCGGTGGATTAGGGAATGGCTGCACAGCTGAATGTGCCAATTTGCTGGAGATAAGGGAGTGCTGCTGCTAGGGCCTGGCAGGGTGTGAGAGCAGACAAACAAGGTAGCTCATCTCAGTGCCTCACACCCTCCTTTATCAGCAGAGGGAAGCACATATTTGCAGAGCTTCCCCGCACAGAATCATTCTTTCTCTTCCCTGAGTCTCCTTCTTCCTCCTCCTTGTCCAGGTCCTGTCTAGTTCAAGTCCAGCCTGGCCTAAACCCCCTGTTCTGTGCTGCTGCCCTGAGGCAGCTCAGGCTGGTGCAAGGTGACCTGTCCTGCATGACCTGGTTGTGTTGCTCAGCCTGTGATTCCCCACAGCTAAAGCTGAGTTCTCCATGCCTCAGTGCCGAGTTTTCCAGGGCTGGAAGGGTTTTTTTCCCTCTGTGCCACTTTGCCCAGCAGCTATGGCTCAAATGCTGAGGAACACCGTGAGCTCAGGGCTGACAAACTCATTTGGCAGAGCACGACTCAGTGCTTCCCTTAGTGCTCCCAAGCCAAGGCACACTGTGAGCTCTTCACACTCTTCCATCCTTCAAAGGCTTTGATCCAGCCTCCCCGGGGAAGTGGTGGAGCCACAATCCCTTCAAGTGTTCAAAAAACGAATTGATGTGGCAATGCGTGACACAGTTTAGTGGGCATGAGGGTCAAAGGTTGGGCTTGATCTTGGAAGTCTTTTCCAATCTTAATGATCCCATGATTCTACCCCAGGTCACCCACCCCAGTCTCTCCAGACAGCCAGACAACCTCATAATTTACATGGTAATTAGCAACCTTTGATGAACTCTGTCACTCCTGCATGAAGACACTGTGCCCAGATGAAAAACTGTTCCTGGTTTTTATTCAGAGGATCTCTGGGCTCCTGTAAGGCAAAAAACCCAACTATTTTTAATAAAATACTTCAGAACTGGTTTTCTCCACTGTTCAGTGTCAGGCTGGATAGTTCTCTCAGTAAATCCCTCCCAGCCCATGCCCTGCTGCCTTACTCAGTGTTATTCTTGTACCCTGAGTCTCGATATCCTGCCAAGTGATATTTGTTTAAAATTCCCCAATGCACAAATTTGGCACAAAAACTGGACCAAAGGGCATCCCCCTGGTTACTGCAGCTGGGTGGAATCTTCCCACCTCAAAGTCCAAGATCTATTTACATCAGCTCACTTAAGCTGCAAAAACAGAATAAACTCTTCCTGCTAGGCTGGCTCAGACCAATAAATGCAGCGGGGAGTGTGAAGCAGAAGTGCTGCACAGAGTAATCAATTGCTGAAGGCACAAGCAGGTTTCTAGCTTGTTTTAAAACTGATTCACTCGTAGCTGACGTCAATCCTCCCTCCCAAGTATCTCAGACCTGAGATTGGAGTGTGATAAATATTACCTGTAATGCCATCTGCTGTACAGGCTGCCCTGGCTCCTCACTATTTATTTAAGGGCTAATTTTGTGCTAGACCAGAATGCAGTTTATTTCAGCCTGGATTGACTTTGTTTGGACTCTAATTCCAAATGCCTGTCCACTTGGACTTTTGAAGTGATCTGTCATAGGGCAAACCCGATGTCAGCCCTGAAAAGATGAAGTTCAAGACAGCACAGTCGGATTAAAAAGAAAACTAATGTGAGAAGGACCATATGAGACTTCCCACATGAGGAGTCAGGAGAAGATGAAGAGTCAGATCACCAGCAGGAATCACAGGATGGTTTGGAAAAGGACCTCAAAGATCATCTCATTCCACCCCCTGCCATAGGCAGGGACACCTTCCACTATCCCAGCCTGGCCTTGGACACTTCCAGGGATGGGGCAGCCACAGCTTCTAGAATGCTTAAATGCACCCCAGAATCTTGCTGCTTAAACTGCAGTTGAAACAGCAATAGAGTAAATCCCTGAACATGTTTTTTTAATAAACAGGAATCTACTGCATCTCAAATTGCTTGAATTTTCATTTTATAGGCCCTCCCACATAAGAATCACAGTGCCCTTTTTAATTTTTAATTCACTCATGTTGAGAGGACAAATTAAAAATCTCTCTGATGGAGAACAAGCCTTACGTATTGATGTCCTGATCTCAAAACCTGGAGTTGCTCTTTGGAATCTGTTTCAGAAGTCAAATACCAGGGTGGGTTTTGTGGTGGTTTTTCAAATGGTTTTTGTCTTGCCTTTCTCTGCATGACAAAGGTGGGGTTTTTTTGGTTTTTTTTTTCTATTACAGCAAGTATTGGAAATGGAAATGGGTTTAGGTGAACTGTTGCTGTGAGTGAAGCCCTAAAAAAAAAAAAAAAGGGTCACAAGAAAACCAGATTAATTCCATCCTACTCTGCTTTTCAACAGCTGCCCACTTCTACTCCATTTCAATGGTAGATGCAGAAAGAATTAATACCTCTTTTTATTCATCCAGCTCCTGCCCACATTCATCCAGGATGCAATCTGTGCTTTCAGATTTCAGCAAGGCTTGGTTTTCATCTTGGAGTCTGGTCCCTTGTGCACCATCAGCTTTGCCAAGCAATTCTGGATGCAAGAAGAACGTATTAAATTCTGTTTTCCCCTGTGCAATGTCATCAGCCCTTTTTTCCTGATTGTAAAGGCATCAGAAACATGTAAACTAACAAATAGGGGTGTTTTAGTATTAATTATCTCATGACACTGCAGTGGAACAACACAGATCACAACCAGCGATGATAAATGAACCAAGCACCACTCTCCCTCCAAACCTGCAAAATAAATTCCAAGTTTCCAACTTTGCAGGATTTGCAGGGAGGAGAAACATCTCCATCCTTGTTCAATGACCACATGGGAGCTTAATCAAGGAAGCTGAAGGGGCTGTAAGCTCCTAAATCAGCTTCATCCAGAAGGAGGTTATATCTCAGCCATGTGGATTCCTGCAGGATTGCCTCTCTTTTGTTCCTTTGCTATGGGACAGTGAAAGAGATGGAGTTGTGAAGATTCCAAGGATTTCTTCCAAATACAGGCACATACTCTATCCTCAATGGCTGCAGCCAGTCCTCAGTGAGAAGCAAAAAAATAAAGTCCTGTGGTGTCCATTTTAACGATTTCCTTTTCAAAACAGAAGTGTGTGAAGTCATTCTTTAAGCTCGAAAAAGGCATTTTGGCCACCTCAGGAACAGCAAAGAAACCAGGAGACTGAAAACCCCAGCTCTTCACCACCGTGGAAGAAGGTAAACACAGAGATTTGGGGTTCCATTTCACAAGGAAGGCAGGCTGGAGGTTATTTTTGGTGAGGTTATTTTGGGGTGTAAGGTCTGAGGTAGAGCAGAGCCAGGTTCTCACCTTTGTGTCACCGTGTCCTTGGAGGAATGGGACTTTTCCAGGGGCAGGGATGACTCCAGGATTTTGCCACGTGAGGTGGAGCTGTTTCAAACCCATTCCCAGCTCTTTGATAAACATCAAACATCCTCTCTCTTGTGCGACTCCTCACTGCTGTGATGTGGGCACGGCAAAGGAGGGGCACGGCGGAATTATTGCCATTTTCAAAGGAATTTCAGAGCTTTTTAGAGCTTTTGTTGCCTTCCCTTCAAGGTGAAAGTAATGGACCTGGTCAGCTTAAAAAAAAAAAAAAAAAAAAAAACAAACCAAAAACAAAACAGATCAAAGAATTATGGAAATTTTTAGGTTGGAAAAGATCTAAGGAACCCAAAAGAATAATGATAATTTAGTCACTTTCTAGCCCAGATTTTTCCAAATTAGTACAAAAATAGAATAATTTAGGTTGAAAAAGACCTCAAAGGTAACTGTGCACATGAAAAGATTACTAATATTTCTGAATATGCTCACTGAGCACTGAGAACACACAGCATCTTCAAAAGGAGAAACCTGAACACTTTAAAAATCACTTTAAGGAAAGATTACTAAAAAAAAGTTGCAGAAGTCCGTGAAATATAGTATTTTATCTCGCAAGGGACCAGTCCCCAATTTTTTTTTTTTCTATGCGTGGCCTTCCAAGAGCTTTTTTCCCAAACCACCTACGTGGATTACACTTGGATCACTCCACCAGAGCCCCTTCCCGTGGCTCTGAGGGGGCACAGACCCCTCACTACCGCCGGGCTCTGCTGCTCCTGAGGGTGCTGGGGGGCACAAGCGGCCGCCTGGCACTACCAGGACGGCCATAGCCACCCAGAACCCTGAGCGCTGCCTGTCCCCGAGGCTCCCCGCGCTGAGGGGGCGATGAGGGAGCCTGAGGGCGGCTGAAGGAGCCGGAGATAGCGAGGCGCGTCCCCTCCCTGCCCCGCCATGTTCGCGGGGCGCCGCCCTTCCCCTCCGCCCGCCAAATCTCGCGAGAACGGGACTCGCCTTTCCCGTCGTGCCCCGCGCGCCCTAGCAACGCGCCGTTGCTAAGGGAGGCCGCCATGGCGGCGGCGGCGCCGGGGCCTGAGGTTTTCTTCGTCCTCCTCCTCCTCCTCCTCCTCCTTCCGCCGCTCCGAGCAGAGGAGCCGGCCGCGGAGCCCGCAGACACTCTTGATGCCGCACAGGCGCGGGTCCGCAGCGCGCCGGCCCCGGTGACGGACGGTGGGTGCCCTCCAGGCGCTGCGGGGCACCGGCGGCGCCGCCCGGCTGAGGGGAGCCCCGCTCACGGCGTCCCTCCGCCGTATGGCCTTTGGCCTCTCCTTCCCATTGCGCTCGGCCGGGATTGGCACAACCGGCCGGCTTCTCCCGGGGATCTCTGGGTTCTCTGCAGCGCTGCTCGGGCACCCCTGGGGAGCGGCAGCCGAGGCTCGGAGCCTCCTCAGAAAAACTCAGGCAGCCCCTGAGCAGCCTGCACGCTGATCCTGGCACGGACATCACACAGCTGGGGGTGGGAGGGGGTGGAGGGCAGGGTGTGCTGACTGCACAGCGCTGCTCTGGGCTCAGGGGCAGCTCAGACCTGGCACAGGAGCCCGGAGTGGCCCCGGTGTCCTTGGAGAGCTCCGGGCATACCCCGAGCTGGCTTTGCCCCAAAGCTCGGTCCCGGCGCTGTGGATACATTGTCATAAAAATAGAGCTCACAAAGTTTGGTTACTGTGTTCTCAGAAGGTGTTTCCCGCTGTGTAATTGGCTACACTTTTATATCCCGGCGGTGTTGCCCTCAGCTGAGCTTTCCATGGGTTACTTGCAGGACGAAATCCAACCCAGCGCTACCTCCTTCGGGAAAGGAGACTTAAATCCCCCATCTCATAGACATAACCTTGCAATTTAATCATCCATGTTTAAAGTTCTCTTGTTTACAGGGTGAGCTAAGGATCCAGGGCTAAGCTCAGCCAACAGAATGGCCAGAACTTCAGAGATTCCAGGAAATACCTGGATACTGTTCAGGTGGTCAGAGAACATCCAGGGGGCTACAAGGAAACAGGCAGCAAAGTGAAATAAAAGAATTAGTTATGAAAATATTTTTGGAATGTCTTTCCTGTAAAACACTCACCTTAATTTCCCTCATTCTGTGCTATTCTTAAGTCTAGATTAATTATAGAACAGCAACTCTCAAAAACAATTCAGTAGATTAATGTCTATTCTTTGAATTTCTAAACTTGAAGACCTCAGAGAGTTTAAAGTTACCAAGTGTATTTTATTGAGCCAGTTTAAAGAATTATTAGCAATTACTCTGTCTGTGATTACAATATTTCACAGTATCTAAAACCAGAAAAGAAACAGTTTCAAAGAAGTCAATTCTGGTTGTGTTGGCACATCAGGGAAATGTATTCCTGGACGCTGAGACATCTTCAATACTTATAAACATCTCTCTGCTCTTTCAAAATGTTTTATTTTTCTTCCCAATAAGCTGAAACAAACAGATAAACACACCTTGTTTGTATCTTTTCTCCTCTGCTGGGCTGAGTAGCTTTTCACACCTCCAAAATCCCTATTGAATTGGGGGTTTGTTTCTCAGGGAACAGATTTTTGTATGTCTTGGTTTTGTCCACGTGCTCCAAATAGGTTTGCTCAACAGCAGAAAAGATGGCTTTTAAAAAATGACTTCGAGAAAACGTGAATTTGGAGAAGACTTTTAACCACTGTCAAAACCAGGGCGAGGTGAAAAGTGGGAGTGTTTGGGACATGGTGTAAAGTGTCAAATCCCCACGGCAGCTCTCTCTCCCCCTCTCTGGTGCAGTTGCCAGGCTGTGTGTCTGCGACCTGCTGGTGGCACAGTGTGATGTCAACTGCTGCTGTGACCCCGACTGCAGCGCCGAGGACTTCAGCCTCTTCACCACCTGCTCAGTCCCCGTGGTCACGTGAGTGCAGAAATAACCAGAAAGTACAAAAATCCTTGTTCCTTTGCTGCCTGCCTTTGTCAGGGCTCTGTCCTCTCCTCTGACCGATTCCTACCCCTCCCTGCTGCCATCCTAACCCCTCCTTTCACCAGTCCCTCCTGCACTCTGGCCCCAACCAGGCAGAGCAGCAAATCCACCTCCCACCCAGTTCTCTCCCACTCATTCCCTCTTTCCTCCTGCTCCTTGCTTTCCTCCTGTTTCACTGTGTTCCTCTCTGTGGGCATTTAGGTGGTGATGCTTTTTTGGGAGGGGGGAAGAATGATGCATCTTTAAACTTTCAACATCTGGAAGTTAAGAAAACTGATACCACAGGACCAATCTTTCCACTTCTGTAGATCGCCAGTTTTTATCAGTAAATTTATCAGTAAGCTCTTTGATTACATTTATGATATTCAGAGCTTGTCGAAATAGTGTGAGCATTTTTCTGACCCTGATTTTACAAGTCACCATCCCAACCTGCTCCCCCACAGCCACTTCACAAACATATTCACATAAAATGTAGCACCATACCAATAAAGTAAAGCCAAGAGTTGTTTCTTTGCTATTTAGTTTATCTGAAAACACCTTCCCCCAATTCCATCTTCTCAAAGAAGAGTTAAGAAAGCTCACTTCAAAATCATAACGTGCAAAAAATCTCTTGGTGACTCCTCAGAACAATAAGTGCAGCTTTTCAACCCACCTTCTGTATAAATTATGCCAATCTGAGCACTGGGGTTTATTCTTGGTGCCTTGGACTTTGAATTAGCAGTCATGCCAGACTGTGGTTTCTTATTGTTCTGGCACACAAAGACTCCTGCTCCCCATTTATAGATATTTATATGGATCAGAAAGGTCTAATCAACGCCCTCCTGAGTGACACTTTAATTGCCTCGGGTGACTGTGCTGCCTTTGTCAACTAGAAATGCCTCAAATGAAGTTGTGTCTCTTTGCCCAAATTCTTTTGTGTAAAATGTTTATTTTGCATGAAAAACCAGAGGATTTTCAGGGTTTGCAGTTGTTGTGGGTCTCATTATTTACATCAGAGTTTATCTGTATTTGCATATTTGTGTTATTTTGGCCTTGAGGTCTCTGAAAGAGCAGCAGAAGGATTTGATTTATGATGGGATCCTATTAACAAATGACTCACCTCATGGAAGAGCTTAACTCCAGGCTTCAAAATTTCTCAAAGTCATTTCACTTTACCAGTGCCTGTCCTTAGCTGCTCTATCCTGCTAAATAGCAGCTTCACAGGGATCATCAGCTTGTGTTATAGCATGTAGGACACACCAGTGCTCCCAGGCTCTGAACTGGCACATTCTCCTGCAGTTCTGGGCTGTTGATGAGCCCATGGCACAGCCTTAAACACCTTTCCAAGACAGGCTGGGTTATTTCACCTCCTGGGTTATTACACCTCCTGTTCCTCACTCTGCCATTTCTTCCATACTCATCTCAAGTAGGAATTTTCCCCATTCCCTGCTCAAAATGAATGTTATTCCAATAGTCACAAAACTGACCCGTTTTCCTGCTCTGGCATCCCACTTGGGTTGTAGAAAGGAAAGTCCTGCTGTGCTGGGTGTGGCCTGTGGTGCAGCTCTGCATTTTTGGGGCCTCAACCATCTGGATCCCACCCAATCTGGAATTTTCTCTCTCATATTGTCACTGGTTTTCCCTCTTCCAGTCTGTTTCTTACCTTCCTCCATGTTGCTGCTCACAGTTTCCTCTGCTGAATAAAACATGTGGGAGAATTCTCTATTATTTATTATTAAGCACAGAGTATAAAACAACAGGAACCTTCTGAGGGTGCACAATTGTTCTACAAATTGTGTTAAACCCAGTAATTTCATGTTTTTTCATTTCTTTTTTGGTGCTGCTTCAATAGATGAAAAGGACATTAAAATCTGGTCAACTTCTAGTGGATCATTCATTTATTTTTATTCTTTTCAGAGGTGACAGCCAGCTGTGTAGCCAGAAAGCTGCTGTGTATTCTCTTGATGTTGAAGCAAATCCACCAGAAAGGATATTTCAATTAATTGACCAAGTCAATCCCAGTATTTTCTGCATTCATGCTACAAACTGTAAGTAGAGTTCTAGGCAACATTAAGCACTGTGGTGTTATTTTTTGTAAGCTCTTTAGGTACCAGAAAAAGACTAAATTTAAAACTATTTTGATTTTATTAAACCTCTCAGGAAAATGGTCATTCTGTCTGCTCACAGTCCTTATATTCTGACAGTTTCACCTGTGAAAACATGGAATTAAACATCTGGTACTCTTGGTCTTCTCTGGTGAAAAAACCAAAATAGTTGGGTGTTTTTTTTGGTAAATAATTTGGCATCCTAAATAAATCATGGTTTAAGTTGTTTCATTGTTGCTAAATATTGTTTCTGTATATTTTTTCCCTTAAATTATCTCCTTCTTTAAATATTTTGACAGATGAACAAGCCCTGTACCTCAAATCCCCTGAAATCCCAACTCCAGAAAATTTTGATCAGTTGCTTGACAAATTTGGAGGTGCTACTTTCAGTGCTGAGCCTGACAGCTGGAATTTGGATACAGATGCTCAAAATCCCCCTGATGCAAACGAAACTTCCAGATATGAGGTAAATCATCTCTGATTTAATAGGAGGTAAATTATATTTGATGCAATTAATGTTAAATTATTCCAGAAAGAATAAATCAGCATTGTTTGCATCTGCTTTTAAATAATACAGTTCTGCTGGAAGAAGCAAAATTTATACTGCTCTTTAAATGTAGAAATGTAAAAAGAAGAAATATAACATTTTGTGTTTAGTTACTTAAAAACTGAACTAGATTTTTAAGTTCTTTGAAAAATAAATCACTTATTTTTTTGCTATATTCAACATAAAACTGTAGCAGTGGCTGAAGAACTGCTGCACAAAGCAATATTGAGAGATCCTGTGGAAATAAGTATTGCTTTTATTCATATTTGTTGTTAATAAAAATGCTCTGAAACTTTCCATGGGCTGAAGCACAGCTTTGTACCTGACTGTGGTTTTTATTTGACAGTATGGGGTTCCTGTGCAGACAGAGGATGCATTTCTAAGGCTGCCAAGTCCTGTTGTCTCTTCTTGGTGCTCTGATGCAAATCCTGCAGGTTGGAAAATGCACTTGAATCCCATTATTTTTTTTTTTTTCCTAGTGTTCTGCTCTGGCTTGAGATTAGTCAGTAAAAAAACTGGCACACTCCCCATGGAGAATCCAGCTAAAGGTTCATAAGCAGATGATTCTCAAATCACTTCTGTTTCTCTGTTTTGTTTGGTTTTTTAAGACATAGAATGGAAATTGTGTTGCATCTGTATTAAACATTCAAAGTGAGATATGTAAATCCCTGAGAATCTTGTTAAAGTGTTGTTTGGGCAACAATAAAACAGCCTGTTTGGCATAATTGGTTTAATCAAACAGTACAAGGGTGACACCCTGAGGGAGGAGGGGTTTGCACCAAGCCAGCCCTGCCTGGGCAGCCTTTGGCAGCTTCTCTTTGCCCAGGGTTTCCTCTCAAAAGTCAGATTTACAGGCTGAGCTCTGCATTTTGACCTTTCACACAATTTCCTGAAAATCTGCAGAGGTGGAGGCAAAATAAAAAGCCACAACCAAACCCACACCTGCACTTTTCAAACCCCACTGTTATCACTGAATGTGGTCTCAGTCATGATGGTGATGACAGGACTGAAGTCTCTTGTGAAAGAAAAAAAAATCTTATTAAGAGATTCAAAAATTAAGTAATTTTCATGAAGCTTTTTCTATTTGTTAAGAAGTAATATTTTTTTCTTATAGCATTTTCTTGAGAATATAAAAAGTTTCATTCTTCAAAGCTCACATAAAGCCTTATCTGCAACAGAGATGACACTTACTTTCAATTTTGCTTGTACCTAAATTCTTGTGTTGTTTTTCATTTATGGTTTTCATAATTGCTCTTTCATTCTTTCATTTCCTCCAGTAATACTTGGTGACTTTTTTTTTCCCCAGGGTTTTTAGTAAACCAAGCCACAAAATGCATTAGATCAGTAAGTGTGGAAAAATGTGACAGCATTCAAGCACTTAGCATGTTGTTTTATATCAACTCCAGCATTTTGGCAGTAAGTATGATTTGAAACAGATATGTAGCTAAACTATTCATATTTTATATCTTTTTGCATCTGCAGAATGAAGTAACTTCTGTTTACTGAGGGATATGGTGTTTTATTTGGATTTTTAAGTTGTAGGTTGGGAAGAAATGTCTCCCTATACAGCAGACTTTTATACAGAATGCCTTTGGGAATGTTTTTACTTCAAGCATTGGTAACAGAAGCATTTGCTGTTCTCTGCTTAGCCAAATATAAACAATATAGTCAAAGATAAAGTAAAAAATAATAGTTTTGAAGAGCCAAGGTCGTGGCACTGAGCTAGTGCAGTTTCAAGTTTCTGTGCATGTTTTCCAAGAAGCCCATTTACCAGAACACTTAATTCTAAGAAATCTGAGTTTGAAAGAGTTGGTAAAACTTTGTGCTGAAAGAAGAACCTGTCAGGTTTAATCCTTTGCATCTGCCTCTTTCCTCCAAGCCTCAGTTTGTGACAGTGGGGGCTGGCACAGCCTTCTTTATTCTCCCAAAGAACATGACTAAGAGCAAGTTTCTTTGGATTCTACCTGCTAAAATCCAGTCTGGGGTTATTTCTCAAAGCTTTGCCTACATTTTCATCCCTTTCTGACCTGGGGGATGATGATTTCTGTATAAATAAATCCCCTGTAAGGGTATTCATGAAGACAAAAAAATCACTCATGAAAAAAATGAAACTGAAATACATCATACCTTTTCCTGATGGCTACTTCCAGAAGCTAAATTTCATAAAGAAACAGCAACATCTTCACCATTTAAATTATTTTAATTTAAGATTATTTAAATTAATCTAATTAGCAGTGAGTAACTGCTTAAAGACCTTTTCCAGACTGCTCAAAGATTCCAAAGCTCCCAAAGGCAAGGAAAGCCCACTAAGCAGTTCACACACTCACAGGTGGGATCATTCTCCTGCTCCTGCAGGATCTCATTGAAATCAGCCAAGGATTGCTCCCAAATGTTGGCTTTTGATCCTCCTGCTGTGGAAGAACTGGAGAAAACACTGCCTCTGAAGGGCTTTGAGTGTTTCCATGTCCTCACAAAATTAGTTCTTGTTGGCTGTAGGACCAGAAAAGAACAAGAGTGGCTCAGGCCAAGCCCCAGCAGCTGAGTGGGTTTGATTTTAAAGACGAATTCCCTTTCCTGACTGGAAAAGTCCATAACCCCTTATCCCTGTGCTGCTTGCCAAGGCAATGGCTGAGCTCAGGAGAGGTCAGAGTTCTGCCCAGAGCTCGCTGGATGTCAGGAAGGATCAGGTGCAGGAACTGGAGAAGGCTGAGAAGCTGCTGGAGATGCTCTGTGGGAAGGTTCCCTTCCCAAAGGGAGCTGGAGGTGGGATGTGACAACAGGAAGATGATGGCACTGGGGACAAGGTGGTCACAGGGCAGAGCAGGAGCCTTCCCAGTGCCAGCAGGTGGAGCTGCCGGCAAGAGAAACAGCAAACCAGTAACAGAGGAAGCCTTACTGGGAGCACTGGGACAGCAGGTCCTACGCACAGCCCCATCCCCAGGAGGATGCCAGGATGGGCAGCTGGAGGGAGAGCAGTGTTTTGGGAATTGTTGCAGATAATCTCTGCTCTCTGCCCTGACCTGAGCAGCAGATCCAAGGAGTGCTGGGGATTGCTGGAATCTCCCAACAGGATACTCACAGGGGTGCTTCACACACACCATGGTTAGTGGGGAGGGTGTAGATACCAAAGGAAAGAGCTGTTCCTGCCTCCTTGCTTGGGGGGAGCTGAGGCAGCAGTGTGGCTGCAGTGCTGTCTGCCCGTGACATCCAGAGACATCATCCATCACCCCAGTCATGGATAAACAGAGCTTTAGGAGCTTTCACTCCTTCTATCCCAGTCAGAAATAGCACTGTTCCCTCAAGGATGAGTCTGATCTTTACAAGGACTTTTATTCATCCAGCTCATTCTGATGGCTGAGCTATAACTTGGGATGATAAATGTGTGACAAAATGTACCTGCATCACCTGCAGGCCTCCAGCTCCCAGGAATGTGTTCCCTGCTGGGACAGGAGATGAGTCACTGCTGTCAGTATCCCATCATAATTCTGCAGAATTGCTTCATGATCAGAGTCCAATCCTTGGTCCCTTCCTAAAGATATGACTCAAACATTCATTGGAAAGTCAGAAAAGTAAAAAAAAGTAAAACCTTTGACAAAATGGTGCTCCATGGGAGTATTTTACAGGCCTTATTGATGACCTTAGTCTGATATTTCTGCCTTTCCATCAAATGTTTTTTGTGGATATTTTTCAGTGGGGCCACACATATTCATGTGCTGTATAACAAGAGAGATACTTGCTTCTCATTTATTGGTTTAGAGACCATGAAACTATGGAATAGGACAATAAAAGCTCTTCATTTCTTTGGGAAGCACAGCCTGACAGGTTTCTTAAATCCATGGTCTCTGAATAATTCTAAGAGTCAGAAGAAGGAGGGGATTGGATTCTGGCATTTCTTTTCATGCTTCCTGGATACTCTGGTTTATATCAAATCAACTCCATAACATAAAAGTTATTGTTAGGAGAGTTAAATAGAAAAAGCCTTACCTGCTTTACTTGACTGCTAAGTGCAATAGGTCAGACCTTTGCTACTGCTTTAATTTGTCCTTTTATTCTCCCTCAGGTGCCTAAATCAAGTCAGATGGTAAGTATCCTTCTAAATTATTTGGAAGAGCTGTGGGCAAAATTCTTATTAAGTTACAGTTAGTGGGAATTTTTCACTGATTGATCAAATCTTTACATTAAAAAAATTACATCATTTGCTATCAGTAATGATACTTAGCAACTCCAAGATGAAATGCTGCCTGCAAACATTCAAGCCTGATCCATTCCTCTCATATAAAACTCCCTCATTTCAAGAAAATCTCTTTAATTATTTAAACCCAGACCCTTTGGTTGAGCTTCAGCAATACTTGTAACACAGCAGTTGTTCAGAGAATGACTGAGTGCTGGTGCTGTGGAACAGAACCCGGAAAGGTCACAAATATAATAACCAGAAAGAGCCAAAATTAATTATACCCAGTGTTCAGAGCTGACATTAATCTGTTTTTCAGGTGAATATTACTGTCCAGTCCATAGTTGTCCAGTCTCTGAATGGAATGAGGACTTTACTGAGCAGCAGTGATGTCCTAAGGCTCCCCATGGTTTTGGATGAACTGTGCATCAATGCAGTTTTTGGGGTAGGTCTGGCAGCCTTTTCCTCTTCAGAGCTGATGGAAAGCATCTGTGCACCAAAGCATTTCTGATTCCCAAACTACAAAGCTGTCAGGAAGGCCTTACAGTTTCCATATGTTGTGACATCTCCAAAGTAAATGTCATGAGAGAAGCTTTGATTTTTGAATAAAAGGGAGTGTTTTGCAACAAAATAATAACTTCGTGCAATATAACACAGAACCAGGCTGAAATCCTGGTGTTGCTTCTGTGTATGTGGCAAAACAGACAATGTCCTGAGTTTGGAATTTACTTTATACTTGGGAGAAGAGGATTTCAGGTGCACTAATGACAACGAGAGGAATAGATGCTGCAGCTCATCTTTTAATTTTAAAGTAGATGAACATTGTGTTTGTGCTTAGGTTTATCAAGAAGTCAGTTGTGAAGAGGCTCAAGCCTCCAGAGGATATAATCCATCCCACCCTGGAGCTGAGTTTCTTAAGCACGGAAGAAAGAAAATACTTGCATGGTTTAAATTCTTTTTTTCTTGTTTCTCTTACGTATTTGTTCAAATTAATATCTAAAACGTTTAATTTTCAGGTGAATTATCACATTACCCACACAGACACAGGAGAAATAATAGAAGCAGCTGCTGCTTTTGTCTTGGGGGCAATTAGCAAAGAAGCACTTTCAATAGAGCAGAGCTTCGAAATCAGCTTCACTCAGGTAACTGTGGAGATGTCATGGGTGACTTGGTGAAAGACATTTAATTACAAAACTTATTAAACTTGAATCAGAACAATTGTTAACAGCAAGGTAAAGCAGAACTTGCCCTGGATACCCAGACAAGGCAGCATTTCAGAGCTGGGCAATAAAGGCCTCCAAAATCTGTCACATTTATGAGCCCCAGCTTGTGACTATAACAGAGAAAGCAAAGCCTTGCTTACAGTCTTGCCCTCATCATTCAAGGCAGGTCATAATCCTAAAATAATTGAAATATTTCTGTGTTTTCCAACCACTTCAGTGCAGGGTAATAACTAATGCTCTCTGTTTGCATTGCAGGAAAATACACAGCCAGTTCCTCTCAGTGGCAATCCTGGTTATGTTGTTGGGCTGCCTGTCAGAGCAGGATTCCAGCCTCAAGGATATCCTTTCCCTGCTGCATTTCTGTTTGCTGCACTTGCTCTGGTCCATCCTCACAAGCCCTCTCTAGCACGGCCATCTATGAAATACATCTGTTCTCTACCAAAAATAAAAATGTGCTTTTCTGGCTGTGTTTTAGGAGGGAATGACTCAGTCCTGACTGCAATCTCCTGGGACTGTGTAGTGAAGTACATTTAGCCCTTCATTGCACAGCCTGGTGCTTTTTCACACTGTGAGAGGAATCTTGAGCCATTATAGCATTTGCAGCTATATTTTAAGGATATGATTAAGGATTCTTTTTTTGTCCCGATATCCATCAAGCATTTAATTTCCCTTAACTGTGTGTTACATCTGGCATCATTCAGAGTAGTAACAAACACAGCCAACTCACCATTCTGCAGAGCACATCCACCCAGGACTGCCTCACAGCACAGGGAGCCAGAGCCCCAGTATTATTTGGTTATAACATGATATCAGGCTGTAAGTTACGGTAAGAAGTAATTTTTTTTTTTTTTAATTTAATGCTTTTAACCCTCTGACAGCCCTTTCCCTTAGGCTCTGTTCAGGTCCTGGACCATTTATACAGCTGGAAGAATATTGAGAATGGAGTATTTAATTATAAAAAATGTCATTTAATTAACAATGGTCTTTCTCATGGAAAGATTGTGTACATTAGCAACTGTAGCCAGAAGGCATGAACAGAACAGAGAGCAGGGAGAAATGATGACTGTGCCAAACCAATGGATTTTGCTGTAACTCATCTGTTTTTGTGTTGTTGTTTTGTTTTTTGGAAGAATTACAGCAGCTATGAAATGCCAGCCTTTGGCTCAGACCCTCCTTGATGTGCTGAAGGGCCAAAGCTTTCCAGAGTACGTGGCCTCATTTGGGAATTCTCAAGCCCAGGATGTGCTCGACTGGGTGCCAATAATTCAGCTCCACATCTCAGAACAGGTGAAAGTTAAACCACTTCCACCCCTCCACCCTCACGAGATCTGTGCCTGTGCTGCAGCATCAGCTCAGCTTCACACCCTAAAAATGCAGGAACCAACTGGAGGAGAAAATGGGGCTGGGAATGAAGAAATAAGCTGGAAGAAACTCATGGAATATTTACAGAAAAGGGTTTCACTCTTGCTGTAGAAGTTATATTTAATCAAGCTGGTATCCAGGCACCTCAGCTATGGATCAGGGCAACGTGTTGGGTACAGAATGAGTTGTTTAGACACAGGGTAGAATGTTGCTCTTCTGAAGCACCAGAGGTGACAGAGGGAAGGAACAGAATCAGTGTTTCCCCTCTTACTCCAGGCCAGGGTCAGAGAGAGAGAAGCGCAGTACAAAACTGTGGATGGTTTCTTGCCTGCTTCTGCAACTAAAGAGTGAATCGTTTCTGCAACCAGAAGTGTGATAGTTCAAGAAGAAATGAATAAAAATATTTAAAACTCTGCCTGGCAGAGTTCAGGATTTTGTCCTGCCCGGCAAAAGTGCCAGGTCCAGCTGTTCTGGTAACCTTGGCAGTGAGCTTTCTGGGGACATTCTACCTTTTAACAACATGATTAATTAATTACTGTGATGGTTTCTGCATAAGGCAGACAATGATATAATTTCTCACACTTTGCAGAGCTCATGCCAAATACCAGTGTCACTGGCAATAGAAGTGAAATGGACTAAATATGGATCCCTGGTCAATCCACAAGCCAGGATAGTGAATGTTACAGCCACAATCACTTCCACCACACTGAAGCAGGTATGTAATTAAATTACAGGATTTAAGATAAAACAAGTGGCTTGTTTTCCTTGGGTATCAGCTGTGTGACAGTGACCCATATAATCTCGTTATCTAAAGGCAGCACTTCACATTAGAATGTATTTACACCCAGCAGTTCTCTTCCAGCTCAAACACAACTGTGGGCTCCTTGCCAAAACACACTTCAATAAAAAATCCATACATCATTTATGGAAAGAAACATGGAACTATATGAAAAGAAACACCAAACAAAACCTTTTTAACAAATATAACCCAGACCAAATAAAACAATTGTACAAATAGAAAACTGAAGCTGAGTCCTGTTTGTATTTTCATTGCAGCTTCCCTCAGGAAGGGAAAGGATTATTCCTATAACAAGTTCTGTGGTTTTCACTGACATTTCTTCACCTGCAGAGCCAAGCTACAAAGCTTGGCCCACCATTAACATCAAGTTACCTTTTGACTTTTTCTATCCCTTTGTCTAAGGTAAGTATGCATCAAAAAAAAAAAAAAAAAAAAAAAAAAAAAAAAAAAAAAAAAAAAAAGCCTATTTCTGCTTTATCTTATTTTTAGTCCATTGTTTATCCTGTGACTGTGATGGGCCATCACTTTCTTCTAAGTTGTAGATACTGCACTAAAACTGGCCAAGAGAGGAAGGGTGAGACCTTATAAGGGTTCTCAGAAGGTTTAGGGTGAAAAAAACCCCACGAAATGGAAATGTCCTCTCTTCAGAGAGGACAAAGGTTGCAGTTTGAACTTGCTGGTGGCCCAATCACAGCCACCACCCCTCCAGCACGTGGGACCCAGCCCCAGCCTGCCCAGCAGAGGCAGGAGGGGAAGGGAAGAGCACAGGGACACACAGGGAAAGCAGGTTCATTATCCCATAACAGGAGAGCTAAATTGCTAATTAAACTCATCATGTGCTATTAGATAAGGCCTCCGCTTTATCTCCTTGCATAGGTGAATAGACCACATATTTCTGGCTTTTTTTCCCACACCACTAATTAATTACCTTTAAAAAAAAAAAAATCTGAACAGTTGAGTTGTGCTTTTAGTGACCTCTCCAGCTGAGTGGGGCTGAGATCCATTGGAGACTCCTGCTGTAGTCACCATCTCTCAGAATTCCCACTTCTTAAGTCTCACTCTTCAGCTCCCAAACAGCCTCTCCACAGGGACACTCTAGTACCTGAAAAAATTCAAACACCAGCCTGGCCCTTTATAATTTGCTTTTTCATGGCATTTCTGGAGTCTGACTGTTCCCAGCAGTGCACTCACCTACATCTGTTCTTACATCTTCCAGTTCTTTTAATACATGGATTTATGAGCTGTGGAAACAAAGAACTTTGCAACCCCACAGGCTGTGAAGGAACAGTGAAAAGGGAAGAAGAGATGAGGGAATGCAGTATCAGAACTGGGATCTGCTGCTGGAACAAGGCATTGTTTGACGTAAGATGGCACATGTTTGCCTCTATTTTGGGGCTGACTTCTTTGTCAGGGAAAGGAGTGGTGTGTTGGTGTTTCTGAAATGAATGTTATATAAATAACAAAGTGGCACAAGCAGCAACAGAAATGAGGAAACTACCAACAGTATGGAAAGAATGGTTGGCAAAGAGATGTATTGATGATGAACAGGCAGCTGGTGGAGAAGAAATTACCTTTTGTAATTTCAGGTTCTTATCATTTATACTGCAAGTTTGTTGCAAACAAAGAATGTTATCATGGAAAAAATTATTTAAAATAAGTGGTACTTTTCTGGATGTATAGCTTTTAAAGATGTGTCTTTATTAAATTATTTTGCAGTTTTGACTGTACAACTGTACAAGAAAGGAAAAAAAAATACTGTTTACAGGGACTGTGTGATTAATTTTCCAGTAGAAATATTTTTGCCATTCCAAGGTCTGATCAAAGTGGGGTCAAATAGAAAATGTTTATAGAAAACACAGTACAAGAGGAAGCAAAGAGACAGAAAAACCTTTCAGGTCAAGCTGAAACAATGCAATCTCCGAGCAGAATTCCCACCTTGGAAAACTGGCCTTCTATTTTTGCTGGGTGAGGAGTCCATGCTGTTTCAATATATTATTCAGCCTCTCGATTTCTTGCTCCTGTAGGAGACAAAATTCAAATTGTTAACATCCTGCAAGCAGCTTCCCAGGTTCCCACAGATCTTCCCACTGCTGTAATGTACCTCCTGCTGCAGGAAAACAGCACAACCTGGCCAAAAGAAGTAGGACAGAGGTAGGGACATCATTCCTCTGAGGAGGAGCAGCCCAGGGAGGCACGGGCAGGGCTGTGCTGCTTCAGCCCAGCTCACCCCACACTTTACGATGAGGAAACCAAGCCAACACTGCCAACCTTGCACAAGGATCCCCATTAGCAGGTAAACTCAAATTAAAAGTGTTTTTTTACCTTCTCCAAACAGCTGTGTTCCAGTTGTTCCACCCTTGTGGCAAGTTTCAGGTTTGCTTGCTTTAACTTGGACACTTGTTGCTCCGAGCGGGTCTTCACTGATAAAATTATTCCTGTGGAACAATTCACAGTGGGTTTGCTTTACATTGTAAAACAGCCACTGAGCAGGAGTTCGCAGCACACAGGCTCTGTGCTCAAGGAGTTAAACGTGTGCCTCTCCAGCTCAGCCTCTGTCATCTTTAACCACCCTTCCCAAGTGCTTTCCTTAATGAGGAAGGGTTTTTAAACAGCCACTGGAGGGATTCAGATACTGATATTCTGCTGGGGAGAGGCAGCCTGGCCTCGGAGCTGAATTAATCACTCTGACTGTCACTCAAATCCTGAATCTGAATTTGCTCCTTTGGCAGAGCCCTGGGGTGCAGCTGGAGCAGCTTTGCTGTGTTTTAGCAGTTTTAGGTGTGACAGCAGAGCAAGGCCTGGGCCACAGGGCTCCTCCATCCCCTGGGCTGATCACTGGGACCAGGCAGAACAGGACCTGGCATATCCTCAGGTCCACAGGGCTTTGGCTTCACCTTGCACAGCTGCAGGGAGAGCAGGCAGTGTCTCCTCGCAGCAGAGGTGTCACTTCTCTACAAGAACCATTAGGTGATTCCATGTCAACTCAGCCCCCTCACTGAAGGCATTTTCTTCCCACAAAAATAAACCAAAGCAGCTTGATGAGAGCATGAAGAACATTATGTTCTCCCTCCTGACACAGCTCCTCTGGATCATGGATGATTCCAGTGCTCCAGGCACCGGTTTGGGCTCTGGGGGTTCAGTCCTCCAAAGACAAAGAAGTGCTGCTGCTCATTTGCATTGATAGCATCGACAGGAACTGTGCCCAGGCTCTGACACCCAACACCCCAGCGTGGGGCAGATTCCCTTTGTCCCTTTTTGCTGCAAGCAGGTGGACATTGCAGAAAGCTTGGCAGGGAGCCTGGAGCTCCCAAGGAAGAGGGGATTTCCTTGTAAATGCAATCCCTGTTTTCTGCTGTAAAGTGAGGCTCCCGTGGCTCCCACGGCCACACACAAATCCAGTTTCTCTCTGATTTTCACTCTGAACTAAGGAAAGCCACAAGCGGCTCTCACATCTCTTCTTTCTGGCTGCACCTTCTCCCCATTGAAAGGGGCTGAGGGCAATGGGCACAGCCCCAGCCATCCCCTCTTCTGATCCCAGCTGTGTCAAATATAGAGCACCCTCCAAAAGCAAAAACACAGGCACAGACCTTGAGCTGAGGTTTCATGCAGGAATTTGAGATGTCATTGCCATATTTTTTGGAACACCCAAATTCCTTCCTCAAGAAGGGAGAAAATGTTTGCAGCTACGCTTGTTTTGGATATGTCCAAATTTACATCTATTTGTAACAATTGACAGTTACTACAGTGAAATCTCTAAAGCCTGATTTGGGGACATTTTCTATTTCTCTTTTTATGGCAACCCCTTTGAATTCAAGCAAGAAAGATGTAGAGTAGGATCAGGACATTCCCTGCAGCATCCCTGGAGGGGATAATGGAGTCACAGCAAAACAGAGCATTAAAAGCTACTCTGCTGTAGCAGCAAATTCAGGAAGACAAGAGCTCTCCTGCCAAAAGGATCTTACAATGGAAATTCAGAACATGATCCATCCCTCTCCAGGAAAAGGGTGCAGGAACAGATTATGTTTTTCGGGGGGGGGGGAATGTGCCTGGCTGCCATGCACCTGAGGCATCACACTAAGAAGTAGATTATTACTGCTCCAAAGAAGTTGCAGCCTGATTAAAGCCACATTCCAGCCAGGAAAAGCACACAGGTGGAACTCTGAGTTTGCTGAGAGAGCAAGAGTCCCGGGGTTGGGTTTGAGAAAGGGACAAAGCCCAGGTAATTCAGGGAAGTTTGGCAAATCCAGCCCAGCTCTGCACCCACCGTTGATGATCCGGGCCACCCTCCAGAGCCGCAGGAGGATCAGGAGCCCCACGGCCTCAAACTCGTGCTCCCGGAAGATGAGGACGATGTCGAGGATGAAGGACACGACGACAACAATCCCATCCAGCACCTCGAACTTGTGGTGGAAGAACTCCCGGCGGTAGACAAAGACTTTAAACCCCACCTCAACCAGGAAAATGGTTAAAATGGACAGGGAAAGGTAGTGGAAAACCTGGGAAAAGAGCACAAGTTTAAGGCAGGAATCCCCGCCGAGTGCATACAGGGCAGGGCAGGCTGGAAATCCTCTACTGCTTGAGGGCACCTCTGGTTTGGCTCTACAAGGAGATGGACTGAGGACTTTTCTTCCATGACCACTGGCTCAGCAAGGCTGGAAGTCCAGGTCCTGCCTTGCCCAGCCTATCCAGAGGGCTTTGAGCCCCCAAAGGGAGGGAACTGCTGTTCATGTTGAAGTTTTCCTCCATTTTACCTTTGGGGTTATATTATATCTGTCCGGATGGATGATTTTCAAATCCATAAGCAATTCCCCAAGAACCAACAAGGCATCCAGGATCACCAAGCAGACAACCCCAATCTGTTGGAGGAGAAGAACCAACATAAATCCCAGCACAGCAAAAGGAGCAAGAGGACCCAATGTAGCCCTTCAGCTAAACACACCCTGATGCCCGCAGCCCTGATTTGGCTGATTGTGTTTCATGGAGCTTTTCATTGCTCCTACTCCTTCTGCCCCAAATGGTGGGTTATATGGAACTACCTGGCTCCCCACCAGACCCCACTTGGCGTGGGAAGCTCGGGGAGCTGGAGGAGAGCACGTGCCAGAGTCATGGTGATTGTGCACTGGAGCTTGTCTCCTCTCAAGAGACATCTGCACCTGCAGCAGAGTTGTTCTGTTCCGACAGGACAGCTCAGCTCAGCACCAGCTGCTGCTCTTTGCACCGTGGGGACTCACAACCTCAGTGCTCTCCCTGGGCTCTGTCCCACAGCAACTCTGCTGTCTCAGGTGCCCTTGGCCTGATTTTGTTCTGCCTCACCTGAAACCTGTGAGAGCTGAAGAGCTTTTTCATCATGTACTGGAAGGAGATGTGTCTCCTGGGGGGCTCCAGCTTGATCTCCGCATCCATCTGCTTGTCCCCAGCCTCCTCCTCCTCCTCCCATTTCCGATAGTCGTTGCTCCATTGCACGGGGTCGTCACCCACCACCGTGAAGTGCTTCAGGTACCTGGACATGGCTCTGGATCAAGCTAGCATCACCCTGCCAATATCTGAGGAACAAGAGCAGAGTGTCACCTCCCCATTTGAGGCTGACCAAGGATGCCAAATCTCCCTTTTGTCAGTGAGGGTGACAAGAGTGTGACATTCTGACACAGCTGGCTGGGTCCTGCTGACGGGAAGTTGCTTCATGGTGATACCGCTGGTTTTGCATCACCTCCCCCGGCACCACGCAGAGCCCCTGCTGCCTTCCCACTCTGTTCTGTTTGCACCCTGCACGGAACTTCCTCACAAGGTATTTCCAAACTTCTCCAAACAAAGCATTGATTACAGGAGCAAAAAGCTCCAGCCCTTATCTGGCACCTCGTGATGGAGGTGGGGGCAGCTGCCCTTGTGTTTCTAACAATGATCCAGGGAAGCTGTTGGTCAAGCTGACCCCAGCATCCTCACCCTCTGGCCACACTGCCAAGATGAAGGACAGCTGTAATTTCCCTCCATTAACACCAATGACACCCTGTTACCTCAGCCTTTGCAGGCAAATTAAGCAGGTGATGCCCACATTCCAACCTGGTAGGTGGGTGACATTGTCCTCCCCATCTCCTCCTGTCGAGAGCTGACCTCGCTGTTGGGCGTCCCAGCTTCAGCCCATCCCTACAGGTACCCAGCAAGGGGCAGGACCATCAAACCAAATTCCTGATTAAGGCCACACTCCAGCAATGAAAACCATAGGAGTGAAGCTCCAAGTTCACTGGAAGAGCAAGATCCAGGGGCCAACAGATGGGCTGCGTGGCTGGCTGCAGGAGAGGCTCTCGTGTTCTTATGACAACCGCACCAGCCTCCCTTTCTGGGCAGCCCTGAGAGGCTGTCTGGCCCGCAAACCCTCTGAGATCCGCTCCTGCCGCCAGCACGGCCCCATCCCGCTCTGCGAGCGCCCGTCCTTGCCCAGAGCCACCCGGGGAGCTCAGACCAAGCCTCCCTTGACCCACCGGTGCCCCCACAGTCCGCCCGTGGCTCCGGGCTTCTCGCCCTCTTCCTCGACTCCCCGGGGCCGCGGTGGGCTCCGCTCCCAGCTCCGGCCACTTCATCACCTGCCGGGAGGAGGGAGCTGGTCCCACGGTGCTGTCACGGGGCAGCACCTTCGTTCTCCGCCACCGGGCACCGGCTCCGGGCATCGAACCCCCTGCCCTGTGCAGGACAGCCTCGGGGCTGTCGGGGGCCTGGAACCGCCGGCGGATGGAGCATCCAGGACCCCGGGGCTTCCCAACTTCCCCCATCCCCAGCACTGACCGGAGCGGCCACGGCGTCGCCCACAGCAGGACGGAACCCGGGGCCGCGGCAGGACCCCGAGGGGAAAGACGTGGCAGCCCCAAGAGGGTCCCGCTGTAACCCCCCCCTCCCCCCCGGCCCGCACCCACCGGGCCGAGCCCCAGGAGCCTCCCGGCCGCCCCCTCTCCCCCCGGTCCCCGGTACCGTGCGCGTCCCGGCTGCGCCCGCCGCCTCCCGCCGCCGCGGAGCCTCCCCCGGCCCGGCTCCGCCTCCCCCCGGGCAGGGGCGGCACCGCCGCCTCCTTCCCACCGCGCCCCGAGAAACTTCAGCGGGTCCCCGAGCCAGGCCCCCTTCCACCCCCGACGGCTCCGCTCCGACATTTCCCTTTTCCGCAGCCTTTTCTCCCCAGGCTGCCCGCGGTTCGTCTCCCTGCGGGAGCTGCCGGAACGGGACACGCCGGATGGAGTTTTAAACTTTGTTTCTCGTTGTTTTTAAACTTTTTTCCTCGTCACCCGAAACAATGAGCGAAGATCCAGGAGAGTCGCGAACTTCAACTGCGACTCTGCCGATCCCAGAGAGAGCTGATGAGCACGGACACAGATTATTCCCATGAAATCAGTGAGGGGCCAGGGATCAGTGTGGGCTCTGGATCCAGGAATTGGGCCTGGATGAATCTGCCTCCATTTATAGGCTCGTGTTTTGTCAGAGGCCTCTTCGTGTTTAGGATTCCCCTCCATCTCCCAAACACAAGCTGATTTGGGAAATCCAGATAAAAACTCAGCTGTGAAAAGCACCTGGGACCCATCTCTGTGGCACCTCTGCTGGGGCAAACTGGAAATATTCCTAATTTCCTCCAAGGAATAAACATCTCTCCAGTTCTGCACTTCTAAAACCCAAAGATGTTTCTTTTTTTGAAAGGATTTCCTCCTAGAGAGTGGTTAAAGCTTTTCCTGCAACCTAAACGTTTTCTAGCACCTCATCCCAAGCACACATCCCTATTCTCTTTCTCAGGGCAAGGAGGGTGATACCCTCCTGGAGCTTCAAATCCCTCATCCCTTGACCATCACCCCAAAACAGCAACTTACAGAGCACTGGAGAAGGACAGCACAGGCACAGCCCTGGACCCAGGTCAGGGAGGTTTAGCCTGAGGGTTTCCAGTTAATTTGGGCATTTTGGTTTCAGCTGAGTCCAGTAAACAGCAATCATGTAATGGAGGATGATCTACACCTGAGAGCTCATCAGATCCAGCCCCTTTTTGGGTGAAGACTGTGGGGTTTAAGGAGAAAACCCTCATCACGAGGGGCGTGTGTGCATAAAATCACCGTGTTCTCCTATGGCCTGAGCTCTGCTGGGGACTAGCTCCTGATGTTCCAAGGAAAATTGATGTGTTATTGTTGAAGTCAGCCTGACTAGGAGCTGAACACAACAACAGCCCTGACACATCCAAAGCAAACCAGGAACAAGCAAAAATGACCTGTGTGGAAACTCAGCCTTTCCACAGCTGGATGGCAAGGACAGACTTCACCATGGAGAAACCAGAGAAACATCCCAGTGTCTCTAGGGACACCCAACATGAGAGTGCCTCAATCTCACCACTCTTTCCAAGCACACAACAAGGATTGAAGAGAATTTGGATTTAACACAATTTCCTGCTACCTGTTGTGGAGACCTCCAGCTCAGCCCAGTGCCACTCCCAACCCCAATCCATTCTTTGCAGCATCCACAGAGCTCTGGGTCAGCAGGAACTGGTGTTCTGCTGTGGGGACACAGGCTTCCAGAGCTCATGTTGCTCTGGCCATTCCATTGTGTCAGCTAGATAATTCCTATGATTGATCATTATGAAACCAACTGCAATCAGCATCTACTGCTCTTTCTTCCCTCCACTGATGAAAACAACCCACCACAACAAATGGCCATAAAATTGTACCTGACTGTTGATCACAACCTGCAGCAAGAACAGCCCCTTCCCTTCCCTTCCCTTTCCCTTCCTCCTTCCCTTCCCTTTATTTCCCTTCCCTTCCCTTCCTCACCAACCCCAACCCCACCC
>CM031871.1:2255172-2278873 GCA_018697195.1 Certhia americana
AAAAAAAAAAAAAAAAAACCAAGCCACAGAGGACAAAGGTGTGGCACAGCCAGAGGCAGCACAGCCACCAAGGAGTGGGGATCTTGTCCCTTCCAGAGCAGGCACATCCCAACCGGTTCCATGTGTGCTGTCACCCACACCAGCAGTAACAGATGTGTATGGTGTTGGACAAGGAAGGAGAAAAATTATAGAGCTATAAAGGAAACCACAAGTGTGATTCAAAGAGTGAAAGTAAGTTTGTGAGAGAGCCTTACCAGATAATCTCTGACATCTGATCTAGCAAGCTCAGCAGAGGTAGTTAGAGGTTTTTGATTAATCAGCTGTAGAGGGAAGGGAAAAAATGTCTTCAGAGTAGGAAAATGGCTGTTTGGTTCAGAGAAATACATTGAAAAAATAGTCAGTGGCCACAGACTGCCCAGCAAATGCATTTGAGGCAAGCAAGTCCCACTCACTGCAGAAGTAGAGGGGAATTCAGTGGGACACCAGGACAGAGCTGGGCATTCCAGCAACAAACTTGTTCCTCAGTGGATGCAGCAGTGCTGCAGCTGTCCTAGAACAGGGACAGAGGAGGAACCAAAGTGCCTCCTCTGAGTGCTGAACACCTCTCTGCATCTTCCACACAGCAGTGAGGGACCCCAGGCTGGTCCTGTGGAGGCCGAGAGCAGAGTGCCTGGAGGTGGCACACACCTCACCCATCCCCACTGAGCCTCCTGCCCCAACAGCCAGCAGTGATAAAAGGGACTCAGGTTCCCCATTCCACCAGAAATTTAGTTCTCTAATTAAAAACCAGAGGAAATGGGTCTGGTCTCAGCTCCAACCCTCTCAGAGCAGCACTTGCACTCAAGGCCAACCCCTCAGTGCACAGAACAATGAACAGGAGCTGAGCTGTGCTTGTCCTCTCACACCCATGTGCTGCTGCCCAGCCCTGAGCAGGGCTGTGGCAAACACCAGCTCAGGACCAGTGGCTCCACGAGCTGCACCCCTTGGCTGGGAGGGACCTCTGCCTGAGGCTCCAGCCCCAAAGCTAAACCAAACACTGCTGTTTAAAATCACCTCTTGCAGCTCAGACAAATCCAAACCAAGAATCTGTGGGTTTCCAGAACAATTTATTTCTCTACGTCAGGCCCT
This sequence comes from Certhia americana, assembly GCA_018697195.1. Taxonomy (NCBI): domain Eukaryota; kingdom Metazoa; phylum Chordata; class Aves; order Passeriformes; family Certhiidae; genus Certhia; species Certhia americana. The sequence continues at coordinate 2,256,301 of CM031871.1, forward strand.
TGGAGAGCAGTAGTGTATATGTTGTGATAAACTGACACTGAGAAGATTTAACAATTTCTTCATTTAATAAGTGATTTTCACTACATGATATTGTACACTGTCATCTGTTCAAAAAAGATCAACAGTTTTTAAAAAACAAGATTCTGTGAGAGATTTATATAAACCGGTGATCAAGATCAACACCTCTGGTTGGCTTATCAAGCGAGTTTCTAGGTTTCTTTGTAGAACAAAGTCTTTATGCTGAAATGCACAAACCCCTTGCAGCAGATCCAGAGCCATTTCCGTCACTCCCAGAGCCATTTGTGTCACTGCCCCGGGACTGCTGTCTCAGCACTGGGATCTGCTCCACTGAACACACGGAAACTGTACAAAAAACGTGTTCACTTTGAGCATGGACAAGCCTTTCTGTTTGCTATTTCCAGCCAGCACTTCCTTTTCTCTCCGAGAGGAAGGCATGGATGGGAAGCCTGGCCAACTCAGCAGGGGGGTTGTGTACAAACGGGTTTCTAAGCGAACTTTGGCTTCAGGAAAGAGACACAAACACTTAAAATAAAATGGCTTTGTCATTTGAAGTATACGGAGAGGGACGTGTGTCTGAATTAAATATACATCCTACCAGTGGTGCTGGCAAGGTTGAAGGTTATTCCTAATGTCGACAGCAATAAAACTAAAGTGTACGTGACAAGACATTAAAAGCAATCCCTTTAAAACAAAATTGAACGTAAAAAAAAGTTCACAGTGGTTTGTATAAACAGTATGTAATCGCTGACAGGAACAATCTCTACTCTCACAGCACACGAGTGCCCTCTTTAGATCCTAAAGAACAAGATTTACACTACTCATGGTACAGGTCCCGCCAGCCCCGCGGTTACCCGGCTGGAGGGGAGATGCTGTGGAGTGTGCAGCTGGGACACCGACACAGGGGGACTTTCAAACTCTTTTCCTGGGAGGGAGGAAAGTCTTTCATTCGCTGTTACAACCAGCAAATGCCATTCATCAAATGGAAAGGAAAACCACAAACACATTATCTATTTTGAGCAAGCTGAACAGCACACATGATAGGTTTAAAAATGAAGGTTATAGACTATGATACAAGTCCCAACAAGGCAGTGCCAAAGTGACTATTTCTTGGCTTGTTTTGTGATCATACCCCTGGGAGGTGTTACAGGTCTGCTGGAATTGGGCTTCTTCTTCTCTGCAGGTTTCAAAATCTGAAAAGAGACGGGTCATTTACCAAAAACTTTTAGCTCTTTGTCTGCCAGTCAAACAGCAATTCACTGGTAAAGGCACTACATGGTTCTGGACACGTCTCAAGGTGCCAGGAAATCAAAGTGTTTCCTGCTCCAAGCTAGGCTGGGCCTTGGGATCAGCTGCTCCAGAGCCCACAGCAGTGGGAGCAGCTGACAGCCAACTGCTTTCCCTGGGGGATTTAATTCCAGGATAAAACGGTTTCCCATCTCACACCAGCATAGGGTTACCACATTTCTGAAAATGTGAGTGCAAACACTGCCCTGTCTACATGTGACAGCTGTAAAGATCTGTTTGAAACAAGTCTTGCTGTTATTTAACAGTAAAACATTGATTCAAAATAGCACAAATGTAATGTGTGACCTCACTAAATAAAATCTTCAGATACTGTACCTGGAAAGAGCACATTAGTGTTTCATCCACGCTCATCATGGCACCCGCGTTATCAAATTCTCCACAGTAATTTGGGGCAGAAAAGAGAGTTACCAATTGTCTTTTTGCAAAAAACTCATATCCATCTTCAACCACCTTTAGAGACAAAAGCAGAAGCATTAGTCTTGGTAACTTCCTCCTGACAAGGTGCAAAGCAGCTTTTCCAGAGGCAGCAGCTGAAAACCTGGCTGTGTTCAAGGAGCGTGAGTTTCAAACTTTTACACTAAAGCAGGAACATCACAAGAACCAGCTCAGCAACAAAATCCATTAAAATTGAGAAAACCCTTGTTCAAGAGAGTCAGAGTTTGTATGAAAATGTTCATTATAAAGGCTGTTAAACACTGGGACACATTCAGAGAACCTCACAGATATTCACAACTTGGCTGGACAAGACCCTCAGCACCTTGGGCTGACACAGGTCTGTCCTGGCTTGGATCAGGTGACCACCTCAGGTCCCCCAAACCTAAATTATTCTACAGTTTAATGTACAAAATGAAAATACCTGATGAGCTCTACATATGAGATCCAAATCATGTTTATGGAGAAACTTAGCAACCACTTCAGCACCAAAAGTGAAGGACACTCCTCTGTCATTTTCTCCCCAGCCCAAGACATCCTTGTCAGGGTCAGACCACAGGAGATCACACAGGAGACCTTGGTCTGGTACATCCGTGGGGCGCATGATTCGTCTGATCTGCTCCATTGACTGCAGGTCTGGTGACAAACCTGTTCACAGGGAAGACACAGGCAGGCCCCAGCTTAGTCCAGCATTGCTCTGCAACACTGACATTCATCCAGGACAAAAATAACTTGGATTCAAAGTGATTCACCACTGCCATTTGACGTAGCTCAATGGCGACATTCACTGACGTTTTTTAAATCCAGCATTTGTTCTAAAGCGTTTGGAACAAAAGTCACTTTCTAGGAGATTTACTGGAAGCAACATAAAGCAAGGCCATTTCCACATTTTACAGGATTACAATAATCTCACTAATATTTTGCAAGTGTCTGATAAAAGAGCTGTTAAATAAAAGAGGCATCAACACCATAAATCACAGGGAATGTTCACGATGATGATCAGGCCCAGCAAGATGAAATAAAATAACAAACCAATCTGGTAACATTTTCCATTGATGTGAGGCCTTGGGCAACTGTAACGACTCTCAAGTGATAAAATATTTAAGATTCAATCTGTATTTTATGACCAGAAAAAGCTGCATCATGTGGCATAAATCAATTTCTACAAATGAAACCTATCAGGTCATACAGGGCTTGGAGCAACCTGACCTAGTGACAGGAGTGCCTGCCCATGGTGGGGGAATTCCACTGACTTCCAACCCAAACCACTCTGGTTCTGTGAAAACAGATGTTTTCACATCAAACTCCTGGTCATCTAAGTCTCAGAAAACCCTACAAGGACTCTCGACTCCAAAGGAGAGGTTATTAAAGGAGCCTTTTGGTGGAAAAAGAAGAGCAGATCATCGTGTCTCAACTGGTTCCATGATTCACAAAACTGACACTCACTGAGCCCAACCCTTCCTCATACACGAGGAAGGCAGAGGAAAATCCCTAAGTTTTGAAGCTTCTGCAATGTAAACATGAAACTGCCATGACTGAGTTTTCCAGTTCCTCAAACATCACCTAAGGACCTGCTACTCACCCCCGTGACAGCAGAATATTTTCTCATCCACAATAGCTGCAATCGGTAAACAGTTAAAACAGTCTGTGAAGGTTTTCCACAGCTTAATATTGTATCTTCTCTTACCTAGAAGAGATTGGGGAGAAAAACCCAGTCAATGTGCTTTTCTAGCACAAACACAACCAACCTAACACAGATGCCTGAACTTTACTGAGACTTGCAAAAAGTCATCATTACAGCCTATACCTAATTGATGTTTTCTGACTTAATTAATTGTTTAAAGACAGTGGCAAAGGTCTCTCAGTGTGGCACAGCTTCAAGGACACCATAAATCTGTTCAACAGTTGGCAACCAGGCTCTCCAGTCCCAACTTTGCTTTGGCAAATTATCCCTCGGAGAATTTGAATCTATTGATGAAAATCTCGCTATCTGCCATTTCTTTTAGGGGAAGGCAGCAAATCTCGAAAAGCAGATTTTCTTTAAAGTTCTGCTTTAACACATAAACTCACTTTCGGCAAATAAACAGGACTGAAAAATGAAACAGGACTGAAAAACAAAACCGCCACAGTTTTATGAATTTCAAAGGGACTCTCACAGATATGAACCCTGAACATATTTGTGATATATGACTAATCCTGTGATTAATCTCTGAGGAGAGAACTCTGAAATACCACACATCTTTGTTTCCTCACAGGAGGAGAACAAGACATGGAGTGCACATCTTGTCATCTGCAATCCAAGTGTGTCCCACCACACAAGTTCCAACATGCTTCAGTGCACAATTAATTTAGCAGTATCATCTCTACATTATCTGGATTAAATCACATCCTTTGAAACAGGAACATTGGCTTCTACTTCACAGCAAAATTACTTGTTGTGTTTGGGTAAGGTCTACATACAGTCCCCATCACACAGTCTTTACATATCATCATCAGGTGAATGAAACCGAGGTGAACCTCTGTAATGCACATCAAATTAAATTCTCCCATCTCTCATTAGACATCCTTATTTTATGAGTTTTACCAGTGAGAATTGTTAGTTAACACATCAGCCAACAAATAAAACTACCCACTTGGTTGTTGCTTTGTACTGTGAGGATCAGACTCCAAGAGGACCAGGGGAAGGACAAACTCCCCTCTCTAAAACAGGCCAAGGGCCCCTCTCAAGAGCACAGAGGGCATTTCAAATGAGGAAGGAACCATCTAAGACTGCTCCCCTGCTGTCCCCAGTACAGCCTCACAAACCTGGTACTTACATTCATCATAAAACCCATAAATTCTATTGATGCTGGCACATTCATGGTTCCCTCGGAGAAGGAAAAAATTCTCTGGGTATTTAATTTTGTAGGCCAACAGAAGACAAATTGTTTCTAAAGATTGTTTTCCTCTGTCAACATAATCACCAAGGAACAGGTAGTTGCTTTCTGGTGGAAATCCCCCATATTCAAAGAGTCGGAGCAAGTCATAGTACTGTCCATGGATGTCACCTGCAAGGAGATTCAGACATGACACTTAAGTGACCCTTCACTATATTCTTTGATTGATTCTAGAGAAAGAACAAATCAAAGATGCTTCAGAAAGAAAAAAAGCTTGCAGTTAGATACTGCCCATAACATACTTAAAATGGCAGTTCATATATATAAAATTATCACATTTTGACATGCAATGGTAGCTACACAAAAATATTTGTGTGTATAAAATAAAATCAAGATCCCAAGAAGCCAACTGTGTTTTCTAGAAACACCCAATAATTCAAATTCTAGCAGAAAAACTGCATCAAAAATGAAATTGGTATTTCTGCCTTTGGTTTAAATCATGGGCTTATTTTTGACAAGTAGAACATTAAATTGTGATTTTAGACTACCAATATTATAAATATGGAATGAGCTGCTTCAAATTGAAATAAGTTCTCTGTTTTAGAGCAGGATAGACTATTTGCTGGAAGCTTTCAAAAGTGCATTTATTGAGACTTTCTTGTTGCCATTCTTCATTCTTTTAGCATAAAGTGTACATGTGTGCAAAATGAACATTGCTGTATGCAATATGGTGAAACCAAACTAGAAAGTAATTCCGAGAAACAGAAATTTAAGTTTCCAGCAGGATTTTAAAATGCTGTCAAATTACTGTTCGGCTTTGCAGGGCAGCACATTTAATACTGGGGTTCCCCATTGTTTGCCTTTGTGCAGTTGCAATTGGGCCAAACATTATTTATGTGATCACTTCTTTCCAAAACTTCATGGGAATCTCTTCCCCCAGCTTGGTGAAACTGGACCAATTACTTTTTGGGTTTGGATTATTTTGGTCCCAAATACAATTCCCACAGGTTACCCCCCTTCCACTCCCCTGCCCTACATATCCAGAAGGGTTCTATTTTGCCTTTTGCTACAATTATTTATTAGTTTCACTGTTAGGAACTGAAAGTAGCACCTGGCACTTGTTCTCTGCTTACAGTCTGCATTTACCTGACACCTCTCCCAAGACCAAATCAAAACTCACAGTACTCACCACAGATTTTCAGTGGAGCTTCAAGTTCTAGTAGAATAGGCTGACTCAGGAAGATTTCTCTGGATTTCAAGCACAGTCCTCTAATTTCATTCTCTTGAAGTTGGACATTTTTGCCTGGTTTTGATCCTCGCACTGTCAGGAAGAATCACAAGTCAGTTAGCAAAACCAGCAAGGCCCTGGTGTCATTTTAAGGGTCTGACTAAATGCCAGAGCAGCACTGAATGAGAAGGTACCAGGGTAGGAATGGTGTGCTGGGGTGAAATGGCAGTGCCAGGGAAAGGGGAGTGTGTTCTGTTCCAGTCACATGTCACTTTCATTTAACAGAATTCATGGCTCAACACTTCCCCCGTTAAAAATGTCACATTTTAAATAGCACCAGTTTAGTTCTATTTAGTTATCAACCCATCTTGGACAATGTTTACATGGTATTTTTTAGTGACGCAGTTATGTGCTTGTTCTCTGGAAAGCTGTCTGAACTTGAGCAAAGGGCGTCTGCCACTCAATCACCAACAAATGTGCAAGTTTCCCTAAACCAGCAAATCACCTCGCCCAAGACAGCACCCAAACAAGACCACAGCACAAGGAAATCCTGCACTGCCCCGTTCTACACTGCAGCTGGAAAACAGGGAAGAAAAACACACACATGACTGGAAGGTCAGGATCCTGTCCATCAGTAAGGAAATAGTTCTGGATCATGATGACAAAGCAGCTGGATGATGATGACAAAGGCCATCATCACTGCCTTTGAGCAGGGTAAAAGATAAGCCAATAGGAGACCTATCTCCCAGCCCCAAAGCACTTCCCCCTCCCAGCTCCCATCCTTCACACCCTTCCATCACTGCTTCAATCTCCCCCACTGCAGCAGTTCCCGGTGTTTGCTCCTTTAGCATCCATTAAAGCTTTCCTTCCTGCCCTGAACAAATTTCACACTCCCGCTTCAGTTGCCCAGAAATACAAAGGACACTTCTACAGCAGCACTGCTGTAACTATGGCCCAGACTGCACACAACAGCATTTATCAGGGTTAAGACTGGATTAAAAAAAATTATGACTATGCTATTACTGGTGAAGCCTATATTTTGATGCGGTGTAAAAACCAGTGACAACATGTAACAGTGATGAGGCTGAAGAAAAAAAAAAAAGGAGTAAGAGCAGCAGTCATCTTCTACAATGTAACCCATTGGATCAGCCATAGCAAAGCCAAATCACCAAGAACTTGAGTCTCAGATGGCTGGAAATGCTCTGCCAACACCTCCAGAAACAAAGTCCCTCCACTGCTAAGGCTGCCAGGTTAGGTGGTGTACTGTGAGCAACTCTATGGCACTGAGACTGAAGAATCTATGCCCTTATCCAAAAAAGTTCTTTTATTGCAAAAGAAATCAAGCAAGAAGCCTGAATTCTTCCAAACACAAGAATCCATGCAGTATTATCTTCCTGAAGATAATAACTTACTGAAGAGAATAACTTAGTAGCTAGCTACCACTTCAGTCTAATTCCTTTGCTACTGTTTAACCTCCGAGTGAGAATCTGAAAGCTCCAGATGACTCAAATCTCTGCCATCACTGTGGGCCTTGTGCTGTATGCAGCCAAGTGAGAACTGCAGTGGGAAAGGCTGGGGGTGCTTGAGGCAACTTTTAGGAACGGCAAGAACAAAAAACAGTTGTGTTCCAATTTCTCACTAGCACAGAAGCTTCTGACTTTTCCACAGGCCTCTGATCAAGCGCAGAAAACACTGCTCAGGGAGCCTGCACCTTATCTAGACCATGAATAAAATAATGACTGTGTAACAGCCATGAAATCCGTGACATCGGGTGTGATCTCTGCCAGCACTCGCAGTGTGACTGCCACAGCAATCCTTCCCCAATCAGGGTGGCACTGCCTGCCCTGCAGAGCCACTGACAGTGCCCTAAAAACCACAGCACCTTTCCTCAAACAACCCTCAAATGGAACTGGAGTTCAGATTACAGTGTATTCCCACAGTGACACTACTGGAGGTCAGAAGTCATGGCTTTAACACTGCTCTCTTTCAAGCTCTACCTGCTCCTCTGTTCCTCACTGCCCACGTGTTATCACTCACCACTGACAATCCATGCCAACACTGGAATTACCACTGCACTTCATGTCTTTCATTAAAATCTCAGAAGTAATGAAGCATGTAAATGGAAGTTAGATCTTTGTCACAGCAGTTTATCACGAATGAGGCTTTTCATCCACACAGGAATTTTTTCATCCATACAGTAATTTTCCAAAGACTTCTGGGCAACATTAAAATGCCAAATATCCAGAAGCAATAAAGAACAGAAATTTTTAGAATTAAGTGATAAATTGGCTGAATTATAAATATAAAATTAACAGCCACTTAATCGTAGATTTTACAATTCAACTTTTTTTTTTTTTGGAGAGAGTACTTAATTTTCTTTGAAGCCAAAAAATCTAATTTACTGTGATTTGGTCTTCTTAGAAATTGCTAAAACCAAACCCTGTACTTCACATCCATAAATTAAAAAGTACAAAATATTATAGAGACTATGCAATGCACTGAGTCACTAAAGCTCATGAATAAAGCATGTGCATTCATTTTTGCTCAAGATTAAATGAAGATCTGAATGCTGTTTCAGACACAGGTTTTCTAGGTTTTTCCAATATATTTTGATTGAACTGGTATAATCGGCACAGTTTTAGTCACCTGTCTGTAGAAAACCTTGACAAAACGAAATGATGCTTTGCTGCACTTCACAAACTCACTAGAACAGATGCCATGGGTGAAAGAACAGGAAAATTTGCTTCAGCTCTGCCTGCCAGTGACATTTTCACTGCTTTGTCCAACATGGAACCCACACAGCGGGTTCAATGTCTTGTGACATTAACCTATAGGTCCTGAAAATCTGGGAAAACAAAAGTGGGTTTGGCTTCAGAAGAATCAAAACCGCAGAAATGCATCTTGGTTTGAGGAATCCGTATTTTTAGTGCAAGGATTTTCTCATCCGCAATGAAAGAGCTGGCACAGGAATGCAGGATATTCAGTCTTAATGACTTCTTAAAAGGTTTCTCTGGGTCTTCGAGTTACTTAGTCCTTCTAAGAAAGGCAAAAATAGCACACTATGAAAAATATGGTGTGTTTACAGTTTGTTTCTCTGCTTTGGACCAAAACAAGGCAGATTGTGGAGATCAGACAGTATAATACTAATTGACAGCTTGGTCATGAAGTCAAAAGAGCAGCTCAATAGTGCTGTACAGGCACATTTGCCCTTTCAGTGCATAAAAAATAACCTCTCAGAAATGACAGCCTGGAACTGACAGTGGAACAAGCTAAAGATTAATCATTTGGGGAAAAAAGTCAGCCCATTTCAAGTGGTATTTTATTTGTGTCTGAACTCACTGCTACAGCATTTCCAGACAGCAAAATGTTCCCACCCTCTTCAGGCAGAGATGTTCCTGTTCTTAGAAATAATTTCTCCAGAGCCTGAATTTCAGTGTCCAGCCTGGGCAGTATTCTAACAGGTAAAATCTTTCTTACTGCACAAATATGAGAAGTTGTGAAAAAATAAGCTCTCCACTAGATGGAAATGACTACAGAAAAAAAAAATCCCTCCCTAGAGCCTGGATGATCTTTGCAGAGGTACCACTTTTGAACACAGGGTCAACTACTAAAATTATTGTTGATTTCCAAGACAGGGAGAAACTGATGGAAACGACAGGATGCCAATTCTAAAATGAGTGTGTTATAAACAGTGCAGTGTGACAGGTGCCCAGCAGAGGGGGAAAGGAAGGAAAAGGAAGAAGAGTAAGAACTTGAGGCACCCCTTCATTCTGGAGTGAGCAAACAGCGAGTACAAAGTGTAGCTGTAGCTGCCAGGAGTCAGAACACTGCCTGACATTGAGAACTATTCTACATTTCCCTGGGAGGGATAAATGGGTCAGGAGCTGGGGGATCCAGAATGTACAACAGTCTGAGACCATATGCATGCAGAGTACAACAGACTCCCACATCCCAGCACACCCCCAGCATTTTCCAATCCTTGCTTTGGTGCCACACAGTCCTTTACGTCAGTCAAGGTTAACATGAAAGGGTCAGAAACTTAGAGAAGTATTCAAAAATAGCAGGAAGTTCAAAAATGCCAGAAATTGAAGTGATCCAAGCATCTCATTTCCATTCAGAATTGCATTAAAAGAAGCAGTCGAAATACTGTCAACTGAAGTGTGAGAATCAAGTTCTCCTACAGAAAATGTTTTAAGAAAAATAGTCTATCTACAGGTCAGTTCATTTTTCTGGCTTATTAAACAAGTCTCTCAGTTTCACCATATTTTACGTTAAGATGTCTGCAATCATAGTGACATTTCTAAAAATACTTCAGGTCGGTTTTAATCTAGTTTTTAGCAGTTCCCTATGACAGTTTCACAGTCAGTTTTGCACCACAGGCACAAAGGGAATAAATAACTTGAAAGTGGTTGATGTAAAAAAGGTTTTACTTTACTGCAGGCACTACCAGCTTTGATCAGATCGCTTCAAATTGAAAACTGAAATGGAAAAGCATCTCCTCAGCTCACAAGGCTCTAAAAAGTTCTCATCTGCTTTCTAGTATGTCAAAAGTTCACGGCAGTGTTATCAAATGGAAGATTCTGCATGACTACAAGTTTTTCATCTTGTAACGTATTTCCACACTGCAGGCAGGTGAGGAGCAACAGGTACTCACACTGCTCACAAACAGAGGGGACAAATTCCTCCACTTCACTGACACAGAATTTAACAGACATTTCAATCCACAGCATTGGTAAGAATCTGATGCTGGTCTTTGGAATTAAAAGAGTTTCTATTTCCCACTCTTAGAAACTGCTGCACCACAGCAGGAAACAATTAACATCAAGCTGGACAAGCTAAGGAAAATTGTATGATTTGTGCTCAAAAAGTGTTGCTTGTCCATAAGAAACTCCATCACAGCATCCCAACTAATCCATGAGTAAATGTGACATTTCAGATTAACATCTCTTAGAATCACTCTTACCCTGGTATATGAAGCTAAAGGGCAAGCAACCCTGCAGATCAAATTAATGCTGGATTTAGCAGAAAGGAGAAAAAAATATAAAGGACTGCATTTGTGAGAAAACATTTCTGCGGTGAGCAGAATCTTATCCATGCTTTTTAGCTCGACTATTTTTAATAAGCAGATGATAATCTTTCCCCATTTAAAGCAAATTAAGACAGAATATCTCCTTGACATCTCTACAACAGGCTTTACTGGGAATAGAACTCTGGGGGTGTATAAACAGCAATGTTTAAGGATTTAAGAGTCTTTTTGCTGATTTTAGTGCACTAGCCAGGATTTCAGCTTTCAGAATGGCTACCACCATTGTAGCCTCGCATGGCTTTATCCAAAGTAGCCTCCATTCATTATTCAATTTTTCTTTAACTGTGCCTGCAGAGGACAGATTTGCAGAAACACATTTCAACTCGGGTCACTTAGGTATGTTGAAATTGTTATTTTACCCGTTACTTATTGTTACCATAGTAAGGCTAATACACTTTAATCCTGTTTTCTAAATAGGTGACTGTGAGCTCCAAACCAGCCCCTACTTATCTGGAGAAGCTGCCAGCACAGGAGATGAAGGAAATGGATAAGGGGCTCAGGTTCTAGGAAGCCCATCTGACACGACACAGAAAGGAAGCCATGCTCACACTCAGGGAGTCTCAGGATTTGTCACTCATTCTTTACTGAGGCAAGCAGGAATTGTGTTGTTTCCTGGAACCCTTTCCAAGACCATTCAGGTGCCACTGATTTTTTAATCTTACAAGGAGTTTTTTAGCATCTTCTTGTCTGCTGATATTTTTGACTCAGCACACACAGTCACAGTTGCTGCCTTTGGTGCCCCTGCTAGAAGGGGGCACAATTTGCTCTCATGTTTGACCCCTCTTATTCCTCAGGAAGGTGAATTAGTTCCATCAATATTTGAGCCTTTATCTAATATCAAGGATACTTAAAAACATTTCAATACTCAGTGCAGGATACTGTTACTTACTACACTTTACAGATCTTGTTCTTGTGGATATTACAGTAACCAAAAATCACAAAGTCAGACAAGCTGTACTCAGGAAATTGCTCCTAGCAGAACATAACCCTCATCAGTAAAGAAGGGGAAAAATATGAATTCAATTACAGCAAAAAAAGTCAGTATTTTCCATGTTTTCCCTGAATGGCTTTCCAAGGTTGGGAACAATGCTACTGAAAAAATGATTTTTTGTGACATTTCAATGCCAAATGGTTCTGTACTATAAACATTTGGAGCAAGGAAGACTCTTCAAATATTCACCTTAGAATGAGAAGCTGAAGCATGTATTTCCAGGCCTTTTAAAGAACAAGCTAATAATTTCACCTAAATAGCCTAATGTGGGTGGGGGAACATCACTATTTGGGGGAAAAGTAGGAATAATATCAGTTGAGCAGAGGAGCCAGGATAGAAAGCAACTAAAATCCCTCAAAAATACATTATTAATATCCTGTATTAAGGACAAAAGCAAGAGTAATTTATTATTCACCCTTCACTTTACCTCAACCATTAGACTCGAGTCACTGCTTCTTCCAACAGGGCAATGCTAAGGCACAAGATAAAACAAATGCCTAACTGGATCTGCTCACTGATTTCCAGTATTTCATCCCAAATCTCCTGAGTACTGGGGTTTGTTACCTCTAGAAAGGGCTAAGCCCTCTGTTCACACTCTTTAAATTTTAGTAGCAAAATCACCTGAAGTTAACTGTTATAAAATGTGTAAGTATTTCAAGTTTAAAGAGAGCTCTAATGAAATATGAAATTGCTCTAAAATTACAGCTTGCACAAGGATCTGGGCAATTCATTTTGTGAGCTGATTATTAAACCAGATTTTGCAGTGTTTTCATGCCTGAATATGATTTTAATCTGTGTGCAGCCTTGTCTGAGGGGGCATTGACACAGAGCTGACGGGCACACCACACTTTGTGTAACTAACATTATGCACTTGTTCTACCAGAACGGCACTGAAAAACAATCATTTGTTTGATCCAAATCTAAAATGCAGCGTGTGCTGAAATGCAGCAATGTTTTAGGAAAAAAAAAAAAAAGTATAAAAATGACACTCACAAAGGTCAGTCATTACTCTCTGTCTGGCAAAGACACTTGGAACAGACATTTAATAACCAACAAATAAAGCACTAGCACAGGTTACTAACACCAGTAATTGTTCTAAATATTGAAAGACAATCATCGCCTCAAGGAATCCAAAATCCCAGCTGCAATATTAATAAAGAAAAAAAAAAAAATTAATTTCAGTTCTGGCAGCTGATGCAACCTCAGGTAACGTCTGTAATTGCATGAAGCACCTCTTAAAAGATGTCAGTAAACCTTCTGAAGCTTGATTTATGAACTCTTATCTGCTCCAACCATCTCATGCTGATATAAACTGAGCAAGAGCAGAACATATTGGCATAGCACACCTCACTACTTTTTGAAACTTTAAACGGAGAAATCACTCGCATTTCTTCCTAGGAAAGGTCTAATCCATGCTTTTAAAAACTAGAATTTACACTTTGAAAATATTGCATTAGTTACACTAGGGAAAATCAGTAAGAACTATAACTAATATATGCAGTTCAACCGAGCATGTATTAATATGTCACCAAACATATGACATACGAGACGTGACATTTACAAGTCGTACTACTGGATTTTCAGGAAAATCCTGGTCTAACTTTACCAAGGGAAGTCTTTAAATAATTGAAACCAGGGCAGTTTAAATTGGTAACAGGCAAAACCCAAACCGGATCAGAGGAAAAACCCCATTTACTTTTACTTATTCAATAATCCCATAATTCATCTACAGGATTTTTTAACTCCAATTGATTTCTAGAGTAGAATTCCTGTTCCTCTGCCTGACCTTTTGTTATCCAAGCATTACACAAGCCAAATCCTGTAAGAAGGAAAGTGTGTAAGAAAAGACATTTCTTCATCGTTTTTCTCAGCAACATCCCAGCTGACTTCATGCCAAATGGAAAAAAAGTTAAATCCCTGACCAAGCTTTTCAAGAGTAAGTCCAGATGAGATGCCTGCCCTGACACACGTGAAGGCTGGATCGGGATACGTTCATTCTCCGAATAATTACGGTTCTCCTTGATGCCTGGAAGAGAATTTGTCACAAGCAACTTCTCAGTCTTTTGCCCTAAAATCACTCAATCCCAGAGCAGTGCTGATCCCTGCAAGCGAAGAGATGATGCTGGAGACACCCCCTGCAACTTCCAGGTTTTCCTTTGATTTACAAACTCCCAGGCAACTCTTTTCACCACAAAGCGCCAACAAAAGCAGACAATAAGCCCTTTTTCAGACTGTCTGAAACACCAAACCCCAACCCTCTATTCACACCTAAAAGCCCACCATATGTTAGGAATTAAGAGCCAAAATCCCGTGGCAGCTTTAATGCAAGCAGCTAATCAAAGCTAAACCCAGCACACACTGAAACCCATGACAGTCTCCTCCCGACTTGCTGAAAAGCTGCCTGAAACACTCCTTAACACGCGGAGTCTTATTGCAGAGCCCCACGACTACCCAGCTATGCACTGACCCCATGTGTACGCGTGAAAGGCAAAAAGACCTTCCTACAAAATACTACTAAATTAAGCACACCCTGATTCCAACATACGACTAGATAAAGCATCCCCTCCGAACTGCAGGGGAGGAGAAGGGGGCAGCCGGCTGCTCCCAGCATTGCACCGGGCGATCAAAAGGCAGAAAAGCCTCGGAAACAGCCGGGCTGAGGGGAAAGTTGGGGCTTGCGGGGCCGAGCCAGGAGGGGAGAGGCGGCGGCGGCGACCCCAGGCAGACAAAGCGCCTCTCGCCCCTCCATTTTGGTGTCCCCTCAGACCCCGCCGGGCGGGCGGGACGCGGCGCATCGGCCCCGCCGCCCCCCAACCGCGCCGTCCCCGACCCTCACCCTCCAGCAGCCGTTGGATGATGCTGTCGATGTTGAGCTTGTCTATATCCGCCATCGCCTCTCAGCGGCCGGGCGGAGCCCTCCCCGCCGCTCCGCTCGCGGCTTGGCCGGCCCGACTCCGCTCCTCGTTCTGTCTCGTTTTCGCCCTTCCCTGCTCTGCGCCTTCCCTCGCTCTCTGTGCCCCCCCCGCCCCCTCAGCACAGAGCCAGCACTGAACAAAATGGCCGCCGTCCCCACAGCGGGCTGGCCTGGCGCACGGATACTACGAGCGCGACGCGGCCCGTCGGAAACCCTTTCTAGGCCGGGCGGGAACAGCGGGAGGGGGTGATGCGATCCCGCCTGCGGGATCCTTCCGCTCCCGCGACGGGAAGTAGTGCGGCCGTGCCGCCTCCCGGTGTCGCGACAGTCACAGAGCGGCGGAACCAGTGGTGGCGGTCGCAGAATCCCAGAATCCATTAGGTTGGGAAAGACCTCCGAGGTCGTCGGAGTCCAGCCTATAACCGAACACCACTATGTCACTTAGACCATGGCGCCAAGTGCCACAGTTCAGTCGTTCCTTGAGCGCTTCCAGGGACAGTTACTCCACCACCTCCATGTGCAACCCGTTCCAATGTCTAATCACCCTTTCTGTGGAGAAAGGTCTGTACCTTGTAGGGCTCCTGCAGACTGGGGTCTGCAGGGAACAGGAAGGGGCCACCATGGCCCTCATGTGTCCCCCCACATGCCATCATGTCCCCACACACCCACACGTGAGAGAGATGGTGGCTCCAGGTGGGATTTTGGGGCTGTTCACCCCACTTTAGGGCTGGGGGAGCACAGCCCTCATGTCCTTCACATAATGCTGAACAACCTCTGCCTCACGGGTTGAGGCAACGTGTCCCGAGCAGCCCCTCAGCTCCAGAGCACCTTCAGACACGTGGCTTTGCACCTGCAAACCCTTCAAGAAACAAACATACAGCACTTTCAAGTCCTTGCAGATGAAGGAATTAACCTGCTCATTCAAAAGTATCTCGCTACTTTCACATTTCTGTTATTTTATTCTATATGTAGCTACAGCTTGGCTACAAGTAATTAAAAGAGGTTGTGATCATAAACGGGACGGTATTTGTCCCGGAGACGGGCTGTGCAAGCCTTTCCCATTGTTCAGTCTGCGTCTCAGGTTGAATATTGTTTAATTGCTTTATTTACTCCTGCTTTAATTTTCAGGGCTGGCTGTGTCAAGCTCTTTCCTCCTCCCTTCCTTTCCCTGCGTGGATTGCTCCCACTATCCTGTCAGATTCCTCCCGCCGGCAGTTATACAATATTCATTACAGCTCATTGCCGTGGTGGGGCCGGAGCAGAGTTCGGATTCGTGCGGGTGATAAAGCAAAGGACTTGCAGTCTCAGCACACCTCAGGTCTGCAGGAGGAAGGAGATAAGAGGATGCCGAGTCTCCCTGAAGCACAGGCTCCAAACCCTTGCGAGCGTTGCCTCAACGCTCCACTTCCCCGAGCGAACACTTTATCGTATCGAGCACGCCCAAGCTGATATGCTAATCTTAGTCACGCTGGTGTAAACCTAAAGTAACCCCATAGAAAACAATAGAGTTACTTCAGATTTACTTCAACGTGACAGCCTTTGCAGATTTACATCTATTTTTGTGCTGCACCTTCTCGGGGAACGGCCCCCTCCGGCTCTTGCACCCAATGCTTTCTTTCTCTTTCAAATCCTTCCTAATTCTGCAGGGTGAGTTGTTTTCTTGGACTTAGCTGAATTATTTAACAAGGAAAATTGGTCCTGTGTTTCCAGAGGAACCTTTCTGGCCTTGTTTTCATTTCTGGAAATATCTTCATCTCATCTCACCCTTCAGCTGTTACCTCCTCTCCAGGGACAAGTTCTTTGGAGATCTGAGCACCTTTAGTGGGGTGTTGAGTCCTTTTCACTCCTCTTAACGCTCTGGGAAACGGAATGGAGAGGAAGAACTTTGCAACCCAGGTTCAACCCCGTACTTGGGAATTCACTTGGAAATTCTGTATTTCTGAAAGGACAGAACCGGCCCTTCAAAACAAGGTCAGGGCAAATAATCTGTCTCACTTGCTGAACCATATCAGGCAAGGTCCAAAGCACAGACAATTCTTGTCAAAAGAGGTGTGGCTGGGAGGAAAGGAGAGAAATGACAAATAAAGGTGAATCTGTCAAGGCCTTGTCATCACCTTGATAAACCAACTCACCTAGTTCCAGCTGCAAATCTCAACAGCAGCTGTCAATGCTTGGTGTCCTGTTTGGAGGGGCTGGATTTTCGCACAGGGTCTTTCTCATTCTCATTAAAAAAAAGGATCCTTCCTTATCAGTAAACTCTGTGGTGAGCCAGAGTTATATTAAAATGCCACCACAAAATTATCTTTTTAATAAGGTAGCTTTTCTCTGCAGGAAATAACCAGCCTCGCCCCACACCCTGATTAGAAAAGGGACACAGCCAAGGTATTATAAATATCGTGTAACCGTTTTGTTCTCTGGTGTTGCTCACAACAATGATTTATTTCTAGAGGAGGAACAGATTTATTTCCAGGGAGGGAACAATCAGGGAAATCCCTTTGTCCTTAAACTCTGCACATGGGCTTAAAACATTCCATTATTTTGAAGCTCACATTTCATATACTAACATCTCCACCCCTTCTTTCAATTTGTCTACAATTTTTTACGACTTTCCTACTAGCTAAATACATGGTGATGAACAATTTCTTCAGCACAAATCACTCGCAGTTCGAGACCTCTGGGTCTTTTCCTCCTTTCCCCCCTTCAAATTCCACAAATCAGCACTTTGGTCTCATTCCTTGGAAGCCTCTGTGTAAAACATCTTTCCCTACTGATTTGTCCTCATTCTCCCTTGTACATATTGCTTTATTATTGTATTGTTGCTCATAATCTGGTTAAGTTTAAGACTATATAAATTATATATATAATATCCACCTACATATAGAAGAAAAATAAGATTTCAGTGTTGTGCTGTACATATATATAAATACATATATGCATACACACGCATATACTGTGAGTACAATATAATACATATTTACACCATGGACACACACATGTGTGTATATGTGTGAAAAAAATAATTAAATATTCCCTGATTTATCCCTGTTTGTAGGTGGATCCTGAGAAATGTGAGGCACCCACACTTTTAGATTACATATTTGCTAAGCCCATGAAATTCAGTGTGTCTGTGTACATTTCAAACAAAGATCTACACGGCCTCTTCAAACACAGCCAAAACAAGAATGGGTGACTTGTGGGTCAGGTGTTATTTTTCCTAACTCGCTCCACAGCCAGGATTCCAATGTTTTCATAACTCCTACTGTTTGCACCCAGTTGGTGTTACAATCAAGATAAAGCCTCACGCACACCTCTTGCTTTCTGTGCCTGAAATATTTTGCTAACCCCCAAATTTCTGCAGGGTTTTGGGGGTGGATGGTGCTGATTTGTCAGACAGAAGAGGAGCAGCTGGAAGAAGCTGCGAGGCTGATCTGGAGATGGAAGGGTCCGTGCCCTGTTCCAAAGGGAGCTGATGACGCACAGGCAGGAGTTTTCTTAGTGTCATGTTTTATTTACAAAACACACAGTGCCACGATCTCCCTCCAGCAACAAAACTTGTGGATCCTGCACGTTCCTGTGTGGAACCTGGTGAGGAGCTGGCGGCTGCTCCTGAGCCTCCAGCTTTGCCTTGGGGCTCTCCGAGGACTCAAACCTTGTGCAGAAACTGAATGAAACCTCATTCCCAGCCAGCCAGCAGCAGGATTCGTGCTAGAGACTTCCTTACACTCTTCCCACAGGTGTACCCTGCACACCAGAGCCAGGCCTTGATTTCCACCAAGCCGGTGGTTTCCCAGTCTTAACAGCTGGTCTCCATCTAAAATCTCTTCCTAATCCTAACAGTAGCTGTCAACACCAATGACAAGTCCACTCCAATTTGTTAAAATCACATTTTTGATAACAAAGATAAAAAAAAAAATTCAGCTCAGAAAATTTTGAGGCAGGTGATTTTTACATGGGAGAAATATGATTTGCCGTTCCTCCCCTCCTAGTGGTTTTTATAAAATTTATTTATTAAAAGTTGATCTACTTCATGGGTTTCTGGTGAAACGTATTTTCAAATGGAAATATGTTCGATTGGTGAGCTTTGGAAGTTTCATACCCGCAAAAATACCACCAGTAAAATCCTTCTCATATAAAAATGTCCTAAGTCCCTTTTTTCCTAATAGAGCAGTGACCACAATTGCATTTTTCCTGCTCCAGCTCTTTGGATTAGGAAAACCCAGCACGTTCCACACACTTGGTGAATTTCTAAGATGAAAGTGACTTTTAAAGCTCTGAGATGAGATGACCAAGAGCCATTTTGGTGTGTCCTGTCCGTGGCTGAGCATCTCTGGGCAAGCGTGGCCATCATCTGTTCTGCTGCTTGGAAAAAGAGGAGGAACAGCTCCAGAGGAGGCTTTGTCCTACTTTAAGTGAAGAACAGCCGTGGCGGATCAGTTGACGCCACTTTGGCTCTGAGTGGAGCCCCGTCTTCCCCTCTTCCTCAGGAATCCCTTTGCTTCGCCAAAGGGAGTTGCATAACCAGCTGGAAAGCTCTTGTGGGCTTCCACAGGGCTCAGCTGAGCCATTCTCCAAGGGGAAAGGCAAAAAACACAGACACCAGCCTGTGCTGTGCCCTCAGCAAAGGGGGTTTTTCCCCTTTTCCAGCTGGTTTGTGGTGGGGTGAGCACAACTTTTCTTCCCCTTTGCAGTGTCAGCAACTCCCAGCACGACTCACCTGGATTTGGTGGTACAGAGGGATGTGAGCAGACTTTGCAAAATGAGAAGAAGCAACTGCTTCTCAAAGTGGGACATTTCTGTGCAGCTGCAGCCTCACGTGGCTCGAAGACAGTGTGTGGTGGATGTTCCTCATTGCACCGGCCAGAGATGCACGTTTGCAGCCTGGGACACGGCCTCTGATCTCAGCCCAGCTTCATGGCTGAGCTGCTTCTCTGATTAAAACCCATGGAAAAGCAGGATCAGGAGGGCTTTCAAGGGAGCAGGAAAGTGGAAATAGGATGAAGGTCTGGTGGTTTGCTGTTGGGCAAACGGCTGCTGTGCCTCTGCCAGTGGGAGACACACCTCTGAACACGAGATGCAGGAGGAAAAAAGAGACTTTCCATGTATCCCAAAGATCCCTAATTCATTCATTTATGCCTTTTCCCATGGAAATGCAGGTGAAATATGTGGCAAATCCCACCTGCCTGAAGACTGTTGCACCAAAGCTTTCCCAGGGACAGGTAACAAGTGTCCAGAGGGCAGTAGATTTGCTGATCCAAATTTTGTTTTCTCTTACACTCCTGAAATTCCAGAACAAACCTATTGGCAGCTCTTGGATACTTGGGCTTTCTGCTCATATGCAGTATTTGGAAACGTGGTCCATTGTGGAGGTAGCTGCCACATATTCTTATTTATTTGTTTCTATTCTCACCGCCTCCTTGCTGCTCTCTGCTCGCGAGCCTGGCAGATTTTCAGGAGCTGGGCTGCTCTTATGTAACACTGAGTCAAAATCTGTGCAAAAGGGTTTGGAGGGATCTGTGGCTGGACTCACCTTTGATCCCTGGATTCCCTTCTGGTTTGCCCATGTATTTTGGGCACACCACTGAGAGCAGCTGGGGCATCTCTGCCCTGGCATCCCTTGGGAGCCACCCTCTGCCACCAGCATCGCTCAGGTCCTGGTGTCCAGGCCATTCTGTCACAGCTGCCTTGATCACAGCTGTCTTGTGGCCCCATGCTGGCTCTCCTGGGCACAAAGGAGCAGCTTCTCCCAGGTCTCCAAGAGAGCGTGGCCACAGTTCAAGCCTGTGTAATTAACAGTAATTAACCAATTGAGGGAATGCGTATAAAACGGATTAAACTCGCTGAAATCCCCAGCCCAAGTTGAGCCTGAGCTGTGTTCTTGGCTCAAAAACCTGCACCCGCATCCAGAGGATGCCTTAAGCAACCTGAGGAAGCCCTCTTTCTGCTCTTTCTCCTGGGATGGTCTTTCCTCCAGACCACGAGCAGCTTTATCCAAGCAAACATCTGGAACACCGTGGACATTAGGGTTTAGCCCAGCAGCAGAGATGGAAAACTTGGGCTGGACCCAAGTGGGCAAGGCTCTTCATGGCACCCAGGGTACTTTGGGTGCTGCTGTGAGCTGCTTTGCAGCAAACACAACCCTAGGAGCTGCAATTCCATCTCAGGGCTGCAGCAAGGACAGATCCAAAGTGATGAAGCCAGGCTCTCTCTCACGCCGCTCTCCAGCCAGGTGCCTTTGCTGATGAATCACGAGTGTTTTGGTCTGGATGTGATGATAAATCCAAGTGCTGAGAATGATAGAGTACACAATGGTGGGGTTTAGGCAATAAATCAGCTTTTTACGTCAATGCCTCCATGCACACGTAGCTGTGAGGTGGCAAGTGAGGCAGGAGAGTAGAGAATATTAATCTGGGGAAAAAGGGAGCCTTGGAAAGTTGCCCCTTTTGTTCTAGTCTCTGCTCTGCTGAAACTCTATTTTCCTGTTCTTTATCTCCGTGTTTTGCTTCACATGATTTTTGGCAGTTTAGAAGTAGATTCCTTGTTTTCAGGAAGAACCCCTGTGTATTTGTGGGTGAGATTCAGCCCAGGGCAAGGCTGGGGTTGGGTGAGATCTCAGCATTGCATCAGCTCTGGGTCAGCCAGGCAGGAATGGATGGCTGGTGTCAAACTTCTGTCTCGGGGTGAATGGCTGTGGCCACCAGGAGTCCATTCCTTCCATTTGGAAAGCAAAATGGAGATTAGAGAAACTGTTCACCCCACATCCAGGACAGCTTTGATGATTACAGGGTGCACTTGGGCTTCAAATGTGTCATGGTATCTCATTTCTGAATTCTCATCCAAGCAGGGAAGAGACAAACCATGTGAGACTCTGCATTCCCTGCCAGGATCAGGCCAACATCCCAACACTCTCATTGATCCTACACATGCAAGGTGATGTAGGGACAGGCCCCTTCCTGTTGTGCATGAAGAGGAAAATCAGATTTTGAGACCATGAGGCAGAATTTTAGAAGGAAAACAGTTTATGAAAGTTTGTGCCTGCCTGAAGTTATCGGATGATAACTGTCAGAGAACACTCTTCCCAACAAAAAAACAATACCCATTTCTTCCCAGGTAGCTCAGCCTGAATCACAAGTGTCTGAAGGCGAAGGAACATTCCCCATCCAGGGATGGGGAAACCGGCTGAAGGTCAGAGAATCCCCTTTCACCTGCACACTTCGTTCTCTGCAGCCTTCACTGACAGCCAAAACCTTGCTGGCCTCCAGCCCCCAGGCTCCACTTTCAGTCCTTTCCCAACACCTTTTGACTTCCCTGCAGACTTCCTGCTATGAATTTAACTTTTCTAACAGGGGATGAGGAGGGGACCAGTGAAAGCTGCTCCTGGTCCGTGCACCAATGGATTCACACCACAAGCTCCTCAGGAGAGGGGCTTTGCCTCACTCCACCCCTCTCTGGGTGACACCCCTTTGCCAAGCCGTGCTCATTTTGTCACTTCTCCCAACACAACCTCAAACAAGTGTTGGGTGGTTTTTTTCTCAGTAGCATGTAGGTCACAGCAGAGCCTTAGGGACCTGACAGCTGACATTCATCCCCAGCTCTGAATCCATGCGTCAGGCTGTCTGGAGGCGATAGAAGTGCAGTTGCTGGTGAGACCGACTGCCTTTTGTGTGGCTTCAATTAAATGTCTTTCTCGGCGTGGAATAGTTGCCAGAGTTCTTTTTTTTTT
>CM031871.1:2278973-2456232 GCA_018697195.1 Certhia americana
GAGAGAGAGAGTGGAAAAAGTCCCACCTGGCTTTTTGGAAGGGTTTCAACTGCAATGTATCAGATCCCATATTTTTCTATAAAAAGGTCAACTGTATTTTTCAGCTGAACTTTTCTCCCTTTTATAGCTGCCACTTGGCACACACGAAGCAGAAGCTGTGGCAAGGCAGTGACCTTCCCCAGCCAAGGCAGAAAAGCCATGGCACATGCCAGGACCAGTGATATGGGGGCAACTGCTGAGGAAAAAATTGGGGTGGGCACAAGCTGTGAACTGACCCCCCTAAACCTGCTCATCATTGGGGTCTGTGTAGGACCTCTGGGGTGGCTTGAGGACCCTGGGAGAGACAAGTCCTGGATGCTGTGGAACCTGCCCTGATGATGAGATGGCTTCAGCTATAAGCTCTGCAGAGGACCCACAAGGATGGTCCTGGCACAGCATGTGCTCCTTCTGCTGGCCATAGAATCCCAGAGTGGTTTGAGTTGAAAGGGAACTTAAATGTCATCTCATCCCATCCCCTGCCATGGTCAGGGGCACCTTCTACGCTGCAAGGTTGCTCCAAGCCCCGTCTAGCCCAGCCTTGGATGCTCCCTGGGATGGGGCAGCCACAACCTCTCCTCTTGATCCTCACTGCTCTCTCTCTCTTTCCACAACAGTGTGGGCAATAGGTTAAAACAAGGCAAGCAGTCACCATGGCCTCTGCCCTCTTTCTTCCTGCACCCCTTTAAATATTGGTCTCTCAAATGATCTTTTCCAGACCTGGATGTCTTCCTCCCACACTGCCCAGTGTCCCTTGTGCTGTGACTGGGTGCTCTGGCCCCTGCTGCCAGCTGTGAAGGAGGAGGTGGTGCAGGGCAGCAGCTCTTTTCTGCTTGACTGCAGACACATTTTAATTAATTAAATTTTTTTTCAAGTTTACACTTATTTTTATTACGCATTTGTTTACTATCAAGTGTGCATATTGCAGTGCCTCTCTTCCCAGCCCCAGTTAGTGGAAGGATATGCCCAGTCTCAGCCAGACTCACTCCTTCCAGCATCAGCAGAGGATGCCAGAAGTGCTCCGGGAGCCGCAGCACCTTGGCAGAGTAACATTTGCATGAGAAAACAGGGCGAGGAGCGGAAATAAAATCTAAAGGTGAAGAGGTGTGAGTCATTTGGTGAAACTGCGGTACTGCTGCTGAATTCCCTGGGGCTTCAAACCAGGGCTTCAAGGAGAGATTGGAATTCCCAGGGACGCAAGCGGCCAGGAATAAAGAGAACACACTCGATACTTGTGTGGTGGGAGTTCGGCCACTCTGGGAGCTCGTTCCTGTTGGGTGGTTTTTATCGTGCTCTGATTAATATGGAAATTGTCATATCTGCCCAGACTGGGCGAACACATCCCTGTGCTGCCGCTGATCCTGCTCTAGAAGTGCCTTTCAGGTTGAGAGTTGTCACTGGCTCTGCTGGGCTGCAGCAGGAGCACAAAGCGATGTTTTAAATCCTCTGCTCTCTGCTCCTGGTTCTTGCACAGCCTTTAAATGCTGTGCCATCAACTGCTTGATTAATTAATGCTCTCCTGTTTCGCTTGTTTGATGATGATGTTCAGAGATGTGACTGAAACTCCAAGGCGGGCACAGCCTCATGCACTGAAACAGGCTGGACGTGTATTTTTAGTAAAACCGTGTTTTTTTAGCTCAGAATTGGAAGTTTCTGGTCATTTTCTGATCCCTCTCTGAGCCACATGCCAAGTCCTTTCTGCTGTTTATTGCTGATGTTGAGGGTTAAAATAATCTGGGAGTCAAGTGCTCGGCTTTTGGAGGGAGAGGGAAGAGAGCAGCTGAATGAGCTCTTGCTGCTCATCAGCACCAGGCGCCCAAGTTTATGGCAAAACTTCCAGATAGCTCCAGTTTATATATATATCACTACAGAAATAATGACTTGGAAAAGGCACATGGAGGATTTAAGGCCATTCCACGTTATTGCTCAGCTCAGCTGAAAGAGGTGAGGGATCACTGTTGCTTGGCCTGGAGGTGATCACGGCAGGGCAGTCTGTCCATCCATCTGCCCACCCAGGGCTGCTGCTGGCTTCTCCCAGGCCCCAGGAGCAGCAGAGGGGCCGAGGGGTGAAACGGGGTGAGCCACGGGGTTTTGCCACTTCAGCAGATATTCCTTAACGTGTCTCCTCGCCTCTGCCTGCAGGCAAGGATTGAAGCCAGGAACGCTGTCAGTCGTGTTTGTCCTGCCAGCAGAGCTCACCTTGGAGGTGTCAGCCCTGCAACGGTGCTTTACCTGCAGTACATCTCTGCAGCCTCCCTGTCTGCATGCATCCTAGAAAATGCTTCCCTTGCGTTTCCCTCCTTACACCCCAGATTTCCAAACAGTCAACAGATGATCAGAGCACTGAGAAGCTTCAACACACGGATGGAGCAGTGTTCTGTGGGCTACCCATGCAGATGTGGTTTGGTGCTTGCCTGCTCTGCTCCATCCTAAGGTCCTGTCCCCACGCAGGACCAGCTGTGCCCAGGATTCTTGCTGCCAGAGCATCAGGGATACAGGGATTGTGAGGCAGCAGAGCCTTATCACGTGGTGCTGGCTGCAGGCTGCCTCACCCTCACTCATTCCCAATTTTGGGGACACCCATTTTCACTGGAGGGATGGATGCATGGATGGATGGATGGACGGATGGATGGATGGAACCAGCTGGGCAGAGGTGCCTGGGTGTCCTCCCACCTTCCACTTGGATTTCAGAGCCTGTTGAACCATCCTGCAACACTTAAGAGGATTGTCCACCAGCGAGGGCTGTGTCTGCCCTGCAAGAGCAGCACATCCAGCTGCCTCCTTTCTTTCTCTTGCAGGGGCAGAGAATTTGACAATAAAAATGGAGCTGGCAAGCACTAATTGCTTGGGGGACAGCATGGCTGGTTGGGTCCATGGGGACAGCACACCAAAGCGCTTTAAAACCACAGATGGGTGCCCAGTGGGATATTTTGCCAGCTCAGGAGGAGACGTGAGAGGGCTCTGCGCTCAGCTAGGGAGCACAGCGCACAGGCGGCTTTCTAGAAGCAGCACAAGTTGAGCTGGTAAATTATAAAATGCCACACTTGAGGTCTGTTACATAACGTCCCTTTACAGAACCTGGGAGCTAAATATAAAAAAGGGAGTTACATTTTGGGCTGGTGTAAAACGATGCTCCAGAACGGGTTTGTGTGGGAAGGAGGCTCTGCAGCGCGGTGGGGAGCGGAAAGGCTTTCGGGACCCTGGGTTTGCTCCCAGCCTCCGTTGCTTGTTTTCTCTGCAACCTCACAAAAACCATGCACTTCCCAGGTCTCAGTTTCCCTCTCTTTAAATCAGGGACAATGAAACCTCCATTTCCTCGCAGCTGCGTTGTCGGGATTAATTCATGTTTTCAAAGTGACCTGAGAATCTATAGAAACCCGAATAGTATATCATTATCCCGATCTAAACTTGGCACAGAATATCAGCAGGCCAAATTCCCCTCCCACACTGGAGGAGAAGGGGTTGTGTCAGCATAGCCGAGAGGAAAATTCCAGCCGCTGTTCCCAACCAAAAAATCCAGAAGAGAAAAGCCTTTTCAGGCTGACACCATTTTATTTCCCCTGAGGAAATTCCCCCTTCATTAGGTCTGAGCAGAAGAATCAGTTCCCACACAAATGGGCTCGTGCTGAAGTGCAGAGGGGGTTAACAGGAGTTTTGGGTGGCTCATCCTTCCTCTCTTGGTTGATGGTGACGTTGATGGTGACACTGGGCTCCTGCAGGACTTGCTGCCACATCACTGGCTCTTCAGTTGAAGGTGACAAAGCCAGAAGCATGTCCCATGGGAAATGTAAGTGGGAGTAGAGCAAAGTACAGATGCACAGTTATGCTGTCTGTGCCAGGATCCAACCTCTCGGCAGTGATTTGGGGCTGTTTTGTTTTGTTTTTTTTTTTCCCTTTTTCAAATTCCACTACCAAACCCAGCATGGTCCTCAGCGTTCCGCTTTGCTTGCTCTCCATCAAAAGTTGGGAACAACCTGGCCCATCTTCCTTGTCCTTCCTCTCTGCACACAAAGTGAAGACCACAGTAACTACCCAGAAGAGCTAGGTGGATTTCTAGGTCAGGTTTGGCCACTGAGTTTGGGGGCTCAAGGAAACCGGGTATGGACTGAAGGACAGCTGAGGCATGGGATGGACTGAAGGACAGCTGAGGCATGGGATGTCAGGGGAAAGCCTGGCTGGGATCAGCAGGGGATGATGCCATCACAGCCTTGCTCCTGTAATGATGGAGAGGCACAAAGATTGAGCTGGGATCAGCCTAGCCCAGCTTCTGGTCAAAGTGGGTGTGGGCCCCTCCAGGTACCACGTGTGGGCTCTTAAAACCACCTGATCATCCCAACCTGATCCTGCGCTTGTAAAAACCCATCCAAATCGCTGGAAAAAATGTTTTCTGACAGGATGGAGATTTGCAAGGGAGTTGCCAAGCAACTGGCTCAGTTCTGCCGCCTCCTGCTCCTCTCCTCCCTCTGAGCAGTGAGCAGGCGATGGCTGCATCCCTGTATCCCTCTGCCCCAGCCAGCCCAGCATTCCTGGGCTTTCCCAGTCTTCCCCCACCTGCCTGGGAAGGTACAAGAAGAAAAAGCAGGGACCACTGGTGGCTGGTGGGACAGGATGCTCCTGGAATGACTTCCCTGCACATCCAACCCATGGCGAATCTCCTTCAGCAGCAGGGTTAGAAACAGGCTCCCTTTTCCAACCCATTTCCAAGCTGTGCAGCTCCCTTTTGAACTAGTCCCAGATATGTGGGAAAACACCCAGGAGGATTCATTACAACCCAGCTTTGCTTCATGTCACCTCTGCATTTCCTTGGAAGCTGCTTCAAATTTTACACTAAGAGAAAAATACAGCCCAAGCCCTTGGGATTTTCTTTGCTGAAGCTTTAATTTAAATGAACTCTTGAGTAACAACTATTACAAAAATCAGCTGATGTCTCTTGTAAAGCCTTGAACTAACCTCAAGAGCCGTGAGCAGCGGCAGACGGGAGGGGAGGCACTGATAACTGGGATCTTGCAAAAGATCAGTTGCTGAGTGAGTGGAAATAAACAGCAAACCCAGCCAGCTTGGAGGAATGGCAAATGGACCAGACTGTTCAGAACAATCTGTTCCTGCTCCAGAGCAGGGCTGTGGTGCCGGCAGCAGCCTGGGAAAGCGGCTATTCCTGGCGTGAGCAGGTCTGAAATCCTGCTTCAGAAAAACGGCGGGGCCAAGCCGGGCTAATTACAAGGAGACATGTCCTAAATCAAACAAAAAAAAAGGCTCTGAGTGGTTTTGCTGGGCTGACTCCTCTCCGGGTAGCTTTGTGCTCTGCTTCATCCCATGGACCTGCTGGCTGCAGTGCTAATCTTGGGCAGGGCCACTCTGATCCACTCTGGATCCTCTGCCTGTGCTTGGCCGAGCATTTACTGTCTGATATCGTCACCTACTTAATCAGGCATTAACATCACTGAGCTGGAGCAGAGCAGTTTTGTTGCTTCCCAGTGCTGTTATTGCTGTTGGAAGGGAGCAAGAGTGCCCAAACTTCTCCCATAAAGCCAAAACTGAGGAGACAGGTAGCTCTGGAACTGTCCATATCAACATCCCCACAGCAGGCTGGGCCTGGGGTGAGATTTCTCCAGAAAGATTTGTTTCAGTTGTGCTTCTTTTCATGGCACTAGTGGGCTCCCCAGGATGCTTTCCTTCTGTGCTTAACCCAGAGGTCAAGTGACCATCATTTGATTTGGAAAAGAAAAGAATGGGATGCAGATGGTGCAGAACACCCATACGACAGTTTAATTAATTGCCTTTGAATGTTAATTCAAAACAGTTGCCCTGAGTGGTCTTATACAGGCAAATCCTCAGTTGCCTTAAGCCACTTGCAGAGCATGTTCTACTAATAAGGTATTCTTAGTCCTGACCATGAACCTTGCACAGGACTGTAATCAGGAATGATTAATTGGAAATAGCTCTTCTAAACCAGGCTGTACCTGCTGCGCTCTCCTGTGCTGCCCAGCTCTGCCCAGAGCTGACATGGAGCTGCTGGAGTCTGTGGAGAAGGGAATTTCCTTCCCAACTCTCTCTGTGATGTGCTGCTTCCTGAGCCACAAACCACCCTCCCAGTGCTTCCCAGCTCAATCTGGCACGGAGGGTTTCCAGCACAGCGTCTGGATTTGGCAATAGACTTCCCTGGGGAAGAATGGGATGTGGGAGGTCACAGAGGGAATTTATTAGTCCAGCTCAGCCACGACCAAGTGCTCTGCCAGACTTTGAGAGTTGGTGCATTGCTTATCCCAGCCTGGAGCAAACCCCTGCCTCCTGCTTGGGTGCGATGTCTCCAAAACTGCTGAGGGATCAGCAGCACCACTGAGAGTAACTTTGTGTTGTTTTGCTTAAATCACAGCATAAAAACAGAAAAAGTCATAGAATCCCAGAATGATTTGAGTAGGAAGGGACCTTAAAGCTCATCCTGTTTCAACCTCCTGCCATGGGCAGGGACACCTCCCACAATCCCAGGTTACTCCAAGCCCTGTCCAACCTGGGACACTTCCAAGGGACGGGGCAGCCACAGCTTTTCTGGGCAGCCTGTGCCAGGGCCTTGCCACCCTCGCAGTGAGCCTTGCTCCAGGTCAGACAGGGCCTCATGTGACAGTGGCACCTGTGATGGCCCTGTCCTTGAGTTCCCTGTCCTTTGCTTTAGCTAAAATCATCCTGCAGCGTCTGTGTGCTTGTTATGTGCCAGGTTTGACCTCAGGCCAGTGAAATTTTTGGAGGTCTCTTCTTTCTGTGCTTTCAGCACATCCTCGACTGTTTTCCTCCCGCATTCCACCCCCGTGGAAGCAGCCTTTGAGCAGTAATTTGACTCAGTGGACCTACTGCAGCCAAAGGTGGCTGGCAGTTAGCACAGACGGATGAAATCCACGTTATTTGGCTCTGCTGGAGTGGTGGAGCCTGCTGTGATAGAATTTTACTTTTCTAAAGTCAAAGCTTGGGGAACTTGCTCCTAAAGCGACACTTGAAATAATACCCAGTACAGCCACGGAGGAGACAGTTCACTGCTGGAAATCACATTTCACTTGGTGTCAGCAATTCAGGAGAAAACCATCTGCAGGAAATTACGATGACAATTTCCTCTTGGAGTGTGGAGAAATTACAGCTGTAATCGAGGAGGCAGCCAGCAGCCTCCTCTCCCCTTACTTCTACCAATTACCCTGAAAACTTTTAAGTCATTTGCCTGTACAGAAATGTCTCTACCCCACCCAGGAAGGACAGGCTGGAAGAAGTGATATCATGCAGGGAGAGAACAGCTCAGCATTTGAGTAGATGGTGAATGTTTGAAATGAAACCTTCCCTCTATGAAACACCAAGCAAAACTCAAGCCAGTTGCAAAATGCTGCAGATCTACAACTCTCAATGTGTTTGTGATGGTTTTGGGCCAAAACTGTTCTTGCCTGTTGAAGGCTGATACATGCATGTGTGAAGATCACATTCATCAGAGGAAAGAAATAAAAACCTGGCTAGAAAATGTGCTCATGGAACACCATTTGCAAGCCAGGTCTTGGTAAGGTGACACCATGAGGCCAAGGGATCCCTCCAGGACAACATTTACATGGGCAGGTGGTGGTAGCACAAGGGGGAATGGTATAAAACTAAAAGAGGAGAGATTAGATTGGATGTTAAGAAGAAATTATTTACTCAGAAGGCATTGAAGCACTGCCACAGGTTGCCCAGAGAAGCTGTGGCTGCCCCATCCCTTGGAAGTGTCCAAGCTCAGGTAAGATGGGGCTTGGAGCAACCTGGGATAGTGGAAGGTGTCCCTGCTTATGGCAGGGGTGGAACAGGATGAGCTTTAAGATTCCTTCCAATCAAAGCCATTCTGGTTCTGTGATTTCAGCAAATGGACCTAGTGTGTGTCTGAATTCAGAACCTTTTCTCTGAGGTTTTAGCCATCAATTTGTTGCCTGAGAAGATCTTTCCCCACCAGCAGCTGCCTTAGCAGTTGTCAACATCTTCCTGCTCATCCCAGCACTGCTGCTGGAGCTGACGGGAGTTTGATTATGATTTAATCCAGGCTTTTAGAAGAGGGAAAAAAGAAAGTTTTGACAGTTCCATATATAGCCCTCTGACTCACCGATTTCATGTGTCAAACACTAAAGACGGGTTAAGTAGAATTAAATTCTGGATTTATTATAAATAGGCATTAAGTAACATGAATTTGCATGAAAATATGGGCCCAATTCTCCAGCTTACCCCAGGGATTTTGTTTGACGTCGATGGGACGCTCCCAGGTGGGAGCTCAGCTCAGAGCCAGCCCAGCTCTGACCATCCCCTGCAGCCCCCATGAACTGGACCCAGTGAAACAGGAAAATCATTGCTGGAATCAGAAAAAGTTTACACTGCTTGCACAGATCAGAATTCATCCCTTAATATAGTACAATGAGTTTTAATTAGCCCCCAGATCTGCTGCTGAAGGAATAATTTCTGCATGTCAATCAGTGCTAAATGTACTTGTTAAATCAGGCAAGATTGGTTAAGTTGAAAATTGCATAGAAAGTCACTTTTCTTCTGTTTCTCCCAGGAGCTGGAGACTTTTTGGGTTCAAACTTTATGGACAATCTCATCCTGCTCCGAATACTGTTCTGCTGAAAGGTCCCATCCAGACAATGAAGTCACCCTCACTGAGAGCAAGTGTGACAGTCAGGCATTGTTTGGGTGAAAAGAGTCCTCTTTAGTCAAATCAGTGTTTCTGCAATGAGGGAGACAGACACAGACTCTACCAAATCAGACCCCTCCTGAATAGTTTAATTTACTGACTTGTTCATTGCTAAACAATTGAGAAATGGTCTGTGGAGAAGAACACAAAAAGGACAGACAATATGGGCTGTATTTTGAGGCTGGAGTAGTCCAAGCCAAGGAAAAACAAGATTTTGAGTGGCATTGTTTCTGGAAAAATAGTGTTCATACCCCTGCACCTCTATTTTTATTGGGAACTGGGGGTTTGCCCCTGTTTCTGCTGAGGGCAAGGAGAAGGGATGTGCCCTATAACACAGCCAGGGCCACTGGGAGTGAGTGACAAGCTCACCCTTGGAGAGGTTGTTGTTATTATCCCACAGAGCTGTTGATCATGCAGGAGCAGCATGAAAAGCTCTGGGAGCTTCCCCCAGCCCTGGTGGGATCCTCAGGCTCTGCTGCCTTCCCAGCATGGCTCTGCCCTCAGTTGTGATTTTCCTTATCAAACACCACATTCCGCTTTCTGCCGTGAATATGATTTCCAATTAAATGCCTCCTCAGAGCCTGTCTGGCTGGGAATTAGCCTGGAACTTGGTGGCTGGTCTGTTAGCTCATCAAAGTCTCTGGGATAATGGGGAGGTGCCGATGCTCTGGTCGGGGATTTTGCTCTTGGCTTTGAACTCGCCGCAGCCCTGCAAACTGGGACAGGCTGCCCTTTGCTCACCTTCAGCACTGCTCTGCTCCCCTTCAGCCCACAGCTGAGTAAGCAACTCCAGGGCTACAAAACACAGCTCCTGCCCTCCAGGGGTCTCAGCGTTTGCACCGTCCCTGGGAAGGAGCTGGCCACGCGCTCCAGCTTACAGGGAAAGGATTATCATGGCTCTTATGACTCAATCCACAGCTCCTGTGTGCTTCCCTGCATGGAAAGGAGAGAAGCAGGCATGAAGCCTCAATCTGTCCCCTAATCAGCCACCTAACAGGTCTCTGTCCCCAGGGTCCTTCCCCAGTTTGGCAGGGCCAACCATTGCTGCTCTGGATGCCAACAGCTGTGGCAGAGAGAGGGTGATGGTCTCTTTATGAATAGAACAGATTAAAAACCAGGTTGGAAGGCCAAAAATCTGGATGTAGAGCTGGGATCAAGATGGAGAGGGAGCAGCAGCCCTAATCCTTCTGGAGATGGTGAAGCCCTGGCTGCTCCTGTTGGAGCAAAAGGCTTCAAATGCCAGGTTATGAGTCAGTTCCAAATGAGGGTTCATCTTTGCTGCAGTCAGGGAGGTGTTGGAGCATGAGCTTCAGGGTTGGTTTTGGGGCACAGAAACCCCTTTGGTCTAATGTGGGCTCGCAGCAGCTCCTTATTTGATGCCTCTTGGTGGTCCATGGAGTGCCCTCCTCTCTCCGTTGTGGTGATGCTGCCATGGCAACCAGGCCTGCGATTGTTCCATGGAATGTGGGGCAGTGCAGGATGCGACTGGATGGGACCAGTTCTCTTCTAGGTTCTTGCCTCTCCTGAGCTTCCTGCTGGAAGTAGGGGTGGATCTTTGGGAATACCTGACTGCCACCGTGCTTCTATCTCCTGGCTGGAGAAACCCTGGTGCCCTGTGTGGGGCTGGGCAGTGTCAGGGGACACAAGGGGACCCAAGGGACTGCAGTTTGGCTACTGGGGACCAGCTCGGGGGGTAAGGGATGCAGGGTCTGCTCTAGTGCCCTCCTGGCATCAGCAGGACAGGGGGGCAGAATCCAGGTGTTCTGCTGGCACAGGGTGGGGGGGACTGGCCTCGCTGGAATTTCTATGGAAACTCAGGTACTGAATGGGGCGGAATAGCTCAAACCATCTGTTCTTCCCCTACTTATAAAACTCGATAATTTCACGATGACATCACCAGAAATGCTCTCCTTTTATTCCTCTTGCAGCCATCTGTGATGGTTTCCTCATGTGCCAAACATGCGAGCGGGTGCTG
The DNA here is from genome assembly GCA_018697195.1 of Certhia americana. Lineage (NCBI taxonomy): Eukaryota > Metazoa > Chordata > Aves > Passeriformes > Certhiidae > Certhia > Certhia americana. The sequence continues at coordinate 2,289,668 of CM031871.1, forward strand.
AGGGATGGGCAGGAGGACACAACCACCCCTCTAGTCCTGTTTCATTTCTTTTCCTTGGAAAGCAATCCTGTACCTGCAGAGTTTCACTTGTTCCCTTCCCGAGGCATCTGCAGAGCAAGAGGCAGAGTTAGACAGGAAAAATGAAGGTAAAAAAGGACAAACTAAAGCTGAACTTCACAGGGACTGTGGAGGATGTGCTGTGGGGATCTTACCCGTGGAAATACACACCCAGCAGTGTGTTTGCTCCTGCCAACAAGGTGCTGGGTAGTAGTGGGGCTGCTTCTGCTGCCCTCCTGTGCCAGGAATGAGGCCCTGGATTGAGATTTGTGTGTTGGGAGAGGCAGAGTTGGGGACTTTGAGTCAGCTGAGGACACAGGTAGTGGTGGGTCTACCTGCCTTCAGTGCTTGCCTGCTGAGCAATTTCTCAGCTAGAAGTCACCTTCTGATGGCTGGGGACAGGAGCACTCCTGCTCCACTCCTGGGCAGCCAGCTGGGCTCATCCACGTCGCCAGCACCAGTTGCTCTGGTTCTGACTCACGTGGTCCTCATTGTTGTGCTGGGTGATAAAAAAGGTGACAACCTGCCATCACCTGCCCTCTTCACTGGTGGAGGTCTCTCCCTGTCCTGGAATTGAGGTGTTGGCTCCAGCTCAGCCAGCACTGCTTGTTTTGGGTAGTGGTGGATATCTCAGGTGCCAAGGAAGAGCTGGAGCTGGTGCTGCCCCTCACTTGCTGCCACTGCTGGCTGTGTTTGCTCAAGTGACCAAACCCTCCCTTGTCTGTGGCAGAGGAGAGAAGCCTCAGAAGACCAGGACATCTCTGAAAATGAGAAGGAAAAAAAGGCTAAAGTGGAGATCAGGCATCTGCAGACCCATTTTCACCATGAAGCGTACAAGAGGAAATTCCACGGTGATGATATCTGGCGGCAAATACAGGCTCAGGAGTGAGTACTGCTCTGCTTGGCTGCCTGGAGCTTGGGAAGTTCCTCCATGCCAAAATCACAGATATATAGAATCCCACAGGCAGGGACACCTCCCACTATCCCAGGTTGCTCCTAGCCCCATCCATCCTGTCCTTGGACACTTCAAGGGATGGGGCAGCTACAGCTTCTCTGGGCACCCTGTGTCAGGGCCTTATTCTCTGAGTAAATAATTTCTTCCTAACATCTGATCTCAATCTCTCTTCTTTTAGTTTAAACCATTCCCTTTTGTCCTATCACACCTGTCCATATAAAATATTACTCCCTCTTTTTTATAAAGAGATCTGGGGACCCCAGTGCAGAGATAGGGAGGGTTAAGGACCTTCCATGGCAGATGGGATGTGCTAAATGCCATTTGTCATTCATTTTTACAGAAAAGCAATAGATGATCTGAAGCAAGAACACAGACATGTGACATTAATGCTGAGCCAGATCTATTCCCCAAGTAATGTGTTGCGGGATAACAGAAACCGAATGAAGGTCCAAAGCCTTTTGCAGACCAGAATGAAGAATGATGCCCTGATCAAAGAAAGAAAATCCCTGTTAGCTGACCTGGCCAAGCAGGTGAGAGCATTCTGAGTGTTCATTGCCTGAGCACAGCAGGGCAGAGTCAGAGTGAGACCTGTGGCTGAAGCTCCTCAATATAAAATGTGTTTAATTCAGGCCTTGGAATATTCCTCCTGGCAAGTGAGACGTGACAATGACAAATGGATAGAACCAGGCTGCCATTCAAGTCAGCAGCACTGACTGGAAAAGTGAGGTTGGGCTCTCAGCCTTGCCCCACTGGTCCCTGCACCCCTGTGTGATGGCACACACCAGCCTGGGGCCGCAAACATCTCCCTCCTTCTCCCTTCACTTTATTGTCCTGAAGAAGAGGTAAAACTGGAACAGTGCTGTCTGAGATGTGACAAATACAGGAACAGCAGCATCTGAGGGATGTTCCATCTCTTCTCCTGAGGACATCCTGGTTGGATTTGGGCAGGAGCAGGATGGGAAGCAAGGGAAAAATGGGCTATGGAAATGACAGTTCCTTGCAGCCTTGTTGTCAGAGCCAGCTGCCCAATGCCAGGGAACGTTCTCAGACAATTTGCTGTTGCTGGAGGTGCTGCAGATCTTTCCCAACAGGGTTAGCTTTCTGTCAGGGATGATAGCTCTGGCTTCCTGTGTTATCCCTCCCCCACCTGCCCCCCACTTCACTGTTCTCCAACTGCTTCACTCTTCCACGGATTTATTTCCTCTGGAAGCTCCCCACTTCTGGCAGAAGTTTTCCTCAGCTCATTCCTGGGGAGGACTGCACAGATCCCTGCCTGGCCAGCACAATACCTCTACCAAAGCTCCATCCTCATTGCGTCTTCCACTCTACAAAATGCTGCTGTGTCATGTTCAGCACCTGCTGGAGTTCCCTCCAAAAACAGCTGCACTTCCTCCGTGACACAAAAAAACCCCCAAACATTCCCAGTTACAGTTTATGTTTCTGCAAGTGGATGGGATCCTCAGGGATTAAAACTGCTCCTATAACTGCAAGCTCATTAATGACATGGTTGCTGTAGTTCAGGTCAACAAAGTGGATTTTCATTTCATTGGCTCCGTGTCCTGACAAGGGTCCAGAATGTAGGGGGGTAGATTATACTTCTTGTGGTTTTTTCCTGTGTGTGTGCAGGTTGTAGAACTGGAAAAAAAGATAGTGAAGCAAAGAGACACAGCCTGGAGGGTGTTGGAAGCAAAGAGTCACAAACACCTGCAGAAGAAGATTGAGTTACTGGAGATACATCTAAGTCATGTAAGGAAACTTTTTGGAGACCTTTGATGAACATGTGTGGGGTCACACAGGGGTCTGGGACCTTTCTGATCAGGACAAAGCACAGTGGTGCAAATGTATTTGGTTGACACAAGCTGCATAAAGCACCTGGCTTGTTCCCCTGGCCTGATCATTCCCAGAATATCTCAAAGGCTCCTTCAGGACTGGTGACCCAAATGCAGCACTTGTGCTGTGCCAAGAGGCCTGAAGGTCTGCACCTGCTTTGTGATCAAACTGGGCTGCCTGGAGCCACCTTGCCTTGGACAAAGCCAGCCCCAGGTCTCTGTTGTGATCGACCTGGTCTTCTGTTGCCTTTTCTCTCTTGGGGAGGAGGAGAGTGCAGGGCCAGCTTCAGATCCCTTGGGCTGTGTTTGACCCTGCCCTAGTCAAGGTCTTTCAGCAGCAACCTGAACCCCCCAGTCCCCACCAGTTCCACTCCTTTTACTTTGCCCTCCTCAGGTCACTGTCCGTTATAACACCATCATGACCCGAAACAACAGGCTCCAAGAAGAGACTGTGAGCCTGCAAATCCAGAAAGCCATTTATGACAACTCCTACTGGAAGCTGGAAAAAAGGCTAGCTCAGCAGAACAGATTGCTGAACAATGCCATCGAGCAAGCCACAGAAGACTACGAGCAGTGGTACGGGGCCGTGTCAGCCCTCTGGGCAAAACTTGGGGCTGATGGGTGATGCCAGCAATGAATGTTGAAATAGAGAGACTGACTGAGGCTTCAGAGAGAGGATTCACCACTCTCATCTAGATCTGGGTGCAAAGGGTTGGGTGCCTGGTCAGTATGGGGAGACTGGTACCTCCAGGGTGTTTTATTCCATCTATCCCAGAGGTTTCTTTGGATGGGATGAACTGTCCCCATGGGGGAATCTCTTTTTTTTCTGAGTCCCATCTGAGCTGGGTACTTTGCCTGAGTACAAAACCCCACCAAAACCTGTGTTAGTGGCCGTGAATTCCCTCTGGACTAACTCCACTCCATCCAGATGAGAGCTGGGAACGGGCACAGCCTCACAGGGGTTTTGCCAGGTCTGGCACTCCTGAGAGTGGCCCGGAATACAGAGCCTCATACACACAGAGGGTGTGAGTGTTGCTCTCTGTGTGCAGGATGGAGGATCTGGGGCGGATCTCGGACATTCGGGGTGTGCGCTACAGAGAAACCATCCAGTACAACATCAGGCTGCTGGAGAGGAAGTGTGCCCTTCACCAGGAGACCAGGCTGAAGAACTTCTTCCTCGCCAAATGTACAGATCTCTCAGAATTGAAGGAACAGGCCAAAAAGAGAGAAGGTATCAGAGGAGAATTTTTGTGACTGGGACCACAAACCCAAAGTCTGCTGAGCTGATGGAGGGGGGCTGCTCATGGTGGTTTATAGAATTGCACCCCAAAGTCAGGATGCCTGCTGTGCCCACAACCTCCCCCACCCAACCTTCATTCTCAAAAAAAAAAAGGCTGAACAGTGGTAAACTGAGTGGGACTGAGTGTCTTGGAGTGCCCTTGGGAGCTGCTCCTGTGTGCAACCATGGCTCCTTTTATCACAGAACCACAGAATTGGCTGGGGTGGAAAGGAGTCCTAAAACTCATCCACTTCCACCCCCTCCATGGGCAGGGACAGCTCCCACCATCCCAGGTTGCTCCAAGCCCTATCCAGCCTGGCCTTCGACACTTCCAGGGATGGGACAGCCACAGCTTCTCTGGGCATCCTGTGCCAGGCCTCACCACCCTCACAGGGAAGAATTTCTTCCTAAAATCTGATCCAATCATTCCATCCTCCTGGTAGAGGATCCCATGGTGTTTGCTCCATTCCCATGACATCCCTGCTTAGTTTCCTGATGAAAGAGACACCCTCTGTTCCTACAACACTGCACCAAACCCCACAGCACTGCAGGGAGGGCTCTACACAGGGCAACCACGGCTCTCTGTCTCTTTCTCAGCCTTTGAGGCAGCTGAGAGGGCCAAACGGAGCCAAAAGGAGAGCTATGAGGTGGCCTACAAGCGTCTGCTGGAGCTGTCAGATGGAGACATCGACAGTTTCTTGGAGGACTTCCTTGAAAAGGACAGGAGATTCTTCATCCTCTTTGGCTATGCCATTAGGCTGAACGTCAGGAATGAGGGTCTCAGGCAGAGGATCCAGGAGATCCAGGTCTGTTCCTGGCTTTTCATGTCTCCCCTTTCCTGGTGGTGATTTTGGGTCAGGGTGGGTTTGTCCTCTGCCGAGATTCTGGCATCACCAGAGCCTAGTTCCAGCCACACAGGTAAGATTAGGGGGGGCTAGAAAGGAGTAGCCAAAACTGTAACTCGGCTGTGCTCTCAGAGCTAAACGTGTCTCAATGCTGCCACCGTGTACCCAGCAAAAATACTGCAGTGTCCCTGAGAGCCAGGAGCTTCCTCGAGCCCTGTGGGGCTGCCTGGAGTGGGAAGTGGGGTTATCCATCCCCTGCCCTCCACCCTGGAGGGGTCCCAGCTGCCAGGGCTGCTCCCAGCCTCTGGCTGTCGGGTCAGGCAGGATTCCATCAGTACCCACTCCACGTGCTTGTGCTTCCACAGGATGATATGATTGCCATCACAACGGAGAGGGAAGAAGCAGAGACAACCCAGACTCAGGTCCTGAAGGAGCTGGAGGTATGGTGGCTGTGAATTCCCTCTGGAAGAGCAGCATATCCCTGTTTGTCCCAGCACTCATCCCAGGGGGGCTGATCCTGCAAATGCTGCTCTGGCCAACGGCTGGAGAATTGTGGGCAGAAAAGGGTCCTGCAAAGGTTTTGGCAGCTCCCAGTGCATGGTGACAGGGTGACTGTGGGGCTCCTGCCAGTCCTGGTCCAGCATGGGCAGCTGGAGATATCCAAGATCTGCCTGGACACAATCCTGTGCCCTGTGCTCTGGGATGACCCTACTTGAGCAGAGGTTGGACCAGATCACCTGCTGTGGTCCCTTCCAACCTGACCCATCCTGTGGGATCCTGTGATTCTGTGTCCACACTGAAAGTGGGCAGCACTGGGGTGGTGGGATCAGCGAGGGACTGGTGTGACAGCTGGCAAAACCTTTGCTGACAGGCAAAAATAACAGAGATGACCGGGGAAGCCAACAAGTATGAGAACAAATGCAAGGAGAGCAGCAAACTCCTGGAACAGATCCTATCTCGCATGAAGACCCTCTTGAAGGACTTGGACTGTGACACTACAAAGATAGTGAAGCCTCTTGGGGAGAGCTTGCTGCCAGTTTTTGGTAGGTCAGGGCTGCCCATCCTGTGCCACTGGGAAGTCCTGTCACCAACCACTCACACTGTGTTTTATTTGAGCTTTTTTTCTCCTCTGTCCCATCAGCCATGGGTGCCCCAAAGTGATTTTGCAGTGCCAAATTCCCAGCAAATTCGGGAGCTAAGTTGGATATCCAAACATCCTGGTGGCTCTGGGTGTTGAAGCCAGACAGATGGGGGTCTGCCTCTCCTCCCAGGCAGCCAGCAAAAGGGCAAATGGAATTGCACTAGGGGAGGTTCAGGGTGGATTTTAGGAAAAAAATTTCTTCACTGAAACAGTGGTCAAACATTGGAACAGGCTTCCCAGGGAAGTGGTAGAGTCACCACTCTTGAAGCATTCCAAAAATAGAGTGGAAGTGGCACTTTTTGGTATGATTTAACAGGCAGGGGATATTCGGTATGAGGTTGGACTTGGTGATTTTGGAGGTCTTTTCCACAACATTAATGGTTCTGTGATTTTATGATTCCATGACCCAGCCTTGACCCCCTGATGCTGGGGAATCAGGCTGCCCTGAGGGAAGCCAGTGGATCCCCTGCTCTGCAGACATCCAGGGGTGGGTTTGGACAGGGTCCTGGTGCAGGGACACTGTGGGACACTGCTGCCTCCCACCCAGGCCCTGTGGAGAACAAGGCCAAGGAGTTCCTGCTGAGGGAGTCCTTGCTGCGCTACACGTCCGTCGATCGCACCCAGCGCTCCCAGTCCTTCATCAGCCCCCTCCAGGGAACCTCCAACCTCCTCCGGGTCATGGATCGGGCCAAGCTCTGCCCACCCCCTCCAGATCTGGAGGCTGCTGACCCCCAAACCGGTGAGCAGGGAGTGGGGAGAGAGGGACTGTGGCTGGGCAGCAGCTGATCCCCAGTCCCCTGTGGCTGCCTGGCCAAGCCCTGCTGCCACATGTCCTTCCCAGTCCATCCCCTCCAACCTGTCCTGCCCCACCGGGGGCATGAGGACTGTAAAAGTGTGTATTATGGGATGGCCATTCTTTTGGGCAGCCGAAGAGCCGCTGGGCCAGGATCAGCTGCGCCAGCTCATTATCCAGAAGCAAAAGGAGGAGCAGGTCAAGCCCCTCAGCTCGGGCAGGAGGAGGAGGAGACTCACATCAAGGAGCCCATCAGAGTCAGGGTCGAATTAAAGAAGCTGTTTCATCCTTGAGCTTCTGCATCCTGCACATCATTCCATCTTCCTTCTCTGGAAGGAGCCCAACACCTTTCACAGGCTTCAGAACCTCCCCAGGTGATATTTTGGCACGGCTTCACCCACTGCTAACAGCACCCGCAGCCAGGGTGGGATCAGCTGCTCTGCCACAGGGTGACACCCCTGCCACACAACCCAAAGTACTCCCCACAACCAGAAATGGGGACCACGGTCCCAATCCTGCACCGTGCCTGAGGGCAGGGCCTGGCAGGTGGGATGCAGGGGATGAGAGTGCTCATGGGGTGTTCCCTGCAAATCTGGCAGAAGATGACAAGTCTCTGCTGCCTAAAGTAAATGGTGCTGGCCCTGGGCTGTGGGACCGGGTGGGATGGGCACAACCCAGTGTGGAACAGGCTGGTTTGGGGCTGGGAGTGGGAGTGGGAGGCAGAGGGACTTGAGGACACGTGAGGGTGATATGCAGTAGGTCTGGGGTGCTGGGGCCAGCAGGGTCTGGAAGGATCTGAGGGCTCCCACCGGGCACAGGCACACCACACAAGCCCAAGCACTGCTCACACCAGCAGCTGGATTCCCTCTTGCCAAAAGGTCGTTTAATGTGAATGCCATTCCCGTGCCAAATTCCCAGGCACATGCCTCTCCAGGGGAAGAGGAAAGGGAACCCCTGTGTGACCTAGGGAGAGATGATCTCACAGTGCCAGGCCCAGCCCTGAGCCTGAGCTAGTCCTTCTCTTCACCATGAGTAATGACATGGACCAGGTTCTTGTAATCCAGGTTGCCAGACATGTCCGGAGGGAAGGCAGCAAACATCTGATCGATCTGCCAGGGAAGAACCAAGGAGAAAAGGTGGGATGGGAGGGGTCTGGGACCAGGGCTGGGAGGAGGGATGGTCTATTGGGATGGAGGGAGGCCAGCAGAGGGTGGGAAGGAGACCATACCTCTTCCTGGGAAAACCTCTCCCCCTGTGTCATCAGCATTTCTTTGATGCTGCAAAGGAGAAAGCACAGCGAGCACTGGGGAGGTCCTTATGGGGACATCCCCATCACTCCCTGCCCCAGGTATCCCTGCACTCACTAGGCAGATTTCAGGCCTTTCCCCTCTGGATCAAACACCTTGAATGCATTCAGGATTGTCTCCTCTGGGTCGGCACCTGTGGGTGACAAAGCCATGGCAAAGCCGTTGGAGATGGTGAAGTCGGAAGCCAACTGCAGCCTCCTGCTTCTCCCAGCCTTGGGGATAAAGTGGGGGGCAGACTGGGAAGTGGGGTCCCTGCAGGAGTGCAGGGGTGCACTCTCCCTGCAGCCAGAGACTTTTGTGATGGTGGTGGCATGCAAAGGAGCAGCCATAGGGTCATGGTGTGAGCACAGAGCAGGCGGTGTCGCCACTGCTCCGGCATCCAGCATTTATCTAATCTTTGGAGTGTATTTATAGAGCTCCAGGCACAGCCCTTGGGGCCCTGCAGCCTCTTGGAGATCTGCAGGAGGCTGCATTCCTTGGGTTAAGTACGTGATTCAGGGTGCAGCCAGATGGGATGATAGGTCAAAGTCTGGCTGTAGTCAGGGGGGCCACTGTCGGCACTGCTGGTGTCAGCAGACTCAAGAACTGTCCCCTCTTCCTGTGGGACAGCAGCAGCAAAACCATTTGGGTTTTGTAAATGGCTGGGGAAACTGAGGCACGGAGACCATCTCATACCCCCCAACAGTTTGGGGAGACAAGGGATAAAGTCTGGATCTCTGGACCTGGGGACGGTTGATGCTGCAAATCAGCAGGAGTTTTGGGGCGTAGGAGTGCCACTGACCACCACGGACCACTCCCAGCTCCCCAGGTGCCCTCTCACCCTTGAGCTTCTCCCCAAACATGGTGAGGAACACGGTGAAGTTGATCGGGCCAGGTGCCTCCTTTATCATCTCATCGATCTCCTCGTTCTTCACATTCAGGCGCCCTGGGGAGACCAGCTATGGGTCAGCCATGGATCTGTGTCCTGCTCTGCATGCTAGGGACTAAAAATGCACACCACAGAACCCTTCCCTGGGGAGTTTTCCCCCACTGGAGGGAAATAACACACCCCTGAGGAGCCCCCTTTGACAAGGAATGGAGGTAGCAGGAGTGAGGTGAGAGAATCATCTCCAGCTCTGGCTTCTCAGGCTCCAGGATCACAGAAAAGAAGGATGCAAAGGAGTGAGTTGTGCTGCTTCCTCCCCTCATTGCCCCATGGATCAGCCTCTTAAAGCCCTCCTTGGAAGGTGTTTTGGGTCAAGACCATCAAGCACTGGGGTTCTCCTTGTCCCCCAGCACCAAAAGCAAATGGGATTGAACACCTACATCCTTTATCCCGAGGCTGGGTTGTCCTTGGAACTCTATTGCTGATGCATGCTGGCCTCTGATGGCAGAGCCAAGCTCACAGTGTCACAGCCTCCCACAAATCCCCTAAATCCCCTAAATGCCCACACACCCCGGGATGCTGTGGGATGGGCACAGCCAGGTGCTTCTAAGCACGGAAAAGGCAGGGAGTGTTTGGCTGTGTAATCCAGGAGCTGGCTCTAGTGCCAACAGGATAAACCACAGCTGCTGTGGGAGCTGCTCTGGGTCACCCATGAAGGACCTCCCAGGCTGACAGGCTGGGGTTCAGATCAGGAAGCTTTTGGCAAAATGGGAGATCTGGTGAATGATGGGGTCTTGGTTAAATGCCCTTGTTTCTCAATTGACAGGTCTAAAGTGGGCAAAGCTGCTGGGCAGGGGAGGCTGCTAAAGCTGGGCTCACCAAGGGCAGCAAAGGTGTCTCTCAGATCCGCCTTGTCGATGAAGCCATCCCGGTTCTGATCCATGATGGTGAATGCCTGGAAGCACAGGAGCAGGGCAGGGAGCACAGGGAAAGGGAGAGTCACAGCCTTTGCAAAGGCTTTAGTACCTTTCTCCTCCTCCCTTCGGCTTGGATGGGATAAGAGCATTTTGAACTCTCTCAGGATAGGCTCTGGGGGTCTCATTCACCCTAATCCCACACAGTCTTGCACCCTGGGGCAATGGCAGCCCAAACCCCAATGCTCTACAAAGCCCAAAGGCTCCTGACACCAGACTGACACCAGGCAGAGAGGCCAGCTTGATCCATCAGCTCCTCCAGCTGGGAACAGCTATCCCTGGAGCTGGAATCTGAACAGGACCTTGTGCCTGCTGTGTAGGGGGAAAGAGCTCCAGAACAAAGCAGGTGGGAGCGAGTTGGGAGATGTTCTCCAGCTCCCTGGGATGCTGCTGGATCCTCTGTGGGATGCGAGCTCCTCAGAAACTTGTAGGCAATGCTGGATTTAATGGTGTCACTGAGCTGTTATTTTCACTTTTAAAATAAAACGACTCCAAACCAGGCCTGCTGCCTCCTGGTGTGAACCAGCTGTCACTTGAGAGCACCAAGGAAAGAGCTGAAGGTCACATCACATCACATCAAGGACCCTCGCTTCTTCCCACCAAACCCACCTACCTCTTTGAATTCCTGGATCTGGGCCTGCTCAAACATGGAGAAGACATTGGAATTAGCACCTTCAATCCTCTTCTTGGCTTTCTTGGGTGCCTGCGGGAGTCCAAGTATGTACCATTAGCTCACAGCCTTTTTATGGGGTGAAATAAAAGCATGGAAGTGCCCTATCCTTACTCGTGGCTCCTTTGTGGGAGCTCTGGGCTGGGGCTCTCTACCCTGGGGGCTTGGTAGCTTCCCCCTGCAGCTCTGGGATACTGAGGGGCATTAAGATTCCTGCTTAAATTTCAGCTCCTGGTGAATTTAGCCAAACAGGTCCAAGGAAAGATGAGGAGTGAAATCACTTCTCCCACTGGCAGGTGAAAGGGTCAGCACTGGGGCGAGATGTCCCTGTTGGAGCCCTGGCTTTGGGAGCACTGCTGAGGTTGCACACGAAGGTTGTGGTTGGTCTGTGCTTCTTTACCCTGCTGTGCAGATATTAAAATGTGGCTTAATTAAAAACCTGCCTCCTCCCTCACTGAGGCTTGAAACAACCAGAAGTGGGTCAATGTGTGTTTTAAAGAGGACTCAAGAGCCCCTCACTGTCCCACCCAGCCTCATGTCAGTGCCTGCTCCTGCAGCCGTTTCCTCTCATGGGGATCTGTCAGGAGGAGGATTTTGGGGGCACAAAACGGTCCTTCCTCTCGCTGCATGAAGGAAGGGAAAAGAGAAAAATGGCATTTGGACCCTGAAAACCATCTGCCCTCATTCGAAAGCTCTGCTAGCGTGGGAGACACGTCTCTGTTCCCTGTGAGATGCTGCTGATCCAGCCAGATGCTCCCCAATTTGCTCACCCCCTTTCCAAGGCAGACAAACGCTTGGCCCTCAACTCCCCGTTGCCCCCTTTGCTCCCTGCCCATTAAAGCTATTCTGGAAAATCGAATGGATTTTATCTCTTCCTGCTGGAGTTTTGGGCTCTCAGTACTCACCATGGCTTCGCTCAGCTGCCGATGTCGCTGTGAGGGGTGTCCCAGAGGCACTCCCTCACTCCCCCCGGCTGGAACAATAAATACACCCCCCTCGGGGTTAAAAATAGCCCCGTGACCACTTTTGGCTGTAATAGGTAATTTGGCCACCCCCAACCCTGTTGTCTCTGCCTTTCTCTGTCCCTCTCTCTCTAATCTGGAATAGCAGCTTGTTGTTGTCACCGGCTGACGTGACATGTGAGCCCGGGAGGGTTTCAAGGTTAACGAAGTGCCGGGTGGCCCCCAGCTCCCACACCGGGGATGCTGACCCGGGACAGCACGGGGACAATCCCACCTGCCTTTGTCACTCGGGCTGGCGCCGGGCTTGTCCCCTCCGCTGGGACACGCAGGGAGGGGTTGGCCCCAGGGGACCCCCCCCCCCCAGCTTGAATCTCCCAAGCCTTAGGATATGGATGGTTTTCCTCGCCGCTTACAGGCGTCTTCGGGAGCCTGAGCGCCCTATCACAGAGTTGGCACGGCAAAGCCGGGAGCTGCTCGGCTGCGGGAGGCAGAGGAGCCCTCCTGCCTTTGGGTCGCCTCCCTCGGGATGCTCCAGGAGCAGGAGCAGCTGCCTGCTCACCCAGCCTGTGGCCGAGCGGGGAACATCCCTCTGCAGCCCCATCCCGGAGCGCTGCGGAGGGGTCGGAGGCGGATGCTGAGCTCCCACAGAGCCGGGCAGGCACGAAGAGCTCCTCTCTCATGTGTCACCCCCACTGAGGCACCTGTCACCCGGTTAAGCCAAACATTTGCTCGTCCTGGTCCCGGTGGGATGCACACATTTAACCCTCCCAATTCCGGGCTCTGCCCAGGGGACACATCCTGCAGTGATGACACTCACACTGCCCGGACTCTCTGGCTCAGCATTCCTGCAGCAAGAGCCGAGGAACTCGGCAGCAAATCCCACAAAACCTCTTCCATATCTGCTGCGTGTCTGCCGGGACCGGGCGATTCCGTGGTTCCCTTTTGTCTTCAGCCTGTTCGTTTCATGTCCCCTCCGGGATGAGACTGGAGGAGGGTTCATGGGCATGCTGGGGTGGGAATGGTACTGCCAGGATGCCCATCAGCCCCCCAAGCTCTGCGGTGCCTGGCATGGTGGTGGGGGCTGGCGGAGTCGCTGCCCGGCATTGTCCCGTCCGCATGCCGAGGGTGGGCGAACGGGGAGGGCTGGGAACAAAAGGGATTGTGAAACCAGATCCCTGGAACTCCGGGCTCTGCCCAGACACTGCCCTTGTTCTCCCGGAGGTCACAAATATCGTGTTTAATCCCTGGCACTCGCCGTCCGGCTGCCACAGCAGTGCCAGCGAGGATGGCATTACGGGGGGGAATTTAGTAGGCAGCAGGGGCGTGTGTAGGGAAAAGTGTTGTGGAGGAGAAAAACTCCTGATCCGGGAATGATCACCTCGTCTGGATGGAGCTGCAGCTCAGGGAAAGGACTTCAGGATGATTTGGGGTCTGTGTGAGCAAAAGGGCAGGAGAAAGAGCCGCGAGGGCAGAGCTGGGGCCAGGACCAGCCCCGGGGATATGAGGATCAATCTCGGCACGGACGGTCCCTCGTCCTGCAGAGTTCAACTGGATTCATCGGCCAGCCGAGCCCAATTACCTTAATTTGTGGCATTAAGGAAAAATCCATAAGCATCAGGGAAGTGATGTGTGGTGGTTTCGCAGGGCTGGTTGGCCACGGAGCCACCGGCGCCGCCTGTGCCCCTGTCCCTGTCCCTGTCCCTGTCCCTGTCCCTGTCCCTGTCCCTGTCCCTGTCCCTGTCCCTTTCCCTGTCTCTGCGTTCGTGTCCGTGCTGGAGCACGGCTGGCTGGAACTGTGGAGATCTCCCAGAACGTTATTTTTTTTTTTTTCAGGAACAACCACTTTTGTTGCCCAGCCTGGAAGAAACCAGACCTGGGTCTCTCCCTGATGCTGCCCGGGCTGTGGTTGGGGCGAGATGGGGGCTTGGAAGGGTTGGTGGCGCTGGGGGTGGCACAGAAATCCGGGATGGGCATGGGGTGTGGATGGCAGCATCTGCTTCACTGCTCACTTTTTGTTGTCAGCTGAAATCCTCTGCGCTGCAGGGGTCAGATCCTGCTCCCCCCTGAGGATCCTGGTCCAGCCTGCAGATGGAAGCGCCTCCAGGCACATCACATCCCTCTGCTCCTGTGGATATTGGGGGGCTTGTTGGCCCCCAGGAAAACCTGAGTGCTTTAAATATGTCCGTATGCACCAACCTGCCTCCGGAGCCCTGTAGTGAACAAAAGAGCTGTGGGAAGTGGCTGCAGCCTGTGAATGGATGTCAAGGAATAACACACGGAGCTGCGCCACGGCAAAATCAAGCATCGTCCCTTCTTATCTGCAAGAGAGCCTGTGTTTTACATGAAAAAGCCTTTCTAATTAATAGGCCAGCCCCTCTTGAGCTCGATAAAAAATGGAGTCAAAAGGATTTGATTAACCCCCGCTCTGTGCCGGGCGCGGGCTCTGCCTGAGCCAGACGCAGCCCCAGCCCCAGCCGAGGCCTGCCCGGGGCTGATAACGGCTCCGTGTCCCGGGAATCCCGGCAGCATCCCGGTACCCCCGAGCCTGAGCATCCAGGGAACAGATCCAGGGGTGTCCAGCCCCAGGCACAGCCACCCCAGAGGGCCAGGATGCTCCAGAACCAGCCCGTGCCTCTTCCTTATGAATACCTTTTGCTGCAGCCAGTATTTTTTCCTGTGATCAGACACATTTGACTAAACTAATACATATGTATACACTCCGGGACGTTCCCATCCAAACCAATGTAAATTACCTCTGACCAATACGTTTTCCCAGGAAATCAATGCATTTTAACACTGGATAATATTTATGAAATTGAATTTTTTTTTATTGAAGCTAATGCAATTCCCTTCTGTTTTATGCATTTTTATTAAACTAATGCATTTTAAATTAAACTGTTGTATATTAACTACAATGGCTGTGGGTACTTACAGTAAAGTAATATATGTTTGCTGAAATCAATACATATTCCAAACCTGGGAATTTCCAGTTAACAAGGCTATATCAAATATAAAAAATGCATGTAGCTACTTAATTTGATGCTTATATACACTGTCTGCTATATTTGTTTATTGGCAATGATTATTTTAAAGGGGGAAAGCATATCAAAGATAGAAAGATGGATTCCTGTGCTGCTGGGAGCTGCCAGAGGTGGTCACCCCATCCTTGATGCTCGAATTGGGGAGTCGTGGGGTTGACCCACGTGCCCTGGTGCTGGCTGGTGGCTGAAATTCACCTCCTCTGCCACATCCCTGCACCTCAGTTCCCATTGTGTGAGGTTTTGGGGACATCCTTCCCTTGCTCACCACACTCCCCCACAGCTCCTTTCTGCTGGCAGCATCCTCAGGAGCTTTTGGAGGCTTTTACCCTTCTCCCCTTGGTGTTCAGAAGGTTTCCACGTGTAACAGTTTATTCCGGACAGATTTGATGCCGCAGCTTTGCCTGATTCAGCTCCGTTTTCCCTCGGAAAGTGACAGCACCGCGGTTATGGCCGGGAGGATTTGCTTAGCTCAGGAATTTGGGGAAGAGAGGCTACCTGCCAAAGAGAGCCGGGGAATGGCTGGTCCGAGGATGGGGACGAGGACAGATAGCTCCTGAGCTCTGGCTTGTCCCGGGACTGAGAACAGGATGCGGCCCCAGGGGGAGGTGGCCGTGCTGGCCTCCCGAGCCACAGCATTGACAGGGAAAGCCATAAATAGCAGCGTTATCCGCCGTGAGCCCGCCGACGGCGCCGGGGCTGAGATAATTTGGGAGAAGCAATAAAGGAGGAAAATTAATTAAAGAGCATGTGCTAATTGTAGGGGAAATGTGCCTGCAATAAGTGGCCGAAACAGAAGAGCGGCTGGTGGAGGGGCCCGGGCACCCACCCTGTACATCCTGCGGCACCCGCGGGGCAGCGAGAGCTGAGGCCGGGCACAGCTCAGCGATGTCCCGCGGGCACCGGGTGCTGTCACTGCCCTGGGGTGACTCACCCTGCACTCCTGTGTCCTCTTTGTCCCTCTGTGTACCCCCACTGTGACGGGTCGTGTCCCCCCATGTCCCTCCCGTGTCCTCCCGTATCCCCCCTTGTCCCCCCCATGTGCCCCGTGTCCTGTCGTGTCCCCCCCATGTCCTCCCCATGTCCCCCCGTGTCCCCCCCATGTCCTCCCCGTGTCCCCCGTGCCCTTCCCATGTCCCCCCATGTCCCCTCCATGTCCCTCCCGTGTCCCCCCCCATGTCCCCTCCATGTCCCCCCCCGTGTCCCCCCCATGTCCCTTCCATGTCCCCTCCGTGTCCCCCCGTGTCCCCCCGACCCGGCCCGCGGGGACTCGCTGCAGCTCCCGTGGTGGCCGCCAGGTGGCGACGTTGTAGCGGGCGCTGTGCGGGCGCTGCCCGGTCCCGGCGGGCGGGGAGGAGAGGAGAGGGATGGGGGGAAAGGGATCGGGAAAAGGGATCGGGAAAAGGGATGGGGAAAAGGGATGGGGGAGAGAAAGGGATGGGGAAAAAGGTGTGGTGGAAAGGGATGGGGAAAGGGATGGGGAAAAGTAGATGGGGAAAGGATGGAAGAAAAGGATGGACGGGAGTATGGGGGAGAGCAGCAGGGAAGATGGGCTGCAGGGACGAGGCCATGAAGCTCCAGCACCTGTGGTAATGGGCTTCTGTGCAGTCATAGAACCAGAGAATGGTTCAGGTAGGAAGGGATCTCGCTTGTACCTCACTTCTGTGGAGAATCCTGCATTCCTGAGCTGGCAGAGGCCAGGCAGAGCTCTAGGATGGCCCTGGCTTTTCCCATTGGAGGAGACAAAACCCCAGCAGTGAGGGCACAGGGAGGGCAGCAGGACCTCTGCCAGGGCTTCTGGGACCCCAGGGCCAAACCTGCTGGGGGACAGCTGACAGGGTGACAGGCACTGCCTTCCCCTGCACGGGATGGGGACAGAGCTCTGCAGCAGCTGTCAGAGTGCCCATGAGAGATGTGCCCAGGGCTGCAGCTGGGCCTGAGCTCCTGGGATTCACACATCCCTGCCTTCTTTGATGGCACTGCTGTCCCATGGTGAGGCTCCTGGTGTCCCCCTGCCCATCCTTGGGACAAGGTGACCGAGCAAGATCCCAGTCAGCACTGGGTCACCATCAGCACTGGGTCACCATCAGCAGTTCTCGCTGCCAGCAGCACCCCCTCAGCTGCCTAATGGGGGCCAGATCTCCACACAAAGGAGTTCCGTGGATCACAAACAGGCAGGAAGGCCGGAATAAATTAACGTCTGGAAAGGGAGTGTGCTGAAATCCCTTTTTTTTTTTTTTTTTTTTTTTTCCCTGTTAAAGTACACAGAAAAGCCCCTTCCATATTTTAATTAAAAGCCTTTCAGGAGAGGAGGCAAGGGGCTGCCATTTACAACGGGCTATTGTCAGGCGCACAAAGCAAACGGGGCTGGAGACAAACTGATTTATTAACCTGCGCCTCGCAGCGCTCCCTGGGGCGGGTGAGCCCTCTGTGCAGGGGGGGTGGCAGCACTGGGGTCCCCCTGCTCTCCCTGGGGTGCTCCACGGCCATGGGGCAGCACCAGAGGGGACACAGGGGACACGGCTGGTTTGTGCCACCCAGCAGCTCTCTGTCCCTCCGGGTGGCACAGGGTGCAGTCCCTCTCCTCCTCCTTACAGCTCCCATTGATTTATTAATGATTTGGCCAAACAGAAACATTCCTCCAAAGCCCACAATTTAATTTGCTCACCAAAGATGCCAAGTTAGTTTTATTCCTGATTTATGAGCAGGCTCCTGTGTTCCCTGGGCAGCAGAGCAGGGCAGTGATTTATGGGGGTGAGATCAGCTTTGTGGGTGCAGGGAGAGGGTCCCTGGGGGTGCCCAACAGCAGATCCCAGGAGCACCTTGGTGATGAACAGACCAGGCAATCCCTGCTGCTGGCATGGAGAGGAACCAGCTCTCCCCACAGCAAAGACCACTCATCCCACCTGGGTTTACTGACCCATCTATGAGCAAATTTCCCTGTGGCCCTGAGGGAGGTATGGGAATGAATTCCCACGTGGGTACGCCCCTTGCACAGCCCCTGCTCCAACCCCCGGCTAATTACAGCCTCATTAAGCCAGAGGTGAAGCTGGCACCACCAGCAGCCCCAATCTCATTTCAAATCTCAGCCACTCCGAGCAGGTTTCCACTCCCTGATTTTTACGGTTTGGGGGATCAGGGGATCTATTTATAGCACTTAAGTTGCCAGAGCAAAGTTGCAGGCTTTGACCTGTGTGCCCCCAAGCAGGAGCAGCACTTGGGCACTCATGCTTGGGGTCTCAGAGCACCCATGGAATTTGCTGTTGATGCCACCAGAGTTGGGATTTCAGCTCAGGATTTCCATCTGGAGTTCCCCAGTTCCGGGCAATGCGTCTGTTGCAGGAGCGTAAGGAGGATTTGCCACGGGAAGGATTTGCCCCTTTTCCAGCCAGCTCTGAAGGTGGGGAAGATGCTGGTGCAGGGCTCACAGGAGCATCCAGGCTCTCTCTGACACAAGCTGCTTCAGCTCCTGCAAATCTTTCTTTGAACTTTGATTTTCTGTTCACTTGTTCTTCTGCCCGAGGCGTTTTGCAATTGCGGGATTGTGAGCGGCTCTGAGTTTCTCTGAGTGGATGAGATGAGAAGAACAAAATCATTTCCTGGCTGTTTGTGTGGGGCCAAGGTCACTTTGGGTGTCTGCCTCACCCTTTTTGAACAATTTTCCTGGCCCAGGAGCAGACCTGTCCCTGTGACAATCGAAGTACCTGCAGGGCAGGGTGCAGTTTGAAGGGTGACCCTTTTCTTTGATGTCTTCTGAACTCAAACTGGGTTTTTTTTGGTGGAATCACAAGAGCCCTGCTAAACGCAGGGACCAGCAGCAGGGTGATACCTGGGCAGTGAAGGGCTGCTTCCTCCCCAGCCACGTGCAGAGGCTCCAGCACTGCAAGATTTGCTGCCGCAAGGAGAGATTTAGGAGCAGCGAAGGACTGCAAGTGACCAGTGCAGGAGTACTTCTGGGTTTGTTGGTGCCCATGCTGCCCCATCTCCCTCCAGCCCTCCCGAGCACAGGGATCCAAAAGGGGACAGGTAAGACAAAGGGAGCAGGATAGTGATGAACATCCTGCCCTCATCGTCTCTGCAGTTTTGGAGGCAAAGCAGCCTGTGACCCCCTGGGAACATTTTGGGACTCCCTCCATGGGATGGTGGTGGGCAGTGTTTGCCCACGCTGGGGTTCTGGGGTTGTCACAGCCTGGCAGGAGCCCCGGGGCTCTTTCAGGAGCAGAGATGTTCACGTGCCTGCACGACAGCCCGAGGTGTTCTCTGCTCCTTGGCAGGGATATTAAACCTCTGCACTTGCTTGGTCTGCAAATCCCCGCCTGTAAAATGCGCCCGAGGGGCAGCTCCGTCCTCCTCTGCTCAAAATTGAGTCGTGGCCAGTGGGGCTGGGGTCCCTCCAGCACAAACATGAAGGGAGGTGTCACTTCCCCAGCGGGCTGGGAGTTAATTCTCCAAGCCCCTTGGATGTTGATGTGGCCAATACAACAGGAAACATGGTACAGAAAACATAAAGATTTTCTTTTTTTGGTGGGGAAGCAGAGAGGGAATTTCTGGGGCAGGTGTTGTCAGTGCCCCGACGCTGCTGGGTGGGCTCTGTTCCTTTGTTGAAGTTGGTTGGATTCTTCAGAATTGAGAAATTTAAAAATACAGCCCTAAACCAGCCTGAATTCCGGGTATTTGTGAATTTGGGGGGGGGTTCTGGCTGTGGAGCGCCGGGAGCGTGTTTGCTGTAGCCATTCCCAGCAGGTCAAAGGTGCTGGGAAGGGTCAGATTAGGCAGAAAAAAAAAAACCCAAACAAACCTGGAAAAGTTTAACCGGCGGCCTCCGGCTGGCGATTTTTCCAATAAAAACCTTAATTTGGCCGGGAAAAACCCATCGCTCGGGGGACTCGGTGACTGTGACCCCAGTGTGGGGGGGTGTCCAGGAGCCACCGGGGGGGTGATGCTCAGGGGTGACCCCGCGGGGGACAAGGGTGGTCTAGGAGGGTGTCCCATCCCTCGTCCCCGCGGGGCACGGGCGGGGCGCGGCGGGGCCGCCCCCGGTGGAGGCGGGCGGGCAGGCGGGTGGCCCCCCCGTCCCTCCGCGCCCCTCCGCGCCACCGGGCTCCCCCAAGATGGCCGCCGACGTGGGATCGATGTGTCGATACCGGACACGGTTTGATGCCCGCCGGCTCCAGGTCGGTGGCGGCGGCGGCGGCGGGCGCGGGGCTGGCGGCGGGCGGGAGGGAGGGATGGGGGCGGCCGCCAGGATCACTCCCCCACCACCACCACCACCACCATCCTCTCCCCGTCCCTCCCTCCCTCCCTCTCCCCCCGCGCCCGCCCCCCTCCCTCCGCCCGCCCTTCCCCATCGATAGGTATCAGAAATTGATCCCCGCCGCCGCCGCTCTTTGTTCGGCACCGCCCGCCCGGGAGCCTGGAGCAGAGAGCATGGAGCAGCGCTAGCGGCGATGGAGCCGCGATGGAGCCCCGGCCCCCGCCCCGCCGCCCCCGAGGTGACAGCAGGGCCGGGGGGCGGCCGCCGCTCCGCCCCGGCGGGAGGGGAGGGAGGAAGAGGAGGGAGGGAAGTTGCGCGGGATGAAGTTGCGGGGAGCGCGGCCCCCCCCCGCTCCTCCCCGCCAAGTTTCTGGCGGTCCCCGCCCGCCGAGCGGAGCCGCAGGTGCCCGCGGGTTGCGAAGTGTCCCCGGTGCCGCCCGCAGCGGCGGTGGCTCGGTCCCCGCATCCCCCGGCGCGCTCGGGGCGGGCAGAGCCGCGCGGTTGCGGTGATGGATGCGGGGATGGCGGAGCGGGGCTGCCCGGAGCCCCGCCGCCCTCCCATTGTTATCCAGGGCCGGTGTGCGGGGCCGGTGCGGGGGTTCGGCCAGCCCTGAGCGCCGGGGAGGCGGTCGGTACCAGGCGGTGCTGCTCGGACCGGGGATGGATGCGGCGGGGGGGCGGCAGCTCCTTTGTGGCTCCGGGCAGGTCACGGCCGCCGTATCCCACCGTGGTACCCTCTGTCTGTGAAATTCCCGGTAAGTCCTTTGTTACCGTGTGCGGGGGAAGGTTGCCAGGGGCTGCTGACAGTTTGTGACCTTAAATACGCACCTTAAATAGGAGGTGGATAATTAACACAATGGCTCTCCCAACATGACGGGATGAAACCCAACCTGGAGCCGCTACAACAACCGAAAGGCGCATTTCCACCAATATTAAATAGGTTTATGCCTGTAGGATATTCCGGAGTTTAAAATGCAGCGTGCTTCGGAGGGGAGTAAACAAATTGAAATGCGATTTATGGGGCTCCGGTACGGGATCAACAGTTCCAGCATTTAATACATTTTGGCTTTTAAGCAGATTACGTGCTGCATCTGCGCTACGCGACCCGAAAAGTACCGCAGGTACCGCGGCCGGTGGGTTTGCCATGACTGCTCAGTTCTGGCATTGTGGCCGGGAAGGGATTACGGCTCTTAAACGCTTCGGATACAAAAGCGTTCCTCGCTAAATCGCGCTAATGACTTTTCCTGGGTGCGCGCAGAACCTTTATTTAAAGATAAATATTAGCAGCTACTTTGCCGTGGGTCTGTCGGGGGCGAACTTTGCCGGAGGGAGAGGTGGGCTGGGAGGTGGCGGCTCCCCTTCCTTCCTCCGCCGCCGTTCCGCCTGGCCGGTGCCTGTGGCTGGGTGCGGAGCTGGAGAGGGAACAGTGGGGATTGACTTCTGTCCAGGCAGCAGTTCTGCCGCCTCGCCGGGATCACGTTGGGAAAGGTGACCTTGTGCCAGCTTGGCCTAATGCCCTCCATTAAAAAAAAAAAAAAAAAAAAAGGAAAAAAAGAAAACAAGAGGGGGAAGATAAAAAAAGAAAAAAAAAGAAAAAAAAGGAAGGCAAGCAATCCATGCAATCCATTTATTATTCCTCCAAGAGCTTTTTCCTTTTTTTTTTTTTTTTCTTTTTTTTTTTCTTTTTTTTTTTCCTTCTTCCGTTTTAATGGATGTGTCTGAGCAGCTCTGGTGGCCTGGGGCTGGCCGGGAATGGCAGAGTTTGAGCCGCCCTGATGAATGGTGGGCATATGGAAAACACAGGGATAATGTGCGACTCGGCAGCGCTCGGATCGAAACGGCGCTGAGCCCTTTTACGGCGGAGAGTCGCGGAAATGAGAAGAGATAAAATTCTATGAAAGATAATACCAGACGTATTTCACCGGGTTATGAGATTGGTTTATTGTGTACATTACTAATGCAGTATTTTTTTACAGCTTTCTTGTGTGTGACAGTCAGAGCGGGATTCATACCTTCATGGGGTTTTTTTTGGGGTTTAATTTGCTTGGGGTTTATTGCGTTCCGGTTGGCACCGTGTGGATTTATGGGATGCTCCGTGCGCTGGATGCTGCTCTAATCCAACCCGTTCTGCCTTAAAACGGCAAAAAAATGGGCAAGAGTTGCGAGCTGCTGATTTGGGGTAATAAATACAACGGCGAGCGAGAGCGATTAGAGCCATCTTTTATAAATGTCTTCACATCTCATTATGCAGATGAGCTCTGGCTACACGGCTCTAAGCCTTTGGTTCTCGTCAAATAAAATGTTCTTGGGTTTATTTCTCGGAATGCAAATGCTCTCTCCGCGTGCCGGAGTTGGGCAGAAACTTTGGCGGCTCTGCCGGATGGTGGAGAGCCGGGAGCCTCGGAGCGTGGTCTGGCTGATGAAATGTTTTTGCTGTTTAAAGTTTAGGGGAGAAGGAGGAGAAAAAAAAAACCAAAAAAACCAACAAAAAACCCCACACCACAACCGTGGATGTGATTAAAATATTATAACCTTATGATATTCTGAAGTGCATAAATTTTACATATCAGCTACAGAGGGAGTTTAGACATCCATTAAATGATATGACAGCTTGACTTATCTAAATGTGCATCATTTAACAATGTGTCAAAATTCTGCTTTATATAGACGACAGCAGTAAATAAGCTATCAGTCCTCTTGGCTGGAGCTTAATTCCTGGAGCTTCGACTAATAAACTAAACTGCATTCTTGTGGAGCAGCAGGATAAACCTGGGGGGAGGCCGAGGTGCTTCTGGGGCTGTGAATGGGGGAGTTTCACCTCTGCAAATGCCCTGGGTGCTCTGGGGTTTTAGGGCTCTTATGCAGAGACTGGTGGGACATTCCAGTTTCCTCCAGCATCTCCAGCACCCAGCACCTTCCATCCCCATCCCTGCTGGAGGGTGGGATGGTGCCTGTGGTCACTGTGCCCAAGGGAAAGCGGAGGGAGCCCAAGGAGGCTCTGAGTGCCTCCATCTCAGAGGGGGTTTTGTCTTTCCAAATTGAAATCTCCGTGTGTGTGTGTGTGGAAGTGCAGCCTGTGCCTGGGGCTGGCTGAGAAGCCTTGTGAGGTTGGGAATGCGGTTTGTGCTTTCCAGTGGCTCCAGCTGCTCCGGGTGCAGTGGGGCGTGGGGAGCGTTGGCTGTGGAATCATCTGGTTTGAACAATTAATCTGAATTTGGGCGCAGCGGCACCGACGGCGCCGGGGCCTCGGCAGATGTCTGTCTCATGGTTGGCTTGCCTCTTGTCTGATGGTTGTGTGCTCCTCCTGGGAGCTTCCCAGGGACCACAACTCTTCAGGTGGATTCTCTGCTGTCTCCTCCGGGGCTGTGCCCTGTTGGTGGGGACGCAAGTGACGCTTCTGTCCTTCACCCAGGAGCTCTGTGTCCTTAGGGATGGAGGGATATGGCAGCTGGAAATGCCCCCAAGGAGGTCCAGCTGAACTGGTCACTGAAATGTAGCTGATGCTTCAGCATCAACAAGGTCAAATCTTGCTCTTGGAAGGTGTCTTGGAATGTCACTGTCATTGACCACCTCGTGGTGTCCCCTTCCCCTGTTCCTCCACAGCAGCTCCCTCCTTGGGACAGCCTGAGGTGGCAATCCATCTCACCCTTCAAATCCTTCATTACTACCTGATATTTCTACTATTTCTAGTTTATATGTAAAGGGAGAAGGAGATGGGCTGTGTTTCTGGTCCAACCTGCTCTGGGTCCGTATTGAGCATCTCTGGAAAGTCAGACTGTGAAGTTCCTGAAGTGAAATCTGGTATTTTTCTGTTAATTTTTTTTTCTTTTTTTTTTTTTTTTTCTGGCTGAATAATTGAGATGCTGCCAGACAAGAAGAGCTGCAGAAAATGAGAGTTTATCTTTAGCACCACAGTTCTCACTTTAGAAACTGGTGACCCCAATTCCAGCCCAGAGAGTGACTTCTTCCCTAATTAATAAATCCATTAATTAATTGTGTGCGTGCTGCAGCCCATTAGAGATGTACATGCTGGCCTCCTGATCCAGTTTAGTGGATTGTCTCTGTGGCCTTGGAAGCAGAGGGGGAAAAAAGGGATTGTGACCACGAGGCAGCTAGGGGACAGGGATGGAAATATAATTTGATTTTTGTGGGACTGCAGGGATGAGCACAAGACCTGCCACCTCCTGGTGGGTGTTCCAGCTTGGAGAGGGGTGTGGGGGCTGAGTGGAATGCTCAGGGTTGCTGTGCCCACTGAAATGTGGACTAGCAGTGAGGGGTGGGGGTCATAGGGTGCCTCTTGTGTTGATGCCCTACAGGATGGGGAGCAGGGAGCTGCTCCCAGGGGTTGGCAGGGCTGGGCACGGCCCCTGCGCCGTGGGTGCAGCAGAATGCTGAAGCCTTGGGTGCTCTGAATTATTATTTATGACCAGATTAGGCAGCAGAGCACTCCCAGCCCACCAGTCCTTCAGGAGGCACTTGCTGAACTCAAAAACCTCAGCAGAGCCTGTGGAGCTCACGATGCGTCTCCCTCCATATGTTGGCACAGGAGCTGCTCCCTTCAGTTAATTTTTTCTGGCTGTCTGCAGAGACCTGGAATAAAAATACAGGCAAATTGTTGTGTGTGCTGGTCCCAGGACTCCTGTTTTCTCTGCTGAATGGGAAGTTGACTGTTGGCAAGAGGAGCATCTTCACATACAGGAGGCTTTGCTTGCTTGTAGGTTATAGGGGCCCCACTGCTCACATATTTTCCACTCCTGGTTTTGCTGGCTGGAGAAAATCAGCGTATTTGGGTTCCCAGAGGTGGCTGCATGTCCCAAGGGACAGCACTGCTGCTAGTCTCCTCCTCCCTTGAGTGCTGGTGTAATCATGGCACCACATCCCTGGCTGCAGAAATTCCCACATCCCGAATTTCAGGGAATTATCCTGGGAGCTGCCAACGAAACACAGCAAATTGAAATTACAGGGCCATTGTTCACAGGGAGGGAAGGTGAGTGGCAGCACCCTGCTCCTCAACATGCCTTGAAATGGGATTTATTTAGGATTTGCAAGCCATGGGTGTGTGCTCCCGCCCCACCAGAGCTCAAGACAGAACCCACACTGCAGCTCATGGTGTAGCACATTCCCTCTGGGATTGGAAAAGGCACATTACAGACATCCATTCCCCCTCAAAAGCCTGGGTGAAGTTTCTCAGAACATTTTGTACCATCCTGCTCCTATTACCGAAAGATGTAATTCCCCAACTTGGGAGATAATAAGCAGGTATTGACTTCTGCTGGGGTCATTATCAAGATTTATTCAGTCAATATGGCTCCTTGGGTCAATAAATCTTGAGGTTGATAAAGGAGGAATATATACTTGCAGACTTTATTAAAAAGTTTTCCCCTTTTGTAACACTTTTTCCTGTGTGTTGCTACAGGATCTGTGACTGAGTTTTCTTTAATTACCTTTTTTTTTTTTTTTTTCTTTTTTCTGTGGTGCACGTTTTCCTGCAGCTTTTGGTCTGTCTTTCCAAGACAGCACGATTTGTGAAGCATGATTTGGCCCTGTGCTGGCTCTGCTTTGTTAGAGATCCCTTTTATGTTGTGATTCCTACTCTCCTGGCTTGGCTCTGCTGTAGGGTGAGGATTTGGGGCAATGGGGGCAATATTCAACATTCCCACCATAGATGGCTTTTTAAAGCTGAGCTTCCCTGGACGCACCAATGCCTCTTCCCAAAATGGACTTAGTGCTTTTATTCTTTAACATGGCCTAGCTGTTTAATTATTTTTTGGACTACTTTGGTGCAGCACTAAGTGATTTCCCTAAAGCTGCCCCAGCACCCCTGAGCATTGATTTTGCCGTGGCTTAAGCGAGCGTGGGGCCGATTTAATATTTAACTCCCGGCGTGTGACTGCGCCAGCCAGTCCTCCTGCAACACAGATTCCCAAAAAAAGTAAATAACCAATTTGAACCCCGGGTAAATATTCCTCTGGTGGGAGCTGTGCTGTGCGTCAGCCTTCTCCGAGAGCACTGCCGTTGCCTTTGGTAACGCTCCCGTGGTTTTACACCAAAGTCAGGACCTCGAGCATCCTTTGTTTTCTTCCGTCGGGATAACATAATAAAGTATTACCTGGTGCTGGCAGCAGGGCTTGTAATGTGTGCTGTAAGCACGGAGCAGAGCTTACACGGGGTGTTATTGCTCAGCCTGGCTGCAGAGGACATTTATTCCTTATTAATCACGCTGACGGGGAGAGCTGCCTGCGTCTGCGGCCCTGGGAGTGCTGCACAAACATTTCTGCATGCCTTGGAGCTGGGTCATTATTACCCCTCTTGTCCACTCAGTTTCTTGGCTGAGGGAGGAGCTGTGGGCTCTGTGGGGGCACAGTTTGGGCTGAAAGCTCCCTGTGATGCCTGGCACAGCAGCTGGGATGGTGTTCTCCAGGAGAAAGGCTGGAGGGACCCCCGTGTTGTTGGGCTAAACCCCATCCAAGGGAGGGTTAGGTTGGATATCAGGGAAAGGTTCTTCCTCCAGAGGGTGCTGGGCACTGCCCAGGCTCCCCAGGGAATGGGCACAGCCCCAAAGCTGCCAGAGCTCCAGGAGTGTTTGGACAAATCTCCCAGGGTGGGACTGTTGGGGTGTCTCTGCAGGGCCAGGGGTTGGTCTCGATGATCCTTTTGAGTCCCTTCCAACTCAGGACACTCCACGATTCTGTGGCTCTGTGGGGTCTGTCCCCTTGAGTGGCTGCTGATGCCACATTCGCTGTGCCGGGATGGGATGGAGTGGGATGCCGCTCCCGTTCCCTTCCTCTGGCACCCGAGATGTGCTGTGCTTTGATGCCAACCCATCCAAACTCCTCCCAGCCCCATTCCTGGCAGAGCTGAGGGCTGGTGGGTGCCCGGGCCGGCGGGGCTGTGCCCTGGGCACGGCTCCAACACGTGTCTGGGCATCCCGGGCCAGCGGCTGGGCTCGGCACACGCCGCTGAGGCAGCGTCTCCTGCCGCCGCACTTGCCTTTCAAATAAAAGCAGCTAATTAACATTATTCTTTAATTATTGCCTTTATCAACAAGGGGTCTGGTTTATACCAGCAGGATAGTCGCTTTCCTTTCCACTACCCAAGCGAATGCTTCAATTCCTGTTGCTTTTGAAATGAATTTGATGTCATCTGCCCATTGTCACTTAATGGGGACACTTGGGTAATGATTGCGCGCTCCAGCCCTGTTAGCAGCACTGCGAGCGTGTAATTTAGCCCCTTAGGCAACGGTACTTTTGAAATCTCTGGATAGTTTTGAACTCTCTGTTCTTAATTAAATATGCAATTTTTCACGGTAACCAGGTTAATTCTTTTGTGTTGTGTTGTAATACTGTTAGGAATTTTCATAGTTCTTATTAAACATTATTCAGGCATTGTGAATTCCATAATTAAAAAAAATGAAAAGAACAAAGCTTGATTCACTTCTTTCTTTTCCCTGGTTAATTTATCAAATGAATTTTGCAAATTTTTCTTTTTCTCCCCAGACAGCGTGCCAAGTGTTTTAAAGGGGAAGGATTTAATTGCTCTGTAGGGATTGGTTGGTTATGAAGGATTTGGCTGTTTGATTAGTAAACCCTATTGGGAATGGTTTAATGCTCCATGATCTTAAAAATTGTCTGATTGTGAGGCTCTCCAAGGATGTTTTCTCTCTTTCTTATGTACGGCAAAGGCTTTGCACAAGTGTGATTATGAGATGGGGAGGAGGGAGCCGAGGTCAGAGCTGGGTGAGCTGGGCTGCCCCGGCCAGCAGGAGGAGGAGGATGATGGTGAGGCCAACCAGCAGTTATTCCTGTGTATCCCTGCAGATTGTGGGAATGGATCCCTGGCTGGGCCAGGATGGGGCTGCTCTGGGCTGGATCCATCACTCAATTCCTCCTTCAAGACTTGCTGCCCGTTTTACCTTGTAATATAATGGAGTTTTATGGAATAGCTGGTTTATTGAGAGGCCAAACCCTGCTGTGGGCTGTCTGTGTCTGAGTCACTCTGATATCCCTGGGAACATCCCTGGAAGGATGCTGGTGTGGCTGGAGGCACCCATGCAGGCTGGCCATGCACGGGGAGGGGTGTGGGGATGCAGCTGTGGGGGTTTGATCCAGGTACCCCAAAGGAGGGAGATCCCACCTGCTCTGACTGTGGAGCCTGGGAATTGTCCAGCCAGGAGTCTTTATCCAGGCAGGCTTTCAAAAAGGATAAAATCACTCAGTTTCTGCTGGTTTTCTGGTCCTCTTTGGAGCCAGAATTGATGGAGGGGATATCTGTGCACTGATATTTGGACTGCAGGAATGGGCTGTGACTCCCGTGTGCCAGGAAGGGCACAGTGCTCCAAAATCCCTGTGGGAAAGATCCTGGGCTTCCTTTCCAGAATGTCCAGGAGCATCCCTGTGAGCACTGCCAGTGGTGTTCTCTGTTGTTTTTAAAGCCCTTTTGGCTTTAATATAGAGAAAAAAAGGTCAGCATTTGGTGTTTTTAGCCATATGGTGCCAGCTGGGCTCCCCCTGATGTTGTGGGGTGAAGGATGATGGGGCCTCACTAATAAATAACAGAACAACAGCGTGGTGCTGACACCCAGTGGGATTTTGGGGGGAGCAGGAGGGGTTTTGCCTCCTGCCTGGAGCATCCCTGGGAGGTGCCTCTGTCTGGGAGCTGCAGCCCAGCCAGGATCGATCGTGGCCAGTCTGAGGGGGCTCCCCAGGGGTTATTTGGGCTTTAAGGAGAGGTCAGAGAGTCATTACACTTATAAATATATTACAATTTAAGAGAAGAGCTGTCATTATCTTTGAACTTGGTTTATGTGGCGCCCATTTTTCCCCGTTCTGATTCCAGCCAGGAGGATCAACCAGGCTGGGGCAGCACCTGGACAGCTGGGGGGAGGAAATGAAGGATTCAGCAGTTCTGGGCAGGGGGGCTTTGCCTCAAAAAGCTTCGAAATATTAAAACTGCTGCTTTCCCCCCAAACTTGGAGAAAGATGTTAGTTTGAGGTTTGGGGATCCAAGTGATGCTGTCAGATCCAAGTGATGCTGGGTTGTAATCTGTATCAGAGCTGGGGTTTCTCTCCATCATCATCTTTTGGGTGTTTTTGGGAAGGGGCAAGTCAGCAGCACGTGGGTGCCCTGGTGGGAACGTCACCAACCCACAGAGAGAAATCCAAGATGCCACCAAAGCAGTGGCATCACCCCATGGCAATGCCTTCATCGTTGAGTTGAGCAGCGCTGGCAGGGATGCCAATGGGGCTTAAAAATAAGGATTTAAATCAAAATAAATCCCAGTTCTTCCCTCAGTTTTCCTGTTCCTCGTGCCTGAGTGAGGCACTGAACGAGCAACGCTGGGCTGTGGCTGAAGCAGGGACACAAACCATTTGCTCTGGCGGTGACACGGGGTTGGAGCAGAGACCAACAGGACTGAGGGGTTCCACTCCCCACAGGGCTGTGCTGAAGCCAGAAAGTCACTTAAAAACAAAGAAAAAAACCGACAAAAAAAAAAAAAAAGTCTAGACATTTGCAAGGCGAAGGCGAGCAGATGCCAGTAATGTATTCCCAGGCATGACACAGAGTGGCAGCATGTCATGAACTGTGTCCCCAGGGACCCCTGGGTCTGTGATATTGGCTTTAACCCCCACCGGCTCCGGTCGGGGCGTAAATTCATCAGGCTTACGGGTATTGCTCTTGGACTACTGAATAATTTACAGTTGCAGAGCCCAGCCAGGTTCAGGTCATCGGGGTTCATGGGTTAATAACAGGTTTGGTTTTTGTTGTCAGCATCTGCCTTGATAACATATGAAAGAATCCTATTCTGTTGATTAGATTTTGAAATGGATCAATTTTTAATCAGCAGAACATCTGACTCACTCAATAAGGGGAGCGTGGTGGAGACAGGACCAGGGGCTCGTTATTTACAGGATTGTTTGTTTTTACTAATACGCAAATCCTCGCTGGGGCTGGAGCCTCCCCCCTGCCTTCCCTCACCCTGGCTCCCCCAAAATAAATCGCTGGGATTATCTGCAGCCTCGTGCCAGGTATTTGATCCATCTACTGATTGGGTGGGAAATCCATGAGCTGCTGCTCAGGGCACGCTGAGGCTTTGATTTAACTATCTTGTTATTGATGGAAAACATTTACTCACCACTCACCAAGTCGTAGAAAATTTTACATTTTGGGGGTGATTCATTCAGCTCTTCCTGTGTGGAGCTCCCCTCCCTAAGGACTACCAGGATGAGCTGGGAGAGCAGGGAATAAAGCCTGGTGGGATGCAGAAATATCCTGGTCAAATTCCTGCCTGTGAGCAAAGTGTCTGAGGGAATAACTTCTGATTTCATCATTCAAAACAGCTGGATCCCCATGGGAAGTTAAATACTGAGTGGGGGATATGGGCAAAAGCTTTACTTATTTATTTTCTGAATTATTTGGTTTTGATTCTTGGGAAAAAAAAAATCCAAAGTTGATTTATTTAATTTCAACCCAAAGTTGATGTATTTCATTACATCTTGATAAACTGCACAGGTTTCTTATATAAAGACATTCATGAAGTAAGTACTGTTTTTTTAGTAATGAATTAGTGTTTTTTTAATGGAATCCACTGGGTCAAAATTTTGGCTTGAACCCAGTCAAGTGGTTAACAACCACCATCACAGAACTCCCTGAAAATCAAATTCTGGGGTTTTTTTAATAGCAGCAAAGGTAAAAGTCTCATGAGTGTAACTTTGGGAAGGGTGTCAGCGGGGTACAATGGCTCTGTGGGGGCTGGCTGGGGACTCTCTGTCACTGGCAGATATTGATATAGATAAGAACTCATTGGGATGATAATTTGCATGGGTTTGCCCTGGGCCCTTTGGGATTTTACTTTTAAAACTTGTGCCTCCTGGCAGTCTCCTTAACCTAAATATTCTCCCTTGGATCACTTAAGATCATGGCTGCCAGGGAGGAATTGCTCCTGGTAGATTTTTTGCTTTTCCTCATTTCTTCCTCAAAAATGTGTCCTCTTCTTAAAAATTTGGTGCATTTCTGAATTTATAGACACAGGTTTTTTGTTGATTCGATGAGGTGGTGACTTAAGCATTGGGAGAAGTGCGCTGAGGGGATGGATTTCCTGATCCCTTTGGATGCCACAGCCTATTCCAGCTCCCAGCTGAGCACCCATGTGCTCTGTGTTTGCTGACCTTTGGTCACAAGCGAGGTTTCCTCTGGAGCTTTGCAGTGCCTGGTGTTATTACAACCCTATAATCCCAAGGGCTCATTCCTAGAACCTGGAAATAACTCTGCAGGTAATGGGTGTTTGCTCTCAGCAGACACAGGTGATGTATCAGCCTCTCCTAAGATCATTAGCACTGTGAGGAGGTTAAATATGCAGATTTTATCACCCCTGGCAGGTTTATTTGCAGGAGAGCGATGGGTGTCACAAGCTCAGGACTTCCAAATTAAATTTATTTTAGTGATGGAAAATGTGCTTCTTCTCTTGAGCATCTGCTGGTTATTTTCTGACAGAAAACAGAAGAAAACCAGCTTTGCAAAGAGTAGAGGGGCTCCTGGGCTGG
Organism: Certhia americana; assembly: GCA_018697195.1. Classification (NCBI taxonomy): domain Eukaryota; kingdom Metazoa; phylum Chordata; class Aves; order Passeriformes; family Certhiidae; genus Certhia; species Certhia americana. The sequence continues at coordinate 2,321,176 of CM031871.1, forward strand.
TTTTTATTAAAAAGTGTCGATGGGGATGATGGGGTTTAGTGCCTGGTTTGGGTGGTGAGAGTTGCTCTGGGGACTTGCCCAGTTCTTGGTTCCTCTGGTAAATTATTAACTGCAAAAATTGTCCTTGTGTTTAGCAGCTGAGTAAATGTATTTCTGATGAGTGCCTGGGCTTTAATGTCATTGCTCTGGACAGAATTGACCCAAAAGAGCTCCAGGGCTGGTTCTGCTGCCCTGTGGGAGCTGGGTCTGGGAGCAAACAGCACAGGAAGGGCTGGAAATGGGACTTTGGTGCTTCCTTTGCACCTTGAGGCCATGCAAGGGGGTTGCTCCTCTGCAGCTCAGGGATTTTTTCCAAGGTTCCCATCCCTGGAAATTTTCAAGACCAGATTATACAGGGCTTGGAGCAAACTGGGATAGTGGAAGGTCCCCGTGCTCATGGCAGGGGGAGGAAAGAGATGATGTTCAAGGTCCCTTTCAACCCAAAGCATTTTTTATTCTATGATTCATTTTCGATGCATGAATTTGTACCCCAGCCCGTCCCAGGTACAACCCCATGTGTCATCCCAAAGCTGCATGGATTTGATCCAGAGTTACCAAGACCTGCAAACCATCCTCTCCTCTTGCCTCCTTGATTTTCTGAGCCATTCAGCCAAGTATGATGCTGCAATAATTTTGGGCACCACAGGGTATTTGGACTCATTAGGTCTCGCTGTGGGGACCATACAAATTTCCCTTTTGACAGCAGTGGTCTTCTCTGCCCATCCCTTCCTTTATTGAAGAATCCCCTTCCCACCAGGATGCATAACCTGAGCCTGGAAGGGTTTCTGCCTTTCGGTCTTTTTTTAGGCTAATAATTAAACCATAATGACAGAGCCCAGCATCTCTTTATTTAAGGAGCAGATGGAGTGTTCTGGGTATTAGCACGGCCCTGGCTCCCACAGTGCCAGCAGCTCCTGGAGCTCCAGTTTGGGATGAGCCCCCCAAGGACTGTGTTATTGGGTGGGCAGCGGGTGGGATGTCAAAATTACAAGGGCGTCGTTAGGTAGGGGTGAGCTGAGATGCTTTTCCTGTCCCTCTTTCCTATCCCATGGCTGAATCCCAGGAAGCTGCTTCAAAAAGCACTTTTGGACTGCTGAGTTGGCACTCCTGGCACGTCATGGGCTGAGCTCTTCCTCCATCCCACCCCCATGAGCGATCCGAGGCGCCGCGGCCGTTACGGTTACAGCCGGAGTGGGGCTTTTTTGGTGACACACATTTTAATGGATAATCCCAGGCTGCCACTTCCAAAAGCTATAAAAGGACGGAGCGCAGGCTTTGGCTGCTGAGCTGGCCCAGAACTCATTGCTCCCTCCTCACCATTGTGATGTGGAGCTGCAGGGAGGATTTTGGAGCTGCCAATGCCATCCTGGAGGGTCCAGATCCATCCCCAGCAAATCCCTGTCATTCCCCATTTTGTCTCCACCCAGCATTACCATCTAGCCACGGTGCCGTGCACCTCCCACCCTGATTTCTCATTGAAACACTTTCTTTTTATTTTTTTCCCTAAGCAGCCACAATTGATAATTTAACTCCGTATAAAGCAACCTTCCAGCTTTTTCTTTCTTAAAGGCCAAAACATTGATGTTGTGTGAAATGGGAGCTTTGAGGAGGCTTTGTATGGAACTTAGCTTCCTGAAAAATTTATTTACTGCGACTGTGATCCGCAGGAGTGAATTGATGTTTATCTATAGTAGTTCTTGCCAGAAAAAAAATGCATAACTGCACTTTCTTGGGAAGCCTTGAAAGGCCTTTTAAATAAGTGTCTAATAGTAGGCTCTCAATAGCAAACAGCCAGCTTGATAGACAGTGTACAGTATATTATTAACTATAAGCAGGCTTAATCTTTTCCTCATGTTTTAGAGAATGCTTTATAACCTTGTGGCCAAAGAATTCATGATCACCAGGTATTTGAAGCTAAGCAAAAATTATACTGGCTGTAACTGCCAGGGGATCGATAGTGCTGGGAAAGGCGGGAGGCAGTGAGCTGCTGCTGCAGCCGTGCCCTGGAGCTGCTGTTCCTGGCCACTCCTGGCTGTCTCCATGGGGTTTAGGTGACACGTGTGTCATGTGGAAGGTTCCCCAGGGAGGGATGCTCCTGGGGAGGGTGTTGTTTGGTTTTTCTCTTCACAGGGGATGGGGTTCCTGGCATTGCGTTGCTTTGGGCAGGTCCCAGCTCAGTGGTGGAATTGAGTTGGTGGGATCATTAAAGTTGGGAAAGATCTCTAAGATCATCAAGTCCAACCATTAGCCCAGCACTGCCATGATCACCACTAAACCATGTCCCCAGGTGCCACACATTTTGAATGGTTCCAAGGATGGTGATTTCACCCCAGTATCTGACCACCCTTGGAGCGAAAGAACTTTCCTGAATGTCCAATGTGAACCTCCCCTAGCACAGCTCGAGGCTGTTCCCTCTTGTCCCTTGTCCCCTGGCAGCAGAACTTGACCCCCCTCCAGTTGCACCCTCATGTCAGGGAGTTGTGGAGAGCCAAAATGTCCCCCATGAGCCTCCTTTTTTGGCCCCATGTTGTGGTGCCCTCCTTCGCTGTCCTCAGCTCCTCCTGCCCATGCTGTTGGATCCTGGGAGCTCTGGCCAGGAGTCAGGGAATCAATAGATGGTTAAGGTGATAAGTGGCTTTGCTAAAAACCAATTTTGCAAGAGGAGTTTGCGAAGAGGTCAGTGGAGAGGATCTGCATCTGCACTCGCTGCAGACCAGAGTTCGACCTGAATTAACCTGAGAAATACCCTCGGTGCAGAACACGGCCACTCTCCTCTTGCTTCTGTGATTCCATGTGGATCCTGTGGAAGGGTGAGCCTGAGGAATGTCTCCTTCCTCCAGGCAGAGCATTTGGGTGAGGTGAATGTGCCTGAAGGCAATAGAAAATTAAACAAGCAGAGTTTGCTCAGCTGATAGCTTCTCGATGATCTCGGAGCCAGGGCTGTGCTGGAATTCTGGGGGCAGTATTTACATATGGATGAAGTGCTCCTGAATAGCTCCTCCAGTGTGGCTGGTCTAAGCAGGCTTTTCTCTAATCTCCACCATGGCTGGATGCTGCTTCCAGCTGTATTTTCTCTAGAACAAACTCATTAATTGCACCCACTGTTAAGAAGATCCCGGTTTCAGGGTGCTTATTGCTTTTGGCACAGCTCGGTGGCACTGCTGTGACTGTGCCGCCTCCTGGCACCAAGCATGAGTGTCCAAGGTCTACATGCCACCATGTGGACCCCAACTCTGTGTTACTGTAAGAGATGGATCAGGGAGGAATGAGCAGAAATGGGGAGGAATAGATCTTCAGGATGTTCCATCAAAGTGCTCCCAACCACCAACAGCTCCTATGTGGATTTTCTGTGGGCAGAGTATTGGGTTGTTTTTAGACTTTCTGACATTTCTCAAGCTTGACTCATCTATTCCCACCTGTAAGACCAGGAATATCCCCCAAACTCCATCCTCAAATGTTGGACACTGAGGCTGATGGCAGAATGAGCCAGCACCAGCATCCCCTCTCCCCTTGGGCAATGATTCTTTATTTTCCCTGCTTTTTCCCATTTATCGGGTGGAATTCCCCCTTGGCTGGTGACCCCAGAAGGAGCATAGTGGGATGCTCATGCCTTGCAGTTGAGCTTTGCTTTCAATCCATTACTTATTACTCCATCTCTTGCCTGCACAGCCAGTGTTTGGATGCTGTGGCTGAAACCACCTTGTTATTTTATCTTTTTTTAATCATCACGGGGAGGCTGTTTCTGGATGTTGATTGACGGAAACATCTTATCTCCTCTAGTCAAAGTGTCTCCTCTTTGCGTGGTAATGAAAGAGTTTGACACTTTGACACGAGTGTCAAACACTTTCCTGAAGATGCAAACAGTGCAGGCTTTGATCTAGGTGCAAACTGGTTTTATTACAACAAACAGATCCCCCCTTTCATCCAGAAAGGGAGATAAGGGGTTTCAATTGGTGCTAAGTAGCAGCTGCTCTTAAGGGTTTTAAAAATAAAAATAAGAAAAAATACAATAATGGAATAGTGGAGCTGTTATGTCATGTTATAAACTAGTCCTGGTGCTGTGCAGTGAAGTAAAGTGGGTGTAAAGCCAACAGTGGGAATGATAAATGGGAGAGAATCCTCCTAAAATAAAACCACAGAAATTTCCTCTTTTGGGAGATATTTGGATTTGTTTTTCCCCAGTATTTCCATCTTCAGAAATGCCTTTTCTGGAGAAAATTTGTTCTGTTTTTCCTAAAAGCGATGGAGTTTTGTGAAAATCACTTCTGTTACTAGTTTGGGGATTTTTTTAAGGCAGAGGGAGGCAGTCAGCCCTTTTGGGTGCTCTGGGCTTTGGTGCCTTCACTGGGACGCTGGGTCCTGTCCCATGGTCTCATCCAGGACAGCTCCAGTGGGACTGTGGTGGGATCTGAGGGTTTCCCTGCTTTCCCATCCATACTTTCTCTGAGAATGGGATGTGGCTTTGCCTTCTTTCCCTTCCAATTTTCACCTGTAATTCATTATAGGTTGATATTTATTATATTATCCCCCGGCCAAGCCTGGAGGTATTTTAAGCCCTGGTGGGAGTCTGGAGGGAGGAATCCCAAACACACCCACAGGCTGACAAAATTCTCAGTCATGAGCTTTTCTGTTTCAGTAGATAACTTTAAGTAGAAATGAGTAAAATTCCTTCCTGGCATCACTCTGCCGGTGTTAGGCTGGACCATGCCTGGATTTGGCCCAAGTTTATCTAATTAAATGCAGCAGCACCTTCTCTCTCTTTTGAGTCTTCAGCTTGGGCACAAATGCCCTGTGAGCAGCTGAAGAGAATTGGTGTGATGTGTGGAAATTGTTAAGTTACAGTAAATCCTGAGGTTTACGTGTGGATTTTCCCTTCCCTCTCTCCTGTATGGACATGAGCGGGGTCAGCTTGGGAACTGCCTTCAGCCTTCTGAATTAGGGAGTTTTCCTTTTAACTGTTTTCTTAGAAAAATCTTTTCCCTTTGAATATCTTGGATGAGATGATTGTTGTTGGTCAATTCCAGCTGACCCATCCCCATCTCCCATGCCTGTTGTTGCCCCACTCCAGGCACTGGTGCAGCAGGCACAGCCTGGCACTGGGCGTGGGATGTCCCTTATGGCACCATGGGTCCATATCCCCTCTCCTAAAGGGACTGAGAAGCTCATCCTGGGATGAGAGCTCTGGGGACAGTGCTCTCTGTGCTCATCACACCCCATCCCTGGCTTGGATCTATCCTGTCTCCATTGACAGTCACTGTGGAATTCCCTCCATGGGTTGATTCCTGTTGGGTTGGATACCTGGCACTGGTGACCACAGTGAGGTGTTGGCCCTGCCCTGCCCTTGGGCATTGCTCCCTGAGATGTCTCAGCCCAAATCCAGGGGATGAGGAAGCATTGGGGTGGTCACATGTGGGCATAAGTGTTTAATTTAGTGCCTCCTTAATTAGACCAACAATTCCTGCTCCTTGCCCTCCTCCCTAGCTGCTCCATGCCAAGGGGGCTGGGGCACAGCAAAATCCGCCACAGGAGATGCTGGATGGGGATGTGACAGAGGATTTGGGGCTTAATTTTAGCCAGAACATATGGCTCTTTTTTAGATGCTTCTCAAGTCAAGTCATGGAGGCTTTGCTGTAGTCAAGGAAAGGCAAAAAAACCCCCCAAAACTGGAAAGGTGATGCGGTTTACATGGAATCTCTCCACAGCTGGAGCTGGGGAATTTAATGGGAGGGAGCTATTCTGCATTGCCCAGCCTGTGCCAGAGATTAAAACTCACATTTCATTTTTATACACTGTGGTTAATCCAATAATGATTCCATGTTCCAAACGGCAATAATATCTTTCAGCATAGTTAATCAGAAGAGACTTAATGCTGTCACTATTTATTAACCTTTGTTGAAAAGCAAGAAGTTTTCCTACTAATCTGTGATTGTTGCTCTTGTCAGGCTCTGTCAAGTGCAAACCAGATTTGGCATTTGTTCCGGCGGGGAGGATGCTGCTGCCTTCCCTGCTGGCTGCTGCATCCAACCCCCGTGCAGGGACCTGCTCCCCTCAGCTGCTTGAGGATTCTCTGGGTGCTGGAAGCTTTGGATCCAGCCAGGTTGCTCCCCTTTGTCTCTCTGCCTCTGTCCCTGCATCTTCCAGAGGTTTTCCAGCCTCCAGCCATGCAGATCGTGGTGTTTGGGCTGAAGAGCCAGCTTGTGTCCTCCTCCGAGTTATGTTATGGCTGCCTGGGACATATTCCTGCATCCAGGCTTCCCCAGCTTGGGGATGTTTGGATCAAAAAGGCAGCTGTACCCCACCTCAGGGTTATTTTTCATCTGCCTGGGCCATTTTTTTATGTTTTAGCACAGGACAACCTATCCTAGGGCTGTTGGAGCCAGCAGGCTCCCGGGGTGGGGAGATGCTCTGGGGCTGGGTGGCACTGGAACAGTGACCTCGGTCTCTGATGGTTTGTAGGGGTTAAGTGACTTCCAGCAGCTTCCCAAAAGCTCTGGGAATTCCCCCATCCATTTTCCCCATCCCTGCTGGGGGGAAGAAGATGTTGCTGGGCAGATCAAGGGGTTAAGAAGGATTTTGAAAGGAGCCTTTGGCATGAGCTGAGCCGAGGCAGTGGATGTGGCTTGTCCCTCACATCCAAAAAGGCGTCCCTGTGTGATCCTAGTCCCTGGCAGAGGCAGGTGGGATGCTGCCCTTGGAATCAGAGCCCTGGGCTGGCATTGCCCGGGACAGTGGCTCTGCAGCACCAGGAGCTGATGGTTTTGGGGAATGTGTGGTGTTTGAAGCTCCATGCTGATGAAAGGTCAGTGCATGAAGGAATCTCAGCCTTCGATGTTCTCCCATTTGGCTCCTGTTGCAGGGAGGCCGGGGCTGGAATTGGCTCGTAGGAGCACCTGGGATTAATGAGCCAGCTTGGTGCCGCGCAGCAATCGATGCTTCCTGCATTAATTGCGCCGTGTTCGAGCTTCGGCTTTTTATTCTGAGTTATGGAGTTACAGGGAGAGATGTCTCTCTTCAGCACAGCCCTGGATCCCACAGGAAAAGGGCCCTTTTCCCAACATCAGTCCTGCCACAGTGCGGGTGGCACATCCTCGCTGCGGGGCGGGGATGCCCAGCACTGGATGAGGTGGGAAAACCAAAAACCAGGATGAAAATAAACCCCAATTCTCTGCTTCCCTCCCTTCAGCCAAATAGATGGATGGTGATGGTCAGGCTGGAGGGGGGAAAGCCACCAGCAGCCAGCCACCTGTGGGTCCAGCTCTGATCTGCACTGGGAGATGGATGGAGGGATGGGTGGGCAGGAGAGGTCAGCTCTCCACGAAAGGCTGGCATCTCCTGGCAAGTGGGTTTGCAGCAGCTTTCACATTTATTTACGCATTAATTGCCACTTAATTGCAAATTATTTTTATTTACTTGCAATTATTTCTGATTTCTGTAACTGAGCATTCATGTGGATGGAGAGCAAAGTCTCCCAGCCCCTTGAGGCTTTGGGAGCTGTTCTGGAACAGCAGTTGTTGCTGGTATTTCTTATTTTTAGGGTGGACTAACATCGAGCACTCTTCTGATCCTCTTGATCACTTGAACAGGTGCAGTTATTTTACACACAGCTCCAAACAATCCCACTTTGCTAATATCATTGAAGCCAAAACATGGTATTTGTATTTTTAGCAAATAGTTCATTCTGGTATTGATTTACGTGTAATGTGGTCCTTGCATGAATAACTACCATAAATCTGGAAGCATTTATTAACCCAAATAGCTGCAAACTCAGTCAAATCCTGTGTGTGTAGGACACAATTACAGAGCTGAAACTGCAAAGTAAAAGAGCAAAACATAAACCTTATTTTTCTGTGACCAGCCCAGAGTTTCTGCCAGCTGGTCCATTGATCCATGATAAGAGGCAAGGGTTTAGATAATTTGGCAAAATGAAAAAGTAGGGAATAAATAACAATAAGTGGGATTTCTGATGTGGCCTGTCGATATTTGGGATGGTGCCTGGCTCTGCCTTCCCTGCCTAGCTGGAGAAATTAACTTTTGAACTCATCGACTCCAGTCTTTTTCTCCTGACTCCGTCCCTTGTGCTGATGGGCTGCAGGGACAGGCACTTGTTTGTTATCCAATTGATACTGAGCCCAGCAAAGCTGGGCTTTGTGGAGCCAGGGCTTACAAAAATAGTGTAAATCTTGTTTGGTATTTGTGAAACAGGGATCATATTAATAAAGCCTCCAAACCCTTACTGGTGCCGTGTGCCAGACGTGTAGGGCTGGAGTTGGGAGGGCTGGAGGGTTTCTGGTTCTAAATTTAGCCATTTAAAAGAAGATTATGGACTATGCACTTGGGACTTTTAAAAAGGCTTTCACAATAACTCTTGAAAGCTTGATGCCTTTAATCCTAAACTTTAATTTAAAATAAAGAAATCTTTTCTACTCGCCTCTCTCCCTTCCTCCATCCTGCTCTTCCAGGATGAGGTTCTTCCCAGCTTGCTTACGGAGCAAAGATGTGTTCAGCTCTTTTAATTTCACATGAAGATATTTATTTTTTAATAGAAAAAAAATCAAGTCGACACTCGAGAGTATACACAGCAGTTTACCGCGATAGGAGGAATTAATCAGTCTATAAAGTTCAAAATGTACAAAGAGGGAAGAAAAAAAAAAACACCCCGACTGATCAAACACGAGGCTCTTCTCTGAGATGTGGAGATAAAAGCCTTTTCCTCCGCCAGCTCCTCCACTATTGGCAGCCAGTGGGATCAAGATTATTTTTTTTTGTTGTTGTTATGGAAAGCTCGAGATAATTAATGTTGTTGAAAGAGGACCGTTGGGTTGGCGTCTCGCAGGCTGGCCCCCAGTCTGGCATCTCGGGAAGCAGCAGCGAGCCGGGGCGGGGGGAGATGTGAGGGAAATGTCCCCCACTGAGGGAGCTGCCAATTTAACGGAGCAATAAATAATATCGAGAGATTAAAAAGAACATTTAAAAGGGGCTGCGGCGCTGCCGGTGCCGCCGAGCCTCTTCCCTGCCTCCGTGCGATCCGGAGCATCCTCGGGGTGTAGCTCCCCTGGATGCTCTTGCAGGGATGAATCCCTGTGGTCTCCTGGGTGCTGGGAGCTGGAGGCAGAGCCCTGTGCCTGCTCTGGGGATCGATGGATGGATGGTCACCCAGGCTGCCTGTGCAGCTCCTCTGTCACAGCCCTGACAGCGCCAGATCAGGATGCGAGCGAGCAGCTCGTCCATCGAGCGCTCTTTAAGAAGCGGGATGAATTAATTACCACCATTAACGACCGGGGAGAGACTTTAGGAAGCTTCAGCTGGTGGTTCAGAGGCTTGAGCTGGGAGAGAAATTGAGTAGGTGGCGCCTTACGGTGCTCCGGTGTTGGTGTTTCTGTTCTAAGTCCAGGGTGATGTGGTCCAGGGTCTCCATCCACGCTGAGACCAACCCAAATTTGTAGGGTTGGATGCAGATCTGGCATGGGAAATTCCTGCCTAGCAGTGAGGGCATTTAGAGATATCTTTTCCCTGATCCTTTGGTCCTGCATCCCCAAACCTTCCAACACCCCTGACTGAGTATCCTCGTGGGATGGTGCACCCGTTGGCTGGGATGGGCTGGTCAATGTCCCCCCATCTTCATGAGAGTAACCAAAATCTGTAGGATGTGAAGGGTCCTTAAAGATCTGCCAGGAACTTTTACCTGGGGAAAAGATGTCTAGATGCCCGCATTCCTAATGAATGGAATCCCTGGGTCCCACATCAGCAGACCTTCCTCCAACACCCCAAGCCTCATGGAATGATGTATGATCCATGGGCTGGGGTGATCCCCAAATATCCCAAGTGCACCAGGGCTGCATTAACATCATTACAACGCTGTGGTCACAGCTGGATTTGCCCTATCCAGGTAGGGATTTTGTTAATTTTCTCAAGATTGTGTTAATCATGATGATTTTTCAATGGCTTTGAGGGTCTTTTTGCTCTTTCCCAGCCCCCTGTGAAGGAGCTGAGGTGGCACAGCTGATCATTCCGTCCTCCTCCACCATTCCTACCCCAGTTATTTATTATGCAGCATCACCAGGATTGCTCTCAGACAAGACTTGTCAGCTATAAAAGATACTGGCAAATTTTATTAGTTGACAGAAGGGTGGTTTTTTTTTTTTCTCCCTCCTGAAAATATTAAAAAGTCATTTTAGTTTAGAAACCTAATTTTAATTTAGTTAGGTTTTAATTTAATTTAGTTTTTAAATTCATTTTCCGGCAGAACTCAATTTTTCAAGCGTAATTTGATGCCGTCAGTGGCCATAATGTTTAATGTCCTCCCTATAAATTGCGAGGATGGCTTTGAGATGATTTACAGGATTCAGGGGGATAAAGCCGTCTCCTGGCTCTGCATGTGGGAGAGGCTGGAGAGAAAATGCTTTTATTGTGGCAGCTGCAGCAGCCAGGGTGTTACCTACAGAAAAAAATGGGGGAAAACTCGGTTTTCCTCTTTTCTCAGCACTGCTTGGTGATGGATAGGAAGAGAGATGGCCCCTGTGCTGGGTGGGGATGCTCCAGGGATGTTCCTGGATCTGTGCTGAGATGAGGGGGAATCCCAGCCTGGGTGAAGAGTTTGGGACGGTGACATTACCCCCCAAATCCATCTGCTTTCCCAAAAATGAGTTGAACCATTTCTAGGCATGGATGGAGGGAAGTGGGAGGTTTAAATCAGGGCAGACCCTTGGAAAACACAGCGTAATTGAGTGAAATTCCCTCCCAATTTCATCCCTCGAAGCGTTGCATTTAATTACTGGATTAGAGGAGTCTTCAGACCATGTATTGAACATTATAAATGGGGATGAGATGATTCTGGGAATGGTTTAATGAAGCGGGGGAGATGGGTGAGGATGTCTGTGTGCACCTTTGGGTAGGGGCCACATCGATTTGGCAGAAGAGGAGAAACACTTCGGTGCTTTGGGGAGCGTGGCCATGGGGAGGGTTTGATTTTTCCTCTTGGTTTTGGCTCCTGTGTGGCAGCAGTTTGCTCTGGGGGATGTGCTGGCTCCTGGGAATTTATGATTTATGCCTGGTGGAATTTGTCTCCGTTTTTTCGATGATGAAGTGGCCAAGCTGTGTGTTCATAGTGAAGGGGGAGCATTGAGGAATCTCCCAGTGTGGATTTGGGAATTCAGGGATGTGTCTGCTGAGGGACAGGTGTTTTGGACAGGGCTTGGTGCCACTGTATCTTGTCTCATAATGAACTTTGGGGTTTGCCCCACACCTGAGATGTGTGGTTACTTCCAAACTCGGTGCTTCGGGAGCAGATGTGATCCTGGCTCACGCTGGACATGCTGCTCGTTGCTCCAAACCCATCTAGGCTGTGGAAAATCATGGAAGTTGCAGTCTTCTCCCAAAGACCACCAGTGGGAAGCAGAGGAGGGCTCTGTATTGTCTGTTCAGACCCCAGATCCATCAGCTTGTGCCAAGCATGTGTTTCCCTGAAAACCTGTGCTCCCAGGTCTCTGGCTGAGCACGGAACCTCCATCCTGTAGGATGCAGATGAAAGGGAAAATCCCATCTACATGGTGAGATGGACCAGAGAGATGCTGGGACCTCCACCCTTGGTGGTTTTCAGAGGTGACAGGGATGTGGCCTCAGGCAGAGGGTGGGGCAGGAGCCCTCTGGACACCCCCTGGTTGTGTATTGAGCAGGATGTGCTGCTGGCTCCCACCTGTCAGAGCAACCATGGTGAGCTCCATGGTGACCATCCCACTGTCCCATGTCATGTGCCAGCCCCTGTGCCTGGCTCCCTGCAGGGCTGAGGCTTGTGCTCCATGTCCATTGGATGGATCCAACATTGGATTCCTTTGGTTAATTTTAACTCAGTCACTGGTGATGTGTTTTAAGAGACACTCCAAAAATTTCCATGGAAGTGGGCCGGAGGAAAGCACCTTAAACAATTGTCCTTGATGGGGAGAGGGGATTGTGAGCACAGGGGATATGAGACACTGAAGAATCCCCATGGGGGCTGTCTGCTGTGTCCTGGACTGTGCCACCACCCACTACAGCTTCTCCTGGTGTCCCCACGCTGACTTTGGGGTCCTGCCTGGTCCTGGTTCCCCTCACCAAGGGGTCCCTCCCTGCGAATGCCTCCCCCACATCCCATCCCAAGGCTTCTGTGCCAGCACCAAAAGTGAAATCCCAATGCCCTGCTGAGGTGCCCTTCTCTCCCAGTCCCTCTCAGCGAGATGCCATCGCCGCCCGGCGTCCCCAGGGTTGTCATGGTTACTGACGCATGGGACCCCGGAGACCCGGCTGGGAATTAATGGCAGCCCGGGATAAAGGATTCCTGTCTGGGCCGAGTTGATGGATTACATTGATGTGCCATTTGTCATAGCGTAATTGTTCTGGCAAATGTAATACCCACTCGTATAAACATTGTGCTGCTTTGCTAATAAAACTGAAAATAGGAAGAGAAAGGATGATGCAGTGTTATGGTCAGGCAAAGAGACACTGCCTCTGCTCCATGCCCGCACTGGGGGCTTCTGCTGGACACCTGCCCCAGCCTGCCCTCTCCATCCATGGAAAATGGGCAGAGTGACCCTGAGATCCTCATGGAATGGGGGTGTGGCATCGTTTTGCCCATTACTGCTTTTGTCTGGGGGGGTCAGACACATTCTTCACCCCGCAGCTGGGCACCGAGAATCCCAAGGGTGCTGAGCCCATCCCTCCCCAGGTGAGAGGTAAATAAAGCTGTGGCACTTTTGGCATCTGAGGGGCTGTTATCACCTTGAGGGGGTTATAAATGGAAGGTTTATGGCATGGTGGGCACCTGTCCCCAGATGCCAGCCCCTGCCTTTGCTTCAGGAGCACCAGGGTCTGACACTGCCAGGAGCAGCTGGTGCCCAAATCCCCAGGTAGTTTTGCTTTCTGATTAATCAGCTCCTGGATTAGGAGCACAGCAGGGCTATCAGCTGGAGATGAATTGCTCATCCTCCTGCGAGCAGTTCCTGGTGCTGGAAAGGGGTTGGAAAGCCCCTCCAGCCACCCCTGCTCCTCAGCCAGGATTCTTGGTCACTGTGAGGATCACCATCCCTGCATGCACAGCTTGGCTGGCAGTCAGGTCATGACACTGTGCCCGTGTTTTGGAATTCAGGACCATCTCACCCATCCTCTCCCATTTTTTCTGCCATGAAAAGCGATGAATAACCCCCTTTCTTGCAGCTCCACAACCCCCTCCTAAATCCTTAAGTAGTTCTGCAGCATCATGCTTTACACACTCATCTCTCCAAATGTTTTGGAAGTTTCTGGTTGACCTGATTCATAGGAAAAAAAAAAAAAAAAAAAAAAAGATAAACACCCTTTCTGTGTTTGCAGTCATATGTAATTTTTATCTCTTGACCTTTAAACGTAAGCAGCAGTAAAATGAAGAACTATGGCAGTCATTTAACACCCTGCCTGTACTAACTGGTTTCTGCCTGTGAGCCGTGGTTTTAAATTGGCTAATGCAGAATACTTGCAGAGCTAATAATAATTCAGATTACTTCTGTCAGCTATTCCGGTTTCATGGGTAATTTAGTAGTTGAATAAATTTTTAAAAAAATTCATTCGTTCCCATGCACTGTTATGAATCAGTAGATGGTTTACCATTGGCAGCAGTAACTGTAAGAAGATTTAAATTGCTACTGAAAAGGATTTGAGTGAAGGTAATGTTTTATAATGTTCTAAGCCATATGCACTACTTTCAGGCCTCATCAGTTTTACATTGATTCCTAGTGAAGTGTTTAATTGCATCATGAATGCAATATAATTCAGTTCTTTTTGCTAATATGGTATATATCTCAAAGTGATATACAGCACTGACAGTGAAGACTCAGGGTTTTCTTAGGATTTTAAAAGATTCCTCTGTGTGTGTTTGCACGCGTGTGTGCACATCTGTGCGTGGCCAGGAGCGTTTTCCTTGGAAACCTCAGGGCTCTGGGTTGGGTGCTCAGTGCCGAGAGCTGCCAGCTCTCCAGGGCTGCCTGCGTGGGCATCAGCAGTTAGGGATTTCTGTATTTGAACATATTTACCTTTTATAAAAAACAGATTTTAAAATATAGAGGATGAGTATTGGAAGTTCAGCTCTGACTGCTCTGATGTTGGCTGGTTCTTGTTGGGCAGCTCAGCTCTGACCGTGGCACTCTTTTGGTTCTTCCCAGCGCTGCTCATGCCTGTGATGGGAGATGGAATCCCAGTCAGAGGCACAGGTGTGGTGCTGTCAGAGCCTTGTGGGCAGTGGATTAAAAACCCCCCAGTTTCACATTGATGTGAAGACAATTTGAATCATAGGAACTCTTGGGGATGTGGCAGGTGGCCAGCCGGCAGCAGGGAGATGTGTGCTGGTGCTGCACCTCTGGAAGCCCTCATCCCTACACAAAGCCCATTGCTGTCCCACTGCCAGGCTCCTGGAGCTGTGCAGGATGAACTTTGTGCCCCTTGGTGGCCCTGTGCTGGCCCTGGTGCCCTTCCCTCCCTCCCGATCCCTGCAGGGCAGGGACCTTCCCTGTCCCCCCAGCTCCCTTTTGCTGCTTCTGCTCATTACAATTTCATCAGTTAATTAAGGATTGGGCCCTGGTGTCATCCTGGTGGGAAAACTGAGGCAGGCTCAGTGCTGGCTGGGATTTTCCCATGGGAGAATGCCAGCTCTTGAGCGAGCATCCCCCATCCCTACCGATCTCCCTGCCTGCATTCTGCTGTCGGCTCAGTTTTAATTCCTAAATTTCCATGGCTTTCTGAGGTGAGGAACACCCAGTGCTACTGACGTGTCCCTGGGGGTGGCTGCTGCTGGCTGTGCCCCTGCTGCTTTTGCCTTCGGCAGTCTCGTGTTTTAGATGGAGTTACTCGTTCAGGATGCAGCATCCTTTAGTTTGGTTTGCCACCACGAGCAGGGAAATCCTGCCCTCGGCAGAGACTTCAGCTTGTCCCCATGGGGCTGGGGGAGGTTGGTGAGAGCAGGATCCAGCCTCAGATTTGGAATATTCCCACCGAAGGCTCCTCCTTGGCCGTGGTGCTGCCCACCGGGGCTGCGGGGGCCGGGATGCGTTCCTGCTTTGCAGCCTAATGCGATATCAAAGTCACTAACATGATTATGCTTATATATCATATTAGGGAAAATGAATACTAATTCAATACAAACTACTAATTCAGTAGAACAGAAAATTGCTGAGAGAATAGAAAATTGCTGAGCGTGCTGAAGCTGGGCATGGTTGGAAAGAGAGGCTCTGCCTCGCTCCGTGCTGGAGAGCTTTTCTGCAGCGGCAGTGGCACAGCTGGCCAGGGTGACACGGAGCATCCCGGGATGTGTCAGTGCCAGAGCTGAGCCAGAGAGTGGCTCTGGAGGTGGCTTTGCCATGGAGCTGGAGAGAGAAACCCTCCTTTGCTTTCAATCCAAAAACTTGTGGCCAACAGTTGGGAGATGTCAGCTGGGACCTGTGTGAGAAATGAAGCAGGAGAGCAGGAAAATGGCTCCAGGTGCTGGTGGGAAAGGGGAGAGGGAGTAAAGCTGCTGTGGGAGGGTGAACTCCTGATGGAGCTGGTGTTTTAAGTTGTTTGCTTTTCCCTAATGCATGGATCATATCTCATTCCTGACCTGGTCCTCAGCATGGACTTCTCAAGCTCCGAGGGGAACACCCCTGTCTTGGGGACACTGACTGAGCTTTTCCCCTCAATGTCAGCTTCATATTCCCACATCCTCCTCATAACATTTCTGCCCCATGACACTCCCTCTTGGTATCTCAGATGTGCTCCCCATTCCAGTTCCTGCTGCAAATTGGCCATGGAGTCTCCCACTCCTCGGGGCAGTTCCCAGCACTGTGGGACAGTTCCTCCCACTGGCACTGCCATCAGCTGGGGATTCAGGGAGTGTCAGGGACTCAGTGAGAGGCAGCTGCTGATTCAGGAACTACATATCAGGCTCTTGGTTTAATTGGCTTCTCCTTCAAATTATTAGTGCTTGTACAAGATTTCAGGCCATGATGCTTCCTGGAGCTGCGTGGCATTCCCAAGTTGTGGAGGCTGCCTTGGATCTCCATCCCTAGCCAGGACACTCAGCCCCATGGGGAAGGCACCCAAATGTCTTTGATTTACTTCTAAATCAGGAGCTTCATTGCAATTTAATGCATCTGCTATGGGTCCTCAGTGCCCAACCCTTCACATCCTCCCATCCCACATGGGCACCTCAGGACACGAGCATGCCTGGTTCTGGAAATGCCAGGTATTTACCCAGTTCAGAGAGAGCTGTAAGTGGCCCTCACAATGTCTCTGTACTAATATGGTAGGAGAGTCTTATTGTATTAGCAATTTCCCATCAGATCATGTCATATTAGTATTGTATTGTATTAGTATTTGTTTTCACTAATGTGATGTGAAAGTTGCTAATATGATAAGACTCCTGCATTGTATAGTGAAAACAAATATTAATATGATAGGATGGAAAATAGCTAATAAGAAACTAAGTTGCTAATCTGACGTGATGGATCTCCTAAAGGAATTGGTTGTAGCTTTCCTGTATTTTTCCAGGATCACCTTCAACCCTGCTCGGGTTGGGGGACGGGAAGGCAGTGGCACTGCTGTGTTGCACTGGTGGGTTTTAAAGGGATGAATCCACCTGGAAAGCAAGAAAAACTCCTTTGGGCTTAAATCCAAGCTTTCATTAGGCAGAAGGAAAAAATAATCACGTGTTTATGGGAAAGCCCTTGTCTGCTGGAAACCCAAGGGTCCTGGGGAAAGAAAATTCCTGGGAAACACACCAAATACGAATTTAGGGAGCACAGAACCTCTGACAACCTAGGAGGCTGCCCCAAGCTGCAGTTACACCACAGTTTAAATATGACAAGACATAACCTTCAGTTTCCTAATTTTATTTTATTTTTTTTCCCCAGTCACCGGAGCAAAATATCAATTTCTGACACAGAGAGCCCAGGGTAGGTGAACCAGAGCTAAATAAAAATAAACATTAAACAATTATTGGAATTTAGCTTTATTTAAAAAATCAGCAGGGTTGAGGGAACGAGCCACCTATTAGCGGGGAAAAAAAAAAAGCCCAAAAAAAGCTATTGGGCTTTTTAACAACATGCTGTTTCTTGGCGGAGGCTGGGATTTGGGCTGTGCACAATCATGTTATTGATTAAAGATGATGTAGCAGCAGCACAATTATATCACAGTTTGTGCTCGCCGCGGTGGTACCGTTGGCCTCTCATTTGTCTGTCGGAGATTGGTTTGTTCTCCTTGCCCTTCCTGGGGGTTGCTCCTCGCTCTGATGGGTCCCCTGGTGCTGGTGGAGAAGGCTCAGGGTGCTTGGGGACTTGGTGTTGTCTCGGTGGTGAAAATGCTTTTAATTGTTTTTCGTCCCCCATTCTGTGTTTAACGATAATTCTGCTTTCTGTGCTGCCGACAATGGTGACACAAAAACGGGGGAATGTTGGGGTTTTTCAGGAACTGAACAGCCTGGGATGGATCAAGAGAACGCTTTTAATTGTTTTTTGTCCCCCATTCCGTGTTTAACGGTAATTCTGCTTTCATGGTGACGCAAAAACGGGGGAATGTTGGGGTTTTTCAGGAATTGAACAGCCTGGGATGGATCAAGAGCAGCAACTTGGCCTAGTGGAAGGTGTCCCTGCCCATGGCAGTGGGGTTGGAATCTTTAAGGCCCCTTGGTTGATCTTTAAGGTCCCATCCAAGCCAAACCATTCCATGATTCCATGACCCATGGTGGCTCTCACCCTGGGCCTGGTGTTTCCCTGAGATCAGGCCAGATCCGGCCCAGCTGATGCTTGGGCTACCATAGCAGGCAAAGCCACGGGGAAAGGCTGTTTTAAGGCATTTCCAGAAAATTCTGTGCTGGAATTCAGCAGCCAGTATGAGAGGACGGAAAGGGGCTGCACGGAGTGAGCGGGTGGCTGGCAGGGAACGTGTGCCTTCCAATCGGTCTATAATGCAATCAATTCTGTATATCCCCAGTGAAACAGCAACATTTATTTAACGTCTTTTATAGAGCAGCTGAGTTTTATCACAAATCACATTCCATTTCTATTCTTCGGGGACCCCTTGAAGGCTAAAATGCACTTACTTTCCTCCAAGGAAGTTTACCAATTCTTCAATAAAGCCCCATTTGCGTCCGTATGTAAAATTGACACATTTATTGAATATTAAACATTTGCCTGTTGCCGGTGCACTTCTTTCGACTTTATCTGGTGCCCTTAAAAGTCGTTAAGGGAAGGATATATCAAAGTCATAATAAAGGCATATTTATGGATGGGAAGAGATGCTGGAATCTGCTGGAGAGGTTGGTGTATCCTGTTCAGTGGCTCCATCCTTGAAGCAGCCCTTTTTTCTCCACATTGGCAGTAACCACTTGGCTGTGTATTTGCTCTGATTCTCCTAAAGGAATTTCTGTGCTCAAAAGCTGTTTGGTGTTAGGTGCTGGTTGGGGTCATGCCAGGTTGCAGGAATACACTTTTCCAACCCAGACCAGAGTCAGTCTGGCTAATTAGCAGGAGGTCCAATAAAACAAGTTTTTCTTTTATCACTCTTACTAAGTGCTGTTGTAAATCAATTAAAATGTATTCTAGTAATTCTATTTTTCCTTGGCGACTCTGTTTAAAGAAATACTGAGCCATTAACAGCATTTTCCACATGTTTGTTTGTGTGTTTATGGGAGAAGATTGAGCTGTTGCTGTTGAGTTTGATGCTCAGTGATGAGCTCAGGATCCTGACCTGTCCCGTGCTCTTCCCACAAGCCATGTAAGGTCTCTGCATTCATTTATTTGGAGAAAGGTGCACATTTTTTGAAGGTAGTAAGGAGGGAATTTTCTTTTCCTTGAAACATGGATATTCATGCCAATGGTTGTTATTATTAATTAGTAAGGATGCAGCTGCATCCTTTGAGCTCATTCCCCAAGTTGTTTTTTGGGGAGTATTAACTCAGGAGGATGTGGGAGCAGTGTGTGGTGATCCTGCCTAAACAGACCTCTCAGTCCAATCCCTAAAAACCTTTGTGCAATGGGAAAAACCTGGGTGGCTTGAGGAGAAAATTTGCCAGGAGCAAAAAAATGGGGGATTCACTCCTTTATCTGAGCCATCCGTTCTCTCTCTCTCTCTCTCCCTCTTTCTCATTCCCTGCCTTTTCTCTTCTTTAATTCACTTCATTTGAAGTACCATGTGGGAATCTGGGCTGGCTTGCCCTGCTCTAGGGATAATTTCTCCCAGGCCAGTGGCTAATTGAGGATGCCTCGTTAGACTGGGTGGTTACATTGACTCTGGAATATCAGCAGAGCACAAACAGCCACTTGCTGGTGGCCACCTTGGCAGCTCAAACACCCACCCTGCCCCCATCAGCCTGGAGAGGTGAAGGTGCTCCTAAATCCCATCTGGAGACAAATCCCTGCCATGGGGGATTAACTCTTCAGCTCCATGTTTTGGCAGTTTTTAGGACAGTCGTCCCCAACCTGTCCTTATTTTTGTCTTTCAGTTGTGCTTATCTTCATAAATTAATACTTTGCTGAGCACCAAGATGGGTCCAAACTATCAGGTTTTGGGGGTTTTTTTGGAGGGGATGAATTTACCACCAGGAGAAAGGAGAATTATATTGGAGACTTAGGAGTTGCTTGGTTGTTTTGAAGGATTTCATTTTGTCCCTCCTTTGGAGCAAGGTGACTCTTGGAATGCAGTAGGCTGCAGGATGGGGTTTGGCTCTCGCTTTGCCATGGTTGCAGCTCCATCCTTGGGTGCTGAATTACAACATTGGGTGAGAAAATTAAGTCCCTAGGGCTGAGACACCCCAAACTATCCCAAATGGAAGAGCAAAAGGGTGTGCAGCAAACCTTCAGAGGAGCCAGCCTATCCTTGCAGTGAAGGCAAGTTTTTGGGGCACTTGTCCATATTAATTTATAGAAGAAATAAATAACGGATGTCACCTGACTGGAGCTCCAGTAAACACAGCTCACCTGGAATGTATCATAAAAATATACAGCTGCCTCTCTGCAGCTTCTGACTCGCTGCTGGATGGGAGGAGAAGCCCCTTTGCCAGGATCCTGCTGCTGGCACGACCCTCATCCAGCTCAGAAATCCCCAAAAGCAGCTCCCAGCACAAATAACCTTCCCAGTGCACCGAGAGGCTCTTCTTTATGGGTGAGGGAAAGTGCTTAAAATGCTTAGAGGGAATAAACAGCTTTTAATGAAGTTACATTGCCACATAATGGGTATCATAAAATTGCCTTCATAGTACAGGGTCCCAGGATGGCTTTTATTATCGACTGAGCAGGAATCCTGTCTGTAAAGCTCCGGCAGCTGCAGAGAGGAGAATGCAAAGTCTTCTTAAATTACCTGATTGAAATAACCGGCAAATATTCTGCTTTGCTGCTTTGTTGAAGGCAAAGCTGCCTTTGGGGTGGTCTGTCAGACCTGGTTTGCAGCTTCTGAAGAACACAGGAGTTTCATTGCAGCAAAACAGATGTTCATCTTGTTTCTCTATCGGCTGTTTGATGAGAGATTTATTGCTCTTCTGCTGGGCTGGAGCTCCTCTGCTGCGGAGTCTATTAGGCAGCCCGGGAGCTGGCGGGGAGCCAGGGAAGCCGCGTTTTGATGAAACCCATGAAAAAGCCTCGGCTTGGAAGGCGCCAGTAATAATGCATCGGCTAGACTTGGATCGGGCGATTGATTGCCGTGATTTGATTTATTGATCAATACCCTCAAATTTGGCGTCTGAGAAGCTGAACTAATCTTTAACTGCTGTGAACATCTCTGCCTGGTGGAGAATTAGAGCTGATAAGGAATGTATGAAAGGAATCTGAGCTTATCTTAATCACACAGTGCCCCGGCGCTGCCTGCGCCGAGCGGGAGGGGATGTGTGCAGAACACAATCACCAGGCAGAACAGAGCAGATCTATAAATTGATGGAATTCAAAGCCTCCAGCATCGATTACCATTATAACAAACAGTGGTGCGCTGAATGTCTGATTATTTTTAGACAAAGATTCTGTGCTCTCAGCAGCAATTTTGCTGATGCTGTCACTGTGTCAGATGTCTGTTGTTGATTGCAATTAGATGCGATACAAAAAAAAAAGAAAAATTTAAAACTATCTCTGCCTATAGTTTTATTTCCACTTATTAAATCTCCTCCTTTGTTTGCCTCCTCCTAATGTCTGCAGCTGGATGAAATATTGCATTACCAGAAGAGATCTCGTATATTCAGTTGGGTATAATCACTTTACAGATCATTGGATTATATCTGATATGGTTCAGATAATCCTGGGGAAATGTGGGACATTTACTCTGCCTTGGTTAAATAAATGCGCCCTGGTTTAGGGTTTTCAATGTGAATCTGCATAACA
This sequence comes from Certhia americana, assembly GCA_018697195.1. Taxonomy (NCBI): domain Eukaryota; kingdom Metazoa; phylum Chordata; class Aves; order Passeriformes; family Certhiidae; genus Certhia; species Certhia americana. Next base: position 2,342,547 of record CM031871.1, read on the forward strand.
TTTGGGTTTCTGAAACGGGGTCTGCAGCCCTCCCAATGATCCAATTCTATTAAAGTACTAATCAATTCCCTGTGACGTCAGTCTGCTTTCCTGCTGGTCCAACGTACATTTATCCTGTCCTTTTTAAATGGCTGTTGGAGCTGCCACAGCACAGATTTTAATGGTTTGAGGAGTGGTCACTGCCAGCAGTGAGGAGTGGGCAGTGGGGAGCAGGGCACATCAGGTGCCACAATTTGGTGTTCCAGGGTTCTGTGTGCCAGGATCCCAGGAGCATCCATTGGTTTGGTGCTTTCCAGTTTTCCTCTGGAAAAATGGCTGAGCCACCACATTTGGGACAGATCAATGTTGTGGGAATGCCTCTACAGGGAAATGTGGCTGGGAAAAGGCGGTTTCCAAATGGCTCTTCCCAATGGGGAAAGCTCTTGGGGAACCCTTGTGAACCACAAATGGGGGCTGTGAGTCCTACAGGCATCGGGACTGGGAGTTCCCAGTTGGACCAGGCTGGGTTTGTCCTGCTGGGTGCTGGGCTCTCTCCCTGCATCCCATCCTTGATGCTGGTGCAAGATATTTGAGGAATCTCACATTTTAACTTCTACCCCAGGCAGAGGCCGTGGGCTTTGGCATGTAGCTGTGCAGTGGCCATGGCCCTGGCTCTGACCTGGTGGCCAGAGGAGCAGAAGGTCTCCTCTTGAACGTGACCTCATCTTGCGCAGCCACGCGCGGCTCCGGGGCTTGATGGAAAAATGCAGCGCGGCAGCAGAGGAGTTATGTGCTGCTGGCAGCTGGTGTTTTCTTTCTTTGGGAAATCTAATATATTGATTAGCTTTCTTCAGAACAGCATCAATAAAGCGTATAATGGCATGGCTGGTGCCTGCGGCGTCTCCTCCCCTTGGTCTGAGCCCCCCTGGAGCCGGGAAGGACCTTGGCTGCTCCGTGCCAGGCTCCGCGTCCCGTCGGCTGCTCTTCCTTTTCCTGGCATCCACGGGCCCTGCTCTGCCTGGAGAACGTGCTTGGCTGGACACCCCTGATCCTCTGCATGGAGCTTATCCTGGGCAGCCTTCCTCCACCTCCTCCTCCTCCTCCCATCCTGTGCTGCCTCTGCCTCTGACAGGTTTTGGCTCAATCAGCTCCAGCATGGAGGCACTTGGCCAAATCCTGGAAAATATCTCCAGGGTCTGGATACACCATGGGAGATGGTTGCCTGTCCTGATCATCCCCAGGCAGTGAATGTCACCAGTGGAGCCACCATCACCCAAGGGGGGTTGAATGACTGGTGCTTTTGGGGAATATTGGGTGTCAGAGGAGCTCATTGCATCCAGGAGCACATGGATACTCTGCCTGTGCCAACGCAATCCTCTTCCCAGCTGTATCCTGGCCCATGGATGGTGGCTCCAGCCCTGGATCGTGTCTGGGGAAGATGGAACGACCCATTAAAGTGCCTGAGAGAGTTTAGAGGGTGGTTTATTGTTGTTTTGGTGGTTGTTTTTCTTTAAGCTGATTGATTGCAATAATGAATGGGGCCCAGAAATCAGCTGTGGCGGCGGCTCGGGGCCACGCTGGATTTAAAGTCCTGGCTGGCTTCAAACCCTCTGCACTATTTTAGCTTTCATTGGTAAAATACACAGAAAACCAGCAGGACCTTATTTAGGGCCCTCCTAAGCCCAGATCTGCCCTGGGATGCCAGTGCTGGCAGGAGCTGGTGCTTGCCCAGAGCAGTTTTATGAACTGTTGGCTTATTTATTGTTCCATGGTTTGCTGGAGAGAGAATCCATCTGGAGCCAAGGTACCTGTTCCGCCACATGGTTCCTTGGCATCATGCTGAAGGCAGCACCTTCATCCAGGATTGATCCCACTTATGGATGCTTCTATTTTATTTTCAAGTCTGATCCACTTGAGAAGGGATGGAGGAATATCCTGGTCCCCTGGTGCCCCAGGGTGGAGGTGCCCAGGCTGCATCCCACAGCCAGGAGTCTGGAAGGGTTTTCTCTGCTTCCCAAGCATCTTGCAATGAGCTCATTTCAAAGAGAGATTTTCAGGGCAAATTGACAGCTGATGACTATGGGAAGATGTTTTCCAAAGGAGAAACAATTTACGATAATTAGAAATTTATAAAATGTCTTTAAACATGGTGGTAATGGGGATAAGAAAACACTTGCTGCAGTGTAATCAGTTATTAGCAGCTGATCATTTATCTCGATGGATAGTTGCTGCTGGTACAGGAGACACGTGATAAAAGGACTCTTGATTAACTAATTTGAATATCTTTTGAGAACAAATTCTGAGTTCTCTTTTTTCTCCATTGTAACGGATCCGTACATCTGCGAGATAAACATGGAATGAATATGGAAATGAATATTATTGTGGGAGTGTAGCCCTCAAATGCTGCTGCTGCCGCCATCCCAACCCTGGCCTTGAGAAGCTGCCTGCGATGGATCTAATAGGGAAGGGACCTTAAGGAAGCTGGCTGGGAGGAGCTGAGGCTGTGGGATGCAGGAGAAGCCTGGTGGGGGATTTGCCAGGATGTGGGAGGACAGGAGCAGGCTGGGCCCTTCCACCAGCCCCTCCTTGGCCTCTGGAAGAAGCAGGACAGCAAAACTCTGGAGCTGCCTGTGAGCAGCAGCAGAACACCAGAGCATGTGATAGCATCCCTTGATAGATGGGTTTTTTAAACACACAGCCTGTTCCTGCCTCCCCGGGAATGGGAATCTGATGCAGGTCTCAAATCTCTGCCCTCTGCGAGATCCCATTACGGCTCCTCTGATAATGCTCTGTAAACTCCGATTCCATTTTAGATGCTGAAAGCTCACTCTCAGCATCTGTGCCCTGGACCATTGGTAGCCCTGGGATGGGCCCTGGGGTGACCAGTGGCACCAGTGGGGACTGATCCCTGCTCCCTCTGCTGCTGTGCCATTTGCTGTGTGCCCACGGGTGCCAGGGGTTAAAGATGTGGCTGGAGCAGTTAGGAAAGCACAACAAGCTTGTGTTCCTCTTTTCTGGCACAGCAGGCAAAGGGAGGAGGTGGCAGCTGGTGGGGGTTCAGTGGGATCTGGTCCCTGTCCCTCTTGGTTTCCCTGGCAGGTCCCAGCCCTCCATGCCAGACGTCCACGACCTCGCTGCATTCCGGAGCAGCTCCTGCTGCCTGCGAGTTATTCATCGTCCTCAGCCACTAATGGACTCCATTCAACTGCTTCTCCCTCATTCTCCACCCCCCCCAGTGTGATTCATGTAGTGGCTGGAAGCAGATTCCTTTTGGCAGCGAGAGTCCCAGATATTTTATATTTACACATCATTTTCTTCCCGGGATCTCAATTTTCTCCTTCTCTCATCTCCCCCTTTCTCCTTTCAGCTCCATCCGTGTTCAGATGGGGTCGTGGCTCTTGCTCCATCCCCTCCCCATATGCTGCTGAGGGTGGGGGGTGCTGGATACATCCCCCCCTGTGGGAATGCTCGGAGGTGTTGGCACTGCTCCTTCTCAGCTGTATTTACTGCAGCGAGGAGCAAAGTCCACATAGCTGTGGATGCAGTTTACAGGTAATTAAACTCAGCTTGGTGAGGATTTAAACATTAATATTGATGCTAAAGTTTTTAATAAAATATAGGGAAAGAGAGAAAGAGGTATTGATTCCTATAGGCTTTTTATTTTTTCTTTCCTCTGGCCTCATTGTCAGAAGGAATGTGTTGGTGAGCATGAAATTAGGGTGTCCTGTGCTGGCATGGGGTCTGCAGATTGGGAAAGATATGATTCCAGAAGGACAAACTGGGAAAGCCTTTGGAAAAGGCATTTTGGATTGATCCATATGGTGAGGCTGTTCCTGACCCAGCCCTCCGGGGCATCCTCTGTGGTAGGCACAGGCTTGGGGACAACATCCATTTCTTGGGAGTGGCGCTGAGCCTCCAAGGTTTCCATGTCTGCTTCCTCATCCCGCATGTTGCTGTCCATCGTGGCTGCCTCAGGACTCAACCCCTTTAACCAGGCCACCGTCTGTGTGTCCGGGCTCATTCCAGCATCATTCCCATTCCCACTGTAGCCTTGGGGGTCCCTGAGATCCCCCCAGTCCTGTGGTGCCATCGTGGTCATCCAACCCCTCCGCAGCCGTTCCTGCGCCGCACCAGAGGCAGTTAAAAAGATGCTGACGGCCGTTTTTCACTCCCTGCTTCTCTGTATACACACAGGACCTGGCTTTATCTGCTTTCTCGCCAATATTTTTTTATATAACAGTGAAATATTTATATTGTCCAATAAAAGGCAGTAACTCGCAATCTCGTGCAAATTCATCGGAGACCGGGAGCTTCGTTGTCTGAATTTTCCACCCGGCAGTGACCCCTGGTAATTGGCTCCATACATCTTTGGCATCAGGGATTTACATACAGGGAAGGGGGTGATGGGTGGCCAGGGTCACCCCCCTGCCCTGTGGCCTGGCTGCCAGGGGGTGCTGCTGGCTCCCTGTGCCGGGTGTCCTGCCCCACATCCCATCACAGCACAGCCAGGTGGGTTTTGGTGATGCCAGGGAGGAAAGAGACAAATCCGTCACGATCCATGCAGCCCCAGCTTAAATCCCCACAGGGTTGGGGTGCAAGGCTGGTTTCATGGGAGTTTCCAGGTTTTGCTGGGACCTGAAAATGGAGCAAACTGCAGGTCCTGAAGGTCAGGACCAGCTGCTGATCCTGGGGGAGCTGGCTCCTTCCATCACAAACCAAATTTGCCCCAAAAGTGCCCATTTTGGGAGCAGGACAGGCTGGTTTGGGATGGGATTGAATCGCCAGCAGCTGGAGCTTGGGGCACAGCTGAGCCCCAGGCAGACACCTCCTGACCTCGCCCAGCAGTACCTCAGCCCCCAATTTATCAAAAAGCAATTAGTGGCCACCCCCCCGCCCAGGTTTTACGGTGTCTGTCTCTTCCCCCCGACTGCAGGGCAGTAATTAGAGTCTGTCTAATGAGGTTTTCATAGCGGGAATACGTCCTCTCACCATATCTCCCCACCAGACAAAGCCTTTGCCACAGTTTATGGTGCCAACCTGAATTTTTTCCAGATATCTTCACCACGTTATAAGCTGGATAAAGACCAGGACATCCCCTGGGCTGTGGAATTTACCAGGCAGCACCCGAGAGGTCTCTTCCCACCGCATCCACCCCATCATTTTTATTTGATTTTATTTTTTTCCTGCATTCCACCAAAATTAAAAAGCCATCTATATCTTAAAAACCTTATTTATGAACACTTAAGCGTAAGTAAGTCATCGTTGGACGGCTTCCCTCCCTGCTGATGGATGGAATCTGGCACTGGGGTGGACCGGGAGGGAAATCTGGCAATACAATATGCTGTGCTTGACTATTTTGACACTCGGAGTGCGATGTTTTTTTTACAGTTACTGATGAGCTTATGGCACTGCTCCTTTTGGAGAAGCGAGGAGGAGGCTGGGGCTGAGAATATTGATTAGCGAGCTCCTGATTATCTCAACAACCCTCTCAGCTTGCCTTTTCTTTTGCGGGGAATACAGAATTCCTTCAATTATTCATGTGAACCCCCTTGTCGATATTGCCAGCGCCACATCGAGCAAAACTGATCCCAGGGAATTGTATTCCTCAAATTCAAACTCCAGCCCTCCTAAACCCCTTTTATATTATTTTCCCACCTGGTTCTCTCGTTGTTTTTGTCCACCTTTTGTTTTTGTTTTGTTCCAGAGGGAGCTTTGTGTGGTTGCTTTGGTGCTGGCAGGGTGGTTGAGGGGTAAGCTCGGAGTCTCATAAACATTTAATTGAACTCAGTTGGGAATTTAGGAAAAAATGTACCTGAGATTTGCTGTTAGGGAATTAACTCAGCTGGGTGGCAGATTTCCCTCCCCAGCAACGAGATTTTGGGGAGCTGTAGATGTGAGTGACTAACAAAAGGGAAGTTAATTGGCCACAAAGGCAAATTCTGGCCCCTAACCTTGAGGTTTGGGGATTTCTGGCTCTCACCACCTCTGGAAGCTCTGTTGGGTGGGCAGAGCTGGGGGAAAGGGGTTTCTTGGGGGGTGCAGCATCCTGCTGGATGCAGTATCCACCTGGATGCATCCCAGCAGTGCGGGAGGGAATTTTGGGTTTCGAGGAGTTTATAAAAAGCAAACGTTGAGCGTTCGGCACGGAGCTGCTGGCACCCAGCTCACAGCCCAGATGGGGGGAGATGGGTTGTTTGTTAGGAAAAAAAAAAATGAATTAAAAAAAGACGAGAAAGGGAGAGGGAAAAAAAAAAGAGCAACTCTAAAATAGCTTTTCTTGGAGGCTGTGTGGGGAGGGGTGTTTCTACCAGCCTGGCTGGGTGGGAGGGAAAGCTGGCAGCGTTATAGGGAATGCTCAAAGGAGAGCTGGGCAACGGGGGCAGGATCTGCCCTCATCACCCATGGTCCTGGGAATGATCCCAGACCTTCCCCACCCTGTTGGTTCTTAGGGGGTTGAAATGGGGAGAGCCCTGAGAGACTGTACAGAGTTTTCAGGTAGGGCAAGGAGCCAGAAGTGCTGGGAGGTGCCAGAAGGGGCAGAGATGTGTCTGGGAGGTGCCAGGGTGTGGTCTGGAGATGCCAGGGTGTGGTCTGGAGATGCCATGACGTTTTCAGGAGTTGCCATAGCATAACCATGAAGCACAGTGACACAGCCAGGAGGTGCCATGGCCAGGAAATGCCTCAATGTAACTGGGAATTGCCATGGCACATCCAGGAGATGCTGTGGCATGGCCAGGACCCCCTGGATGAGGTTGCAGTGGGGGGATGTGAGGAAGAGCCGAGCCACCGGGGTGGGACAACACGATCCAAGCCCATCCTGCTGCCAGGGAAGACTTCTCTGTCCTGCCCCAGGTGCTCCACATCCACGTGAGCCTTGGCTTTGGTCCCTGATGCTGGTGAGAGTCTCATGGCACTTCAGGACACCTCTTTTCTCCCTGGCAATTTAGTGTTTTCTTCAGGGGCTGCTTCCTCTGCTCCTCTAATGTGCTTGGATGGAAACCCCTGGAGAGCTGCTGGTATTCCGAGCTCGCCAGCAGCGACACATTAGGATCTGTCATCTGCTGAGCATTACCTGGTTTTAAATCTGTCTCTTTGGAGCTACAGAACTGCATAGGAAAATATTAAAGTAAACAATAAGTGGATTTACACAAATGCGACTGATTTCCATATTTTTCATCACTTCATTTTATTACTGGGTTTACGGATATGCTCATTTATTTATAGGGCAATCCAGTATTGATTCATTCCGATGCACTGTGCATAAACACATAAAAGAGAGTGATAACAATAGGAATACATTTTCAGTCTTTTAAATACTGCATTTTTTCCAATAGTCTTCATTAGATCCGCTCCAGGAATATGAGCAATGTCCTTCGGGAAGCCCAGCCGGCCCCTCCGCCCAAGTGGCTCCGGATTTATGGGGGTGTCAGGGAGAACAGGATGAGATTCCCAGTGCAGCAGCAGCTGCTTCCCCAGCTCTGCCACCTTCCTCCCACCAGGGAGTTTTTCCACAGGAGCTTTTGGGGGATTTTATCCCAAAAGGTGGATTTTGCTCCCTTGAGGTTTGGTTTCTGGGCTGCTTTAGTGCCAAGGGGGCAGGGTGGACACCAGTGAGGTGCTACTGGTCCTGGTGCCAGGCTTAAGGGGGCTCAGGACTCTGTTCTTCCCCCTTTTCCCCTTTTCCCTCTCTTTTCCCTTCCCTTTCCCCCTTTTTTCCCCTTTTCCTTTTCCCCTTCCCTTTAATCCTTTTCTATTTTCCTTCTCTTTTCAGACATTTTTCCTTTTTCCTCCTTTTCATCTCTTTCTTCTCTCTTTTCTCTCTTTCTGCTTTTACCTCTTTTCTGTTTCTTCTCTCTTTTTCTTTTTCCCCCTCTTTTTCTCTTTGTCCCTTGTTTCCTCCCTTTTCCCCCTTTCACCCTTTTCTCCCTTTTCTCCCTTTTCCCCCTTTTTTCCCTTTTCCCCCCTCTTTTTTCTGCTTTTTTCAAATTTTTGAAAACCTGCACCACTCCCATCCAACATATTTCCCCCTCAAACCCCACTTGTCCTCTCTCCCCATGAATATTAACCAGGGAGAGCAAAGTGCTCAATCACCTGCATCATGGGAAGGGGCCCATAAACTCGGGGTGATGGATGGCAAATATTCCCCCTCTGCTTCTTCCTCTAAATGGGAAGGAAAAAAATGGGAAAAAATATCATTTTTAAATATTAACCTGGAGAAATATGGATGGGCTTGTTGAGTCCTTTATCTCTCCTGTTCCTGAATACATCTCCTAAATATTTAGGCTCTTACATAATTTTTTTTGACTCGAGGAAGGAGTAGCAGGAACAGGAGAAGAAATTGTAACCACAGAGGATAAATCCAGCTTTTATTTTTTCCCCCCCTTTTCAGCTAAAGGGCAGCTCCTTTCTCTCCCCAAAAGCAGTTTAATGGCAACAGCTTGAGAGGGACAAAGTTTGAATATCCTTGTGCCGGAGAAAAGAGCAGAGCGAAAGCCCTGCTAATTACAAAAGTTGCTTTATGAAAGATAATTCAAAGCAATAATTTAGCAAACATAATCAAGTAGCGCAGATGGGGATTTTGATGAATAGTTTGCAACATGCAATTAGCAGCTCTTGCAGTTACATATCATTAACCCTCAGAGCACAAAAATTATTTTCTCATTATTAGATGAAAAGGTAAAATTAAGCTGACTAGACAGTAAAGGAACAAACTACAATTAATTACCTTCATTTATTACAGTCATTATTTTAAACTTTTTTTTTTTTTACTCTGATAGATAGATGAAAACATCTAAATTAAAAGTTTTGTTCTGCTAAGTGGGAGGTGAAACTTTGCGATGCTCAGGGTGTGGGGCCAACCAGGCTCCATCCCAAATCCGGGGATCAGTGGGAACCCCCTCATCACCCCCCATCATCCATGCCAGGGATGCAGAACCTGAGCATCTCTGCCTGTATCCCACACCAACCTGGGCCCCTGCTATCAGCCACACCAGAAATTCTGCCTATTTTTGCAGGAAAATATTCTTCCACAAGCGTAACTTTCCAGGAAAATATTTTTCGTGGAAAATAATTATGGAAGGGCTTGCAAAAAAATCCAGCCTTGCTGGGAATTAACCTGCCCAGGTGGCACCTTCTCCTGGTGATAGTCAGAAATCAGCTTGTTCCTCGTTGAGTTGGATGCTGAAAACTTTGATTTCGGGATTTGTGTGGGTGGCAGATGGTTCGGAGCTGCCAACTGTCAGCAAATGCACTAAAAAAATAAATTCAGGGAAAAAGAATGGAGGGAAAAAAAAAAAAAAGGAAAAAAAAAAAAAAAAAAAAGGGAGGAAAGAACCAGCTCGAACAGTCAGTGAAAAAACATGGATTAAGTTATGGTGAGGAGGGTGGAGAAGCTTGAAATATTTTCCCTGTTGCTGATGTGGGGGCTCAGCCCAAGAAATCCTGTGGTGCACAGGAAGGAAAGAGCTTGGGCAGCTTCTCCCTGAGCCAGCAGGGGCGGGATGATGTGGAGAAAAAGGGAGGGGGATAAAATAACCTAATGAACTGAGTATTCTCTGACTCTGCTCTCAAGAACTTTGCCAAAACATCGTTGAACTTGTCAGGCAATATTACAACAAAATTAAGAACCAGCAGCAATTTTCTTTCATTCAGGATACCGTGCTTTATAAAGTAAATTATTAATGCATTTTTTTTTCTCCGTTAAGCAGTTATTTGCAGCAGTCTCGGTGTATTTCTCATTAGAAATAACATCATCTAAAGAACTTATATTGATTCTTCTTTCCCCCCCCCCCTTTTTTTTTTAATCTCTGAATCATGGACGTGAACAACATATTTCTGTGATGTTCCCTTTAACTAGAATTCTCAGGCTTTATTTTTATATTATTGATCTTTTTGACATGAATTGCTTTTTGGCCTTGTGAAAATCTTGGGAACTGCTCCTGCCTTTGGAGGAATTTGGAGGGGGTTGGCTGTGATGGGTTTGAGTGGGTGTGCAGTGGGTTTATGGGGTGTGTGATGGGTCTGTGAGTGTTTGATGGGTCTGTGGATGTGCGTGAGGGGTTTGAGTGTGTCTGTGATGGATCTGTGGGGGTGCGGGATGGATCTGTGGGTGCACAATGCCTCTGTGGTGGATTTAAGGAGTTGGTTGGACACACAGGCACCAAAGGGCCCTTACAGGTGGCTGCTTCCTCGTGGTGGTCCAGCCCCATCACCCAGAGCTCTCCCAGGATAGTGTCTCCTTCCCAATCACCCCCTCCTTGCCACCCTCTCTCTCCTCCCAACCTCTTTACACATCAGCAAAAAAACACCCAAGGAGAACAGCGAAAGCTTGAATTAATTTTTTTTCATCACTTTTCTTCAACATTTGGGGTCTCTGTTGCCGTTTTCTCCCCCCCCCCCCCCGCCCCCCGACAGCTGTTCCTCCACGCTGAAAAAGAGCTCATTTGTGGTTTACTGCCACCAGTATTTAGATGGAAATAACCCACTACTTATCCTGCACTTGATCTCCTGGATGTAAGAATAAACTCTCCGCCGGTGCGATGCAAATCCCGCGCCTCTGGAGCGGGGATGCTCAGACACTCCGAGCTCTCCGCCGCGCCGGGAGGAGGACCGGCTGCACCGGGGGAGTTTTACCATTTTGTCAGTCAATTATAATAATATTTCTGCTTCCAAATGTTTAAAAAGTTGGCTTCGGAAGGTATAATCATGGCACAGAGGCCAGCCTGACAATAGTAATTAATTAGGCTATTACGCATTCTGCAGTGATAATTGCTTTGCTGGAAAGTCACCAGCCATGAAAAGGACCCGGCGCGTAAATGTAATTTATCAGACGGGGGCGATCCCGCGCCGCTGCCGCGCCTCACCTTGAGCCCAGGGATGCTGTGGAGGGAGATGGAGGGGGGGGGAAATGGGAATTTAGGGGTACCTGGACGTTTAATGCAGAGGCAGAACTCACTGAGGGCTCTGCAGGTGGGCAGTGGGTTTGTGTCACTGATGGGCATCGTGGTGATGGGGAGAACAGAAATGATGCCATCCTGACCCTGCTGAACCAGGGCTGCTTCCAGGGACACTCAGCTCGCCCATTTTTAGCTGTTTTCTCCTCTTTTTAGTGGGTTTTCAGATGTTGCCTTCTTGGATGTGGATGCAGGGTTTGGTTCTGCCTCAAGAAAGGGAGGATTTATGTGTTTTAATTATAAGACCTTGATTTTAGGGCTGATGTGGGCTTTTCTGAGGTGTTTATTCTGCTCTGTGTGAGGAATTACAGCAGTTTCAGTGTTGGGTGAGCCATCCCTGTGTGGCACTCAGAGCTGCTCCAGCAGGAATCTCCCCTGGCATTTGAGTAAATTATCCTCCATCCGGAAAAGAGCACTGAAAATGTTAAATATCTTTTCTCTACTGACATTTCCTAGATGTTTAGTGGGACTCTGGAAAAACCAACTGGGTGCCTGGCTCACCATCCTGCCAGTTGCACACACTGGTGGTGCCCTGGCACCAACATGGGCAGGAATGTACTGGAGCCCATGGGATGCTGGAGGCTCCTTCCCAACCCACAACGGGAGTGCTCAGTCCTCCACAGGGATTGCTGAGGAGAGGGAAAAGTTCCCCTTGAAAAATGCTTTGTGTCCACGATGTGACCTGAGGAATGAAAAGCAGTGCAAACAGCTTGATTTGGAGTCTGGGCCAGCTCTTTGCCCCTGGCACGGGTTAGGGGTGCACAGGGAAAGGCATCCATGGGTGATGGAGAGGGAATGGAGAACATTTGGGCTGGATCTTTGCTCTGCACTCTTTGGGTGATGCCAGCTCAGGGGAGATGAAGCTCTTCAGAACAGCTGGGGCATGTCCAGGCATCTCCGTGTCTGCTCCTGCTCCCCTCCTGTGCTTTTCAAAAGGCTTGGGAATGGGGAGGTCACACAGGGCTGATGCCACGAGCAGCCCAGCACTGCTCTGTCCTCAGATCCCTATGGATCCCCCATCAGGGCTCACCCCACTGGCAGATTCAGCAGCACACAGGCAGTGCCGGCTGCCAGCTGCCTCCTCCCTCCTTTCCCCACTTCACTATTATTATTTTAAAGCACCCTGAAGCCAAGCATTTTTGCAGAACGCTGAAGAAAAGCCCCCAAATTCCTCCTCTGCTGGAACCGCGGTGCTGAGAAAGTAGGTTTGTGTACGAGCCGCTATAAAAAGCCCGGCTTATACAATTTTAACAATAGAAAAATGATCTTTGTGCTCCAGTGCCTGCGAGCTCCGGAGGAGAAGGCGGCTTGCTCAGGTGGCTGCTGGATTACAAATGAGCCGTTTGCTTTGGGTTGGAATGACAAGCGATGGCAATCCAGGCTGGCGGGGTGAGCCAGGAGCACTGCTGGCACGGAGGAGGGGAAAATGTTCCGGTGTGGGAGCTGCCACCGGTCTGAGACCCGAAGTTCAGGCTTTGTTTCTTTGTAATTAGCCCATCAGTGGCTTACGAGCAATTTAATTGATTATTTCACTGTCACAAGAGTGTGTGTCTGCTGGATGGGCACCTCTTCCTCCATCACTGGCTGGTGTGAGCACCCAGTTTGGCTCCAGCTGGACTTCCTCCAGCTGGGAAAGGGTCACTTCCATCCCTGATGCCTGTGCCCTCGTGTCCCTCTGGTACTCCATCCCATCCATTCTGTGTGGGGCTGGATGTGAGGGATAAACCAAGGGGACCTGGTGGGCAGCAGCCCCTGCCCTGAGGTGTCACTGTGCCTTGAAAAATTAAAGGCAGTAAATCATTCATGCTCATAAATGTTGGATGGGAACACGCAGCAGATTAATGTTGTTGGGTTATTGGGATGTGGCTGGCATGAGTGTCACCAGCACCCCCATACCCCAATGGCCGAGGGGAACAGGGACAAGAGGATATGTCCCAGTCCCAGTGTAAGCATCACTTCCACCTCCAGCACCATCCTGGGAGGGTGTCTGGGGAAAGCCTTGAGCCGGATCTGGCCCGGCAGACACAACAACGGGCAGGCTTCTTTATTTCTTATTTAAGCGCCGACATTAAATTATAATTTTCATTTACTCAGAGCACATCAATGATTTAGGGCGACGTGACATGGCAGCAGCACGAGGAGTTTAGCCACAGGCAGCGAGCAGCCGAGCAGGGCACGGAGCAGTGCCAGGGGGACCCGTGTGCTGGCTGCGGTGGCACCGACCCCACTGGCTTGGCCGGTTCCTTCCTCCAAACCCAACCCTGACCCCATTATCCCTCTCCCCACAGGTGATTGCACTTAGTAAGAGAAGCAAGGAGGCTGAGACGGCTTTCCTGAGCGTTTACAAGCAATTGCTCGAAGCTCCAGGTAAGCAGCGCGGTGGCGACCTGGCTGCCTAACGAGTCGCGTGCCCGTGCCCAGAGGAGCCAGCGAGGACCTCGGCACTGTCCCCAGCACAGCTGGCACCGTCCCCAGCACGGCTGGCACCGTCCCCGGCACGGCTGGCGTCGCCGACCGCGGCCGGCGCATGGTGCTCTGGAGATCCCAGCCGAAGAGAGGAGAGGAAGCAGCTTTTGCCATCGCTGTGTTTCAGCCCCTGAGCCAAATGCATCTTGACATTAGGAAAGGAATACATTTGCTCAGCCCGTGTAGTAACACTGCGGCTATTCCCACTTGTCTGTTTGACGGTAAGTTGACCGAAACGGCCGAGCGCCCGGCTCGCAGCACGAGCCGCGGGGAGGGACATCCTTCCTCTGTCACCCTGCACCGTCCTGGGAGGGGGAAACTGAGGCACAGGGCAGCCCTGAGGTTTGTGTTGGCAGAGCTGGTCCTAGGGACTGGTGAGGGGCTGGGAGCCTCCTCCTGCTGCTCCCCACTTCTGGGGGGGTTCATGTGCGCCAGGCACGGAGCATCCCCCGGCACGCCGGGGACTGAGAGCTGCAAACGGCTGAAGATGCGCGGAAAAGCTCCTGCAGGGCCACTAATTCATTTTCCAGACATTTAGGAATAACAAAATGTTTTAATGATTTCTTAGGGGAATTAGGGAGACATATTTTTGTCCTCATTAAATTTTCTCCTGTGCTACGAGAAGCAAATGTCAGCTCGGTTTCCAGAACCCAGTTATCTTCCCTCCCCACCTCCCCACGCTCTCCCACCAGCTCCTCCCGCCTGCACACGCCTGCACATGGATGCACACACATGCACACCCCAAAACTGCTTCCCTGTGCTCTCTGCACTCCTCCTTCTCTTCTGCTCTCTCTGCTTTTCTCTTGCTCCCCTCCTTCTCCCCAAATCCTCCCTCCCGCAGTTCATCCCCGTCTGTTCCATGTCCACATGTCTCTCGACAGGCAAACTCTTTGTGGAATACTTTCCAAGCGCCACATAAGTCCTGATTCGACATTTTTTGCTTTGAATGGCTGCTGTCAACACAAATCTCTGGCAGAGACTGTAACGGAGCCTGATTGCTCAGCAAGTATTTTGATAAGTGAGCTGGCTGTGTGTCTGTAATTACGGGAGAAAACCGTAAATCTTTTGGATATTGTTCACACAGATGTGGCGTGAAGGGAAGGGGGGGAAGCAGTAAAATGTGTTAAAAGCATAATTAATGTCATTGTTGTTGGGGATGATTTGATTTAAGGCTGACTTTGACTCGTAGAGGGATTCATGGGGTGCTGGTGGATGTGTTTGAGCAGGTTGGGATGGGGTGGCAGAGGAGAGGCCATCGTGGTGGAGAGGTGACAATACTTTGGAGGTACTGTGCGTGTCCCCTGGGTGCGCCATAGGTGACCTGTGCTCCTCCTGGAGCCAGGCAGCAGCAGCAGCATGGAAGGTAGGCTGGGTAGAATGGCCCTGGCACCGGGATTAGCTGGTGATCCCCAGGGATACAGGTGCTCCCTGGAGCTGTGTCTGCTCAGGAGAAGATGAGGAGCACTCAGAACTGCCCCAGTCCCTGTTTGTGAGCATCCAAAGGAGGGCATGGAGATGGTGAAGGGAGGAGGAGGAGTCCTGTAAGGAGCAGCTGGGGGGCACTTGGTTTGTTCAGCCTTGAGAAGAGGAGACTGAAGGGAGCCTTCATCCCAATCCACAGCATCCTCAGGAGGGGCAGTGCAGGGACAGCCATGCTCTCTGGGAGCAGGGACAGGACCCAGGGAACAGCTGGAGCTGTGTCAGGTTAGGTTGGGTATCAGGGAAATGTTCTTCCCCCAGAGGGTGCTGGGCACTGCCCAGGCTCCCCAGGGAATGGTCAAGGCTGCCAGAGCTCCAGGAACATTTGGACACCATTCCAGGGATGCACAGGATGGGATTGTTGGGGTGTCTGTGTGGGGCCAGGGGTTGAACTTCTGGATCCTTGTGGTCCCTTCCAATTCGGGATATTTTGTGATTCTGTGATGCTGCTGCAGCACTGTCCGTGCCACTAAAGGATGGCCAACGACGCCAGCTAGTGGCGGCAGTTAAACATGTATTTATTTATTAAATTAATATATATATAAACTGTATACATAGTGGGTGAGGGTATGGAGAGAGAGATCAGCGTCCCAGGGCAGGCACACGGTGTTTCCCAGGAGAGCTGGCTGTGCCATTGGTGGGTGATGCTGCACCATGGCCCCAGAGCAACCCTCAGGTCCTGTTGAAGGCACACGTGTCCCTCGTGTCACCCATCACCCATCTGTGCTGCTGGCCAGTGTCAGGTCTAGCCTGTTCCAGTGGAAGATATGATCCATAGGACAAGGGACTACACCCCAATATCTCACCTGTGGTGGCAGAGCCAGCTCCACAGCCAGGGATGGCGTTTCCCAGGGGATGGGCAGTGTGGCATTAGCTCAGTGTAGGTTTTCCAGCTGGGAATTTGGCATCTGCACTGCCCTGGCTGTTGCAAAGGTCTGCTCTTCCCTTCCTAAAGCTCTGCTCCCATTTCATCCCAGGCTGGCAGCTCCCAAAATCACCCCAACTGTATTTCAGCAGGGGGGCTGCAGCTCATGGGAAGGAAAATGCTGACCTGAGGAAAATCCCTGGTGCTTTATCACTCAGACCCATTTTTCCCATATTATTTCTCATCTTGGAGGCAGGAGGAGTTGCTGGTGTGGATCGAGCAGGGCTTATCCCAGTGTTTATCTCCATGGAGGCAGCTCACAGGCTGGCACGGAGCCTCCTGCCAACACCCCCAGGGCTGGGGAGCGCAGGGGGAACCCCGGCAGCCCTGGAGTGCAGGGTTTAATTATCCATATCCTTATCTCTGCTCATGTAGTTATGGGGGTTATTAATGGCAGTGGGAGCATCCAGACTGGCTGGAGCTCTGCTGCATCACTGCCATCCGGCACCCTTGGGTGGGAAACCAGCCTGTGGGATGCTGAGCTGAGGCATGACAAGAGCTGAAGGATGCCTTGAGCATCCCAGGAGGGTCCCAGCTGGAGCCAAGGCCCTGTTTCAGTGCCAAAGCCAGCAGCATTCAGCAGCTGCCTCTGGATCCTCATGGCCAGAATTCTGGCACAAAGCTCTTGTTCCCTCCATTCATGGGGTCTTTGTGATGTCCAGCAGAAAGAAGGGATAACATTCCCCATGGAGGAGGATGCACCAGGGGTTTTTGGTCTGGCAGTCACTAATCCTGGGGAGCAGCTGCACGGAGGGTGCTGTGGGGTGCGATGCTGTGGGATTGCAGGGCAGCAGTGGGGCAGACAGACCCCCAAATCCCATCTGGAGGAGCACATGTCTTGGTGTTTCTTGTTTGCAAAGAGCATCCTTGTGGGCATGGACCAAATCTTGCATCTTCTGGGCAGGTTCACCCCAAAGTCATCTGGTGCTGTGTTTGACCCACAAATCCCATGACACAGCCTCCTCCTTCATCCCACACCACTTCCATCTCAGCCAGGGACTTGCCGAACAGCAGAGCTGCTCTATGTTCTGTTCTGAGGCAGCCAGTTGTTGGAATTTTTTTCCGTCACTGTTATTATCTTTTACCCTTGGATGCCTGCCATGCATCCCTACCATACGGTAGCAAGCCCAACTCCATCCGACTTCCCTATTTGCCTAACTTTTTGACCCTGGAGAATTCAAGTCTATTTTCTTTCCTATTCTTTGCCATGAAAAAAAACTCGGACAAAAAAAAAAAAAAAACAAACCCAAACCTATATTAACCTGGCTCAATAGGAGGCATTTTCTTGAACTTATTAAAAAATCCAGACTTGTAAATTAATTTGTTCATGTTGTACAATGGCAGTGCAGATGGACTCATTAGCATGCACACAACAAATAATTATAGATGAATTTTTAGCTGGCCTGCTTAATGGGCTTGCTGGGTTAATTATGTCAATGTATAATTACATCAGCCCTGGGAGACATAATGGCACACCCCGCTGAGCAGACACTAGCTAATGATGGTGTAATGCTGACAGAGGGAAGACGGACGGCTCCGGATGCACCTGCTTACCTCGGCACAAACCTCCATTGTCTGTGCCCAAACCAGCCCTGCTGGAGCCACCAGGGCCGTGGGTGCCACAGGCTCATGCTGGGAGGTGATGCCCCCATGCCCCCTGCCCGTCCCTCCGTGCCTGGGGGCTGGCAGGGAAAAGCAGGGCAGGAGGGATATTCCCATGGCACCTGGAATGGAAGGACCTGGTGTGTCCCCACGGTTTTGGGAAAGGCAGGACCCGGCATGTCCCCATAGCTCCTGGAATGGCAGGACTCAGGATATCCCCATAGCTTCTGGAATGGCAGGACCTGGCGTGTCCCCATGGCTCTGGAATGGCAGGACCCATGGCTGCTAGAACAGCAGGATTAGGCAATGTCCCCATAGCTCCTGGGATGGCAGGATTCAGGGTATCCCCACGGCTTTGGGAAAGGCAGGATCCAGCATGGCTCCTGGAATGGCAGGAGCCAGGATATCCCCATGGATGCTAGAATAGCAGAGTTAGGCAGTGTGGCTTCTGGAATGGCAGGACCCGGGGTGTCCCCATATCTTCTGGAGTGACAGGACCTGGCATGTCCCCATGGCTCCTGGAATGGCAGAAACACCCAGGGTGTCCCCATGGCTTTGGGAAAGGCAGGATCCGGCAGTCCCCGTGGCTCTGGAATGCCAGGACTCAGGATATCCCCACAGCTCCTGGAATGGCAGGACACCAATGTGTGTCCCCTTGGCACGGGGAGTTGGGAGAGGGCCCGTGGAGGGCCATCCCTGCTGCTCACCGCCCATCCCACATCCCGCAGACCCCGCTCCTGTGCTGGAGGCTGCCCGGAGCCTGGAGGATCGGCTGCAGCAGCTCCAGCGCCTCGAGCCCGAGCCGCCGCCGCTGAAGGAGCTCAGCCGGCCCTGGAAGAAGCACACGGAGCTCCTCAGCACCAAAGGTACCGCCCCGCTGGGGAAGGGTGGCAGCCGCGGTGCCCGGCCCCGTGTGCCGCCTCTGAGCATCCCTGGAATGCAGGGTGTGTCCCAGGGCCAGGAGCTGCCCCCTGGCCACCGCTGCTGTCCCCTCCGCAGCCGTGTGACTGTGTCCCCCCGCAGAGCGCAGGGAGGGGAGGTCGCCGGCAGCCGAGCCCCCGCTCCCCGGCCTCGACGGCAAAGCGCCGAGCACAGAGACCTCGCTGCAAAGAAATGAGGCAGACAAGCAAAAGTACGTGAGTGCCGGGAATGAGGTCGTTTTGGGGTGCTGTGATGACGCGTGGCTCTGTCCCCGCTCCCGCACCGGGGTGTCTGTGCACCCCCATTCTCTTTCCCTTTGCTGTCTGATCACATCATGCTCAGAAACGTGACACCGGCTCCGGCTCTGACTCTCCCAGTGTCCATCTGTCTGTCTGTCCCCAGTCCCCCCAGGTGGTTTTGGGGAAGCGGCAGGCTCCGGCACAGCCGGGACAGGTCCCTCCTGTTGTCCCCTTGTGCCGTATCCCTGGCTTTGCTCAGACTAATGGATTGAATCCAGGGCTCTGGATGAACCTCATTAGATGACCTTTTAATTTGGAGGCTCCTGGCCTTCTCATGGCTTCATTGTTATTCCTTAACACGCTGCGCGGGGAAAGAAATGAAGAATCTTTAAACCCTAAATTGCAGATTTCTGCGAGTAAGTTTCTGGCAAGTGCAGGCTATAAATAATGCAGAATAACTTTTCCCTGATTGCTTCCCCCTCCTCCAGTAAATTACAGGTGGGGGTGGGCTGCCATGCCCCTCTCAGAGGGGTCTCAGCCTCAGGGATCAGGGACCACTTTCAACCCAAAGTAATTTTTTTTACACTTGGGGCAATAAACCCCTTAACACTGGGGGGCAACATGACTCAAACACATCCTGGTATACATCCTGGTATCCCCTGGTGGGTCTTTCCTGGCTTCAGTGAGTGATAGGGTATAGGAGGGGATCCTGTGAGCTGTCTCTGTGTGATTTTGGGGGGCTGTGGTGTTGGCATGGACCCTGGTACATCCCTGGTGTCCGTCTCTCACAGGGGCCTGCAGGAAGCTCAGGTCACCTTGGCCGCTCGGCTGGGGGAGGCAGAGGAGAAGATCAAAGTGCTCCACGCAGGTAGTGGGGCCGGGACAGGGGCTGCTGACTGCGGGGGGCCAAGCTCCCACCCCACAGCTCACCTTCCTCTTCCTCTTGCCAGCGTTGAAGGCCACCCAGACGGAGCTGCTGGAACTGCGCTGTAAATACGACGAGGAAGCAGCGTCCAAGTAAGTTCCCAGCAGGGCTGGGTTGCGCTCAGAGCTGAGTTGAGCCACTTTTGGCAGCACTGGGACATCTCCGTGGTGCTACTTGAGGAGCTGAGATACTTCAAGCCGCTGCAGGAACTTCCTGAGTCGTGGTGTCACTGAAACTGCAGGGAAAAACTCTCCAACAACATCTTTTAAGTGTTGGAGAACCGAGGCATTACTTTATTCTGGCCAGGATGTGCAACAGAAATTACCTCCTCCACTCATGCCCGGGTGCAGTGAAAATCATTCAATCACACATGGTTCTCTACCAGACCTTTCACATATTTATACATAAAAACCTCACAGAAATTCACATTTGTTGGTCTTAAATAAAACAATTCTTAGGATTCGATCTCCTATTGGTTAATCCCTTCACTTTCTATGCTAATTGGGTCCTCACCCTTTGGTTCTCTTATTGATCTTTTCCCAGACAATGTATCTGCAACCAAGAGGGGGAAAATGTTTGTTAGTGTGGCTTATCTCCTGTTCATCTCTTGGCTACTTCCAATTCTTCCCCAGTGAACAGAGTCTTTTGTAGAGAAACTTCAATTCCCCTCCCCCTGGGCAAAGGCCAACAAGCCCCTGGCCAAAGTTACAAAATAATTTTGAGAGTTGTATCTTTTCCAACAGCAGGGTCCTTATCCCGAAGCCTCCTGCCCCTGTTCTGGGCTGTGTCTGTGCTTCCACACCCACTGACACCTCTTGTTTTCTGTCACAGGGCAGACGAAGTCGCCATGATCATGACCAACCTTGAAAAAGCCAACCAGGTGAGCCAGGAGCTGACTTTGGAGGAGCCTGTGGGGTTGGTTCTGCAGAGCCCGGGATGCTGCACACACCTGGAGCAGCTGTGTGGCCTGGATATCTCTCCCCAAAACTGATAAGGGGTTGACAGGCACCAGGATTAGGAATCCCTACAAAGGAGAGCTCAGGTTTCCTCCACCTGGTGGGACCCCTGCCCCATGTGTGGGATCAAGGGTGTGTTTGGGATTCTGCCAGGCTCCATTCAGCTGCTGGAGCTGGCACTTGTCACCTCCAGCCTCTCATGGGTGTTTTAAAGCACAACCCACACTGTTCCTGTGTTAGATTCCGGTGTAATCGCTCTTGGTCCTGTCCATTCCTCTTGGGTTTTTTAATTCTGAAAATGAAGGTACAAATAAATGCATGTGGATAATAAAAGACGTCTAAAGAAGAATTTGTATAAATAAAACCATCCTTTTGGAGGGAAAATGATGGTGTCCTGGAGATGATCTGCAGCCAGTGCTCAAGGATTGGGATCAGCAACCGTGTTAGGACATGGGGACCTTAAATACGTGGGGGGAGCTTAAACACTTGGGCTAAGCTTATGGTGCTGGAGGTGGGAATGAGATGCTCAGGAGGGGCAAAGATTGGAGCAGATCCTGGACCCTGTGTGGGGTGGGATGAGCCGCAGTGCCTGGTCTGATTCCCATTCTGTTCTCTTGCAGCGGGCGGAGGCGGCGCAGAGGGAAGTGGAGAGTTTGCGGGAGCAGCTGGCTGCTGTCAACAGCTCCCTGCGCCTGGCCTGCTGCTCCCCGACGGGCAGCACGGGGGTGAGAGCATCCCTGGGGCCAGGAGTACTCCTTGGGGCCAGGAACAGCCTGGGACAAGAACAGCCCTGGGGACAGGAACAGGCTTGGGGCCAGGAACAGCCCTGGGGACAGCAGCACCCCACTGCAGCTGGCAGTATCTGTCACAGCCAGGAGCATCCCATTGCACCTGGGAGCACCCCACAGATGAAGGAGCACCCTTTTGTGTTTGGAAGCACTCACCATGTTGGGGAGCAAGCCCAAAGTGCCTGAGGAGTGTTTATACCCTGAGGTGAAAGGGGACATGCATCCCCAGAGCACCAAAATTCACCTGAGAGACCTTTAAGGGAAGAAGGAAGGTCTATCCCTCCCTAGGGCTCTGTCACCAGGGTCCCCAATGCACCAGGCTGAGCTCTGGGCTCACCTGCTTGCTATGGAGACATGTCCAATGGGGAGGGTGGCCCTTGTCCCCATGGTGGGCAGCCAGGAGCTGACAGTGTCCCCTCTCCCAGCAGGACAAAGTGAACTATTCCATGTGCTCAGGGTCGAGGCTGGAGGCAGCTTTGGCTGCCAAGGACCGGGAGATCCTGCGGCTCCTGAAGGACGTCCAGCACCTCCAGAGCTCACTGCAGGAGCTGGAGGAGTCCTCTGCCAACCAGATCGCCGAGCTGGAGGGGCAGTTGGCCGCCAAGAACGAGGCCATCGAGGTGTGCCCACGGGGGTTTGGGGTGTGCCGGGGGTGGGGGATGCCAGTCTGGCCGTGCTGGGTATGCACTGGGAGCCACCTGCAAGGACTCCCCTCCTGTGCTCCACAGAAGCTGGAGGAGAAGCTGCAGGCACAGGCAGACTACGAGGAGATCAAAACAGAGCTGAGGTATGGCTTGACCGGCACCCATGGCTGCCTTGGCGGTGTCCCCTCTGGCCAGGTGCCACAGCTGTGACACTCAGCCACGGCCACCCTGTCACCCCCTTGTCTCCCTCCCAGCATCCTGAAGGCAATGAAGGTGGCTTCCACCGGCTGCAGCCTCCCTCAGGCAAGTGCTGTGATGCATCCCGAGGCGCTGGCCGGGCTGTGCCAGCCCTGCCCACGGTGCCTCCACCGCCTGTCCCCATCTCGGCTTGGCTCCTTGCAGAGCATCTCGAAGGCGGAGGAGGCGCTGCTGCTGGGGAAGGAGGCTTTCTACCCCTCCCAGAAGTACCTGCTGGAGAAGCCCAGCCTGCTGGCCAGTACTGGTAGGAACCCTGGATTCTGTGGCATCCCGCTGGGAATATCCATGGGAATGTGGGTGGCGGGGACAGACCCTGCCCTGCCGGTGGTGGAGTATAGGGGAAGGACAGGGAGTGGGATGTCACCTGGGGAAACTGAGGCAGAAGCTGTTTGGCTGCAGGGGCTGTGCCAGAGCCGTGGCCAGGGGGACTCTAGTGTGTCTCCCTCTCTCTCCTTCATCTCTAGAGGAGGATCACTCTGAAGATGAGTCGGGGAAGGATCCACTGGGCATGGAGCAGCCGTACCCATCCCCCCATCACGCCCCGGCCGATGACCCCGCGTCCCCCACTCCTCTCCCACCACTGCCTGGCCCTGGCATGGCCCCCGATGGTCCCCGGACTTTCTCGCTGTCCCCCTTCCCGGGGAGCGAGCGGCTTCCAGGGGACCCCAAGGCCCCCCACCTCCCGCTGCCCAGCTACAAAAGCGAGAGCAGCAGCGGGGGACCGCCCTTCCCCTCCTCCTTCTTTGGGGCCAAAAGCAGCACCGTGCACCCTGTCCCCGTGCCGGCCTCCTCCAGCGCCACCAGCCCGCCCGGCGAGCCCTCCGAGGGCAGCGCCGGCAGCTCCGCCGAGGAGGAGCAGCTGGACACGGCCGAAATCGCCTTCCAGGTGAAGGAGCAGCTGCTGAAGCACAACATCGGGCAGAGGGTCTTCGGGCACTACGTGCTGGGGCTGTCGCAGGGCTCTGTCAGTGAGATCCTGGCGCGGCCCAAGCCCTGGCACAAGCTGACGGTGAAGGGCAAGGAGCCGTTCATCAAGATGAAGCAGTTCCTCTCCGACGAGCAGAACGTGCTGGCCCTGAGGACTATCCAGGTGCGCCAGAGAGGTGAGTGGTGGGGTGGCCCCGGCCAACAGGTCCTGTCCTGGGATGCAGCAAGCGATGCTGTGGCATCCCCTCCCAGTGCACCCCACTTCACCCTGGCAGCACCCTGGGGTGCCTCATGCCATGGCAGGGGGGCTCACCAGACCGTGATGTGCTGGTGAGGTGGGCTGGAATGCTGGTCCCACCAGTGGCTCCCCAGGATTTTCCCTGGTGTGATGGAGCTGGCTGCTGGGTGGGATGAGCTCTGGCAAACAGCAGCAATTAGCAACAACCCATGGCTGTGGAAGCTGCATCCCTGGACGTGCTTTACTCATTTATTCTGACAAGTGCCATTTAATTATTCATTAGGCTGTTCCATGCAGTATGAATCAATGTGCTCGGGAATATTTTGTTAAAATAATGAAGTTTTAGTGCAGCAGAACCTTGGCGCGGTGTTGGCACCTCCGTGGAATGGTGACTCCCATCTCTGGAGTCCGTGGCTGCTGGTGACATCTCAGCAGTGGCAGCTGGTCACTTGAGTCCCCGTGGTGGCACTGGGCAATGCACACCCATGGTCCATGCACCTGCTGGTTTCAGCTTGGAGGACTCTGATTTATCTCCTGGATCTGATCCATCATTAATACTTCTCCTGCACCACCAGGAAGGCACAGTGCCAGGGATAGGGACATGGTCCCTGTGCCCGTGTCTTTGCTCCTGGTGGGGAGAGTGCCCTCAGCTGGGATGACTAAGGTGGTGGGAGATGCTGTGCCAGAGGCAGGAGCTGGCAGCCAGGGCTACCAGGGCTCCCTGTGCTCTGGTAGCGACTAATCGGGAATGACATTTGTCTTCAAACCAGCATCCCTAAAAATAACTGAACATGAGGAGCAGTAAATACTTCCTGACATACAAGTGGAGCTTGTAAAACCAGCACCGGTGACAAAGCTGTTATCCTGCCTCTTTGATCAGGTAGCATCACACCACGGATCAGGACACCAGAGACTGGCTCCGACGATGCCATCAAAAGCATCCTGGAGCAGGCGAAAAAGGAGATTGAGTCACAGAAGGGAGGTAGGTGCTGCCATGGGGGTGGCTCCAGGGGTGGCTGAGTGTCTGCTCTGCCCCATGGCAGCAGCACCCAAAGGGTTGTGGGGTCTTGGGAGGTGTTTCACCCATTGGCATCCCCATGGAGAATTTTAGGGCATGTTGGAAAGAAATACCATGTGGGATGGAAGAGTCCCCGTGCAGCAGAGTTCAGATCTGGGCTTACAGAAACTTTTGGCTGCACTCTTTTCCTCTCCCCCTGCCCCAAACCAGATGATTAAATGAGTATTCAGGATCCATCTGGCATGAGGAATCATTAAAGCAGCTGCTCTCACAGTCAATTACAAGAAATGAAATACATTAAAACAGGTAGTCTGCTGAGAAAGCAGAATCCCGGAGAATTAAATTAGACAGGAACAGTGGAAGAACAGGCAGGGAAAACAAACATGTTTGTCTATCGCGCTGTTGGTAATGGGATTTATTTTGCAATCCTCAAAAAAAGAAAGTTGGCTTTGAGTTGGGCTCTTGAAGCTTTTTCTCTGTGGGTCCTGCTGGTCCGAACCAGGTCGGGAGGAACGCTTTGAATTGCGGCCACACAGTGAACGACGTGTGCTGCTCCTCGGGGCTGCCCTCACCCTTTTTCTCTGCAGGGGAGCCCAAAACGCCGTCGGCATCACAGGCAGTGGCCAACGGGGCGGGCGGCAGCAGCTCGGAGGATGCCATCAAGAGCATCCTGGAGCAGGCACGCAGGGAGATGCAGGCGCAGCAGCAGGCGCTGCTGGACATGGAGTCGGGGGCCGGCGGGCGCGGGGGGGACGCGGCACCCACCGAGCGCTCCACGCTGGCCACCGTCAGCCAGAACATCGCCCCTGCCTATGTCAAGCAGGAGGAGGGCAGCGGGGCCAGCCCCGGACCCCCGCAGACCCCCCTGGCCGTGCTCTCCCCCGCCGCCTTTGTCCAGAGCATCATCCGGAAGGTGAAGTCGGAGATCGGCGATGCCGGCTCCTACTTCGACCAGCACTGGGCGTCGGAGCGGAGCCTGCTCAGCCGGCCCTACACCTCCGTGTCGCCTTCGCTGTCCTCCTCCTCCTCGAGCTACTCCAGCATGGCCAACGGCCGGGGCTGGCCGCGGGGAGAGCCCGGCGAGGGCGGCACCAACGAGGACGAGCTGCAGCCGGCAGAGGAGGAGCCCCACCGGCTGTCGGAGATGAAGGCGGAGGGAGCCGGCGCGGAGCCGGCGGCTGGTGGGCGTCTGTCCTACTACCCCACGTACGTGCCACGGACCCTGAAGCCAACTGTGCCACCGCTGACGCCGGAGCAGTACGAGATGTACATGTACAGGGAGGTGGATACGCTGGAGTTGACTCGGCAGGTCAAGGAGAAGTTGGCCAAGAACGGCATCTGTCAGAGGATCTTTGGAGAGAAGGTACCAGCCTGGAGAAGGGGGGTCTGGTGTCCTGTCTGCTCCATGACCCGGAGCCTGGGGCTCATTGATGGCCTTCACCAGCTCCTTCCAGCGTCTTCCTTTTCCCTGGTCTGTTTCCTCTTGGAGGACTCTGAGTCCTCAGGGTCTGACCCAACTCCAGTCTCCCAGTGGCCACCACTACTCTGCCACTAATAACCCACCAAGAATGCCCAGTCCCCTGAGCAGAGCCCTTTGGGGACCAGCCTCCCACCCCAATGGGTATCCCAGGGGGACCCACCATCAGCACCCATGGCAGGGGACAGAGGTTCCAGACATGCTGTGGGGCAGTGGGTGGCAGTGGGTGGCATCCTGCTCCCCCTCCCCGACACAGGGGTGGAGGGCAGGCAGCTTTCTAGTGCTGGGGGGAATGCACCCCACCTTTGGTGGGTGACACCTGTGTGGTGCCCAGGTGCTGGGGCTGTCCCAGGGCAGCGTGAGTGACATGCTGTCACGGCCCAAACCGTGGAGCAAGCTGACGCAGAAGGGTCGGGAGCCCTTCATCCGCATGCAGCTCTGGCTGACAGACCAGCTGGGACAGGGGATCAGCCAGCAGCCCACACCCTCCCAGGGTAAGTGACATCACTATCCCCATGTCCCCACCACTTCTGTGTCCATCCCCTTCATCCCAGTGAGTTGTCCTGCTCCCACTCCAGCACTGGGAAGAGCCAACTCCAACGCCAACACCCAGATCCTGGGAAGCCCCTTTCATCTACAACCCCCTTCATTTAAAACAAAAATAAAAGCAAAGCCACATCAAAAATCTTGGGCTTTGTGCCTGACATGAAGCAGTAACTGGAATTTTTGTATTATATTGGTGGCATTTTCTCTCTTTAATTATTCCACCACCTCCACCTCCTGCTTTGCTGTAGCCACTGGAGAAACTTGGCTGGTACCCCTCTTCTCTAGAGGGCAAAGCCTCAGGGATTCCCCAAATGCCCCTCCTGCTCCTGCCAGGTCCCTGCACTGTCCCCTCCTGCTGATCCCTCTGCCCTGGTGTCACACAGCCAGCCCAGCGGAGCCCCAGCCGTCCCCCTCGCCGCCCCCCAGCCCTGCTGAGCACGAGAAGGGCTGCCAGGAGCCCCTCACCCTGGCTTTGGAGAGCAGCAAGGAAAACCAGCAGCCTGAGAGCCGCTC
Organism: Certhia americana; assembly: GCA_018697195.1. Lineage (NCBI taxonomy): Eukaryota > Metazoa > Chordata > Aves > Passeriformes > Certhiidae > Certhia > Certhia americana. Next base: position 2,369,400 of record CM031871.1, read on the forward strand.
CACACCTGCACTGGGTGGGAAGACATATCCCAACAGCCAGGGCCCCGTGGGCATCCAGGAGATTGTTGCCATGTCCCCTGAGCTGGACACTTACTCCATCACCAAGAAGGTCAAGGAGGTCTTGACGGACAACAATTTAGGTGCGGACCCTCTCTCTGTCCAGGTTTTTGGGAGCTGCTGGTGAGACTGCATGGACCCAGCACTCCAATTCCCGTAGATGCAACCCCCTCTCAGATGTTTTTCTGTGGGTGCTCATGGGAATTCCAGGAGGATGCTGGAAATGTGGTGCACCTGCTCTGCTGGGGGACTGCAGCGTCTGTCCCACTGCTCTACCCTCTCTAACCACCTCTGCTTCTCCTCCGCCAGGCCAGCGGCTGTTTGGGGAGAGCATCCTGGGCCTGACGCAGGGCTCGGTGTCCGATCTCCTCTCCAGGCCCAAGCCGTGGCACAAGCTGAGCCTGAAGGGGAGGGAGCCCTTCGTCCGGATGCAGCTCTGGCTCAACGACCCCCACAACGTGGAGAAGCTGCGCGACATGAAGAAGCTGGAGAAGAAGGGTGAGGGACGGGGTGACTCGGCCCTGCTGGGTGTGGGGTGCTGGCTGAGGGGGGGTCCCGGGCTGGGGGGCGAGCAGTGCCAGCTGGGTGTCCTCTCCTGCAGCCTACCTGAAGCGTCGGTATGGGCTGATGAGCGCCGGCTCAGACAGCGAGTCCCCCAGTGCCCGCTCCGAGTGCGCCAGCCCCGGAGCGCCGCCACAGGACCTCAGCCTGCTCCAGATCAAGAAACCAAGGGTGGTGCTGGCACCAGAGGAGAAGGAAGCCCTAAAGAAAGCCTACCAGCTGGAGCCGTACCCCTCCCAGCAGACCATCGAGCTGCTCTCCTTCCAGCTTAACCTCAAGACGAACACCGTCATCAACTGGTTCCACAACTACAGGTACGGATGCTCCTGGGCTTTGGGGGTCTGATGGTGCTGTTCCCCTTCCAGCCTTCCCCATCACTCTTCCCTAGATGGGAGGTACAGACCCACTGGAGGCCCCCAGGTGCACTGCAGGCTGGTGGGTGGTGTTGGCTACCTTGAGCAAGTCGAGCATCTAAAGAGGTTGCCACACTCACATCCACCTGCTCACCCCAGCGCAGGAGCTCTGTGAAGGGGGAGGGAACACCTTACGGAGGCTGCTGGAGCACAGGATCCATCCTCACAGCAGCCCAGCCCTGGGGAGCACATCAGGTTTCATCCCTAGGTGGAATTGTAGTGGACACTGGCTGGAGACGTGCTGTGGCCATGGCATGGGGCAATGGGTGTGGTTGTTGCCACCCCTCCGTGGTTGTGTCCCGCAGGTCACGGATGCGCCGAGAGATGCTGGTGGAGGGCGCGCAGGACAATGACACAGACCCGGAGCAGAGTGGTGGGACAGCCATCCCCGGGCGCCGCGCCCCCCACAGCCCCGATTCGGACACCGAGGATCACAAACCTGTGTTGGTGGGGGGCGAGCCCCCCTGCGCCGCTGTGCCCGTGAAGGTGAAGGAGGAGCAGGGCGATCCGGGTGGCTGGAGCCGCCGGCGGGACTCACGCAGCCCGGCCGGAGCGGCCGAAGGGACCGGACCTCCCCAGGAGGAGCGGGGGGCAGCCCCCCATGCTGCCACCCCCAGCCCCGGCAGCCTCCCACGGCGGGGAGGCCGCGCCGGTGCCACCGCTGGGGGACCTCCACCACCGCCACCGCCACACCCCGACAGCTCCCAGTCCTCCGCGGGGTCATCCCGGTGCAGCTTGGTGGTGTCCCCAACGTCACCCTCGGCAGCTTCCTCGCCTGGCCTCACCGGCTCAGCCTCACCGGGACCATCCTCTGCCGGGCCGGTCTCGCCGGCGCTTCCACCGGCTCCTGGCCCCCGGCTCAGCACCAGCGTCCAGCGGCGCCACGAGAAGATGGCCAACCTCAACAACATCATCCACCGCCTGGAGCGGGCTGCCAACCGCGAGGAGGCCCTCGAGTGGGAGTTCTGAACCCCCCCATGCCACCCTAAATATATATATACACCCCCCCCCCCACATATATATATATATATTTTGATAAATTCTGTGTGCACTGAGAGGTGACGAGTGGCCGGCGCCACGGAAGAGGAGCATCCGTGGAGAAGAGGGGACCCCCCCTTCTATGAGGCCGCCCCACCCCTCTGGCTTTGTTTTAAATGTGAAAAACTGGGAACAATTTTAGAAAAGAAAAACAAAAAAACAAAAAATATTTATAGACCTCTTTTAGATATTTTAATAAAAGGATACTTTGGAATTTATTAACAGCTTAAGCTGCTTTGATATTAAAGATAGCTATAAAATCAAGATGATGTAGCAGTCGTGTCATTAAATGTACACTGAAGTCTTGTAGTTTGCCACTGGATGAGATTAAAAACAAATTGAAAAAAACCAAACAAAAACAAACCAATCCACAGAAAAGACTTTTTGAGCAAAGCCATCAAGAAGCACTATGAGACTGACCAAATTGAAGAAACTTTTGCAGTTTCCACCCCTGTCTGTAAGACACTGCATCGCTTCTGCCCCAGCCAGAGACTGCGTCCTAGTCCCTGAAGACTCTAAAGCCCCTGACACCATCAAGTATGTATTTAGTTCTGGTGGTTTATGTTTTTGGAAGCCTTTGTAACACAGAATGTCCCGTGCGGTTGTATATGTTGTAGAAATGTCTGCAATAGCCTTCTGGAAAAAGATGTAGCATGGTCCCAACGCCGTCCCTCGCGCTTCCTCCAGCCGATGGCAGCTCCCATCCGGCACAGTGCGGCTCGTGCCAGCTCCCAAGAGAAGAGAGAAAATGAGGCAAAAGCAAAGAAAGCAACCCGAGCTTGGGATTTTGGGAGTGAGATGGGAAAATGCACCTGGGTGTGATGCTTGAGGATGGTACCAGCTCACTGGGGGTGGACATCCATGACATCCCAGTTCCCTGTCTATTCGGGGAAGAAAAAAATGGAGCGTCCGAGCTTTGGCCCTGGGGCAGCAGTGCTTGAGGTGGGTGCCCAAAAGTCGTGAGCCACCTGCTCAGGGCTGCTCCAGCATGACAACCAGCTCTTGGGGCTGAAGCACTTTTTTAGGGAGAGCACCTGGGTAGGAGGAGCATCCCCTTCCTGCAGCCATATCCTCACGTGGTGGATGTCGGTGGTGCCAGGATGAGCTCTGGCTCCTGGCTGAATTGGGCAAGCTCAGCCCAGAGCTGGGCAAAGCACCACTGAGCTTTGACTTTCCAGGGCTGATCCTGTGCAGACACAGGAGCTCAGTGGTGGCACCATCCCGGTGTGCTCCCTGTCACCTCCCTGACCCCACCACCTCCAGCCAGCCTCTGCTAACAAAATGCCTTTAAACAATGTGGAGTGTTCCATGCTGGGCTGCTCTGCCCTGCCCCCTGCCCACACAGCATCAGCCATTGCCCACCAGGGCCCTGCCAGGCACCCAGGTGATGCATTGACTGATTTTTCACTGTAGATGTTTTTATCAGAATAGAAGGTATTTTTATACTTGGGTGGTAGTGGATGAGCAATGCTGGGTGAGGGCACGGCTCTCCTGGCCCTGCCCTGGCGAGCCCCAGGGTGCCCATGGTTGCTCTGCCACCACGCTGTGGAAGGTGGAGGTGTGACCACTGACTGCCTTCTCCGTTGTGTGCTAGAGGGAGCTTTAGTGGAACGGGATTTGAGGAAGCACTTAGGATAGTCCTGAGCACGGCAATCCTGTTGTATGAAAGCCAGCGGGACACACCGGTCACGTTTTTGTTAGGCTCATGTTCTGTACTTCAAAAGTTTCTATGAGATCGATGAACTTTGTTAACAATTTTGGAAGGAACACGTTCTGTAAAGAGCCACTAAATACAGAAGTTGGATACGACTCTGGCCTTGGGGTGTGTTTTGTCTGGAGGTGATGGAATGGGAACTCCTCTCACACTTGCCCAGTGCCTGGTATTGGCACCCTCGGAAGTCACAGCTTTGCTTTGGGATTTGGTGGCAAGAGTTCTCATTATCCCAGTGGCTGGGCAATAAAAAATAGAGGCTGTTAAGTGGGGTTTTTCCAGCTCAGGGTGTGATCCTGCCCCATGAAATTCCTATGCTCATCACTGCTGCAGGTTTGCTCCTGCCCCTGGGGTAGCTCAGCATCCTCCAGCGTGAGTTTCAGCTTGGTTTATCATAAAATCATCGTTCTCTGGAATGGCTTGGGTTAGAAGAGACCTTAAGGATCATCTTATTGCAACCCCCTGCCATGGGCAGGGACACTTCCATTGCCCAAAGCCCTGTCCAACCTGGCACTGCCAACAGCACCAGCACAGCTCTTGTTCGGAGCCGACCATCACTGGGTGAGTCGGCAGCTTCTGACACGAGGCAGGACTGTTTGTGTCTGATGAATTAATAAATCCATATGTTGTGTATCTGTTTAAGCTTGTTTGTCAGCTAACATGTTGAGGACTTATTTTTGATGGATATCTGAACGTCTGGAGAAGCTGGGCCAGCTGCCATGGAAACCGGAATCTTCCCCTGTGGTGAAGGACAGAGCCACTTGAACCATCTGGGTGCTCCAGGTGCAGCTGCCCTTGTCACTGCTCCAAATGCCAAATTCCATCAGGGGATGCTGTGCCTGGCCAGGAGCGGGCTCCACACTGCAGGGCTCTCGGTGAGTGGGTGACTCTGGCTGATTTTGTGCCTCAGGCTCCCCAAGAAGTGATTGCCCAAACTCTGCCAGAGCCTGTATTAAAGAGAAGCTGGAGACATTCATGCAGGTGGGAAGTGTGGGCAGGGACCTGGGGACATGCTGGCCACTTTCACAAGGGCAGAGTCCCTGGTCCCTATGAAGCACCAACACTAGCCCCAACAAGGGGACAGATACTTTGTCCTGATTAAGATCCATCTCTGCCATGGGACCACCACCACTGGGTGCCTTGATGTTCCCAGGGTGAGCCCGTCCCATTTCACCCCATCCCTGCAGGCAAATATGGGGATCCAGGGCACTGCAAGACCTTGGCATTGGCCATGTCCCCTTCAGCTGACACAGTCCCTGGCCAGACCCACAGACATGGTGGGGACAGGAGGAAGACTAAAATAAAGCATTAATTCTCACCTGGACTCCCCTCCCCAGGGGCTTAGAGGCACAAACAAGGACCATGGATGGGAGAGAAGTTCTGAAACAACTTTTATTGTAGAAAAATCCTGTACCTGTCCCAAGGGAGTAAAGGGAGCTGGAACCACCCAGCCCTATGCCAGGGCATCCTGACTGCTCCCCCCCCTGCTCCAGGGTGGGTTACCCTACCTCTAGCAGCTTGAGTTTCTGTTGTGGAAATAAGAGAGAAACACAGGCATGAGACACCAGCTTTGCTCTGGTTTGGCACATGAATCATTCCTCACGCTCTGCAGCTGACACACACGTTCCCATTTGCCACCACGAGCAATGCTTCCCCTTAGTGAGGTGGCATGGGGATGATGTGCTATCCCAAAATATCCACCAGCACGGCAGTGCCTGCAGCTGCTGAATTCCCCCAGAGTCTGACACCCCCCTCCCCATATTCACCATCCAGGCTACAAGCAGCAATTGCTCTCTGTGTAATGCCCGGGGCTGGGTGTCACCAACTCCCTGGAGTATGCAGAGCTGCTGCTGTTGTTAAGGAAGGGCTGCACTCACTGATATTTTCATTTCAAACCACATCCTGCTGGAGCAGAGGGATCTGGCCGAGCTCAGCCACCCTCAGCCTTGTGCCGGGCCAGGAGGGGAAGTCTCTGCATTACAGGCTCTGAATTGTACCCACACAGGCACCCAGGCTGGCGAGACCCCATCAAAATCCTCCTCCAAAAGCCGTCAATGTATGATCCCACTGCAAGAGCATCGAGAGGCCCCAGCAGAACCAGAGCATTCCTGGAAGGTCGATTCCCAGGAGGCCTCAGGCAGTGAGTGGTTTGTAGTTTGTACTGAGTGGAGCACCCCACACCCACATGGGGGCATGGCTGGAGGGCACCCCTGTGGTCCCATTTCACCATCACAGAGCAGCACGGCTGTCCTTTGGTGCTGAGCCCTCGTTGGCACCACCAAAAGGCATCCATCACCACCACAGCCACCACAGCTCCACACACCCCAGAACGAGGAGGGGACAGGGCCAACACCAAGGATGATCACCTCCACCCTGTCCCAGCTCCTGCTAGGTTCCCAGGGCTCAGCCATCACTCAGGGCCGGGGCCCACGCTGCTTCTGTTGCCAGTCCTGCCGCAGCCGGGCCACCTCACGGCTGTACTGCTCGTGGAGCCGGCAGAAGGTGGACGGGCTCTCCGCCACGCCGTTCCACACCCGCCTGCGCGGCGGCAGCGGCGGCGGCCGCGGGCTCTCCTCCTCATCGTGCCCACCACAGCCAGAGGTGTCGGGTGGCCGGTCCGCTCCCAACACGTTGTTCCACACCGCACAGCCGTTCTCCTTCGGCAGGATGGCGGGCAGAGCTGGCAGCCGCTCCCGGGATTGCTCCAGCCCCGACGGCTTTGGCTTCCAGGAGCCCCCACATCCTCCGGCCAACCCCTGGCTCATCTCCTGCAGCTGCTTCTCCAGCTCCCGCACCACCAGCCGCATGTAGTCAAAGCTGGCTCGGGACAGCGACTTCACCCACGACTCCATGGCCTCCTGGCTCTCGGCTGCCAGCACATAGGTGCGGGATTTGGTGCCGCCAAAGCGGATGGCGAAGGCGAAGCCCTCGGCTGAATCGCAGAGCTCCACATTGCAGCCCTCCAGCACGATGACGCCCACGGGCTCCCGGCTATCGCGCTCCTCGAAGTAGAAGAGCATGTTGCCCTTGAGCACGAACCAGCGGCGGTGATAGGCCGTGTGCCTCTCGCCTCGCTTGTACAAGAAGCCGGAGTTGTCGGCCGGGGAGTCGCAGGTGGCGTAGAAGGCCAAGCTCCGCTCGTTCAGCTTCATGGCTCCGCGCCCTGCGGGGACAGAGGGGGCTCAGCGCTGAGCCTTAATTGAATGGAAACGAACCATCGGCTTTTTGTTCCTGCTGGCGGCAGCCCTGGCGCCCAGGAAATGGAGCCGGTGAATAAACAACCCCGGGGGAGTTGGGATAAGCCTGCTCCCAGACAAGGCGCTGAGGCTGGCGGATGCCGGGTGGGCTGTGGCTCCCCAGGGCTCACTGGGGATGAGGTTTCCCCCCCACCCCCCTCCCCTGTAGAGTGTTTTCCCACGGCGGAGCCCAAGGCAGGGCTTGTCCCGGTGCCTCACGTCACCTGGCACAGGTGACCTTCCCGCCGGCGCCGTGTTTTCCGTGCCGCGCCGCTCCTCCCCACGGCGCACCGGGAGGGCTTTGGCCGGAGCCGTGGATCCAGCTGCCACTCCAGAGAGCCGTGGCCGTGAACCCTGTCACCCGGGCAAGGCCACCGCTCCCCTTGTCCCCAAAGCGCTGGTGGCCTCGCCGTGCCGGGCTTTCCACCCACCTGGACTCTACCTCCGATCTGCGGCGGTCACCAGCATCAACGACACGCGCGTGGCCGTGGTGGCCGTGAGAGCGCTGGGTTTGGGGTCGGATGGTGCGAGGGGGCTTTGGGGCACCGCTCCCGCACCGTCACCTTTGTCCTCGGCTCCCACCGGCCCGGCCCGGCCCGGCCCCGCGGGCGGAGCGCTGCTCCCGCCCGCCTCCGCCACCGCCCATCCCCGCGGCCGGGAGGGAGGGAGGAGCTGGAAAAGAGCTCCGGAGCTCGGCCCCAGGGCAGGGAGCTCTTGGCACGGCCCAAAACCCGCGGCAATTCACGGCTCCGGGCACGGGGAGTGAGGGCCAGGCAGCACCGGAGGGAGCGAGGGGGGAATGGGGGTGAGATGGGGACACGCAATGGAGAGTGAAGGGGTTATGCACATGCTGGGATGGATTGATGGATGTGCACAGGGGTGTGCACGTGTGTGGGGAACCAAGGAGTTTAGTCCTGACGGTGGCTGCACAACGTCGAATTTTTGGTCACATTTTGGAGGCCAAGATTTGGGATTCTGGGAGCATCTGGCAGGGAACGGGCAGAGGTGGGTGGATGAGGGAGATGACACAAGCCCTACAAAGAGGGTTGGTGGCAGGACATGGACTGGTCCTGTGTGCGCAAGGGACCAGGCTGCAAGTCCAGGCTGGTCTCCTGACATTCCAACCATATCCTTGGACCACAGCCAAGTGGTCTCAGTACAGAGGGACAGAAGAAGCTGAGTGGGGACAAGCCTGCAGTCAGACTTCTGCTCTTAGTTGGCCTTCCAGGCTCACAGGACCACCTTGGCAGCATTGCTGTCCTCACCATGTCCCAGCAAATACCAGTGTCAAGGATTTATGCTCCTTATCACTGTCCCTTTCCTCCAGTTTCTTCACCCCCCTGCTCTGCTCCACAGCCATATGTGCATTTTAGCAATCAAGGCATTGGCAACATTGCACAGTCCCCATCCCAGAAATCCTGCTGTCCCTGACCTCTGCCACAGGTTGTGGCCCACTCCCCACCCATAGATGACCCCATTTCCCAACACAGCTGCTCAGGACTTTGCAATTTTCTGCTTGTGTCAGAGGTTTTCGGTTCACCGAAGGGTTTTCCCTGTCACCTGCAGACTTTCACTTTCAGGCTATAAAAAAGGATTCAAATCAGTACTAAAACCATCTGGGCTTTATCTTCCCTCCTGAGCAGAGCAGCTCTGTTCAAGGCCGCTGGTGGGAAGTCTCGGGTCTCTGCACCACTTATCTCCCTGCCTTGCTGAGAGATGCCTTTTCGCAAAGCAAGATTAGAATGGGAAGGGCCGTGGGGAGAAGCAATATCTTTATTAGAGCAGCTAGGGTAATTGGAAAAAGGGAGCAGCACTCCCAGCTCTGCTTTTCCTTCCCTGAGACTCCAAAACCACGTTTTCATCTTGCAGTGGTTGTTCCTCCTTTGGAAAATATCCCCAATTCCTCAGAAACACGGACAAAATTCCCCTGTGGATTTTTGCTTCCTATTGGGTCTCTCTTGGGACAGTCGCGTGTTGCTGCACAAGCTCCAGGACTTCCCCTTCTCAGCAGCTCCATATTTTCCCTCCTGTCCCCCAGCATGCCCCCAGCAAGGAGCCCAGACCCAGTGCCTCAGTTTCCCCTGTCAAGTTTTGATGGGAAAGGTGGGAAAACGAACTCCCATGCTGAGCTTGCCCAACAACAGGGGAAAGGGAGAAGAAAAGGGTCCGAAAGGAGATGAGGGGGTGCCGGGAGTATTTCTGGATGTGGGATGCCCTTGGCCTCTGCTTCCTGCTGCTCCCATGACTGGTGACTTGGTGCAATTACACAGTGGCGGGTGCTGGACGGCTCAGAGAGCTGAGCAGGAGCTCTGAGTCACCCCCAGTGCCGGGAATCTTGGGGTGCTGGGGTACCAGGGAGTGTCGGGTACCCAGCTCTGTGCGGGTCCTCGAGGGGCCGGCACCGGGGAGAGAAGGACTGCGGGTCTCCAAAGTAACCTGCACAAAATCATCCCCCAGGAACCCAGACAGATCCCAAGCTGAGCCTTGGCGTTCAAGGCGAATAAATCCCGACTGTCACAGAAACGCGGGCGTGGAGAAGGTGCGACGCTCCCCGGCGCCTCTCGGGGTGCGGGATCTGCCCCGCTCCATCCCACTCGGGGCTCCTCGTCCCACACCGCCTCCAGCCGGGCATCGCTGCCCCCGAGCCCCCCGCCGCGCTCCGGGGCAGGCGGAACCGGGCGGGGAAGGGCCGGAGGAGGCGGCTGCAGCGCGGGGAAGAGCCGGGAGAGGGCGGCGGGAGCCCGGCCACGGCGGCCGGAGCGCTGCGGGGCTCGGCGAGGACGAGGGGGCAGCCAGCCTCCGGCACTCCCTCCATCCTGCTCCATCACCACCCTGCCCATCACCACCCTTTCCATAACCAATCCAGTCACCCCTAAATCACCACCTCCATCCCCATCCGACCCTCGGAAGGCGCACGTAAAAGCCAGGCTAAGATTTTGGGGGGACATTTTCCAGCTCAGCACAGCCAAGCATTTCCAGATGGAGTCACCCCCAGGCCCCCTCCGTCCAGGTTGGGACGGACATTACCTCAGTGTGGGATGGCAGAGGTCACCTGAAACCCATCACATCCCACCCTGAGAAATGCAAATGATCCACTTCCAAACCACCCCACCCATCCTGGAAATAGAATGGGACAGAGCAGAGGAATTAAGGAGGGGAGCGGGAAGGAAGTGGAAGCCAGTAAAGGGTTTTGATACAGGAGAAGAAAGCAGCAATGGTTAAAAGCTGAGGGCAGTGCAGAGCGGAAAGGAAGCAGGCTGAGCGAGTGTGTGTGTGCGTGTGCGTGTGTGTAAGAGCATCTGCGCAGTTCCACATGCACAATCAAAAAAAAAAAAAGAAAAAAAAAAAAAAGCAGAAGTCGGGGGTAGTGAATTAGCAGTTGGGGACTGAGAAAATCCATACAGGAAGCAAAACAAAAGAGAAATCTCAGGCCACTGGGGCTGAAGACGCTGAGAGGGCGCTTCTGACATAGATGAAGTTGATAAAGAAAAGTGCGATCGCTGGGAGCTGGGACAGCCGCCCGCGGGAAGGGGGGCAGGCACCCGGATCCGCCGGCCGCTCCTCCGTTCTCAAGAAAAGAGCCAGAAGGTGCAATTATGCATAAAGCAACGGCAGGAGGAATTAAAAAGCAGATTTCAAGGTAAGATTTTATCATGTCAGCTGCTCCCAGCCACTTCCTTGTGGGGTTTGGGAAGGGCTGATTGGGCGCAGAGTCACCTGGATCCCTGGCAATGCCCGAAGGGGCTGTGGGGTTGTGGCTCAAATCTGATCCGGGGGGTTGCTGAGGCTGGAGGAAGGCAGCACGGCTGTGTCCAAACTGGCTGTGGTCCAGGGGTGGCACAGCACCAGCAGGGAGTTTGCATTCCAATCTTTTCTTCGCTGGAAGATGGATTGGGAATGGATGGGATGAATAACTGAGGTGTATTTAAAGCACCACTGAGCGGGTGACACACAGATGCTGTGCACAAACAGCTCAGTGTGTCTCAGCTCACTCTGCAAAGGCGAATTCCTGCAGGTTCCACCTTCCCAACACCTACAAATCCATTGTGTGGTGTCTGTAAAACCCCAGCTGCCACATCCCTGGGCTTCCTTGGCTTGGTGTGCTGGGTAGGCACCAGACCCTGGGCACCACCATGGCTGCTCTGCCATGACTTTTGCCTGCCCAGTGTGAGTGGCTTCTGCTTGGGGATCTGTCCCTCTGTCCCTGGCACTGCTGCCATTCCAGACAAGGCATTGTAGGAGCTCCTTGGCACAACCAGAAACACGAGTGGGGGATGTCAATGGGCCAGACGTGACGGTACAGACCACAGTCCAGCCCTTTACTGGAAAAAGGTGCAGTGGAAGTTTATTTTCCCTCCATTTCCCATGGCAGAGTGGGCGGCTGCAGCTGTGCTGTGGGGCCCCTGCTCCCCTGGGATGAGATGGCACCAGGATGGCAGCAGGATGGCTGAGCCTGACCCGTGTCCACCCACACCAGTCCCCAGTCCTGCTTGGGACCAAGGGACACTGTGACCGCTCTGTCACAGCTGGAGCCCTCGCCCACGGTGTGGGACAACTGTGGGCCCTGTGTCCTGATCCGCTCTGGCTGGATGTGGGCAGCAGCCTGTGGTGCCTTTTGCCACAAGATAATTTGGAAAATTATGAGAAATGGGGCTTGAGACAGCATCTGGCCCACTGCTGCCACCACAGAGGTCCCTTGGGTCCCACCCCGCAGAGCTGGGGGAAGATGTGGCCAAGGAGGAACAGGAAAGGGGGGTGTTTTCCTCCCGAGCCTCCAAGAGCCTCACGCTCGGGCTCCCTCCCGACTCCCCGGGGCGCAGGGGCGGACGCCCCCAAATCCACGGAGAAAACATTCTGAAAGTCACAAAACCTAAATACATACATGTAAAGATTAAAAATAAATCCACCCCGGGAGCGCGGCCGGGCTGTTTGTGCCGCTGGCTCCGCGGGCGCGGATGCGATAAGATAAAGGCAGGAGCGGGGAGGGGCTGCGCGGAGCTGCGCGGAGCCGCCGGCGGGGCCCGGACGGACGGACGGACGGACGGACACGAGAGAAGACACACACACAGAGGGACAGTCACACGAGCGGACGGACAGGCGGCCGGACGGCCGGACGGGGCGGCCCCTCCGCTCCGCCCCCGCGCAGCCTCCGCCCCCGGCCGCGCCGCTCCGCTTTACATAACCCGTCCGGGGCCGGGGTCCGCGCCCCGCGCCTCCACCCGGCGGAAATGCGGAGCCGCCTGCCCCGGTTTCCTGCCTGAGCCGAGCCGAGCCGTGCTGAGCCGTGCGCCCCGTCCCGCCCGCCCCGTCCCGGGCGCTCCGCCGCTCCATCATGGGCGAGCGGCAGCCGGACGCCTTCTCCTGCAGGTAACCGCGAGGGCACGGCCCTACCGGGACGGGTTGGGTTGGACCGGGCTGGACCGGGACGGGCAGGGCTGGACCGGGACGGGCGGCCCCGGGAAGCGGCCGCTGCAAAGCGAAAGTAGCGGCGAGAGGAAGCAGCGAGGCGGCCGCTCCTCCAGTGCAGCCCCCGGAGCTTCCCCGGGAGCCCCGAGCTGGATTCTCTCACCCGGGGAACTCCGGTGTCCTCGTTCCGGAGTTGTGAACCCCTTCCTCTGCCAGCCCTCGGACAGCAGCCCCTTTCCCCTCACTCCATTTCTGTGCGGCACAGCCTTTTCCCTGCCCTTTCCTCGGGCTGCCTCCTTCCAGGGACTGCTCACCCTTGGAGACCCGTGATCTCCCAGCTCCCGTTTTTCTCGTGGGCACTGCCTGTTCCAGGGGCTCTGTTCCTCTGTGGTGTCCCCATCCTGGGGACCCCCGTCCTTCTAGCACCACAGGACCCCAGAGCACATCTTCTGGGATCCCTCGAAGCCCACCATTTCCCAGCATCCGTACGTCGGAGCTCCCAAAGCCATCGGTGCAGCATGCAGGGAACCGGCCCTGCTCCTCTCCTCTGCCTCCCCCCGGACCCCTGCAGCCCCTGCCATGGGGGTGACCCCTCGGGGAGGGTGCAGGACCAGTGGGGTGATGCCCACCTGCCCCATGTTTTGGGGTCCTGTGCTGCCCAAGGGGGCCATGCCTTTCCTCTGCCCCTGTGCCCACTCCAAGTGCCAAGCAGAGGTGCCACCTGGAGCCTGCCAAGCAGCTCCCCTGACTCTCTGCTCCCTGCAGACTCTGTTGGCTCTGTAGCTTGGCAGGGGCTCAGAGCACGAGGCCGATGCACCAGCGGTCAGCATCCCCGTGGCCTTCCCATGCCCTGCCAGTGTGCACAGTCCTGCCTGTGCCAAGCCCCAACAGGGTCACCCACAGAGAGCTTGGACCCGCTGGCTCATGGCAGTGACACGGCCATTGCAGCCCGGGCTGGGATTTACTGTCAAGGAAACCAGGATGAGTTGTTGAGCTGCGATTTCGATATTGTTGTAAATTGATTCAAGATGTGCTGGAGTTGTGGGCTGGTGGCCTAGGGACTTTCTGGGGCTGCAGCCAGAGGAAGAGGTGGCCTGTGCAGGGACCTGGCACTGCCAGCTCCTGCATGTCCTCTCTGCACTTGGATTTGCTTGCAGGACACGGGATTGGCATTTAAAGGCCTATGGAATTAGTGGCAAGTTTCACTTTGACTTGTTTGGGACTAGAAGAGTGCTTTGACTTTCTTTTGAACTTGTTTTTGGGGCAGTAGAGACTCATCCCTGTGCATTCTGCCCTCCCCAAAGCTTCTTCTATTTTCTTTTATGTATTTATTGCCTCTGGTAAGATCTGGTTTGGCTTCACCAGAGCCCACAGGGCTGTGGGTCTGCCAGCATACCCCGAGCTGTGTTGGAGAGGTTCGGGTGCGAGTGCCAGTGGCTTTTGAGGGATCTTCTGTCCTCTGCCAGAGCAAACCCTCCCCACCCACACACCCGTGGCACTGATGGACACCGTGAAGGTGTCGGGACAAATCCCAGTGGGTGACACAAAGTGAAAGTGCAAGCGCTCATCGCTGGTGGGGTTTGTGGTGCTGGCAGCGCTGCCGTGGCTTGGCAAGGAGAAAGGGCCAAAAGCAGCAATCCCTGGGGAGCTGCTGTGCAGAGCCTGGAGAGCCAGGCTGGCTGGGAGCTCAGCTGCTGACTGCTCCCTGCTGTCCCCAGAGACCCCCAGGCAGCCGCTCCTCTGGGAGTGCTCCCTGCACCCGGTTTCTCCCACACCTACACCGCAGCGATTCATTTCATGCAACAAAACAAGCCCTGTCGAAAGAGGCCACCCCGCTGCCGGGCTTTTCCCCGCAGGCAGTGGGTGTAGGAGAGTGTGATGGTGTAAACCAGGCTGCCAGGTGCCAGACACCACTGTACAGAGGCAGGCTGAGGGTTTCTGAGGAGCTGGGCTGGCCACAGCTGTTTGTGCTGGTTGAGCTGCTGTGGGCCGAGCAAGTGTGCAGCTTGGATTTGACCTGAGATGAGTTTGGGTTGTCTCCATCCTGTCTGTCCTGTTGGAGTGGTCAGGGAAAGCCAAGCAGGTGAACCTCCCTCAGATTGGAAGTGCTGTAACATCACTCACATCCTCAGAGATCTGTGGTGCTGCTCAGCCCACACAGAGCTGTAAGTTAAGGCCAGTTTGGGTCTTTAATACAGAAAGTTGTGTAGTGCCAGGAGATGAAATGAGAGGAGTGTGTATATCCTGTGAGAAAGGGGGAGAAGGAGGGCAAAGCCTGCCTTCCCACACTGGCTTTTAAACTGATTTCCTGCATCTTGTATGGACATACAGATTGAAGGATCTCTCTGTCCTGTTCCTTTCTTGCTTTTTAACTTGCTGGTTTGGTTCAGTCAAAAGGGAGAGAGGGAACCTCCCGAGATCCTGTGGGATTCTGCAGCTTGTATGGGAACCACTGGAGGGTCACAGGGAGTGATGGTGCTGTGCCATCACCCTCGATGAGACCCAGACAATCCTCACCATCACCGGGAGCTGCTCCAGAGGGAAGAGGGGGACAATGCTGGGCAGTTTCTGCTGTGGATTGTGCTGGCACTGGCTTTGGCTGTTTTATAGTGATGCTGTAAATGTGTGGGTGTATCCCACATCCCGAGGCTGCAGCCAGACCTTCTCCCCACCTCTCCCCCTCCACCATCCCCATCCTGGAGGGAATGCTCTGCATCACCCAGCCCTTGCAAGCCCACCTGTGGCTGGCTGGATTCTCCAGGGACCCGCATCCCCCTGAGCCCCCCACCAGGGACCTGCATCCCCCCAAACCCGCCGTGCCAGATGCTGTTCCATTGAAAAGCCCCGTTCATTGTAACCTGGCCTTTTATAGCCGCCTCGGAGTGGCTGCGGGGCCATGCCAAGAAAGGCTGCAGCCGGCTCAGAATAGCTCTTTTCATGGAGGACATCCTGGGAAGGAACAATGTTCCCGCTCTTGGGATTGTGGGAACTTTGTATTTCTGCCACTCAGGAAGAGGGGAGCTGCGGGGCCGGCCAGGGCGTCTCCCAGCCCCTTGCTTCACCCTCTTCCGAAAATAGTCCTTGGGATGAGTTTTGAATAGTCCTGTGCTTATAAAGGGAGCTGCAAATGCCTCCGGACACTTCTCCTCCGGTCGGGAACAGTTATTTCTGGGAGAGCCGGCGCATCAATCACATTTCCTATTCACGTCACTGGCGTGCATTTTCCTGGTGTGGAGCTGGCGGCGAGTGGGGCCGGTTTCATTTTCGGCTGGTGGTGCTGCACATGCACAGCGTGTGAGCATGGCTGGGCACAGGGCACCGGGCACGGCCACGTGGGCTCTGCTCCCTCACACTTCCCCTCGAGGCTGGATTTGTGGTGCTGGGGGCTGGAGGGTGACCTTCCCGTGTGGCCACAGCCCTTGGATGGCTGTTCCGTGGTGGGAAGGTGGCGAGTTGGATCTGGCAGCTCCTCTGTGGTGAGGCCAGCTGGCTCTGAATGCTCATCCTCCAGGAGCGGGTGGCAGGATTGCGGCGCTGGCTCCCAGCACTGCCCTGGCACTGCTTGGTGCTGCCGGCTCCTCTGGCTGCAATTAAACAACAAATGCATTTACTGGGACAAACGACCCATTGCCGGATCCAGGCACGGATTCCTGTCCCAGTTGGTGCTGGCAGTGCTGCCGCAGCAACCCTCAGGTTGGGCAAGAGTTTAAGGGAAGCTCCTGGGGGTGGCTGGGCTGCAGGGCTGGATCCTGCACAAGCCCCAGCTCGCTGTCCCAGCCTGCATCAAAGCCACCGCAGCTGATCCATCCCATCCTGCTCTTCCTCGAGTTCCTGGCCCAGCACCCCAAGACAATCCCAGCACCCCAAAACAACCTCAGCACCCACAAACAGCCCTGAGGTGGGGCAGGCTTGGTGACATACAGCTCTTCTAGCAGCCGGCAGGGATGGAAGCCCCCCATCCCAACTAGTCCATGGTGTGTCCAAGGATGGGCTAGATTCTCCATTCAGAGCAAATTAAAGCAATCAGAAGTACTTTGTCCAACCCGTAGGATGGCCAGGAGCTCCTCAGGAGAACACATGAGGAATAAAATGTAAATTCTGCCTTAAAGCTGTTGGGATTCCAGCTTTGTGGAGCACAATGGGCTGGAGCAGGGAGAAGCTCACCCGGCAGCAGGAACTTGCATCCCTCTGGATGTTGCTACTGAAACCTGGGGCTGAGCAGAGGGGCAGGAGGCTGCTGTGGTAACTCCAGCATGGATTCATCCAGGATAGCTCTTTCCATCTGGGAGGTGTGCCAGGCAGAAGCAGTGAGGTCGGCATTGTGCCAGTGCTGGGAGGAGGAAGCGCTGGGGAGTATTTCCCATCGCCGGCTTGGAAAAAGCACGTTGCTACTGGAGACGGCCTTCGGCTGCTTCCCACCGCGTGGCACAGACGAAGCCCGGCTTTTCCCGCGCCACAAACCTCTCCCGAAGCTGGCGCGAAGCGATGCCTGAAATCTTGGAAGGCGAATTCCCTGCCCCGGGAATCTCCCACCTGCCTGAGGAGCCGTTCGCACGAGCGCCTCGCTTCCCTCCGCGTTTTGCGGGAGCATCCCGCTGAGCGTGCTGGCGGCGTGGGTGGTGCGGCGGCGATTCCCGGGTGCCGGGAGGAAGCGGGAGCGCTGCGGAGGATGCTGAGTCATCGGCAGGCTGGCGGCGCTGATAGACGGGGCCCTGCTGGGGGATTCGGCCGGGCTGCGGCGGGCGCATGCCCTGCGCTGCCGAGACGCCGGACGGCCCCGAGCTTTGGGCGGCTCTTCTGAGAAGCCGGGCCCGGCGAAGCTGGCGGGGGGAAGATAACATCTCCCTTCGCCTGCAGCCTTCGCGGGACGTGCTCGGCAGGGCAGCGGGTGGGCAGAGATAGAGCCCCGCTTCCCGGCGTTATCGCTGCCCCGGCTGCGAACACCATCCCCTGTGCCCGCACGTTCCTCTTCGCCCGCTCGCTTCCTCCAGGCCTCTCAGGGGTTTTGCCTTTGTTGTGTTTTGTTTTGTTTTGCTTTGTTTTTTATTTTTTAAAAAATTTTTCCTCCCTCTGAGAAATGCAATCCGCTTTTCCTCCCCTCTCAGTAGCCGGGGTGCTGCTGCTGCTGGAGTTTCGGGGAGGCGGCGGTGCCCGTGGCCGGCGCGGCAGGATCCGGGTGTGTTGGCCGATGTTTCCTTCCTGAGCGGAGTGCACGGTCCCGATAAGTGCCCCGGGAGAGCACGAGGCTCGCTGCTGAGCTGCAGGGCCGGGCCTGGGGAGCGCCACTGCCGGCTCAGCCGGGCACGCCGGGCAGGCTGCATGCCAGCCACGGTGCCGCCAGATTGGCCTCGCAGCGAAATCTGCTGGGGGCAGAGATACGGTGTGGTTTGCTGCTGACCGGTCCCGCAGGCAGCAGAGCATCCCCCCAGGAACGCGCGTTCACCCCGGGCAGCGCCGGCAGCGTGGCCGCCTCTCCCCAGGCCGATGAGGCCGGGAGGATCTGGCAGCGAGGCGTCTCCATCCCTGGATTTCTGCAGCTTTTCATGTTGTTTCCTCCCCTCCCGCCCCCGTTCCAGTTTTATCAGCTCCGTTGAAATCGGTCCCTGGAGGGAAACCCATCGGCGCTGCGGAGCCTTGGCAGGAGCCGAGCGGATGTGGCCGGGCCAGGCGTCCCCGCGGGCGGCGGGCAGCTGCAGGCAGCTGTGCTGGCAGGAAGCCGCGCAGACGCCCCGAGCCGGGACCTGCCCGCTCCCCACCGCGCAGGTGGGGAAACTGAGGCACGGCCCTGCCAGGTGGGGATGGGCCCGTAAGGAACTGGCGGCGGGGCTGGGGGCTCGGGGTCGCTGGTGGTCTCATGGCCGTGCTGCTCACTGGAGAGCAAATCCCCATGTCATTTCCAATGTATCCATGAGAATGAAGCAGCTTTTCCCTATGTAATCACGTTCCGAGTGGCCTATGGCCGCGCCAACCAGGGGTTAGGGGGCGCATGGGGGACCCTGCCCTCACCACCCGTGTGCTCTGTCTTGCAGCGCGGCCGCCTCGCTGGAGCCTCGGCAATGAATGGGCACTCGCTGCCGGCCGGCACGCCAGCGCATCCCCGGGGCTGGCATGAGTTCTGCGAGCTGCACGCCATCAGCACCGCCAAGGAGCTGGCGCGGCACTACCTGCGCTTCGCCACCGAACACCCGCACCATGACCTCCTGGCCGCCGAGAACTTCTCGGTGCAGTTCACCGACCTCTTCCAGCAGTATTTCTGCCACGAGGTGAAGGAGGGCATCGCCATGAGCCAGCTCCGCATCCTGCCCGCCGGCCCGGCGCGGGATTACCGGGACACTCACCGGCGGCACACCGACGCTTCCCTGGGCACGGTGGCCACCAAAGCCGAGGTGGAGCCCGGTGCCCGCCCCGAGCAGCCCGTCCGAGCCCCAGAGGCTGCTCCCTCTGGACTACGCAAGTCCTGGAGCTCGGAGGAGCTGGCGGGGCCGGCGAGGAGACCCTTCTCGCTCAGCCAGCTGCGCAGGAGCTGGCGCAGCCTCTTCCGACGCCGCTCCTCGGATGCGCTGCCCGGGGATGGCGATGGGGAGGCGGCGGAGGCGGCTCTCAAACCGGGACTGGGGAAGCGCATCCTGCCCTGGGGGCTGTCGCGGGAGCAGCCCTCCGAGGTGCGCAAGGAAGGGCTCCTCAAGTACGGGCTGCTGGATGAGAATTCCCTGGACAGCGGGACGCGCTGGCAGCGCTGCCGCCTGGTGCTGCGGCGGGCGGGGCCGCCCGACACCGAGGAATTTGTGCTGGAGCTCTTTGACCCGCCCAAGGTAAGGGTCTGCCGCCTCTTGCCTGTTCCAGCCAGTGGTGCTGCGGGTCCCTCGGCTGGGGACGGTGGCCGGATGCCAGAGCATCCCACAGGGAGGAGCAGGGCCACGGTGCATCCAGCACCACCAGGGTGTCTCACCAAGAGGAGCCTGGATGGGTTTGCTCTGCCACTGCTCTCCCTCTGCTGCAGCCACAGGAGGCTGGGCCTTGTTTATTTAACACCTCTGAGGAGACAAAGCCACCCTGAGGGGTCATTTTTGGGGAGTGAGAGATGCTGAGACCAAGGTGTGCTAATTGCTGTGGTCGGTCAATAAGCCACTGCATTTCTCCCTGCTGGGACTCCAGAACTGGGTTTTCCACCTGGAAACAGATTGTCTGCCTTCTGAGCTGAGGATAGAGGCTGGTGGCCTCCATCCCACTCATCCCAGCCTCATGGACCCACACCACCAAGGTGAGGGGCAACCCAGTCTGATGAACCCCAAATTCACCCTGTCCCCTGTGCTGTGACTTTAGCAGCCTGAGCATCTGCTTGCCTGGGCAAGATGGGAGAGGAAAGGGAGAATAGGAATTAGGCTCTGTGCCTTTCTCTGCTCCCAGTGGGACTCATAGTTTTACTTTTTGTAAGGAGTTTTGTGACTGGAAGTTCAGCTCTCGGCTGCTGCTGGGAGCTCCCGTGGTGTTGGGACGTGGCTGGAGCGGAGATGATGCAGGATGTGAGGGAGAGGGGAGTGATGTGGGGGAAGCTGGGGTGTTTAATCTGTAAAAAAGACGATTCCTCCACATGGCAGGATTTGCACAGGCATGATGGGATGAATTTTCTTTTTTTTTTATTCTTTTTTTTTTCTGTTCTCGTTTAACTTTGATGGCAAACTTGTGCTTTGGAAGGAGGAAACCTCCGGTAGAGCTGGAGCCTTGTCCCTGCCTTCAGGGCAGCAGGGTCAGGGAGCAGCTGGCTGAATTCCTGCCATTTCCGTCAAACGACTCCAATACTAAATATTTGAAAAAAGAAACAACATCAAAATTGTAACATCTGAAAGTAAAAGCTGGTTTTGCTCCGTCATGTCAAGGGTTGCAGTTGTTTGTCCCTGTGGGAGTATGTGTCCCCATCCTGGGGCACAGGGAGGTCAGAAGCTCTCTGGGGCACTGGGAGGGTGCTCCAGCAGCTGGATAGCACTGCCTTATTTCCCTCCCTCACCCCTTTTCTCCCCCTTTTTTCTCTTTCCCCCCTTTTTCTTTTTTTTAATCTCTTTTTCTTTTTTTAATTTTTTTTTCTTCCCCCTTTTTCTTTTTCCTTCCTCCTTTTTCTTTTTTCACTTCCCCTTTTCTTTTTTCAATACCTTTTTTTTTTTAACTGCCCCCTTCTTTTTTTCCCTTTCCCCCCCCCCCTTTTTTTTTTTTTTTTTTTTTTTTCTTTCTTTCCTTCCTTTTTCTTTATTTCTTTCCCTCCCCCTTGGGAAGCAAGCCCAGTACATTCTTCCTCTCCCCACATTCCCTGCCCAGCTTTTACCCAGGGTCAGGAGACACTTCAAACAAGACACTGACCAAGTTCCCCCAGTGCTCTGAGCTTTATTCCTTGCAGTCTCCATGGGATTGAGATTTCCTGGTGTTCCATATCACCACGAGGCTGGAGACCCTGGAGCCCCGAGCAGGGGTTTTCTCAGCCAGGCCTGCAGAAGTGGGGGATGTTCCTTGCTGGATTTTGCAAGTCTCTGGATTAAATTGCTTCCTGTGCAAATATTCTCAGGGCGGCTCCTTCCTTTCCAATTCTCTGGGCCAGGGCCAGCTCCTGTCTCCTTTACAGCACAATCAATCCAGACCCTTTCCCAGTAACTGCGGTTTAATTCCGGGGCTGGTGGAAAATCCCCCACGGTGCTGGTGGCTCCCACTCCCCAAACCCAGCACGGGGGCAAACCACAGAGCAGTGAGAACAGAGCAGTTTGTTGGGGGGTTATTTTCCTTTAAAATAACTAAATAACACTCAACAACCCCCTGGGAATGGCTGTGAGGAGCCCCCTCCCTTCCATTCTCCTGCCCCAGGATGCTCCCAGGGTTTTGCCACTGCCTTTTCCCCACCTCATGGGTCTGTTCCTGATTTGAGGATGCTGTTGATCACCGTAGAAAATTGATGCTTTTAAATAAGCAACTGTAAAACCAATTCTTGGGATTTTTCAACCCCAACTGATCTCTGGACTGTGAGGTTGGTTACCCTCAGGATCTCCCTGGAAGCACCTTTCCCCCTTCCTCCTCTTCCTTCCCCCTTCCTCCTCTTCCTTCTCCCTTCCTCCCCTTCCTCCTTTCCACCCTGTAAATAAGAAGATGGAATTGAAATTCCATCTCAGCCTCAGGGCTTTGCAGCATCAAGCCAATCCCCCAAATATCCATCCCCTTGGAATGACCTTGGAAAAAAGCAGGTGTGTGGAGAAAGGAGGGGAATCCTGCTGCTTTTGGCAGCTTTTATCTAATTTCCCCCCCTTTCTCCTGGTGCTCCAATGGGGCCTCTGAGCTTAATCCCATAACGTGCCTGGCATCAAAGGGAGTGGGGGCTTTGAAGAGCCCTGATCCCATTTGCTGCTTGGGTGGCTGTGCTGGGTGAAGGGGTCAGGGAGCTGGGCTGGAGAATCCAACAATACCTACGGCACTGCCTGGAGCAGGCACCCCCTGCCCCAGGCGTGTGCCAGAGGAGATGAGGATTTGGGGAGAGGGAGCAGCTCTGGATTTTGGGAGAGGGAGCAGCTCCGGATTTTGGGAGAGGGAGCAGCTTCCCTTCCCGTGCTCACAGCCACAGCTGGCTTAGTTTTGGCATCGCTCCCTCCTCCCTCGAGCACTTGGAAAATGATGTTGCAAAGATGGGATTTGGGGATGAGGGGATCTGGAGCTCCCATGGGAGAGGGTCACTGCCTGGCTGCAGGGCACAGGATTGGGGAGCAATCCCACCCTGGGGACATTCTGGGAGGGTGCTGGGGTGTGAGGAGGCCAGAGTGAGGTGATGATGCTGTGTGGAAGAGGAGAAGGAATAGAGGGATATTGGGATACCTGTAGTGCTTGTACACATGTATACGTGTATATATATATATGCCACAGGAAAATCTGGGCATGTTCCTGGAATTGCAGCCCAGCTGGATTCTCTGATGTCTGTTATGAGGACGATGCTCACCAGTCCTCCCTGATTTCCTTGGAGGCATTAAGGGGCTTTCTCCTCTCCCACACCATTTAATCCCATATAACCTTTAGGACTGGCTACTTCTGAGGTCTCTCCACTTTCATCAATTTAAACCAAAGCTTGCAAAGCCAGACTTTTATCAGCTTCGGGGCTGCCCCGTTCCTCAGCTGAGCCCCAGCCCCAAATACCTCTGATATGGCCAAATCCCAAACTCCGTGAAAACCGTGATTCGCAGCGGAAATGTCCCGAGCCGTTTCTGTTGACCAGATGTTTTTACAGGAAGGGGAAGGGAAATGGGATTTGCATTTGTGCTGCTTTCTTTATAGCGTTTTAATGAAATCCAGTGCATCCCATAAATTGATGGCACGCCGGGACTAGCCGGGAAGACTCCTTCCGGAGAAAGCCCTTGGAGCCTCTGCCACAGCTCAAACATCTTTGCTGAAGCCACGGGAGGAGCAAGTATTTTTATCTCTGCTCAGTGTGAAGCTGCTTTGACTTCCTTTTTTTTTTTCTCCTTTTTTCTCTGTTGTGTTTTTTTTTTTTTTTTCCGCTTGTTTTTTTTTTTTTTTCTTTTTCTTTTTTTACCCCTTTCACCTTAATCTGGTTTCTGAGAACTGCCACCTCCTGAGCCAGCAAGTTCCTGTCCCCAGTTTTTGGTGCTTGGGGCTGTGAGTGGCAGCTGGTTAGGCATAGGATGGGGCACGTCCCAATGTTTTGGTCCCCATTCCCTATCCCTGCTCCTCCTGGAACTGCTCAAACGTGGCCGGAGTGACTCAGCCAAGGAAGGCGAGTAGTAGAGGGGGAATTTTCCTCCCTGGAACACCTTGAGAAGAGTTTTGCCAGTGATGTGAAGCATCTCAGTGTCCCATCATCCCATGCCTGCTCCAGGACAGGGCATATTTGTGTCAATCTGGATCCACAAGGACCTTCTCCTGGCATCCTTTTCCTGACATTCCTGGGGACTTCATCCCTCTCTTTGTATCATTTTCTGGCATCTCCAGGGGCTGCTTTCCATTCATGGCATTCTTCTCCTGGCATTCCCAGGGACTGCATTCTTCTTTTGGCATCTCCAGGGGTTGCATCCTGTCCTGATGCAGCTGAAGATGTCCCTGCTCATTGCAGGGGGTTGCACTTCGTTGACTTTTCAAGATCCTTTCCAACCCAAACTATTCTGTGCTTCTATGATCCCTCTCCAAACATCCTGCTCCCAGCATCCCTCTCCTGGCATTCCCAGGGACTGCATCCCTTTTTTGGCATTCCCAGGGGTTGCATCCTGATCTGGTTGGTGTCCCTGCTTTTTGCAGAGGGGTTGGACTGCGTGATCTTTGAAGGTCCATTCCAACCCATATTATTCTGTGATTCTGTGATCCTGCTCCCAGCATCCTCAAGGATCGCATCCCTCTCCTGGCAACCCCAAGGACCACACAGCCAGGAGCTGGGAAAACTGAGATCCAGAGGGGCTTGGGTGTCCTGCACATCCCTTGGGAGAGGCAAAACCACCCCCAAAGGCACCCGGAGCTGCCCCAAAACCCTCGGCAGCCTGTCCCCGGGGCAGGGCGGGTTCATCCCTCGCCGCACTCTCTGTTCTTCGAAGGCACCGGGGGCTGGGCAGCCTCAGGGCTTTGTGTGATTTTGGTGGTGACTTTTCCTCTCTTCCCCCTCCCCCCGGCTCTGTTTTTGGGTATCGAGGGGGGTGGGAGGGAGGGCGAGGAGACAAAGGTTATTTGTCATTTATTAACCACAACATTTTCCATCCTTGGTCATGCACGGAAAAAACACTTTTAGCAGCGTAACCACAGCCCCGGCGTTAATTGCTGAAGAGCAGAGTTTCTTATTTTGGAAACTGTTGCTGGGATGGGGTTTGCTGGGGCCTGGGTGTGAGGGGAAGGGTGCAGGATGGACCCCCAACATCTGCTTCATTAACTCTGAGGTTTTGGGGCTCAGAAGGATTCCATCCTTTTAACGCCATCCTTTAAAATCTGCCCTTCCCCGGGGGTGTTGTCCTTACCCTGCTTATCAGAGTGTCACTTGCTCGGGGTGGAAAGCACCACCCCGAAGTGGGTGAGAAGTGGGCAAAAAATTGAGATATTGAGCAAACCACAGGAAAAAGGACTGGGAAAGCACTCAGGGAATGTGTCACTTCTCCCCCAGAGCTTCCCACAGCTGGAGTGAGAAAAGCTGCGGGTGCTGCTGGGTCCCCATAGCCAATGTGAGATGTCTAGTGGGGTTTTTTTGGGGTGGTTGTCTCTCTTGTCTCTCTTTTTTCTGCCTTTCTCTTTTTTTTTTTTTTTTTTTTTTTTTTTTTCTTCTTTTCTCTCTCTTTTCACGGCCCAGGATGTGGTTTGTTCCGTGACTGAGGGCTGCTTCTTTCAAAGGTAAATATTTATGAGAGCCTGCGCAGGCAGCACAGAGTCTGGAAGGATTCAAGGATTCATCCCAGTCCTGGTGGGGGCTCAGCTGGGGTGGACCCTGCTCCTTCCTATCAGCCCCAACTCCAGTGTTTATGACGGGCACTGTGATGTTCAGTGGCATTTTGGGATTGTGCTAAAAATGAGCATTTTGGGCAAACTCGCTTCTTCCAGCCCCGGGCAAAGGGCAGGAAGGAAAATTCTCATCCAGTGGGATTAGATGCTCCCACGTGGGCTTTTGATCCTTTTCCATCATCCTGGGTGATGCAAAACCTCGGAATGATAGAAAATCCCAGGACATTCCAGGGACTGTGGGGAGCCTGCAGAGTCTGCGCTGGCCCCCCCCATCCCTCTGGGGCTGAGGTTTGGGGTGACTCAGTCCTGGCTGCAGTGGCTCCCACTTGCATGCAGACACCTTATTTACTTTCCATGCTTGTTATTTATTCCAGGAAATTATTAAAGCAGCCCACGCTGGAACCGAATTTGGCATAAAATAAATTAAAAAAAAAAAAAATCAAATCAAGGGGCTTGCGAATGCCGACTGTTTACAGAGATTGTTTATAGCCCCCATCACCCTCAGCCCTGCTGTGAGCCACCGGGCTTTGCAGGGTTTTGGGGGGATTTTGCAGGGTTTTGGGGAGCTTTGCAGCAGTTTGGGAATGTTGGCTCATTCCTGCGGAGCACGGATGTTCATCAATGAGGAGCCAGAATCTCCAGGGATGGGTGGGGATTCCTGCCTGGCCCACCCAGATCCCACCCCACAAACTCACCCCAGGGTTCTTGGGGTGCTGTTTTGCAGCCCCCCCAGATTAATTCAGTCGGAAATCGGGGCTCAAGGGGCGATGGGGTCGGGGCTGTGTTTTCTCCCGTCGCCGTTCGCCGGCGCTCGGCAGCCGCCCGGAATGGGAACAGAGGGATCTTTGTGCCCCGGCCGCCCCCGAGCCAGCGCTTCAGGCCGGCACAACGGTGCCTCTTGTCACCGCTGGGCACGGTCCCCTCGGGGACGGCTCTGTCCCCTGCCACGGCCCGCGGGATGCTCGGAGACAGGGTGTCCTGGAAACTCTTTTGTGCCTCTGTCGGGCTGAGGATGCTGAGAGGGTTTTTTGGGAGGGGTGGGGGATGCTGAGCTCGCACAGCAGCGGGAATCACCTCCCGTGTTCCTGTTTTGACAGTCGGGGAACCTCCGAGCCTCAAGTTCCCCAAGCCCGGAACAGAACCTAGGATGGTGCTTGCTGCTGTCAGGTTTCCAAATGAACAGTCTCCACCTGCAGAGGGGCAGGAATATTTTGGGAATGTGTCACCCTGAGGTCAGGGGGAGCTGAGCTGAGGTAGGGGTACCTGCAGCAGGCACGGAAGGCCTGAATCAGTGGGATTTCAGTCCTTGTCCCAAAAAATAGCCTTGGCAGGGGCTGGACTACCTCTTTGGGATGAGCTGTGATGCAAACACCTGAGGAAGAGCACCGGGATTAACTGTGCTGCCAACTCCCCTGGAGCACTGGGATTAGCTGCTGGAGGACAGAGGGATTAGCCATTGAGGATGAATACCAGAATTAGCCATGGTGCAAATCCCTGAGGATGAACACTGGGATTAGCTGTAGTGCACATCCTTGAGGATGGATAACTGGAGTGGTTGTGGTGCAGATCCCTGAGGATGAACACCAGGATTAGCTGTGGTGCAAACCCTGAGGACACGTTTTGGGATTAGCTGTGGTGCAGAAGTGCTCAAGGATGAGTGTTGGGTTTAACTATGGTGAAACTCCCAAGGGAAACCACCGGGATTTCCACACAAAATCCCCGAGGATGAAGGTTGGGATTACCCCGGTGCAATCTCCTGAGGATGATGGCTGCTCCAGCAGACACTTTGCACTCTCCAACAGGACCCTTGAAGCCCACTGCCTCCCCCTACCCTGCCCTGGCACCAGGGGATGTTTCCCACCCAGTTCACCCGGCATTCCCTGGAAAAGAGCCGTGTGTATCCATGCTCCTAGAAAACTCCACAACTTCCCCCGGGGCAGCAGGCCCAGGATATGGTTTTGTGTCCATCCAGCACAGCCAGGCCTGGCACTGCAGCTCTGGCTGAGGTTTGTCCCTTGCGTAAGGGACACAGAGCTCTGTGATTTACAAGAAGTGACAAATCTCACCCGTATCCGTTGGGGACCTTGCACAAGGGCTCAGACACTTCCCCACCTCCCGGGAGTGACTCAGAGTGGAAGTGAGAGCCAGAGTGGGGAAACCCCTGGAGCGTGGAGGGGCCAGGGACCAGGGCCTGGTGCTCTCGAAGGATTTGCTCTGCACGAAATTGGCCTGATGGTCCAGACACCACCATCATCACTGTGCCACTACCATCATCACTGTGACAATGCCATCATCACTGTGACAATACCATCATCACTGTGCCACCATTATCATCACTGTGACAATGCCATCATCATGCCACTGTTATCATCACTGTGCCACTGCCACTGTCACCATGACATTGCTGTCATTGCCATGCCACTGCTGTTGTCATGGTTGTGCCACCACTGCCAGACCACCATGTTCGTCACTGCTCTACTGCCATCATCACCAAGCCACTGCCACAGTCACCATGCCACTGCTGTCATCATCATGCCACTGCCATCGTCACCGTGCCACCACTCTCATTCTTGGAAAGCCACCTTCCACCTCACCTGAATGGAAAAAGCTCCCCCAGCACCCTCAGTGTCCCCTGAGCATCCAGACAGGACATGCTCCTTATGGCAGCGTCTCACAGCATTGTGGGGAGAGTGTTCCTGGCACAAGGTGGGCAAGTGAAAAACACCATAAATCCCAAATATCCTTGCTCGAGATTTGTAAGGGACCTGCTGTGCCAGGGCAGTGATTTCCTCACCACAGGCAAGGGAAGGTGTGCAGGGAGAGCTGTCTGAGGAACATCACCACTGAAGGAGCCAGTGACAGGTGCCAAAGGCACAGGGAATGAAGAAGGAGGCTGTGCCAGTGTTTGCCAGGAGGAAATGCAGGAGCTCCACTCCACAGCCCTGACCTTGGCCCTGCCTTGGCTCACACTCCTGGCACAGCCACAGGGCCGAGCTGGCATTGGGCTCCTTCCCAGATCTGGCAAACCCCACTTTCTCCTGCCTGCCCTGCCCTCCCCGGGCGTGTGGTGGTTATGGGTCACTGCCTGTGCCATGCTGGTTGTTCCTGTGCTGTGCCAGTGCTTCCTGTGGGACCCTGGGGAGTGTCTGGGATAGGGGATGTGGGGACACAGAGGGTGTGCAGGGGGGTGTCCTCGCTGGAAGGGCACTGGTGGGATGCTCAGGGCAGGGAGAAGGAGGTTATTCTGTCCTTGGGGCATTTTCCTCTGTCTTCCAGTTCGCCCAATGTCCCCTGGCACTGGGAACAGCCCAGGCCTGGCTGAAGCTTTTTACTTTTAGACTGTGGGAAAATTCCCTGCAAAACCCCAAAATACCAGTGTATCCCAGTAGGTGCTGAGAGCTGGTGCGTCTCCTCTGTCCCCATCCTATGGAACCATCATCTCCATAAGTGGCCAAGTTCCCAGCAGGATTAAGCCACAGGGAGAGGGAAGTTTGGGCAAGTTGGGCCAGATCTCCCTGCCCTGAGAGCTGGAGAATGACCCATGGCACAGCCCAGGATGCCCAGTTTTGTGTGCCAGGGAGGGAGGGTGGCAGCTCTGTTCTGGGGGCTTGGGAGTGCAGCTTCAGGGGGTGTCACAACCCAGGTGATTTTGGGGGGTGCTCAGCCTTGTGCTGGGCTTTCCCCCGTTTGCACAGGATCTGTTTGAGAGCAGTGGGGTGAATGGAGATGTGGAAGCTGATACTGGTGGGGTTGGGGTTGAGTTGGAGCAACATCTGTAATATCCAAAACATTCCATCCCATCCTGAGCATCCCGAGCACACCCAGCCAGGCAGCAGCGGGCATTACCCATCCCTGCAGTGCTGCTGGGGCACCTCTTGCCGAGAAGGAGCCCGTGGGTGAACCCTTGGTGTGTTGAGTGTGCACTTTTGGTTACTGAGAACTCCCTTTCCTGGTACTTAGCAGGGTATCTTGCGGTCAGGTGTGGCGCCCCGGCAGCGGGGGCACCGTGCCTGTGGCAGCCACTTCTCCGAAGCCAGCCTGCTTTTTCAGCCACCGTATCTCTGTGCTGCATCATTTCCTTCTCCCTTCACTCTCCAGCTGCGCTCTCCACGCCGAGAGACACGGGGGGCTTCGCCGAACTCCCTTTTCCTGGAATTTCCCCATTTCCTAAGAAGCTGACCCCAGCGCTGGGGTTGGGACGTTGATAAAACCCGCTCAGGGTCAGGCTGGACGTCACAACCCCTGTGTGGGAAAGTGGCCAGGGCGAGTAATCCTTTCACCTTCTCCACACAGGACTTTGTACAGGGCACGGTTACATTCCAAAGGTGGCAGAAAAATCAAATTCCTTCAGGATAAAGCTGCGGCGCCTCGCGGCAGCCTGGTGACAGTGATTGCAGCACAGCACAGCACAGCACAGCTGCAATCACTGTCACCAGCGGGCCCGGGGGTGCCGGAGCCACCGCAGTGTCACCAGCCCTGTGCATGACGCCGTACACGAGCGACTTCTAAGAACTTTCTTTTCGGTGCAGCTCGGTGCTGATAAGGTCTGATCCCTCTCACACTGCATTTCCGGCCCCAGAGAACACCGAGTGCTTGGCCAAGAGAGGGAGGAAGGAGGGGGGGATGGGGAAAAAAAAAAAAAAAGTACAGCTAAAGATGGTGTGGTTGTGTGACCGAGGAAGTATCCACTGGGGACACTCTGACTGTCATACAGGTGGTTGGGGACATGGTGAGGGTGGGTTTGCTGTGAGCATCACAAGCTTGGAGCAGGATTTGGGCAGTTTGGTTGGCAAACGTTGTGGGGTGAAGTGCCACAGCCCAGCGTGTAGAGACACTTGTCCCTGTGTAGGACAGTGGTGGTAGAGTGAAGAGAGTCACTGGAATCAGCATCCCATGGGATGATTAAAGACACTGTGTGAATCACAGCCGTGATTTTGTGGTGCAGCAAGCCTGGCACGGGGGGATGGCCATGCCTGGCACATGGTGGCACTGCCTGGGCTTTGCTGGGATTCTTGGCAAGGCTCTGGCTGTGGGGCACAGAGCATTGGCTCCATCACCCAGCACTGATGCAGGGGTGCTCAGGAAATTTTTGTCCCCTGGCACCCTGGATCCTGTGCCACGTGCCGCAGCCTCCCGGCAGTCAGCGGGACAGCAGAGGAACCGAAAGCGGCCGCAGGGGTATTTTAGCCTTTGTGGAAGTGTTTGCTCAGCATTTTGTCACGTGCCTGTGTCAGTGCCAAACCCGCTCTTGGCAGGCCACTGACCCTCACACCCATGAGCAGGATGTTCTCTGCTTACACCCCAATTTCCCCATCGGTGCCACATCCCTGGAATACACTGTCATACTGGGAACCCCCTTCTCCCTCCTCTCCTCCACCCATCCCTCCCCTGCAGGGTCCTTGGGACCCCTGAGATGAGTCTGGATGTCACTCAGCTCCCCTGGAGTGCCCCGACAGTGACTGAGCAGTGTCACGGGGGTATTTCCTTGCCACAATGGGGTATTTCCTTGCTGGTGGAGTATTTCCCTGAAGAGCCGGGTATTTCCTTGCTGGCTGCTGTGCCCCGGGTGGCTCCTGGTAGAGCAGTGGGATGTGAGGCAGTGTTTTGGGGTGTGGGGCAGTGTTTCGGGGTGTGTGGGAGTTGGGGCTCAGCTCAGGCTCTGTGTTCCCCCCTCACAGGGCTCCAAGCCAAAGCTGCTCATCGCCTGCTCGGCAGTGCAGGAGGTGCGAGGGTGCACACGCCTCGAGATGCCCGACAACCTCCACACCTTCGTCCTCAAGGTAGGACCTGCTGAAAGGGTCTGCAGCCACCCCCGAGGCCTTTCCCACTCTCTGGGGCACACGTGGCTCCCAAAAGCTCCCATGCCAAATTTCAGTTCCTCTTCTCATCCAGGGAGGGGATGCACAGGGGGATGTAGAGCGCAGGGTGGGGGATGCACTGTCCCTGCTAGGGTCCCCAGCATGGGTGGGTGGGTGGGTGAGGGATGCACATCTCTCTCTGAAGACTCCATGTCCCTCTCTGATGTCCCCCAGGTCACCAATGCCACCGACATCCTGTTTGAGGCAGGGGATGAGCAGCAGCTCAGCTGCTGGACGGCCGAGATCCGGGAGTGTGTGCGCAGGGGGTAAGCACCTGCTGGATGGCCCTGAGCCTGGGGATGGGGACAGTGGCTCTGTGTCCCCACTGCCAGCACTCAGCCTGGCTTCTCCTGTCCCCAGCAGGTCTGACACGGGTGACCCTGAGCTCCTGACGTGCCGACACCTCGACTCTACAGCCGCCAGCCCCACCACCAGCACTGACCCACTCAGCCAAGGTGAGCTGGGGACACCCAGAGGACCCAGGGGGACTGAGTATCCCTTACAGAGGGGTCACCACCTCCTGCCGTGGGCTGGGCTGATTTGCCTTCCCCAAATGGCAGGACAGAGAGGGGAGGGGACAGGGGCGATGGGCAGGGGTTCCAATTCCCAGGGACGCTCATCCCTGTGCCTGGCAGGGGCGACGCCGGGGGGCCCGGGGGAGGCGGCGGGGCCGAAGATGGAGCAGTTCCTCTCCTCCTGCCCCTGGTTCCACGGGCCCATCTCCCGCGTGAAGGCGGCTCAGCTGGTGCAGCTGGGGGGGCTGGAGGGCCACGGCGTGTTCCTGGTGCGGCAGAGCGAGACGCGCCGCGGCGAGTACGTGCTCACCTTCAACTTCCAGGGCAGAGCAAAGGTATGGGCGGGACAGGGCTGGGATGGGGAGGGGGATCCCGCAGGAGCCCCTGGGGCTGCAGGACAGCCCCCAGTCCCACTGCATCCCACCCCAGGGAGATGCTCTCCTGGTCTCTGCCCCGATGCTTGCAGTGGGCTGGCGCCCTTCTCCGAAGCTATTTGTGTCCCCCATCCCAAACACCCCGGTGTCCCCACCGTGTCCTCCAAGAGGGAGGTAGAGGGAGGGTAACAGGTACCTGCTCCTCTCCGCAGCACCTGCGGCTGGCGCTGACGGAGCGGGGCCAGTGCCGTGTCCAGCACCTCCGCTTCTCCTCCATCGTGGAGATGCTGCACCACTTCCACCGCTATCCCATCCCGCTGGAGTGCGGCGCCGCCTGCGATGTGCGGCTCTCCAGCTACGTCGTCGTCCTGCCCCAGGCACAAGGTGTGCGGGGGGGAAAGGGGATGTTCCCGTGGGATGCGGGCATGGAGGGTGTGGATGCCCCGGGGCAGGGCAGAGCTGGGCCTTTTGGTTGCTGTGAAGTGGGGAAGAGGAAGCCTCGGGGCAGTGGCACAAAAGGTGACTCCTAAGTTCCTCTTTTGAGAAAGGAGAAGCTGCTCCCAGCCACCGGCTACGGGGGGGGGAAGGGGGGTCATGGGATGTACCCCCCGAAAGGGGGTGACAGGAGCATCCCCCTGACCAGCATCTCCTCCCTTTGCCCGCAGCTCCCGGCTCCAGCACCACGGTCCCTCTCCCCCTGCCTTTTCCCGGCTGGACCTCCGAGTTCGGTCTCGTCCCTGCCGGCTCCTCCTGCCCGCACAGCCCCGAAGAGCCCCCCGGGGGTCCCCCAGCGGAGCAGATCTTCCACCTGGTGCCTCCGCCAGCTGAGCTGGCACAGAGCCTGCGCCCGGCCAGGGCCACCGCGGCCACCACTGTCACCACAGCCACCACGGCCCGGCCCCGTGACTCGGACTATGAGGTGGATGCACCGGGCCGGGGCCACGTCCGTGCCATCGACAACCAGTACACGCCGCTCTGACCAGCACCGTGCCGGCACTGGGATGCACTTTCGGGTGGAGAAATCCTGGAGACCTTCTGGGGGATCCATCGAGAGAAAGAATGTACCTGTCTCTTCCTTCTGGTTAGGGATTATTATTGTATTTTTGCAAGGAAGGGGGTAATTTTTCACTCCTGTACGGGTGTGCTCCCTCTCGTTGGCCTGTTAAAGGGCCTCTTATTGTTGTTTTTGTTGTTCTTATCAAAGCTTTCTCGTTACTGTTTACACAAAGCCACTCGTGCCTGGTGTCCCACCTGTGCCTGATGTGACAGTGCCCAGCCAAGGAACCAGGGGCTTGTGTTACACCCACGGAATTGGAGAAAGTTAAAAAAAAAAACAAACCAGGATAACAAGAAAAAAAGGATTATAAATTAATTTCCAAGTTGCTGCTCCAGGCCTTGTCCTCCCACTCCAACTGCTGATCCCACCAGCAAAGCCCGACCTGAGCTGAGCTCCCGCAAGGGGTGATGAGCAGGATTTGGGCTTTTTTTCTTTAGCTAAGGCAAAAACTGGCTTTTTCTTGCTTTTCCTTTTTAACCCAGCACAGCTGTGGTCACTCCCTGCGCCAGCCAGAGAGATCCTCATCCTGCTCTCCCAGCTGATTGAGATTGAACACTAATTGCTCCATCCTTAGCCATGGCACCAGCCGAGAACTAACACAGAGACTGACACAAACCACTCCTGCTGGTGAGGGAGGGGTTTATTCTCTTTTATCCCGGTGATTTTTATTCCTGTGATGAATGGGTTTTTATCATGGTGATGGAGGCATTTTTATCCTAGTGATGGAACTGTTCTATCCTGGTGATGGAACAGTTTTATCCCAGTGATGGAACCATTATATCCCAGTGATTTTAGGCACAAATCTAAAGTCAGTTTTCCCCCCTAAAGAGCCCCCCTACTCTCACTTGCCTTTTTCCCCCCTGTCACCAGGAGCTTGGTGGCTTTTAGAGCTCCACAGTGGCCTCTTGCAGGTGATGGGGGTCCCTGGGGACACCTCACCTGGAGGAAAAACTTGTCCAAATCCAAATCCCCGGGTCTCAGCATTCCCTGATCCCTGACTGTCCCCAAACTCTGCTGCTGTTCCCGAGCCCCCAGGGCTGCTTCACCTGCCTGGGGCAGCCGTGAGAGAGGAAGCACTTCTGAGAAGCTGCCGTTATTTTAGGAAAGAGGAAGTGCTGGAGCCATTGTGCCACACAGAAGGGGATGTTCACAGCATTCAACTTCCAGATTTCCCAGAGAAGCCTTCCCTGGGATTTTGGATGCAAAACTTGCCTTGAGATTGCCTTACAGAAAGCTTTTTTATTTCTATTTCTCTTGAAATTGTAATACAGGTGGGAACCCTCAGGAGCATTAACATTTAGCAATTAATTTGAAAACCAGCAAACACAAAGCCTCGTTGGGCTGAGTTAGGGAATTCCACAAAAATCCAGCCTCTAGGACAGGCTTTGGTGTGAAGCCTTGTGTTCTGGGTGAGCCCAAAGTCCGAGGAGACAAGATCAGGAGCTGAAGGGTAAGGCCAAAATATGTGAGGCCAAACAGCTCAGGAAGCAGCCATGAGAGCAAATCTGGGTGTGAAAATCAAAGTATGAGGCTGGGGCAAATGGGAACCATCAACTGGAGAAACCATTGAGGTTTTCCTTTTGTGCTTCCCCATTTCTTGCTCTTGCTCTCTCCTGGGCTTTGTGCATTTAGAGCAGGCAAAGGCTTTTTTTCTCCCCCTGCTTTCTTTACACTCATGCCTGAAACTGGAGCATTAAGAGCAAATTGCACTGGTCCTGCAGCACTGCCAGCCCCGGAGAGGCTGATGGAGAAACAAAGCCAGCCCTGTCCTCGCTGGGCTCCTCAGCTGTATCCGCATCCCATTCTCCTCCCTGGAGCAGCACAAAGGCTGCAGCCAGAGGCAGGAGCACATCCCCGGGGCTGGCTTGTGCCAGGCAAGGCAGCTCCCTCCGAGGCTCATAAATAACTCCCCGTGCTCTTGCATTTATAGGGATGGGGAAGGGAAGGGGGGGACAGCACAGCACAAGTTGTCGTTTCCTTTCCTCGCTTGCTGCCTGCTTCCCAAAGCCTTGGAAAACACAGGGATGTGCTAAATCTTGCTAAGATTCCTGTTTTTAGTCCCACTGAGCTCCAGGGAGCTGCATTCAAAGGGGTTTTCCCTCAACAGGAGAGGTGGACTCATCCGAATCTCCCTACATCTGCAAAGAAAGGATGGGCTGGGAAAAGGCAGCGCTATTCACATCCCTTGCCAGATGAATCCAGAGAAATCCTTGCCAGATAAATCAGATGCTGCTGGGGTGGGTTGTTTTGGCACGCCAGGACTTTATTGTTCCAGTGCCAGAACTGAAACATGCGTGTGCATGTGGTATTTTTAACCTGCAGTTTAATTACAAAGGGGTTCTCCGCAGTTTAAATGGAAATTGCTGTGCTTGATTAGTAAAATACACGTTGGGTTCATTATCTCCCCGCCAGCCACTTCCCCCATGCAAACAAACTCCAGTGGGGGAGAACTCCTGTTCTCCCCACCAGTGGGAGCAGTGGGAGAGTCCCTTTGATTATTTAATAGTTAATTCCACCCCCAAAACTCACCCACAGGCAGCTGAGGGCTGTCCAGCCCTCCCAGCTCCACCAGCTCCTCGTTTCAGATCCACTGCAGCAGGACCTGAGGGGATTTTTGGGCTATTTCCCAAGCTCCCGGGGGGACTGAGTTTGAAGTCCCATTTCTCCTAGAAAACATCTGGCTTGTGACACAGGTCAGAGCCTGACTCTGCTCCTGCCAGGATGTTACTCCAGCCCTAAGGTACTCACTCCTCTGCATTATAGCAGCGGACAAAGAGCATTAAACTATTCCACCCTATGGAATTGAAGCATTTTGCAGGATTTTTGTATTTTTTGTGAACTGAGAGAAGAGCCCAGGGCTGGGCAGGTTTAGTTCCCCAGCCCCCTGTGGGACTTTTTTTTGGTGTTTATGTATTGAGTTTTGGGAGGAGGGGAAGCCAAGGGCAGAGCCCCAGGGTGGCTCCGTGCAGGTGCAGCCTTCTCAGAAATAAAATCAGGTGTGGCCACCCAGTCTGTGCCTTGGCCCTGGAGATGGGCACGAGTTTGGATCCCACCAAATGAAGGCGGGGGCCACAGGAGCAGCTCCTGGAGCTGGGCTGGAGGCCCTGCCCGATGAGCTTCCCCCATTTTACCCAGCTACTCAGGACAGTTTTTAGCAATAAAGATGTAAACCGTGCAGTGCCTTCGCTCTGTGACAGCAGGGACCTGGTTTAGGGCACAATCCAAGACTTGGGTCCGGCCAGAATTCTTCCCCCTCCTCTTCCTCTTGCTGTTTGCTGGCAGCCACTCCTGCTGGGTGGCTTTTGTGTCCCCAAGGGTGGCAGGTTCTGAAGGAGCTCCTGACATGAAGCATTACTTGATGTCTCCCTCCCTCCCACATCCCAGCCCTGTGGAACAGCACCCAGCAGGTACCAAACACTGACACCACCATTCCCTTTGGATTGAAGCTATTTTGGGGTGAAACTTCTAGGAAAAGATCCAGGGAGAAGCCAAAGCTTCTCATTCCTCATTTGGACCACCGAAACCCGGTGTCATCCAGCAATCCAAACTTTTAGCTTTGATCCAAACAGCCCCAACATTCCCCAGCAGCTCCCAGAGGCAGGGAGGTGACTGTGCATTCCCTAACTCAGCCTTTAGCAGGACGATTAAAGCCAACAATTTTGTTGGAGTGTATTAATTTGAAAGTTCTACTTATCACCTGCACAGAAAATATTGTATAGTAATTCTTCTTGTATAGTAATTTTTTCTATATATTGTTTCTGTATGTACTGTACAAGTAACTTATTCTTGAATAATGCGATTTTACCGTAATATTAAAAAAAAAAAAAAATCTGCTCTTAATAAACTGTTTTTAGAACTTGTTTCTCACTTGTAGTCTTCAGTCTGATTCTCTCCAGGTACCTGGACATTATTTTAGTGGATACTGGATGCTAAAAAAGGCAGAAATGCTCCTTTGGACATGGAAATCTTCTGGTTTGGCCCCATGGGACGATGTCTGCACCACACAGGACAGTCAGCACACGGCAGCTGGAGCAGGGATAATTTTGTCTCCCCATCTTTTAAGGCATTTTGTCAGGGAATTCTTACCCTTCCTTTCCTTCTCCAGCAGCTCCACTGACTTTTACACTTCCATCTCCTTCAAGGCCCATCCAGGACTTTTCCTGACCCCATCCAGAGCAGCCCAAGGCTGAGGGATCAGGAACATAAAATCACCTGGACACAAAAACTTGTTAAAAAACCGTGCTGAATTTGTGATTCCCAAACCTTTCCCTTATTCCTGCAATGCCTCTGCAGCAGCAGCACAAACAGACTCAGGGCAAACCCTGGCTCCAGTTGGGATTGGAGCTAGAGCAGCCAGTACGGGGAGAGACTCAAAAATCACCACACAAACACCGAGGAGGGTCAGTTTTTAAAACTTTTTTTATTTTTTAATTTTTTTTTTTAAGTTTTTATTTTATATTATCTACAAAGTAAAAGTTTTCTTAACTTAAAAGTTACATCACTGTCTCACGATAGTGATTATCTCATCAAACGTGATTTATAAATAATAACTCATCCGTTTGACGATTAGAATTTTTTTTTTTTTTTTTACTGAACCTGTTTCAAGTTTAGTTAGAAGTAAAAGGGATCTCCAAGTCTTGATTTTTTAGTGATAATAGCAGCAAGAATCACTCTTGTTACTTCTTTTGCTAGCTGACGAGTTCATAACTTTGAAGGGTCATTAAAAAATAAATAACTTCCAGTTTTCAGCAAGCAGAGTTGGGGCACTTGCAGGACTCAGATACAGTGCATGGAATTATGGAATAGCCCACAAGTTCCTAAATGCCTCTACTCAGTCCGAATCTCTCCCACTGCAAGATGAACTGTTAGCATTCCTAGTGGATGTTACAAGAAATCAAAAAAAAAAAAAAAAATTTTTTTTTTTTTTAAACAAAATAAAATGAAATTCTAGTTTTCTGTGCTTCCAGTTGGCAGAAGCAGTAGAAGGAGGGTATTTGGCCTACAAAAGGTATCCAGCCTTTCAGTTATTCCAGATGAGCCTTACAACTGCTGTTGGTGGTGGGCTTGTACTGTAAAAAAAAAGTTCAAATGTAAATAATAAATTGGCAAGCCACACAACAGTTTGCTAGTAAAGTGGTCACAGGACAACTACAGAGCTCAACTTTCTTTTATTTTTATTTTTTTTTCTCTTTTTCTTTTGTTTTGTTTTTTTTTTTTTTTTTTGAGAAAAAAAAAAAACCCTGCACATCAAGATGTCCTTGGGATGGTTTGATTTTTTTTTTTTTTTCCTTTTTCCCTACCTAAGCCCTCAGAAAGCAGCTTTGTTCTGCTCACACATTCCCCAGGAAACATCAGGTAAAACTACATCACTACAGAAGTTCAGAGGCTGTTTGAACTTGAATAATCAAAGAAGCCTAAATAAGGTTAAATTTAAAGCGGAAAGAAGTCACACAACTCCTGCTTTTCCCCCAAAGTAAAGCTGCAGAATGTTACTCTGAATTAAAGTTTAGATTTCAGTTGTCACTTTACTTTAACAGCAGCCTAGCAGCCCTGCCCCCACACAACATTTCACTCCTGACCTCAAGATTTAATCAAGATCATTATAAACTCCACACAGTCCATCCCCCACGGCAAATCCACGGCAACACCTGGAAAACTCAGTCCCACAGTGCCGGTGTCTCACATTTATCCTTTTCTCTACTCCAGCTAGAGAAAAAGCAAGAATATTCCCTGAATTAGGTAAATCTCACAACTAAACCTACGCTCCTCCAGCTGCGAAACACAAGGACATCTTAAGGTCGGTTGGTTTTCTTTTTTTTTTTTTCCTTTTTTTTTTTTGTCGTTCTTTTCGACTTTTTTTTTTTTCCCCAAAATCAGGTTTCTCCCAGTCCTCAACTCCTTGACCTGGCTCAGTTAGGGTGCAGGTCTCCCGGGCACACACTCCTCACCTGAAGGGTGGGTCATATAGGGGAAATGTGTTGTTGTCGAGACTGGAATGGGCTGTAGTGCACTTTGAGCGAGGGCGGCTTGGGGACCACCGGGAGGCTGTGTCGTCATTAGCATCATTGGAGCATGGGCAGTTGGGTGAGAAGGAACCATTCCTGACTGTACATGAGCCTGAAACAAAGAGCTCTTTAGTATCATGGTCACAAGGAGGCAGCAACTCCTGGCCACATGACTGGCGAAAGTTTGCTCAAATCCGGAGGTTTACTCTTCTTTTTTTTTTTTTTTTTTTTTTTAAATTTTTTTTTTTTTAACTAGGTTAGGGGTTAAGGCAGAGGTTGAAACATAAAAAAAATTATAATAATCACAACAAAAAGGAAAAATAATAATTAAAAAAAGGGCTCAAGTCCTTACTGCTGGCTCTGAGTTGCGTTGTCGATTTTAGCCATTTTGCCAGCAATTAAACAGGGGAGTATTAAAAAAAACCCAAAAAAACAATTCAGCAACAAATCTTCAAAACATTTCTGTTAGTCACCTACATCAAAGCACTTCCTAGAGGGTACAGATAGGAACTTCACAGGCACTGGGAGTCTGGCATCCCTTCCCCAGCTCTCTCCTTGCACAACCCCACGTTCTCTCCAGGCTCCCTGCCCTGGGAACCTCCCTGTCCTCTCCAGTGACCTGTGCCCACACAGTGCTCAGCCAAGTCCTCCTGACAGGAGTGATTTCATCCCTTCACACTCTCGGGGCAGCTTTGTTCTGCTTCCAGTTCAGCTCATCGCAGTTCTTGTGTAATCTGAGCAATCAGGGCTAAGTCTCAGTGGAAAAGGGGATTAAGCCTTCCCATGGCTGATCACCTCTGGCAAACAAGTTCAGGAACTTGGTGGGTTCTTTAGCTCAGAGCAGTTCATGTCTCTAGAGGTCATCAATTTATTTTATTTAAAAACCTAGCAAACGTTAATTTCTTAAAAGCACAAAGGAACTCAGAGCTCTCAGTGGATTTCTCCTGAGGGGAAAAAAAAAAAAAAAAAAAGGCCCAAAACCCCATCATTTGTACCTAAGGTTTGCTTTGTCCTTCTACCATATCCCAGAACTGCAGCCTCACAGGTCTCCCATGCCAGTAAAGACAGATAGCAGGTAGTGGCTAGAATTTTATTTCTTAAAGACAAAAAGGGTTACTTGACTCATCACAGACATTCCCCAAACTCTTTGATCAGACTTGCATGTGTTAGTAGCACCCCAGAAGCCTTTAAAGGCAGGAACTGCAATTCAAATCTCACTCTTGCTCTAAAAAAGGTTTAGGAGATCAGGCTGTGGAACAGAAATACCTCCCAGGACTGGCTCCACGTTGACTTTGACAAACATGCTATTGTAGAAGCCATCATTATAAAGCAGCTATTCATAGAGCAGCTGGAGTCAATACACACAGTGGATAAAATTTTTCTGCTGTGGCTCAAACATTTTGCAAATTGGCAGCTGACAGCACTCTGTAATGAATTTTAAAGTACTGGTTCTCAAGTGAGATATCTACCAGCTCAAGATTCATCTGATAACCTGAAGGGAAATTGGATTGATCCCCTGTGTTGGCCTAACTGAAATTCTTACTACGTGGTTTTTCAGAATTGTGTTTAGAAGCTGGGAATGAGGCTGCTAAAAAAACTATTAAATCCACTGATTAGTTTTCCCATGATGGAATAATTACATGCATTTAAAATTTCTGACAGAACTGTAGTTATGCCTTCACTAGAGATTTTTGAGGGAGCTACTTCATTGGGAAAGTCAATTAGTTTGGTGTAAATATCACAAATTGCAGCTTTCATTCTAAAAAAATTGCAGAAGAGACTGCACAAGTTAAAATCAAGGGCAAGGCAGGCTTTGTCTGTGATTGCTAAAAATCCTGCCTGAGCAATCAGTTCTGACTCAAAGTTGCATTTGATTTGTTTAATTTGGTTTGCTTGGCACACAGAAAGGAAGGCAATGGTCACATCCTGTATCCCTGGCCTGGCCAGGCTACAATTCAGGCACAGCTTTACCCTTTCATGGCCTTCAAGCAAATGTTTCATGTTTCAAATCACAGCACTGGACAATGCCACTAAGCCAAGACCCCTCTGGGAAGCTCTAAACACAACCCAGGCATTCACAGCAGTGCCTTCACACCAGAGCAGAGCAGGAGTCTTGTTTCTGGCAGAAACCAGAGAAGGGGAGGATGTGCCAAGATGCCACAGCAATCATCAGCTTTGGCCATTCTCTCCTTATCCTCCCCCGAAAAAAGCAGAGAAATTAAAAGCCTAAGAGAATAAAAAAGCTAAAATCTCAGCATCAGTAAAAGGATTCCTAAAGAACTACTGATTTATTGGCTTAACTGACTGTCCCGGGGAGCAAAGCAAAGATTTTGTCAGGATTCAGCAAGGGACTGGACAGCTGTCTGATTAACATCCCTAATCACAGTTAGTCACCTTATCCCAAACTACTGTTAACCTGTGTGAGAAGGCAGAAGCCAGACACCAAATTCTTGGTCTGAAGAAGAAATTGTGCAGGCAAATTACTGATTGAACTGCCCATTCCTTGACAAAGGACACTAAATCCAGGAGATTTAGTAAACATCAGAAAATCTGTGTCACACTGCTTTACACGGAGCTCTTGATTAATCTATCATGTGCTTCCCTTCCCCAAATCCTTTTTCTCAGGGAGCTGACCACAAGAGAGCAGTTAAGAGAAGTGGGTTTCTGATTCTGAAGCAAAGACTGTTGTTTTAGGTTGCCCAACAATCTTTGGGGATCTTCAGCACAAGCAGTTCTTTTAGAACCACGCACACAACCACACACCCCTCACACACAGAGGCTTCTTTCTGCGAGGATTGTCCTGCAGTCACCTTAACTCTCTCCTCTCTCCCTGCACTGCCTTGCTACTCCCTGGAAATCCTGTCATGTCCTTTTCTGGATGTATCTGTATAAAATTTGTCTACAATGCAGAGCCTGAAATTGCCACCAAAAGCAGCAATTCAGCCTTTCTGCACTCAGCTCCCACCTCCAACCTTTCTGTATGCCAGCTCTTCCTGGGATCAGGCACCTGACTGAGCAGGAAACCGATTTCACCAAGAAATAGCCTAAAAAGGGGGTGGGGGGAGGAACACTTCAGCTGTCCCCAGCCTGGTCCACTCCACGGCCAAGCAGTTCTGTGAGCAGAGTGGTGGGGCAGGGACAAGGATGGGAGCCAGGAACTGGGAAGAGAGCTCAATTTATTTCAGTAGCAGTGCCAGCTTAAGATGTCTTCATTAAACTACAGTTGCAGATGCACTAGGTGTTGGAAGCTGAGATCCAAACGCACCTTGTCAAATTCTAGATAAAGGCAATGTACAGACAGAAACCTAAATAACAACAACGGGTAAGTCTGTGCTGAGAGGTGACAGATTGGCAATCACTTCAGCAGGCCCGACTGTCCTAACTTTTGTGGCATTAAGACATTTAGTCTTGAAGGTTGTTAAACTGTGTTTACCTGGGGGACATGGGCCATGTGTGGCGGATTGGTATATGCAGGTTGAACATGGGAGGGATGAATGGTGAAGACTGTTTGTTGT
Source organism: Certhia americana (assembly GCA_018697195.1). Taxonomy (NCBI): domain Eukaryota; kingdom Metazoa; phylum Chordata; class Aves; order Passeriformes; family Certhiidae; genus Certhia; species Certhia americana. The sequence goes on from CM031871.1 coordinate 2,411,599, forward strand.
GCTGTAGGAAAATTGTTTTGTGGAGACTGCGTGTTGGAGCCTGGCGTCATGGAAGGAGGGGTTGGAGCTAGACCTGCGTGGTAAATCGCCGACTGCTGCTGGGGGTTGGCCAGGTGCAGGGCCTGGGCAGCCTGGTGCTGGTGGTGCTGCAAGAAAACACAAAGAGATCGTTTAGGTTAGGGCTGAGGAATTACACTGACCCTGTTCAGGAGACAGGAGTGGGAAACTACTCTCAATTCCAAAGCTGTACGTGGTGAATTTAAGGATGGCCTGTGCTCGTGGGGAAACGCTTTACAACCCCACCAGGCTCAGCTTCTGCTGGCAAACACAACCCAGACTGCCAGGTAAAACCATGGAGAAGCTGGAGTTGGGAGTGCCTCACAACTGCAGCCAGAGTTATACCCAGGAGGGAATTAAGGAATGCAGCACTATTCCAAGGATGCTTTGTTTTCAGCTGCTTTGAGGAAATCCCATCAAACACTTCTCAGCGTTTATCTGCTATTTCCACTTCACTCATAGAAAGCACTGACACAATCACGATCCTTCCTTAACCCTTAAACTAAGACATCCCCCATCCCCTGTGAACAGAAGAAATGAGCAGCTGGACCCTGCTCCATCCTACCCCTTCTCCTCTCAGAGAAATCAATATATATCAATGTCAAGCACCCGTCAAGCTGCAACCCCTAAAACACAATTAAACACAATTTGCAGCCGCTCAGGCCCTGGGTTGTTTTACCTGCACGGGGCTTGGAGCAGGGTGGCTTCCAGCATGTTGGCTTTGCTGCTGGCCAGTTGGGGTGGCAGAAGGCTGAGGATGCGGAGGATGCGGATGCAGGGTAGCATTAGGGTGGGCATACTGCTGAGCAAGTGAGCCAGTGGAAACTAGGATGAAAAAGAGGAATATTTAACAGCAGGCACAGGACGTGCACCTCTATCAAGTCACCATCTGCATTTGAAGATTTCACTACAATTTGGTCTGTAAATATGTTCCCTCCCCCTTTCTAAAAAGAAAATATATTTATCTTGCAAATAGCTGGTGATCTTACCTTGCTTTTGTGTAGTTTGGTTTGGCAGGAAAGTCTATAAACAACCATAATTAGACAGTTCATCTTCCCTAATTTGACAATGTAACAGATACTACATAGAGAAATGCAGTATTTCATCTTTTGTCTTGTCAAACAGACCAGTTCCAAAGATCAAATTTATAATTTTCATACAATTTAGGATTTCCTGAGATATACTTTTCAAAGGTGTTATGAGCCATTTTTATTTCCACCATCCAAAAAAAAATTCTTTGGCCTTATACCTGGCTAACCTCACCATGCTACTCTTCTGGAAATTGCTCACAGAACAGTCAGAGGGAAGCACAAACTCTGCCCGTGCACTCCAGAGTAAATAAACACATCACAGCTGAGAAAACTGAGGCTGCTCGAGCATCAAATTTTTGCTGAAGCCACTTTCCTGTGCTAAAATAACCCATTTTGCCTCTGCCCTCGAGGCCAATCTGTTCTGGATCACCACCACCCTGTGAGTTCCCCAACACTGCCACAGAATTCTTCATTCCTTGAAACGGTAGCAAATAAGGTACAAAATTCCCAAAAAGGAAGAAACTGAACAACAGAAAACTTTCAGCCCAGTGAAGCCACATCTGTTGCTACAGCCGTGCCAGTCTCCAACAACAAACACCAAGTTCCTTCTTGGATCCTGCTCTGTCCTGATTCAAATGGGCAACACTCAATCCTTTTTTTTTTTTTTTTTTAAAACTTTTGAGGGAATCTAAGCAAGTATGAAAAGCCACAATGACAACAAGTCTTCCTTTCAACACAAAGCAAGCAATGAGACAGCAAGACCCTAAAAATGAGGATGTTTCCCTATTTGTTTTAGGTCTTGTGCAACAACCAGGCTGTGTCTGCAGCTACTTCTGTGTGTGACAACACGTGTTAAACCTTCTGATGTCACAGCCTGAAAGACCAAGGAGAGTTTTGCTGACTAAGTGCTAAATAAGCAAACAGCCAAAGAAAAACCATCAACCTGCTCCTCATTATTTCCTTTGACTGTTCCTTGTTTGTTTTGGTGCCTTTTGATCATTCTGAAGTTAATTACTGATGAGTATCTACCAGGTTATAATTTTTTTTAATGGGGTTGGTATTATATGAGAACTTGATGGCCACTGCAGTTTTCCTCCAGTCTGGTTTGCTATAAACCTTACAAATCCAAGTCATAACACGTTTCAACTCACCAGAATACAGAGAGTCAGGATATTTTTGCCTAATTGAGGTTTTTCTCCCCTGTGCAGGTTCCTCCTTTAGAAAATAACTGCCTGCCACATTTAACTTAATCCCTGGCAAGCTCTATTAAATCTTCACTGAGCAAATGGCCTTGCAGTGATGAGCAGTTTCAGGCTATTAATGCAGATGAACTAAATTCCTGCAGCCTGGGGTTGATCCTAATGTTCTTATCCACATGTGCAAGCACAGTTGTGCACTCTGAGACTTCCTGATTGAGAGGGGTTTCAAAAACACCTCAGTATTTTCTAAGCACACTGTCAAAACCAGCAGGATCTTCTGCCACAGCATTTTGGTTATGCTTTAAATCCAAGTATTTTTGATGGGGTTTTTTTTGTATCACTACTAAAATGTATTTTGCAGCAGCATCCCTGCCATGCTCCTACTTGATTTTCAGACATCTCTCCTCTGACAAAACCAAAATTATCAACAGCAACACTGATAATTTTTACAGTATCAAGTTCATGGCTTTCTACAGGAGGAAAATTTCTCAACCTCATCATTATACACACTCTGAAGAAGGCCAGAAATTATTATCTTTGTCAAAGTAATAGAAATAAATGGAAGGAGGGAACACTTGCTTGCCAAAGAGCACATTAGACCAGCAATCCTCCTCCAGTGCCTCAGCCACAGAGCTGGCAAGCCTGACTACAAATTAACTCCAACTCTGTTCAGGAGGCCTTAAAATGTAGATGAAATTTAATTCCGAGTTGTAAGATTCTCAAGCCTTCCCACACCACTTGTTAAGAGCCCCCAAAATAATGTGGAACTCCCTTAAACCATTTGTGCAAATCATCTTTCTGTTCTTTATGGCCAAGAGAATAATAAACCCAGTTGTTCTGAAGCAGATATTTCTACAATAAAACTTCACAATATGGAATTTCTCTCTTAAGACACCAGTTAAACCAAGGAATAGCACCCTGAAGAATAGATATAAACCAGGGGGAGGATCAGGTTTTTGTCATAGTGGCAGCTCTTCCAAAACCACCTAATATTTTATCCGTAGCTTTGGATTTGAAGCACTGGACTTTTTTATACTGAAGAATATTTATTTCTCTAGTTTCTTCTCTCCTTCATTTTGTCTTTAGCAGATCATCCTAATGACCAAATTTGTAGAGCTTAAAACTACTTCAGATGCTGCTGCAAATTATGTTTTAATAGTAGTATTAAAAGTGCCTTTCAAAAAATGTTATCTGGGCACTTCTCTAAATCCTGGCCAGTCCCTGCACAAAAACCAAGAACGACTCAGCAGGTCTCAACTGCATTCCCAGTTCAAATCCAGAGTTCAGACGACAACTCCTGCAGTGTAAATGGTTTTTCATGTTTAGTTAGTACAAGTAATTCCTGCCAAGCCAATGAAATCTCTGAGACCAGCAGGGCTGTCAAAGGAGTCTTGTAAAAAGTCATGAAAAATTCACCTGCTCAGCCAGAACTAAAATACTTTCCCTGGGATTTTTTTTTTTTAAAGAATTTTTTGCCTGGTCATCAAAACAGCCCACTACACAAATTAACAGCAAATAAGACAAGACAGGAGGTGAAAAAAAAAATACAAAAAACCCAACTAACCAACATTATTCTCTAATTGTCAGTATTTTGGAGATTTTCCAAATGGCTACCTATTATCTGAGAATGTGCCAAGAAAGCTCTAGGAAAGGACACACCTTGCTGCAAGTCACCTGAGCTCATTCCAGCACAAATACACTGTTATGCCTTAAATTCCTCTGCCTGGGCTGACCTGCTTCACTTCTGCATCTTTCTAATCAAATTGATTCTAATGTGAGACATTTCACTGCACTGACCTGGCAGGGACACGCGGGGAGAGAAGTGACTCAGTCACGGAATGGGAAAAAAAAACATCACAGGGATTGAATTACTGAATTCAACTCTACAGAACTGCACCCCATTTCTGAGAGCAAACAAGAAGTAGTCAGCCACAGAACCCACAGAAGGAGCTGAAATCAAAAGAGGTCAGAGCAGCAGAAATCAAGCAGAACTCCCAGCTACGAGGGAATATGTGAAACCACATTGTGTCATTTTGTAATTTTATCTTTTCCCTGGAATTTCAATGGTGCCAATGGTGGTCAGCGTTGGTCACGGTCCAAAGAAGCATTGAAGAGCCTATTTTAAAGAACTGACCAGTGAACAAACTTCAAAACTATTGCCAGAGCCAGTAAGATGGTGAGGATAACTACATTTAAAAGACCTGAATGGTAGGAAGCAAAGAAATAGCAAATGTTTCTTTCATCATACAAACATTTCAAGAAGTCATTTTTACACAGGTAGAGTGGACTTCACTTCAAAGCTAATCCAAGAAAGGAACGAGGTTATTGAAGCGATTTCAGTGCACCAAACCAAGAGGCATGAACACAGCACAGGTCAGCATGCTACAGCCCCTGCTCAGGCAGAACCTATGTGGCACAAGAAACACAGGAGATCTGCTCCAGAGGACATTTTTATGGAGAACAAGTGGTTTTTCTCACATCCCTCTTGCATGAGCTAATGCAAAAAAAAAAAAAAAACAAACCAGGAGAGTGCCTGGCATGGGCTGCACAGACTTACAGACAGACACAGCAACAAGTGCCACGGCAGGACAGGAGCAAGAACAGAAACACCCTGAAACTGCAACTCCTCCTTTCCCATGTCATGGGGGAGAGTTCATTCTGCAAGTACCCCCCTCCTCAAACCTCAGCTTCCTCAAAGCTGAATCCCAGCAGACAAGCAGAATTTTGCAGTTCTCTGCCTTTCCCAGTAAGTGTGGATGAGCTGGATCAGGCTGTTGTGTCCAGAGAGCACCAGCCCCTCTCCCAGTGCCTCCAGTGGTGGTGGTCACCAGCACAGCCCCACCTAAGCCAGGGAATGGAACTGATAAAGTTCACCTGCCAAGGAGCCCTCATCTCATCCCTGTCACACAACCATGACCACAAGTTGTTCCCAGCACTCCTTCAGTGGCAGCTTTACAGAAAACTTCCTCCACTTCGGCTGCAACTTGAGTTATTTCCTCCCAGGGGCTCAAAACCCGAGCCATTGCTTTTTAAAGGGATGAGGCCCAAGTTACTTCTCCTTTTAGGAAGCTGGTAACTCATCAGGTGTAAAAACCCTGTTTGGCTCATGAAAGGGAGCAAGGCAGCTCCCACAGGTTTCCACAGAGGCTACAGAATCACAGCGTGGTTTGGGTGGGAAGGGACGTTCAAGATTATCCTGATCCACCCCACTGCCATAGGCAGGGACACCTTCCACCATCCCAGGATGCTCCAAGCCCCCTCCAGCCTGGCCTTGGACACTTCCAGGGATGGGGCAGCCACAGCTTCTCTGGGCACCCTGTGCCAGGGCCTCGCCACCCTCACAGAGAAGGATTTCTTAGAGCCCACTTCTGGCTGCAGACGACAAGACTGGGTAGTGAAGTCAGATATTATTCCATATTCCAAATAAATTTTTAAAGAATTGACAACTCAGCTTCCTGTGATCATATAAATCTGTTCCAAAGCTCCATTCCCTGCCCACTGAGAGGAACCTTCCTGCGTTTTCCACATCCTGGTTTGGTGCAAGGAAACTTGTTCCCTCAACACGTCCCATTCCTTTAACATGTGGTTCTTTAGAAAGCGCTTTTCTGTACAATCAAAATTAGTACAAAAAACCCAACTCACTGGCAAAGTAGAAAGAAGGGCCTGTCTCCTTGCTGTATGGTATTTTGGGACATGCTGAATTTGGGAAATAGAAAGGTAAATTAGCCTCTTGCCACGTGCATACTTCCCATCTTCTGGAAAGGTCAGTGTCAGTTTTAATTTATTTTTAAAAATTTTTTTGAAGACTCTAGAACCATGCAGTTATTTTTATTTACTAAGCTGCTATTAGAACTAGATAGTTCACTTTACAAATGAGTGGAGATAAAATACAAGTCTCGAGTAAGCCTTCCTTCTTAACTGTGACACTGAGGTCTGCAGTTCTTAATTAACACAAAAAGAAACTTTATGTCAATTCATGGTCTATTACTGTCCACCGTAACAAGAAGGTTAAAATGCAATTACACTAGAGCAGAAACTGGCCCTTGCTTTTTCAGCTATAGCACTGCCATTCTGAACAGTTCCAAGACAACTTTGGTGACTGGTTCACTCTTACTCCCTGGAGAATCCTCTGAAGTTTACATTATATCCACCATTGTACTATCAGGGGAATAGAATTTACTCTACTGCTGAGACAGAAACCAGATAAAGTTAGAGACAACACCAGACCAGTAAAACATATGCAGAAGGGGAAAGGGGAAGGGAGAACGGGGACAGGAGTGAGAGCACAAAAAACAGGAAATGCATCTGTGTAAAACCCAGGTCTGGTTTTACACTAATTCTTAAACACATAAGTCAAGTTTTTTCAGAGGACTCCAATTATCTGGAAACAATTCAGCCACATGGAAAACTAACACAAGTTCATTGTCACAGGAATGGACAGATCCACCCTCTACTGGGTAACCAAGTTTTCTACCAGCAGCAGAAGCCTGGTCTGGGCTTTGTGTGACACAGGAGCCAAACTGGGACTGTGGCCAGCAAACTCCAGCAGCCCAAGGACAGGGACTGGGAGGCCACCCCGAGCCAGCAGCTGCCAGACAGACACAGAACCTTCTGAACCCAAGGTGCAGCTGAGCAGGGGAAGGACGACACCTCCAGGTCGGCTGTGTGGCAGGTAAAGGTGTCACATTTCAAACTCTCCTGGACAGGGCCGGCTCCGCAGCTGGTGTCACAGACATTGTTATCGTCTGGCTGGGAAGAAAGTTGTTTGGACATTGTCCTTCCCCATTTTGAGGGGAAAACCCCAGTGATCTGAACACTCCTCTGTCCTGTCTTTAGCTGGGGTTACTGGGACCACGCAGCTCTGCTTCTCTCTCTTGGCAACAGCGGGGTTGTGACACTGAACTGGCAAGGAAATCCCAGAAGTGCAGCAATATCCCATTAAACAGCATTAGACAAAAGTACTTTTCTTTAAAATGGCAGAGTGTTTATCACCAAGTGTAGGTCACTGTATGTATTTTGGATTCAGCTATCTCTTCACAAGACAGGAAGGAAAACAACCCCAAACTTTTGGCAGTGAGGGTGCTTCCCTTAAATTGACAGGAATTTCTCTTGGCTGCCAGGCTGTTACTATTTGCCACAGATTTTCAACTCGTCCCAAACCATTAGTGAAGGTGGAGTTTCAGATCTTACCAGAAAACATTTCACACCTTAGGAATACTTGATAAGCAGTTTCCCCCCAACCCCCAGGTCTCAGCACAGTTGCTCTTGCAGACATCTTCTCTCTACCACATATGCAGGAGAAAAACTGAGTGAATTTTGCAGGAATAACTCAAAGCAAGCACCAGTACCTTGAAGGGTAAAAAGGGCAGCGTGGCCCACTGAATCCTGATTATCAGTGCTAAAAATAAGTAATAATATATATTTTAAAAATCAGATAGCAAGTTTAAAGAGCCAAAAGGGAAATTGTTTGAGCAAAATCAAAAGCAGCAGCGGTGGTTGTTTCTCAGGGAGTTGTTATTCTGTACTTTCAAATTATTTTTTAAGAGAGGACCAGAATCAAAGTGCACAGGTATATTTAGTTCAAATGTGGGTAAACTTAAAGATTCCCAAAAGACAGAGCATAAGTTATGGATATTTTCTTATAGTCACTCAGTCAGATGTGAACAATTCCAACATGATGTTCTTTAGCTCCATAAGCAGCTCAGATTGGTCACCTCTGGCATTCCTGCCTTTTCCCACACATGGATAAATGGAAGCTGAAGTGGACACGTTACAGCTGGACACACTTTGAGGAAGCACAGTCCATCTGGGCCAGGTCTTCAAGCACTCAGCACATGGAAGACTTGCAAAAATGTGAACTGAGAGGGTGCTGCAGAACATCAGGAGTCATTCCATGTGTCACTGTCACCTTGGAAGGTGAAGGGTACATTTGAGACAGTTCATGTTCACTAAACACGTCTGCACAGGGGCAAGAACACACCCTTAAAAAACGTCTAGCACATGGAGTTCATGATCCTCTTGGGTTGAATGGTTTCAGTAACAAAAATTTCAAGCACTCCATCATTTACAGGAAGGTGGGAGAATATTTAGAAGAGTCACCAAGTAGCTACTTGAAAGAACACAGGAGGACAGGCCATTTCTGTTAAATTAGGTGCTCTTGGGAAAGTAATATTTAATTACATGGCAGGAAATACCAAAGAATTCTCAAGTTTGACCCAACTTAAGATGTTTGCACTGGCAGGTAGTCACATATCTACAACAGACAAGCTGCAAAACCAACACAAAATGAGATCTAACAGTTGTAAGTCAAAATATCAGTGAAAAAAAACTATACAGACATCTGATCAAAGCCAAGCAAGGCACCGGGCTCGTACTTCAACGCTGCAGAACCCACTGATTACAGAAGATAAGGATGGTGCACAATGGGAAATTGCTAGGAAGTCACATGCAACCATTCTGAATCAAATCTCAGATTATCTCATGTTTGGTTTTATTTTAATTAGAATTTGAGAGGAGGGTTTTCACCAATAAAGGTCTGAATGCCTTTGATCATACGCTTTATCGGAATTCTATTTAATCTAATGAAAAAGCAAACAGAAGATCTGTTTACATGGACACCTCAAGCACAAGAGTTGAAAAGATCAAAGTAATACAATTAGCAAGGACCTATGAGAGAAAGATTAATCTCTACAAGTAACTTCCATTTCAGCTTCAGCACAAATGAGCTCAAGTGTTCTTCCTCCGAGCGTCAAAATAAGTTATTTTTGTTTCTTAACTCTGTTACCACACCACTGCAGAGATCTGACAGGATGTTTTCAGATGGGTAAGACACCTCTTAAAATCAGAATTAATTTCCCACTAAACTCCAGATTCTCTGTAAGTTTTCATGACATGTCATGGACTTCCATTAAGTAGCAGTGTAGAACTAAGCACCCGAAAACATACAAAGATGTCTAAAGGTACAGAAAATCTTTTATTAGAATCTAAGTCAATAATATACGTGACCCAATAAAACTTTTCCTCAGATGCTATAACAAGTATTGAAATGCCATGTTTTCAAGAGACCATCTGCTGTTTTGACATTTTATGACAATTTCCAAGCCTTAAACAACCTTGACTCTACCTCTTTCAATAGCATGTTTTGCAGTGAGCTCTTTTTCCTCCAAATTGGGCCTTGATTTATCATACATTTATAATGCTTTTGAAAGTTCTTGCACATTTTACTTTCGTCACAAGGTAACCCACATTTTCAGCACTTCACTGTAAGTGAAAAATGCCCATCTGATAATGCTAGAGACTAATTGTCCAAGAGAGAGCAATACATGAGCTGTTCCATTTACTTCTTCTTGACTTACCAAATGAGAAAGGTAAGCAACACATGGTTTATTTTGCTTAAACAGCAGTGTTCATACTGTTAATAATGCCAGTAGTATCATAAAGACAGCATTTCACTAGTTGCCAGAACTAAAGTCAAGTTTGAAACTGAGGTCATAACCTTGCAATAAAACAAGTACTAATTATAATCAAGGAACAAACAAGGGATGATGTATCAAGAGCATCAAGAGAACTTCAACAAACTTCTTTCAGCAGATATTCTTTAGCAGCTCCCAGGTTGAAATCTCATCTTGGTCACTGGCATCCTACCGAAATCAGCACACTTGAGTTTTCATTTGAACCAGCTGGCTCAGTTTTCAATGCTCTGCTCATCATCACCATCATCATCATCATCTTATGAAATATAAACCACATCTACTGAACGATACCCACGTTTGAAGGCTGAGATTAAATACATCCCCTGCACAAGGTAAGGACTTAAAAAGTTACATATAACACAAAACGTTTCCTACCATACATAGCATGTGTCTGTTCATGCGCACCGTACTGTGTTGCAGAGGAAGATACTAAACCCGGCTGTGCGTGTGCTGGTGGGGCCATCATCCTAGCGTTGCCCTGTATTACAGGGCTATAAACATGAGGATGCTGCAGGCAGAACAAAGGAAAAACCACACAGTTAATTGGGGAATCACTCCAAAGAAATTTTTTGTCTTCTAAACAGTCGTGATTGAAACAGCAGCAGCTCGGCCTTGCTCGAACGCAGAGCGAGCTGAGGATTTCAAACTGTTGTGATTGTCCCAATTGTTTCCAAAATCTAAGGGTTAGAAACTGACAGAAAACATTGGTATATCAAATTTTTGCCACTCTAATAATGCACTGAGCTTATACATTTATCCAATTACACATGTAGATTTAACAGCCTTTGAAGTGAGAGCAGTTCACCAAGTAAGTTATTTTTAGAACCCTTAACCAGGAGATGCGCTGGCCATGACCTAAAGAAATCCTTCAAAGAGCTAAAAAACCATATCAATAATAAATGCCAACTTCTAAACTGACCTTAAAATTCGTTAGGACATTAAAATTCATTAGGACCTTAAAATTTGTTACAGGCTTTGAAGCACATGCCAAGATCACCACGTGTGCTCCAGAACACAGAAACTCTTCAGGGTGAGTTGGGACTGGACACAAGGGGGTTATTTAGCTCTGAGCCATTTCATTATTTGTGCTTGGAAAAGACTCTTACCTGAGATTGGTAGTGTGGCACATGCTGCACAAGAGGCTGATTAGGAAACTGTTGGGGGCTATATGCAACATATTGTGTAGAGTAAGCAGGTGGAGTAGCTACAATTGGAGGGCCTGCTGCTGAGGCAGGATGCATCATGGTGCTCTGGTGGTGTTGGTCTTGCCGCTGCTGGGGCATATTTGGTACTGGAAAACAGAGATTGTCTCGTGTTAGAAACACAGAGAAAAAATCTGGAGCTTCCTGAAGGGTTCTACATTATAATAATGTTACTGTGGCCACTTGGAATATCCTCACCCCACACCTTTAGCCTTGGGTTAGAGTTCTGTGAAAAAGGAACGGTGTGAAGAAGAGTTCCTTCAGGAAACACATGATTTTCATCACTGCCTTTGGGCTGGATATACACAGCCACAAAGTCAGCCCTGCCTTTTTTGTGAAGGAAGAAAGGTGGAGGGAGAGAAAGACTGACAAGAACCAGAAGTGGAAGAGAAAGGATGTATCAGGATACCTACACTAACCAATTAATCCTGTCCCCTGTAAAAGGCTGTTCCACCCTCTATGGGAATGACTCAGCCACTGTTCCATCAGCTGGAAATCTGAGTCTTTACGTTAAAATGACTCGTGCTTATGGCTGAGGAGATCACAATAAAGGTCTCCACACAGCCACAACTCAAGGTATTCATATCTTTTGAGCTCTGTGCTACTCCTCAGGGCAGCAGAAAGCACATTTTAGGTCACAGACAACACTGAGGAAGATAAAACCTATAAGGAGTAGGAATAATTAAGAGGGAAGAATGATGAAAAGAACAGAGCAGTGTGAGATCACCTTAGCTCTCCTGGGAAGGTTTATTCCTAACTCACTTGGAATAAACTAATTCAGCCTACAAAGCATGGGCACAGGAGCTCCAGGAGGGTTCCAGCTTCCTGCAGTCAGGCTGCAAGTATTAACTGAGCTACCTCAAGCACCTCAAAACTCCACTGCTGAGGAAATGCCTCAAATCCCTTAGGAAGTGGAGAGGAAAATGCTGAAAACATCAGTAAATTCACTCAATGATTTTATTTACACTGCAGATCAACAATAAAAAGAAGCAAATACAGGAGACAACTTGAACAGTGTAAAGGCACAGAGCTGTAACCCAGGCAGCTCCCTCAAGGCTGTGCTCCACACAGATGGATATGCAGAAAATATTGGAACTTAAAAAGGAATTCACAATTGGAGCTGCCTCACCTAGCAAGCCAGCACTCAGCAATGTATTTCTGATTAAAACAGTGTTACCAACCAGAAGATATCAGGGCTGAGGCCACAGTGAAGTTACTGTGTTTTAGCACAGAAATACATTGCAGGGTTTTGTCTCCCCTAGGCTGATAAAGGCCACTTGTTTATTTCTAAACAGCAGGAAACAATTTCCTCCTGCAGTGACTGGAGCTGCAGTGCTGGTCCTGTCCTGCAGCACTGGCTGCCACTGCAGAAGCATTCACTGGGCACAGTTACAGCATTCCCTGGAACAGGAGCACAAGAACAAGAGCAGCACTTTCTGCTCCCTCGCTGCCCTGCCCAGCACAGGGAACAATCTCACCACCCATTGTGACTCCACAGCTACGGATGTCACTTAAACACGTGGCATTGTCATTGTTAGTCCAGCTGTTCAGTCACTGGGGCAGCAGGAATGAACAAGAACAAACTGGAACCAGCTCTTTCCAGAAGAGCAGCAGAGCAAACTCTTCCTGAAGAAATAATGATTCTGCATGTTGTTAAAAAAATCCTCTATTAAAGCACCAACTGGGGCACTGCTGCAAACCAGTACAGAAAAGCAGGAGGGAAGTTCCCTCTAAACAAACTTGTAATATTTATGAAATATAGGAGATGATCAGCTCATCCTAATGCTCCAGGTCACAGAGACATTTTCCTGTCTGTCAAATCAGATTCTAAGTCAAGCAACCTCCCATTACTCAAACCTGGCATGTTTTGGCTGAATTAGTTTATCTAAAAATCCATTAGTATTTCCACTTACTTCCCTTTATTAAAAATAGCATTTAAAATATTGATTGGAACTGAATTGCCATGGATTAGAAACCACACAAACATCTGTCATTTAGCCATGCTGCATGCAGACTGAGAACCAAACAGGCAGTATTATTCTCACCTTTACCTGCTCTATATGTCTTGGCTTGGTTCACTGGCATGGGCGTCATGGGAATAGGATACAAAGGCTGAAAGAGAAGAAATTGAAGGTATGATACTCCTTTAAAAACTCAGTGTGTGCTGGGGTGGGGGGCCCCACTCAGCTTTGATGTGTTTCCCTCTCTTCTGTTACATGGTTTAGTGAACTCTGCCTAACCTATGAGATTTTCTTGGATCAGTGTCATTAAGTCTGCATAGACACACAACTAAGACCAGATGGCTGGCAACAACCAGCCCAGGAATGCTACTGCTGTTACTGCAGGCACTGGGTTCAACCTGACAGCCCCACAGCAGCTTTCTGGTATAAAGCTGAGCCTGGGGGGCTTAGGTTTCCTGTCAGGGAAAGGTTCTTCCCCCAGAGGGTGCTGGGGCACTGACCAGGTTCCCCAGGGAATGGTCTCAGCCCCGAGGCTACCAGAGCTCCAGGAATGCTTGGACAATACTCTCAGGGAGAGTGGGATTGTTGAGGTGTCTGTGCAGGGACAGGGGTTGGGCTAAAGATCCTTGTGGATCCCTCCCAGCTCAGGATATTCCATGATAATATGATAATGGAGCTAGATTTGAAATCCCAGTGATCCCTACAACAACCAGAAACCAGTGACACAGCTGGAAACAAAAAAACAGTTGCAGAGAGTGAAACTGTGCTTGGAGGACTGGGAGGAAACCTGCACAGATCAGTAACAAATGAGGGCTGCTGGCATTTACAAGTGTTTGGGATTATTTGAACATCCAGACTGAGGGAGCACTGGGGAAAGTCAGTATTTACACAGCCAAAACTTAACAACAACGTGATTTATATTTACAAGAGCAATACAAGCTGTACAATTCCACTGCTTTAACTCAGAGCTCCCAAGCTGCAACAAGCTGATCTTTAAGGTCCCTCCCAACCCATCCTATGATTCCTAAGTCTGCTCAGCTTCCTGAGTGAAGCATTGAGGAGTTTGCAGCACTTTACCTGCACGCCTGGACTCACTGGAACCGGGTACATCATATTTGGTGCAAAACAAACAGGCTGAGTGTACACGGGGGTTGGCTGCTGATGCCCCACCATGGAGGGGCTGGGCTGAGCTTGAGGACGAGGGGAGGTTGGTGTAGTAGAAGGTTTCGGCTACAAACAGAGGTGAGCAATGGATATGGCACAGTTAGCTTGAGTATCCTCCAAGGAAAAGGTTGGCTTATAAAGATCTACTCAAAGGCACAGTTAAACAGCATCAATTCACTTACTTGAGCAAAAGATCGAGGGTTGAACTCTTTAGCATTAGGATTAAGTGTTGATTTTCTAACTTGCCTAAACATAAAGAACAAAAAATGAAGTTGGGCGTTATTCTTTTACAGGAGTATCTGCAATTAGTAATTTAAGAAACACCTCATTTCCATCTGTGAGTCAGATTTCTGAGAAGTCAAACACCTCATGGCATGCAAAAAGCCACTCTCATTGAGGGACTCTTACTACAACTATCCACGAAAGTTTTTTTTCCAGTTGATACCACAGCTCACGTGAGCCAGGAAAACATTGAAATAAGCTTTTAGATGTGAACTAGGCATCAACAGGACCAGAGCTCTGCACTGAGTCAGGAGATGACTTTCAGGGCAGCCCCTTCCCCTGTTGCTCCTTCTGTGTAACAGCACTTGGAGCCAGGAATGTGTCACCCAGTCATGACTTCTACACAAAGCCTGACGTTAATAAAGATGTGTGTATTCCAAAAGGCATAATTACTCACTCAGAAGTATCCTTCTTCTCCTCTTTATCCTCTTTGTCCTGTTTACTTCCAGGCCCGGATGTCTGCACACCTTGGGAGGTCACCTCAGGCCCTCGCTTCTGCTCAGTGCTGTTACTCATGGAAGGAGAAATACTGGGACTGTTGGGTTTGCTACTGCCACCATTGGAGTTGGTGTTACTGCCAGCTTCTATGATAGATTCTTTAGGGGTGGATTCTGTCTTTTCTTTAACTACATCTCTGGATTTTTCACCCTCTCGGGTTTTGTTTAGCAGCTGATCCACTGCATCTGAAGAGGAACTGGACTGTAACTGAAAAAACACAAGGGATATATTCACTAAATTGATACAAAACTCAGGAGAGACCATCTAATGCTGTCACATAGATAGAGTAAAACACAGTCCCACAAGCCTCAATCATCTGGAAATGACCTTTTAAACCACACATTTCCATTTCTACTAGGAAAGAAATCCACGGGCACTGACAGTGTTTAAGCAGGTACTGTGTAATGTGCCACTATTCAGCCACTCAAGTGACCTGTATGCTGATTAGGGAGCGACAGGAAAGCTTCAGACAACCCTCTGGACTCATCCCCTGAGTGATTTAACAGCACCACTTGAAAAGCTAACCTGATTTAATAAAGCCTTCTAACCAGGAAATAAGTAATATGAATTCATCTTCAATTTTCCTCTGCAAAACTCTTCATTTAATTTTGCAACAGCTCCTCCATATGGAGTGTGAGATAATTATTTGTGCCTAATGATCAAACAGGTTTCAAGTCCTGTTTTCAGTGTACAGTCAATATTCACATTTATGTGCATTAGGCAATTGTACAAACAAGAATCAACATTGATTTTACAATACCAAACATGAATTCTTACAGATATTTTCATAAATTAAGCAAAAGTATAAAGATCTGTAAACATACGCAGTGTCTTCAATTCATTAAAATAATCTGGATGCACATGAGAATGATGTCACCATTAACAGAGAAAAACTTACCCTAAAGTCATTCTTAAATTTCTTTAAATCATCAATCTGTTTTCTATGCTCTGAAACAATTGGAGAGACACCTGCCAAATACAAGATCAACATTGTCCAAGCATTTCTAATACAAGTTTTATACACACTACTAAGTCTGCAGGAAGATAATGGTTTTGCAGACATAAAAATAAAATCCAGTGCCTTATTTTGGGTTTTAATTTGGTACAATTCCATGACCTACGTGTATGAGCACACAGAAAGCCTCTGTGAAAGCAGAGCATTACATAACTGATTTATCTTTAGTTCTGATGCACCACACCAAGGCAGAAGCCCCGAGGTGCAGGGACTGCAGAACTCACTGAACACAAAGAACATGCAACAAAACCCCCAACCCAGCCTGTGCCAGCATTTCAAAACACAGCAAGGGAAGGAGAAACACTGAGCAAGGTGAGCTTTATGGCTGGACTCATCCTAAAGGTCTCTCCAACGAGAGAATGAATGATCTGGTTCTCAGTTGAAAAACATGAGATTTTTTTTTTTTTTTTTTTGAGAACTGAATGAACAAACAACACTACAAACAAATGTAAGGCATAACAGGAAGAAGCACAGTTAACAAAGCTCTGCTGACCACGATGCTCAGAAGTATTGTGAGCACAGCTCTAAGCAGAAACATATTCAGTCCAAAGGCAGCTAAAAAGCAGCTCTGTCAGCAGGGGAAAGAAAGAAGGGGGGGGAAAAAAAGAAAATACCAAGTGAAATCACACCATCCACATGAGCATCTCTACACTTGGTGTTGATGGAATGAGTCACAAACAACATTTCAAAGTGCCACTTCACAACTGCATGACCAAATTTTGCTGTAGAACACCAGACTGCCTCCAAGGCTTCTTTAAAATGCCAACTAAAGCAGCCAGGACAGCAGGTTTAGTGTGCACAATTTCTACATCATTAGAGTACATGAAAGTTTTGGATACGAACCTTTGTTTTCAGGTTTAGAAAAACTAGGAGAAGTCTCACTTGGCTTTATATTCTCCTTGTTTCCAGTTGCAGAATTTTGCCTCTGGTCCTGAAGCCTTGTATCTTTAGCTGGAAAAGAAATTTCCAAAGTTAGTCTCTTATACACAGCTCCAACCAACCAGAGAAGGCAAGAGAGAAACAAGGGAGAGATTTAACCATTTTTAGCTTGAAAACCTTTTAAGTTACACATTTCCTGCTACCTAGTTGGTGTCTGGAGGATCATCCTCCCTCCCTCATCCTACTGTCAAATGAAAAAAACCCAATTAATCTCATCCTCTCATCATACACAAAACCTTAACTAGGCTGAACAAACTATAAACTTAGAGCCAATTATTTGCAGCATCCCAAGCTCTTCATACAGAATGCTACAAAGATTTGAGAGTTCTTAGATATTTTGACCACTGAATGTGGGTTTTTTTCCCCATTCCTTTTGCTGAAACCAGTGGCCTGCATTTCTTTAACATAGAAAAGAGGGAAAAACTCAGTTTGGAAAAAGAAATCCTCAATTAAGTCAGACACCTATAAACCTATATTCCTTAAGGGCACAAGAAACTAAGCATAAAGACTTTTCAAAAATCCTCTCTCCAACTTTAGTTTAAAGCTGAAGAAATGGGAACTCACAATAAAATTTAATGCATCCCAAGTTTCCCCATCATTCAGCAAGCAGCTCTGCTCTTGCCTAGGCACAATTTGTCAGGAATTAGGGAATGGGGGAATTTGCAAGGGTCACTTACCTTCATTGGAAGGGGTGACTGCTCTGTTGGATGCAGGGCTGGCAGGTGTAGGAGAGGCAGCTGGAACAGGCATGGCAACAGATTCAGTGGGAATAGTACCAGGCTGAGGAGAAGGCAGAGCTGGTCCCATGGGAGTGCTGCTCTGCCTTGGAGACCTAGGCCTGTGTGTTTTAGGGGATAATCTCGGAACTAGAAACAAACAGGAAAAAACAGTTATAGGATGAGCTTCCCCATCTGCTCAGCAGTTTGTTTTACTTTTAAAAGTGGCTAAAAACATGCTTGGAAACACTTTGTGAGGTATTATATAGTAACTGAAAACCTGTTTACCTTTCAGGCACATCTCCTAGTTCTTTACAACGCAGCATTTCAGAGAATGGGGTGATTTTTCTGCAGATTGTCCCCCAAAATTTATCACTGCCCTCTAATCCCACCAAGAATCTGCAAAATGCTTCCCCAAGGACCCAGCAGCACAATTACTACAGCTCACATTAACCCAGTTTCAGGCAGAACACAAAAGGTGGTCAGGTCTCCACACAAAGAGATGTAAAACATTTTTTAAGAGGGCTGAAAAAACACATCCATTTTACAGCGTCCTCTTTTGGAGGTTTGCCAGCTGGAAAAAAAACAACACAGCCTATTGAAAAAAAGAGTGTTTTTAGGTATATTTTTGCCCCTGTGTTAAAGCAGCAAGGAATGTTGTATATTTTTTGAACAGCAAGTTGTAGCTCCTTCTTCCTGCTCATCCCACTTCTGCTTTTTGTCACATATTAACTCTCAGTGAGTGAGCAGAAAGGCAGGTAAGTGGTTTAACAGTCCTACTTGCACGTTAATAATATATAAACAGGGAAGGTGAATCACAAATAATGCCACAACAGAAGAGGTTAAGTTTTTTCCACAAGGCAACAAGTCTACGTGGGTCTAATTTATACTTTCTTTCTGAGACATGTGTGCCCACTATGCTCCTCTAGAATTCTGCCCTGCTAGAAAATACCCAAAAGTACCTAAAAAAGACCAAACTGTTGCTCTCTTGCCCTCAAGGAAACACCCATCTCCTGACAGCCCACCAAAACATGGCCTCAACTCAAGAGCTCCAGACTAGACCTGTGGCACAAGACTGAGCTTCAAGTCAAATATTAAAAAAATATATATTAACTGACTATAAAAAAGACACTCACTCTAACTGCTCCCACAGTAGCCAAGAACAACATCACCACTTAAAATCCACGCAAATTTTGAAGGAGCAATACATCCAACTTAACTTGAGTATCAATTCTTCTTCTACCAACCTTCCTCTACCCAAACATCTCCTTCATTTGTAAACCACAACCCAGCCACGCTGCCATAACCAAACTCAGGGATGCAGTGGCAAATCTCTAACTCCTCCAATAAATCCCCTAAAAACTAATCCTTGCAACAACTAACTCCCACACTTCTCCTTCCTTTCTCTTCACACGGCACCTGACTCTGCAGTTAGGACAATATTGCACCAACTCTCACTCAGCTACCTGGAAATATCCTTCTCCCACTCCAACCTTAGCCCAGTATTTGATTATTTGAGAGCCTGAATTGCCTGGAAAGGCAGGATTCTGCTGAGCATTCCCACTCTAAGGATCCCCCTGCAAGCCATCTGCAATAAGCCAAGCTTTACCTACCCCCACTGACAACTGATGACCACGTCCCACCTGAAGGGCTGCCTCGTGCCACTGCAGCAGTAGATGCTTCCCCAGGTGCATTATGAGATACAAATTCTAAGCCACTTGAAATTGTACCCCTACCAGTAGAGACTCTGTGACCTCGAGGGTGCCGTTGAGCCTTTGGAGACATCCGTGGAGGCCCTGAGGAAAAAAGACAACCCCAGACAATAAGTGCTTAATATCCACCACAGAAACCCCAAACATCTTTTCTTCAAACTGCATTTCATCTTAAAACTTTCAATAAAGCAGCAATAAAATCAAAGCAATTGGCACTGATAGCCTAAAAAGGCCAAGCCATTGGTCCAGCCAGGCTGCCAACACTCATCACCTCCCCAGGGCAGCACCTGGGCATTCAGAGGCTTTATCAGCACTGAAACAGGTGTGCAAGGCCTGGATTTAAAATATTTCAATCCAAGCATCCACCACTGCCAAGTCATAAAGGTCAGTGGTGCAGCTGCCCCCGGGAAAGCACAGTTCCAGGCTATCAAACATTTTTCCAGAAAATAAAAAATTCTCAGCCCTTTTGTCAGGTGGTCAGTGATCCCAACCATTTATAGTCACCACTGGCTGACCAATGCTCTTGGGGAATTTCAGCAGAGCATTCTCTGCAGCGAGGCTGAATTGCCTGCAGCAGGTCACAATTCATTTACAAGTCAGCAAAAATTGCAACTAAACAAGGGACTGTTATCCCAAGGTTCAAGTCATGCATGTTTAACACCAGAAGCCAAAGTCATAAGTGAATACAGGAATTCTGCACAGCCTGTACAGCTGCTACACCATAGCTGTGCTCAAATCTAAGCAGCAATACAGTTCTTACAGCCTAAAAACCATTTTTTTTACAGGATTAGACTCAAATGTTGATACTTCAAAAGGAAAAAACTGTGTGTGAACAGAATCTGGAAGACTGCAGTTCATTTTTCACGCGGGTCAGTAATAGGGTCAAGTTCAGATAATGGCTTTTAGGTTTCAGAAAAACCTCTAAAATACCAAGCACCTCTGCTGGTTACATAAATCTTTTAAATGTCAGCCTCTATTTTAACCATGGATCTCCAGTCCACCTCAATGCAAATTCCACACAGGTGAGTATTTTAAAGAATACACATTTCCCAGGAATAATCTTGCAGCAGTAGGAATTAAACATTGCAGTAAGCAGCAGTTCACTGCATGCTTGACAAACCAACCACAAGTGCTAAAGAATAATTCAATTTGCAGGTGGATTCTCAGTTCCTTACCCCAGAAAAAAACCCAAAAAACACCACAATAAATGGACAGTAGGCCAGACAGATGTGGTTACCACCCACTTTTTGGTCAGGAGCATTTCCCAGTGCTCCTGCTGAGTCTCAGAGATCATTCCTCTCTCTCCCACGGTTCCAGTGGAGCCAGCTACAGCACCCACTGCAAGTTTCCAGGGAGCTCAGTATAACCACTTGGCATTTTCTAGGCTTGTTACACCGTGTTGTGCAGGGTTTAAGCACACTTGAAAGAAAAATCATCAACCATGTTCCTTATTGTACCCTCCCAGGACAAATTTAGTTGGGATAACTCTGCATGCAGCTACCAAAGACTCACAGGTCAGCCTTTCTCTGTGTATTATTGACTGCTAAGGAGCTGATTTATTGTTCTGAATAAAGATTTCCTACAAATTCACCTTTGAAGCAGCTCATCCTACCCCACTCCACAGTTCACTTCTCTGAATACAGCGTTTTTGTTATCATTATTGCCACTGGTTGCTTTACAAGAGGTGATTCAATGATTTAGTTATGCTTTTTTGTGGAACAACTGAGTTAAAATTGGTATTTTATATAAATTTATAGTCCTAAAAATGCTCTCTAAAGTTATCAGGTCCTGCATGTTAATTTGAGACACTGAGCAGCGTTTATAAAGCTGAGTTTAATTTCATACCAAACTCGGGAAATTTCACAGCTTTCTTTCGTTTTTGTAAAGCTCTTCAAATCAAACAAACAAACAAAAAAAAGCAAACCACCAACCAAACCAACAAAAAAAAAAAAAAAAAAAGGTTAATAGAAATAGTCTGATAAACTAAAGTTAAACACAAATTACAGGTTAAGTAATGAAGAGGAGAAAAAAAAATAACAAAACAAAAAACACAACAACAACAACAACAACAACAACAGAAAGAAAAAAAAAACCACAAAAACAAACTCGCCAATAATTAAAAACTCACGGAGGAGTTAAACAAAGAGCAAAAAAAAAAAAAAAAAATCTAAAAAAACAAAAAAAACAAGAACAAATCGTGGTATATTGTACCTTCTGAAGACATGCGTTTAGGCATAGTAGAGACAGGAGCTGGAGAACCATGAGCAGAGGGGTGAGACGGGGGCCTGGAGGGCCGCGAGGGGGGCCTGGAGGGCGGCCGTGTAGGGGTGGCTGCCCGAGGTGGAAGAGAGTTGGGACCTGACTGGTAGCGAGAAGGTGGGCGAGAGGAAGGAGATGGGCAAGGCGATGGCCAGGGAACACCTGACAGAACAAATGATATGAAGGAAAGTATAAAAACTAAAGAAAAAAATTATGGGGGTGGGGGGTGGGGTGCGGGGTTTGGGGTGGGGATAAGGGGAGGGAGGTCAACAGAAAAAAAAAAAAAAAAAATGTAAAATAATAAAAAAATATTTTTTTTTTTAATTTTTGCTTTTTTTTTTTTTTTTTTTCTTTCTTCCCACGGTTTAACCCTTTGGGGATGGATCGAGGAGGTAATTGAGGAGAGAAAAGTCTCGGCAGGGTTGGGTTTGCCTTGGTTGTGGGGTCAAATTGAACTTGTGAATGTCACAGGCTCCCCAAAGGGTTAATTAGGATCTACAAACACTACTAAAGGAACAGACAGTAAAGTTGGATCTGTTAGCCTGGCATACCAATGCTCCACAGCACCCAGCACTCCACAAGGTCCTTAACAGCTACCAGAGGTTCTCAAACAGCTGTTCACAAACAGTACTGACCACACAAACTGCTACTTTCAAACCAAATGATGAGTAAATATCCATCTAGAAGCTGGATCTTTACAAAAACCAGCGGTGTTCAGTGTCTGAATCCTGACATTTATGCCTTTATCACTTATCTGAGGTATTAATGGAGGATTTTTATATTCTAGGATATAGGGCTCATGGTTTCCAAAGCAGAATTAATTGAATTTACAAGCCATTCTGAATATTTTAGGTCTATGATGTTGATTCAGCAGAGTAATAGGGTGAGAGAAACCACAAATCCTACAGACAAATTCCAAGGTTAGCATTGTTTGGGCAAGGCTCAGTTGTCCATCCTTTATACAGCTGACTCTGGCTTTAGAAAGGAAGTCTCACTTACCTTTAGATGCCTCTCAGACTTCCTCTCCAGATAGATCACTTGAGTATTATACATTTTTCATTTATTCACAGCAATTTATTATGTTAGCATTTTAAAACTGTAAAACTAATGCCTTGAGGACAGGCCACTGCTGAAATCCAGCACCAGAAATGGTGTTTGGCTTCTGTGGGACACCAATTCCTGCCATGCAGTGCCTGCTGATGCCTGGTTAGAAATACTACCCATGTGTCCAGCAGAAAATACTCAAATACCCATTTGGAGGGAAGGCTTTGGGTTCCTTTTCTCTAACACTGTTCTTGTTTCCCCCTCTTCCATTTTCACAAAGCCAGCCAGTGGTTTTTTTCTTTTCCAGAAAGGAAGGGAAGCTTCCTCCTGCCACTGCCTTTCACCAGGTGTCAGCACTGCTGCTCCTCCACACAGAGCTTTGCAGTGCTGATGCAGTTTTCCATCTTTAATTCCACACAGTGCACCATCATCTAAGACAAAGGTGTTTGAGGAGGAAAATAAATGACATTTCTGCTCTGCAAAGCCACAGACAGCACACTGCAATGAGTGCTCCTCTGTAAGCTAAGCCCAAATCCAGCTCACAACCTCTGTGTTAAATGATGAATGCTACCCTGGTTTATGGAAGTCACAACCTAATCCCACACCATTTCAACACAAAATGAGGTAATTATCTGCAGTGTTCATTCAGATTTCAGATACTTGCCTCCGTTAACTACTCTCTGATCTGCTCCAGAGTTAGGGCTGAATTCTGCAGTGTGGGATCCAGATCTTGAGATTGGTGGGCCTGATCCAGACTGGCCGCCCATCCTCGGTGAGTTTTGTCTTCCACTTCCCCAGGACAGGACATCTCTGTTCCTCTGTCCAGGTGGAATGTATTTATTTTCTCTGAAACACAGCAAATTTCTATCAGTGTTGAGACACAACTGAGAGGCAACAAAAAGCACCCCATTTTCTCTCCTCTTTTCCCATCAAGGCAAGGGGAAAAGTCTAAATAGTATCAGATGTTGACCCAACAGTCACCTCATGAATTGGCTTTTGATAGTGGCCACACAGTCCACTTTATGAGCCCACAAGCACTGAAGGATTTAGCAGTAATGCCTGAAATTCTCCAGGACACACCGAAACCACTGCCCCTTCCTGTAATTTGGGACGAATTCACCACGGTGACAGGTCAGAATGGGGAAGTTTGTTTCACTACAGAGATAATACAGGGCCAGGCAGAGGTGTCCAAGTCAGCCTGAGTGCCAAAACCAGCACAGGATTGTTTACACAAGGTTCCAAACCTAATCAGGCCTCCTGAAAAAGCCCAGTATGAGCAAACTGCTCATATCAATGAGCAAACTGCTCCAGTACCAAAATACCTCCATAATTTAAATAAAAATACTATTCATAGTGTACTCAAGTACCTAGTGTTCACACCATGTCCTTCTCTTTCATTAGCATTTCTCTGAACAGCAGTATATTTTTCTTCTTCTGTCCTTTCATCATTTTCCAAGGCAACCCGAGCTTTGTATTGGGCACTTGATTCAATTTCCTCTGCTAATTGAGTTGCTCTGGCTTCCCGTTTTAAAAACTCTTCTGAATTATCTCTTTCTAATGGCACCCTAAAAAGACAATGGAAAGGAAAAGAATCTCTGAAATGCATTCAAAAGCACAAAGGAGCTACAAAAATCACACAGTGTTAGTTCTAACCGAGTCAGAGTGGGAAAAAAAAAAAATCTTGCTTCTAAGCCAGTAGACTTGCTGTCTTTTTTTAAATACAAAATTCCTGGACTGGTTTGATATTATGGACAAATTCAGGGTCATTTACCTGCCTAGAGAGCTGAGGTCAGGGTATAGAACTTTTCCACAGGATTTGTAAAATCCCCAGTCCCTAAAGCTGTGAAAAAGCTCCAACT
The DNA here is from genome assembly GCA_018697195.1 of Certhia americana. NCBI lineage: Eukaryota > Metazoa > Chordata > Aves > Passeriformes > Certhiidae > Certhia > Certhia americana. Next base: position 2,436,009 of record CM031871.1, read on the forward strand.
CTTAACACGGTTGAGAATGTCAGGAATAAAAAGCCTCAGATTGCTGTTTACATAGGAAACTACTCCAAGAGCCCAAATCTGAATTTTGTTTCAGCTATTTACACATTGCCAGCAGACACAATCCTACTGAAATTAAGAGAGTGACATCCTTAATCCTTTGATAATTCCAGCCATAGAATTTCAGCTCTCTCAGTTAGGAAGAACTGCAGAAAAGATGGATGCAACACTTCAGAGCACAGGACCAGAAACTCCTGACTCATTTGTGAGTGACAGGACCTCAACCCCATCTCTTCCATGTCTCTCTCTATGGCAGGCAATGGAATATTGCAAAAATCATCCCTTAGGAAAGCCAGCAAGTCAAAATTCAGTACATGTGCACTGAAACACTGAAAAAGCCCAACCAGGGATGGATGGGATCATAGCTGGCACCTCCTTCTGCCACCCTTTTTTGGGGTTTACCTGCCCTAATTTTTGCATCAGGTTTTAAAAAAGAATAAAATTTCCCCCTGATTTTAACTTCAAGTTGCAAAAGTTGTTCCACCAACCTTACTTCAGAATAAGCTACATAAAAACACAGAACAGAGCTGAGGTTTGGCATTATAGAATCACTACTGCCCATATTTTGAATAATACAAAGAAGAAAAACAAAGAAAATAGGTGGAGATACAAGCCAGGTATAAAAAAATATATGCAAAATTGCTCAAGTGTTGGTGGCAGAACGAGGAAAACAAGTGGTTTTGCCAAATTCCAAGCCAGAACTCAGCTACTGCAGCACAAGTTTTTCCCCACATTTTTGGCCAGTCAAAACATTTACTAGCCTTATCAATTGTAACTGCAAGAATATTCTATAAAACCCTTCAGCATAAAGCTTTGGCTCAAATAAGATTTACATGAACACAAACCTGGTCCCAGGCCCCTCTGTTAATAGCACAATAAAGGAGAACATGCAATAATCCTCATTTATTTAAAGTAAGTGCAAAAAATGAAGGGATGTATGATAACCTGAAGAGTCAGGGAATGATTTCATGTTATCTAAGAGGCTATTTTATACGACAGAAAAGGGATGGACAGGATGACATTGCTTAGAACCCTGGTGATGATCAATACATTTGCTGGAACACAAACTTGTACCTTGATGCAGTTTCACAAATTATACCTGCTATTGCTTAGCTCTAGGAAGAGAAAACAATCAAAACAATAAATCCTTTACAATCCTTCAGCTGCACATTTAAGCATTTAACTACACTGCTGCTCATCCCAGAGTTGGAAAATCAGGAAAAGAGCTTCCCAGTTTAGCAGACTGATATGCAAAGCAAGTTGCTTGAGTAGGGAAAAAAAAAAAATGGAATTAATTTAAAGCCACCTTCATGTTTTTAATCTGCTTCCATTAATATCCAGAAAGCAGAAAGATGGAAGACTAAAGTTCAAAAGTACAAAAAGTACTTAGAGCAGTGAAGGGAAGGAAAGAACAGCTTCCCCAGGATTCAAACATAAGCCGATTAGGACACTTTGATTATCACCATGTTACAGGTCCATTTGCACAAAACACAGAAATCAGATGGTTGAACCAGAGACCTGTAGACAAGTGCACACACATACCAAAAAAAACCCCAAATCAAAATATTCACTGGGATTCCTTGATATTCAAAAAATAAGTTTCTGCTTTGAGGGTTAAAAGACAGGGGAAATACTGAAGCCATTTCACAATGGTTGTGAACATCTGCAGTCCATTTGTGTTGCAGTTGCAGTGAACATTAGAGCTGCAGACTCTGGGGAATAAATCACTGCCAGAGTAGCCAGAGCAGCCTTTATACTACTTCTATACTCCAGTTGTTATTATATTTAACTAAAATTTCAGTTTAGAGCTGGACAAGTCTGCTAAACAAGCCATCCCCAGCACACAACCCCCACCCTGGTTATCAGCAGCTTTTCAGCATTCCAGTATCTTCCAGATCAATTGTCTGAATAAAATCAGGATTTAGCCAAACTGCTCTGCTAGGTTAAACAAAAACTATAGGTATAGCAGCTACATACAGACTAATTCACAGCTTTCCACCCTGCTCCTGGAAGTTTCTGCAAGGAACAAGCCTTATTGCATGGCTAAATTCAGAAAACCCTGCAATGGGAATGAGCTGTGCCCATTTAAGGGAATATATAAAGATTTCTACATCTAACTAGTCACAGAAAGCTGGCAAGGTTTCTTAAGCACCATTCATTCATTGCTTTTGCAGTTATTCGATTCCACAACTTCAGAAACTATGCAAAATGAGCTGCAGAATATAAAGTTTGTCAAACCAGGGAGAACATTCAATACAAATCTAGTAACAAAATATTTTGGAACTTACGTATAAGAAGATAAACTGCTGTCATAAGTTGACACTACACCATAATTTTCTTCATTGTAACGAAACATGTCATTGGGATCCCATCCATTAGACTAGAAGAAAATGATGCTTGTTTTTCAAAATGACACTGGAAACACATTCCCTTCAAATTAAGGGCTGATGGCAGAAGTTAAACCTTCTGCCCTTTTTCCTGGGCCTATGAATTCACTGTCCAGATAACAAAGTTATTAATGCCACAGTTCATTTCAGGGAGCTTTGTTCATCAGCTGCACAGTTTCTACCTTCAAAATCCTTTTTTTTTTTTTTTTTGTTTGTTGTGAGTCTTTGTATTGTTTTTTATGAGGTTTTTTTTTAAGCACATTCTCACTCTGTACTAGAAGACTACTGGCTAGCAAGACATACATGCATTAATATCTTTTTTGTCTTCTCCAAAAAGTGCAAATTAACACTTCTGAAACTTTTCAAAAGCACTGACAGAATTACCTAAGAGGCACCAGAGGCAGAAGACTCCTGTTGATCTGCACAACTCCCCCACTTCAGTAAAATTGCTATCACAGCACTCAAGCACAACAATAAATGGTTTGAATATTTTATAAAAGCACGGAGAGCATTGGGTATTCCAATAAATTTCACCTCTATAAAGTATGGACACCAAAACTGACAGGAGAATTGTTCTACCCAAAGTTAATATGCTCTAATCAGTATCTCCCTGAACACACTGCAGGCTCAATACCTGGCTACAACAATTTCTGCTTGAGGAAAAGCTGACTGCTGTGATATATGAGGACATGGCATTTGAGGCCATATTCTTCATCTAATGATTCATAATCTGAGACTGTCCCTGTGCTTGGACCAGACTTCCATCAATTCCCTCCATCTGCAGCCCAGGGACACTTAGCTGAGCACAATCTCCCCATAATTTCCAAGTGCAATGACAGTCAGACAGAAATACTCTGATTAAACATAGATCACTTTGGGGCATTGCTGAATTTGGAGTCCTTAACAAAAGCTGCTCTTTGGGTCCAGGAGCCCAACACAGCTCTTACCACAGCAGCTGCCATTGGTCAGAATTTGCCAAAAGTGCCATTTGAAAGGCAGCTTATTCTCAGTCAGATCGTTCCAAAGGGCTGTGGCAGCTGCTGGCAAAGACTGAACATCCACCAGCACAATGTAGGACAGCAATTTTGCTCCTCCAAAGTTCATTACTAGATTGAAATTAAGGAATTATTTCAAGGCATGTCCAGGGAAACAGCTCATCTTCTACTGATGGCCAGGGATGATAAAAAGCACCACTTACGACATCTGTCTCCAGCGCCTCCAGCTCCTCGGAAGCCGTGTTCTCTCCTCCATCCCATGGTTCCAGATCCTTCTCCTTGTGTTCTCCATTAACTTTAGCACTGATGGCTGAATCAGTAAAAGCATCTGCAACAGAGTGGGGAAGGATGGGACCAGTGAGAGCAGTCTGGGTGGGTTTGCACATTGGTTTTTATCTGAGGAACAGCCCGGAGCTGAATCACAGGCACGGTATCATCATTCCCCTTCTCTTGGAGCTGCTGGACATCACAAAGGTGCCCACTCCAGACTTAAAATAACTATTGAAGTACAGACTAACTTCTCCCAGACCAGAAAATAGAATTATTTAGTTATTTCAAAATGTTTTCTACAATTACAAGTATATATATAAAAAAGAAGACAACACAAGGATCCCTATTCCTCTGGAAAACCCAAGACTTGTATAAAAATTCTTTCCCAACCAGCTCACCCAACTGCACACAATAGTGTGCAAATATAAAGAAAAAAACAGGAAAGCAACTCCCTAAATGGGCAAAATACAATTTTCTTTTCAAATATCCAAATTTCTTCTATATCCACAACTCCTCAACACACCAACAGAGCAATTATCCATCAGCTTGGTGCTCCCATTTCCTGTGACATGAACAGAGGGGTCTCCTCTCCTGCCAGAATTTTTCCAAGCAGCAGCTCATCCAAATCACATAGAAAAACTCAGGAACTCTCTACTTTTTGTTCTCAACAACATAGGAAAATAAATAACCAGTAAGGTTCTTCTATTGTTTATAAAAACATCAAAAAATAAAGATGACAAACATTTCTTTTGACTCAATCGTGTTTCATTCAAGCCAGACTTCAGAAGGAATAATACCAGAATATTACAAGTGCTGTAAAAATATAGCTAAAGCCATTCACCAAGAAAGCCAAGCTTTTGTATTTGTAAGCAACTGGATCTCAGAACTACATACAGAACTTTTAAAAAATCAAATAAGCTTGTTATAAGCTCATAAATAAATAAATCAGCCTAAAATAAATAAGCCTTCAATCCAGAATTTCCTATCATCATTCTACTGATAAAATAAGGAGCAAACATTTCAGACCTTTAGAAAAGATGAAAATCAAACCACCAGGCAATGCCAGATAAAGAAAAACGTGGCCTAAATTAACTTCTGGCAAGATCTAAAAATCTGCCTAAAAAAAAAAAAAAAAAAAAAGAACTTTAAAGCTATTATGAAAAGAATTCCCAACATATGAAGTTGGCCACTGATGTAACTGCTTTTACACAATCACTGAAGATGTTTTAAAGAGACTGCTGACACTGCTTATTATTCCTGTTTTACCCAATCTCACAGTGAAATTCTGCACATATATTGGATAAAAATTCACTGTGCTTGATCTCTCTAATAACAGCACTGTCCCATGAAATGCTCACACAAGCAGCTTTTAATATATACTTTATTATAATATATATATGTGTTCAAATGTCATCTGAAACTAGGCAGAAACACAGTGCTACAACTCATAGTTAAGTAGTAGCTAAAGAGCACATTTTTCAAGAAGTTTTAAGAAAGGAAACTCTGCATTTACCTTATCAAAAGCCCATGGCTTAACTCAGATAAACTAGTGCAGCTCCTGCCCCAAACTTCATTTATTCCATGTTTTTTTCTGCTCAGATTGGGACACTTTACACCAAATCCAAGTTGGAGGCTGTTTATGTCTTTTAGGAAACTGAAATTTTGGTTTTGCATCTCTGAGAGTGGAGGGAGCTCCTCTCCAGTGAGATTAGATAAATATGAATTAAAAGCCTGATGGCAGCACCTGATGAAGGCAATCTGTGTTTCAGAAGGGTGTTTCCTTCATTTCTATTGAATTCCTCCAGGCAAACTCCAAACAACTGTGCCATTTTGGATACTGTGAATAAAATACCAGCTTAACAAGATTCATCTACTCAACCCACTAATTTTCTTATTTAAACAGCCACATAAACATTCCGAAGCGTTGTTATTGTAACGATACAGATGGAAAAAACCACCCGAGTCAAAACAAAAACTCCACTATCAGCAAGTGCTACAGGTCTGAGTAGGATGTGTGCAAAGTTTCCCAGGAAATCCAGAATATCACAGGGCACATGAAGCTGCACTGCTCTGCGCTCCTCTCTCATTTTACAATGGAAGTCACAAGTGAGACTCTGCCCACTTAACCTCTACAACTCAAAAAAAATCCAAAGACAGGAGAAATTCAAGCTACAAAGGCACTCCCAGTCAGACAATGTGGTCTCAAGAGCATCCAGGCAAAGTTCAAATGCAGCAGGATGGTACCTCAAGGCACAGATCAGTATTTTCCTGGAACAAACAGCAGGGCAGGCACATGGGAGACCAGAATTAAAAACCCAGCAAAGCCTCTACCAAAATTAATCAGCAGCAAAATTGAGAATGAATGTAAAAAACTCTAAAACTAATAGTTTCCAAAACAAAAATGTGGCTCTTAAGATTATTAATAAAGTAGAAGGTAAAGCATGAGCTGCTGCTAGGAGTGCTGACTGGCAGAGCAATAACTGACAAGACACTGCACCAGGCTCAGCTTCCCCCTTATCTGGTGCCTCTTATCTCTGAGCTGTTAAACCAGCAATTCACATGACACCTTGACAAGGCCAAATTTTTAATCAATCCCCTCTCTACATGGTAAAACCCGAGTTAAAGATCAAATGGAACCTGGTGAAACAAAGAGGCTGAGGCTGTAACACTCCAATTAGCCCCCACTGCCTCTGTACCTGCTTAATGTGACATTTCCTAAGCAGAGCAGTTGGGTATCAAAGGCTTTGTTTTTAAAGCCTGGTAAATAATGATGATATCATTTTTCATGAATGGAAAAAAAAAAAAAATTCCCAAGGAGAACTCTATACAATGGAAATTCCTATTAAGAAAAATTAAAAATACACATTCTGCGAAAAACTCAGCTGGGGCAAATTCTTCAAGTGTGTGCTACTAAATGAGTTGAAGAAAAAAGTGCCAGAACAGAGCAATTAAGAGTCCGGGTTTAATTAATTTCAATGTCTAACATGCTTGTTTTCACAAACAGATTTTGGTGAAGAGCATAAATGTGCAATTAAGTGCCAGTCTGCAGCTCAAATGCCATTAAACCAATCAGTGTTACGTGCCAAAGGTGCTGATGCCACTTTCTGAAGCTTTGATCCAGTCAAAGTAAACTGAGGTTTCACCTTAAAAGGTTTCAACAGTAAACTCTGATTTGTTTTGTAACTGCTTACTACTGATTTAAAACATTAAAACCAGTTACCACCGGCTCTGCAGAGCCAACATTTCCTTCCTTTGTTCATAAGATGCCTTCTGCTATTCCCCTTGCAACACTTTCTCTGGAAGGATGCCACTTTCAGAGCTAATTCAAGGAAAAACTTAAATAGCCAATTCTCTTCTGCCTTTCCTTTCGTTGGATTCGTAGTATTTTCCTCGGCATGCCAAAAAACAATAAAAACATTGCAGAAGTCTTTTACTTTACCAGTAAGTTATGATGTTTGAATTGTCTTGTCTTTAAAGAGAAGCCAAGAAGGCAACTCCAAAGCCTTACAGAAATCTGAATCCCGTGCAAAGCAGCTCTGTGGACTGACTGATCAGTGTTCAGGGCTCCCAGGAAACACTTCTTATGGGGAATCAGGAGAAACAGAACCTCCTGCTTCAATCAGGAGCCCAAATCACCCAGCAGCAGCAAGATCTCAGCACTCAAAGGTGAAGCAGAAAGATGTGATAATATTAATGTACAGCCAAGGATTTCAGCCTGTACTGAGAGTGGGTTTTTTTAGCAGCTGATTTCCACTGCACATACAGAAATCAGTGTCAGTCCCTCTTTAAAAGCAGACAGAACAGTCTGAAAAGGGGATGATGGGTACAATACAGCTTCACCTGAGCTTTCCAGTGTATGTTTCATTCATCAGCCTGCCTGTACTGCAGGAAACCTCAATTCTGCAGAGTGAGAGACCCTCAGGTGACTCCCTCCCATCCCTCTGGAAGCCAAACAAGCATCTCCAGAGGCTGTGCAGACTGACAGAGCTGCAAGAAAGGGCCCAGGGAGCAGGGACACATTGATTTTTTGGAACATTCCCAGCCACAACATCCCTCTCTGCACAGACCTACCAATTTTTCTCCCCATTTCCACAATCTGGGCAGACCCCAGGTTTTCTCCATGGGTGCCTCTGAAGGTGCAGTGTCACGTTTGGCACAAACCCATGTGTGCTGCTCCCAGCTCCACCCCCCCAGGCCTGCACTGGTGGTCCCTCCCCTGAACTCTCTGGGTGGGTTATCAGCTCCCTGCCCCAAAGCTGCAGAGCTGTGATAGCACCAGGAGCTGCCTGGCAGGCTCTGGCAGAGGCTTTTCACACACAACTCTTGTTTTCCTTCTTCTGATAGGAGATTCCATCCCATTCCCATTCTCCTCACCTGCTGTTCTTTCCCATTCCTCTCCCAGCCTCTTTTTCATAATCCAGAGACCATCTCTGGTGCTCAAACCTGAGGGTGGACCAGAAGATCCAGACCCACAGCCAGGAGCCCATTTGCCCACATTCCTCCATCCCAGCAGGGAACAAATGCCAGAATAAAGTCCAAAGATCCTTATACTGAATTGGGATGCATTAGAATTTTCAAAACAGTATTTTTTGCAGAAATTTATTTAGTTCAAGGGCTCAAAAAAAGTCTAGAAGTCTCCCACAGGGTAAGAAACTACACAGAGAGAATCACAGAATATTCTGAGTTGGAAGAGACCCACAAGGATCATCAGACCCCAACACCCTACTCCAGATAAGCCTCCAAATGGAGAGTTCATGAAAAGCCCTTTTATTTGACTACAATTTTAAAGCCTTTCCAACCAAGTACTTCCAAATTCTCCTCGCTTGTCTGTGAAAGCCAAAAACCATTGAGGGTTAGACAACTTAAAAATCTCTGCTCCTATGTTAAGTGTAACCAGAGCAGCAAGCAGAGACAATTCCCAAAACAAGGAGCACCAAGTCCTCAGGCAAGAGTTCAGAGTCAGTTTTCACTCCAAATCATCCAGTACCACAAAGACTTGGGTTCATTTACAAGAACAAAAGGCCAGCAGTTCCTCCATGCACATTCATAAAGTTCCAGCCTTTTGAATCCTTATTTATTTCATTTCCCAGGAAGCAGAAAGCCCCTCATTGCTCTAACTTGAAGGTGTGATCAGAGACTGAGTGACACTTTCAGGTGTCATTTTCAGATAATGTATTTTTGAGACAAAATGGAAAGCAGATTAATTAACCCACTCTGAGTTATCAAGTCCTGCAGCCTTCCAGTTTATCTTGCTCCAAGTCTTTATGGTTTTATTTCAGCTCTCCAGTATTTAAGAGATTTAGACTCAGTCATTCCACCTAATAAAGTGAACTGAGGGACTGTTCAACCTGAAACAGTCATTTTCTTCTAGAAAATGTCCATTGAGCAATTATTCCTAGAAGCAGTAGTATATTCCTCATTCAGTCTGCTCAAAATCTATAAAGATTGGGTGAGGGAGAGCCCAGTTTGCATTTACATTAAAGAGATGTTCATACCAAATCCATTATAAAACAGCTCTCATGTAATTTAAATTCCAAGTCCCATCCAGAACCTGGAACTTATCTGCATTTCAATGCTGCATTTGCTCTCACATTATGCATCATCATCTGGGAAAAGCAAAAATTCTTTGAAACAACAAACCTCTCATTCTGCAGCTTTAAATCAGGCAAGAACATCCACAGGTACAAACACAAGGTGAAGAGAGAAATTCTCATTAAATGTCCTCAGGTCCCTACACATCTCTAAGTCCCTGCTAATGGGAATAAAACCTGTGTTCCAATAAGCACTGAGCTCCTGTGGCAGTTGTTAATCAATCTGTAAATGTACACAGAAACAATTTCACCCCATGCCATAAAAACCTGTGTATTTCCTTTTATTCCTTATCCCAGGAAATCAGCAACACTAAGCATAAAGGCTCTGGAGATTTGCTGCCCAAAACCAGAGGAATCTGCAAAGGAATAGAACTGACTCCTGAGCTCTTAGGTTCCAGAAAAATAATCAGGGGCTTGGAGGTCAGACATTAAAAATATGAAGACTGCCTGCAAGATTGTTTAATTTGGATAGTTTCAATGTCTGCAAGATTTTAAGACTTGTCTGTCTCTCTGTATTTTGAAGAGCTTTACCTACAGGTCTACAAGAAGTAAAAGAGGAAATTAAAACACAAATAGAGGATTTTAAATGAAATTTTTTTTTTTTTGTTTGCAGGAGTATTTATAGAATATTTCTATGAATGCATGTTTAGACACAGAAGCTACCTCAGTATAACTCCATATATCTCAACTCTGGGAAATAACCTTCTTCCAAAGAGTTTCTGTATTCAATGACTCTTGTACAACACTTAACAGAAATTCAGGAAGACATTTAAAAAAAAGTGTTTACCTCCCAAAGAATCTATAAAATATTCTGTAAAACCACTAAAGCTTTGCTTTCCAGATACCAAACCAGCCACTCAAAATTATTACTCTTTTAAATTCCTAACTTTCTGATTTCACCAGCTGCTGAAGTTTTGCACTCTTTCAAGAATCACAAATCTAAATATGACCTTCAGTGTTTGGATCCTAAAGCGTCTACTTTGAAAAACCTTGAAATAGAATCTTTAAACATAAAAAAAACCTTAAAATAAATATACCTCTTCTGGCATAATTGGTATCCATATCCTTAAAATGCACCATAACAAAGTCTGAAGACTTGAACAAGATACTCTCTAGGATGTCCTCTCGTTTTGGCCCCAAACTGGACTCTGCAGTTTTCCGATGAGCAGCATCAACCACTAAATCACACTGTGGGAAATACAAACACAAGGCACTGCTTTACTGCACAGTCAGCCCCTCAAAAAATGTCACATGTTTGCAAAAAACTAGGTATTTACAATCTGCTTGTGTGTATCTAGGCATGAGCAGTAAAAATAATTCACAGTAAATATTCAAATTTGAATCAAATGTTGGGTGTTCGGAATTACGAATTTTCACAATAGGGAAGAGTCAAAATGTAAAAAAATTTACCTTAGGACTGTAGGTTTTAAAAACTCCTTCATATATACCACCATTTTTCACCTGTACTTCACATTTGGATCCCTAGAATGCAAGAAAAATGAAAATATAACTTTCTACCAACATGATAAATGACATTACAGTGATTTTCTTAAACCTGTGTTCTTTACACAGGTCCAAAGTGTAAAAATACAGCTCAATTTTTAGCCAAATCTCCTCATTCAGCATCTGGCCACTTATAAATACACTGCTGTGCTCTGCAAATTCAAACAGCTGGGTGTGTATGGGCAGTTCTGGAGGGATTTAAGACACACACTGGAGAATATTTGGTTCTCACAAGACTCTTGCCCAGTTAAAACACACAAAGAAGGTTTTGTGCAAACCCCAAATCTGTGCCTGTGTGGGTACAAATAAGGATAAAAGCTTATCCTGGCCTCAAGCAGATGTGGGATAGTGTGCCTTACTTCATTTTGTCATGTCAGGGCTTCCCTTAAAATCCTGGGAGAAAGGTTTCTAATCCCTGCACACAGACTCATTTATCCAGACCCTCTCTAAAGACAGGAAATTCAAAATACAACCAGTGCACCTAAGAAATCTGCTGTTCCTCTGTGAATTGGAGTTAAACCTTTCCAAGCCTAAAATTTCTGTGATGCTTTAAAGCTCAACCTTGGCAAAAAGCGTTTAAAGTTTAATATTCACTCCTTTACATTACAATTAGTGGATTAGTTACCAATTCCCTGTCACTATAACAACAACTCTTCCAAATATGAAGACTTACAACAACTGATGTGAGTATGTGAACCATTCTCATGTTTGCATAGATGCCATCAAAAGAAATCTGAAAAATAAGAAAGCCATCATGAATACTGCAGAAATTCCAAAAGCCAGAGCACCCAACCCAACCCAGACTTTCATCAGTACACAGAAAATCTCAGAAACACTGGGTAAAAAATCCTACTCGGGCAAGATACATGGAATGTTTATTATTAAATATTAATATTAAACGTGCCAGGGGAGATTTTCAGATGGACCCTGACTTTTTTCTGACCAGTTAAAGATCTAATACCCCCCCCAAACAAGCTAAAAACCCCAGGAGAACCCCTAATGTCACGCTACTAAGGAAATTCTCTGTCTGGCTGGGTGCAACTGATATGCACAGATTTGAGGGATATCATCAGGGCTTTGTTTTTAAACAAAAAAAAAAAAGCCCTGCTGGTTTAAGAGCCATCAAGAGAATAAGGCACTTGCAGTGCTGCAGAAGCAAAAAGGTGTTTTCAGAGCTGTTCAATCTCATCCTTTCATCTCCCAGCCCTGATTACACATATTAACAGGAGCTCAAGCCATCAAATTGTGGAGTGCTAAACTGCCACAAACCCTGTCATTAATTTAGTCCAAAGTAACTCAGTGCAGCACTAGGACCTGCAATCCTGACTGGGAGAGCTGGGCTCCAAGCTGCTGGAGGACACATTCACCTCAGTGCAGGTGTTTTGTTGCAATACTTGGTATCTCTTTGTGTTTGTAAAAGAAGAGATGCCTAAAACAGCTCTTGGGAGCTCACCATATTCTGAGTTTTTCAACTGACAATTTATTTTTAACTGTCAGCCACTTTCCTGGGCTGAACAGACAAGTTTAGGGACACTCCAGTGCTCAGCACTCAGTACACAGCACACACAGACCCAACATTTGGGGATGTTTAGTGTTTGCCTGTGACCTTTCCCATCAGTTTTTCTCAAAGCTTCTTTAGTTTTTCTCAAGTGTCTTGGTATCTTCAATAAACATTTATGTAAACAAACTGCAGCCCTTATCTTCCTGCTTCTGCTCCATTCCCCAAAACTAGGCATCTTTGAAAACCAGGCCAGCAACAAATTGGCAAATATTTGATTAGTGAAGTTCAAAGATTCACTCTTTCAATCGAGATCCATGTACTTAGCTCTGATAAAATAATGTTCTGCAAGTCAAGCCACTGCTGTACTCCAAAAATACACAGCCTTGAGAACAACTAAAGCTGCACATTGGAGCTACTGAGAATAATGGTTCAGCAATTTTATGGTAAAGCTAAACAAAGTAGTTATTTTTATTTCATTAAATGCTGCCTTACTGTCATCTGTTTAAGGGAGAAGCCAATGTTAGAATGTTCAGAAAGGAACTAATTCAAAATGCACTGCCTTAAGTTAAATGTTATTTATATTTACAGCTGTAGTTGCAAGAAAATGCAAAATATTTATATTAGTGCAGTATAAAGTGAACATTTCCCCCTTCTCCCAGGAGACATAAATGAATTCGAGATGCTACTCTAGAAAATTGTATCTCACTCTAAAAGTATCCACCCATCATGGTATCCCAAATTAAAAAATGGAGAGAATATTCCAGTATCTGCCATTCTTTTTGTTTCCTCCTGCTCTGCACTGGCACAAAGAGAATCCACAAACTTACCGTAGGCTGAGGTGGTCCTTTGCCACTGCTGCGGCCTCTGGAATTAAACACACACATGGAATAGGATTAAAGAACTGCTGAAACTGCTCTATTTCCTACCAAGCAAGAATTCCAAACCCTTCTTAATTTAGAGTTGAGAATAGGGTTGGGAAAACCAGCATTCCCAGAGAGCAGAGCCTGACAAGGACCTGCTGGGTTTATCTCCAACCTGCTGACCGACCAAGTGCCATCAGCAGGCAGGGGCTTACCTGTGATAAATTAAAGGACAAAATGAAGAAAATACTAAGCTTATAAAATCAGAGCAAGAATAAAAGAATAATCCCGCAACTAAAGCAAATTCCAAAACTTTATGGCACACAAAAGTAAGATCAGGTTCATGCCCTACATGGCAGAGGGTAATTCCGTGAGCCAGGAGGCTCCAAATGCTGTCACTGTGTCACATTTGGGTCACCCAAACAACTGACCCTGTCACAGGCCACAGAGGAGCCCTGACTGTGAGGCTCTACCTACAGAGCTCATTTCTACCTGCTCTCACAACCCCCCAAACCCAATAATTCTGTCCACTCCCCTAAAAACACCAGATCCTCCTAATGCAAATCTGTCACTGTGTAGCACTCAGGACTCCTGGGGATGCTCACTGCACACTAAGAAGGGTCAGTCTGTGTCCTCCACCCCAGGCACCTGAGCCCCAAAGTGTCCCTGCAGCTAAAAAACTCTCCAACAGCTTCAATTCTTCCACTGGAGTGTCTTAATTCTAAGTTCCTGCCTTGTACCAAGAAGTCCTAGTTTCAAATACTCCTCATAGTGATTTAGATTTGTGTTATGACTTCAGGAGCGCTCGCTGTAATGTCAGGCAAAAATAAATCTTCTGTTCTATTAAAATAAACCTCAATTTTTAAAATAGACTCACCTTACTGACACACAACCATTTCAATAAAGACACCTGAAGAATCACGACTGGTATTATCTAAACAACACTGAAATCTAAATCCAACTGGATGTCACAGAATCATGGAATGGCTGGGGTTGGAAAGGACCTTAAAGATCCATCCTCATATCCCATGGCAGGGACACCTTCCTCTACACCAGGTTGCTCAGAGCTCTTGATCACCTTGATGAGATGCCAACTGCATTCAAATGCTTTCAAAAACACCAAGCTGGGGCAGAATACGACCTACCCCCCAAAATAACAAGCCAAAATAAAAAGAGAGCTCACAGGGTAGTCAAAAAAATCAAAGGAACTTCTCTCAGTGAGCATAAATAACCCTTCAATAAATTCTGCCGAAATAAGCAAAGCCATCAGAGAGCCATGAAAGGCCTTAATGAGGAAAAAATGAAAAACCACTAAACTATCACCTGACTCATTTCCAACAAGCTTCTGCAACAGAACTGTGGTCTCAGAGCATCACACATGCTGGGGGCATTGGTTGATGGCAGGGCTGCAGATTTGGGGTGCCCAGTAGGCATTTTCAGGATATTGCAGAGTGCTAATCTCACCGAAAAAAGCTCTAGTGTAAATAACCTTTATTTAACTACCCATCAGCCTTAACTTTCCACAGGGCAGCTTCACAATGTCAGGCTTGCTCTGGAGCAAATCTCACCATTTACCAAATCTGACATTTGTTCAATGGCCTCCGAGAGAACTGGAGCCTTGTGAACCTGGAACAGCATTTTTGCATAATATTCAGACCCTCCTCTTTCTGGAAGTCATTTCACCAAATGTAGAAACCCCACAAAAGAGGCACAGCCCAGTTTGATTTGTCCTTCCACTACAATCAAAAATGTGACCAGCACGGTCACTTCACAGAACTTGGCCAAAGTCAAACAATTTTACCAGTTCCATCTGCTGCTCTCAGGGATTTTACAAGATCCTCCTTCCTCCATCAGCTATAGATCAAAAGTGAAAGAGTTTCGTGTCTTTGCAAGAGAAACCACTCCCATTTTTAGTGACAAAGTATTCTTAGACCTGAAATAACTGGGTTGCTAGACTGGGCAGAAAGATTGGAGTATTCCCTCTAAGCATCAAACCCAAGTGTTCCAGATTTTCCATCCCTTACCACATTTCCAAAATTACTGTTCCTACCCACGTTTCTTTAAGAAACAAACTGATTGTGCACATCCACATCAGCAAGAAGTCCCAACCTCTACATCAATCAAGAATTAAAGCAGAAATTCTCAGATCTATCAGGTCTCTTTAGAGATCTGACCCCTTGTTTTCCAGCTACAAGTGTTAACCACAAACCATACAAAAAAAAAATAGCCAACGACACATTCACCAAGATGAAAAAAGAAATATATTTACCAACCCCAACAATGCAACAATTTAGCCAAAACTGTATCTTCTGCTAAAACCAAGGCAATCAAATGAAATTTCATATTCCAATAGGTGAAGGCTGAAGTTTAAACTATCATTTTGACACATCTTTGATGCAGCACATTAAAAAAAAAAAAACTCAGGACTTTTACAAAAGCAGAAGGTAGATGAGTTTTGCCAGATGTTTAATGGAATTTGGAGCAGGAGAGTGCCACAAAGAAACGGAGGTGGGGGAATCTAGGAAGGCTCAGTAGCAATTTGGCACTGCTGCCTAAAACCCCATTTTCATTAGGGTAAATACGGCAAAATAAAATTTTAAAAATTAATTTTGCATTGCAGATACGTGGTTAAAGGTAAACCCGAGTGAAGGCAGGACAGCCTGGCAAATCCAAGCTGCAAACCCTTTGCTTTGGGGTAGCAAAGTGACAAACTGAGGACAAAGTAACGACTGAGCAATTAAACTTAGTGCCAACTCCTTGGGTCCAGCAGTTACACCCCAAGAGGCAAAGTCTCCATCAGGGCCCAAAAGCTGCACTATAAATGTTTTGTTTTGTTGTTTTTTTTGTTTTTTTTTTCCCAGCAGCAACTTGCACATTTTTTTCTATTTTTATGAGTATTTCCTCAGCATCCCTCACCTCCCTCCTTAATGTTTACATGCCAAGGAGAGTGTTTGTATAAGCAAAACAAGGTCACGCATTTGTATTTTCCCAGTTAACGCAAGGGAAACAAAGTCATTCCTGGATGGGAAAGAAAGTCTCCAGTTTTCTCTCCAGCAGCATCTTCACTTTGAAACTAAGAAATAAATGCAGCCATGCTGCAATTAAATGTCTGGAGCAGAAATGCAGCTACAAAGAGTTGAATTTAGAGTGTGAATGGGTGTTTCTGGAGCGCTGACTGACATTGTTGCAGTTTGGAAAACAAATTTACAAGGTACTCTAAAGAAATTTAGTACAGAGTGCTGGCAAAGCTTTTCTTCTAAGGGACAAATCTGAAGTGCAAGGTTTTATTTCAGGGCAGGGTTTGGCTCCATAAAGTCAAATGAATTGAAGATGTCAAATGAAGATTAAGCAGGAAGTGTAATTCTTTAATATAATTCTGCAGCTTTATTTTCTGTAGTTTTTTCCTCCAATACTGACATCAAAAATACTGACACCACACAGGGTGACAGCTTCTACAGCATCTGGATATGATGACAACCTGACTCAAATCTGGCCCAGTGCACACCTGGAACCTGTTGATGGGGTTAGTCACTGAAGAACCCTCACAGACACTGCTGTGAATCAGTTGTTAAATTAAAAGTTATTCAAAATCAGGGATATAAAACCACCCTAAAGTGCATTCATGGTGATAAGGAGGTTAAACAGTCATTCTGCTCAGCAGTTTAGCACAGTTGCACTAAAACCCACACAAAGATGTCAGAACCAACTGGAAAACCTCTGACTGGCATGTGATCAGACCTCCAGAACAGTCACTGCCCTTAAATTCCAGCATCTTGACACCCAACATTCCCCTTTCCTTCCACCTGAACAGGATGGGCACCATCCTTAAACCTTCAGTCAGGCCCTCAACAAAGGGATTTTGAGGAAGAAGGAAAATAAATGGAGGCAAGAAGTTTGTGGTGTTTGGTTTTGAGACTGAACCGTGAGGTGGTTTCAGGTTTAGCTTTTTTGATGGGAAAAAGCCATTTTTAAAGGACAGTAACTCGGTGTATTCTTACGGGACCCCCAAGCCCAGACAGGCAAGCAAGTTACCAAAATGAAAAACCCCTTCTGCCACAATTGTAACAAGACAAGAAACATCCAAACCCTGACCCTGAGGCGTTCTGCCTTTAGATAAAATAACAATGGGGGGAAAATAGCCACAAAAAAAGGATGAAGAGAAGGAGGAAGGCTGGGATGGATGCAACTTGCAGCCAGAGGACAGCTAACCCTCCTGAGCTTGCATAATAGCAAAACTCCACTCAAACACACAAAGTAGATGTTAGATAATGTTCTGATAGCACAGGGAGCAAGTTTGTGAACCAAATCTATGTTTTCCCTAATTACAGTTCGCTGTGCTATTGGCATCTCCCCTGCAGCCCAAGCCCATCTGCCATAGTGCACATTAAACAAACACAGCATTTCACTTGGGGCCTTTTTATAATAAAGGCATTAATCCTTCTTTTTTTTTTTTAATCTCAAATACCTTCAAGGATGCCTTCATTTCAGATTTTTCCCTTTGTCTAAAAGCAATTAATAGTATAGTAAAAACCACTGGAAGGTCTTGGCTGTTCACACAGGATTTTACCTTTTCTAATCTGAAATACAGATGTGCAGCAGTGTGAACCTGTGGAGACCAAGGCAGTGAGCAGAGCTGACCCTTCCCTCGTGATCAGAGGTAGAAGGACAAGTGCTCAACCCAATTTTTCAAGTAACAATCCCACAGCAGAAAATTAGGCCCAGGACAGTTAATTATCAATGAGTTTTCTGCCCAAACTAAGCTTTCAAGAGCAACTTAGCCACGAAAAGTGACATTCTTTTTTCTGCATGGGAATGTTAGCGCTGCAGGGAAACAAGCTGCTGGGCAGAAAGCTGGGCATGAACTGGAGATTTTTAAGTATTTATTAAGAATATAATGAACCAAATTGATACCAAGGTGCAGGCCACCTAAATTTTCATTTTTCTGAACCGAAAAGCCACTCAGCTTTTCATTCACATGGCCAGGCTGACGTGAACATGAACCATCTTTGAATTTGCAGTCCCCAAAAGACCAAGGACAGCTACAGAGGAAGTTCTCTGAAGGTGTTCCATGGGGCTCCAGCAGACCTAGGACTGTGATTTTACAGACCCTCCATTCAGAAATAACTTGAAAAATTAAGGAAGAAGGAGCATGAACACCTCTGAGGGAACCCATCAGTTGTTCAGCAGCCCCACCAGAACTCCCTAAGGAGTTCTGAAATGGAATTTATCCAATAGAACCAGAAAGGCAACACTGGTAGGAGAAATCCAGTGGCTTTCATCTTAAACTTGGGAGAGAAGTTGAAGCTCACATGCCCAAATCTATGGGGCTTGCCATCAGACTGAATTTCAAAAAATAAGCTGGAGGTTTTGTTGTCCTTCACGTTAACCTCTACAGTGCCACTGTGTGTTGGCAGGGACAGAGCCCAGTAAACATCACATCCCACCTAATGCCATATGTAAAAACTATTAAATCGGTGTTCTGAGCTGCTGAGGTATTGTTGTTGTTATTTATTTTCTCCTTTTCAACCCTTCCAAAGCTCTTCCGCTTCCAATTCCACTGGCTGGGAACAAAGTAAAACCCTATTTCCAGTGATGTCCAACAATGGGGCCACTGTAAATTCTGTTTTATTGCCAGTGCACAAAACCGAGTGGGAATAAACGTCCAGTTGAAGAGGAAGATGAATAAAACTCGAAATGAAACTGCTCTGAGTGACTGTGACCTTCAGAACTGTTACCGTCCTGCTCTGATCGTTTGTTATGACCCCCACAGCCCCGGAAAAATCCACAGCACTACAGAGTTTATTATTTGAGAGAAAGAAAGGGAAAAAAATACGAGTGGATTTGCGGAGCTAATGATCTGAGAGCAGGAACGGGATCAATCTTCCAGAGGCAGCGAGCGTGGGGCGGGGGGGGAAGCGAGGAGAGGGCTCAGCCTCTGCAAGATTCCTGCCCCAAAAATGTGGGAGAAAGCGAGGCCGCGCTCCGAGCCACCAGCCAGCGGCGCGGCGCGGCCCGCCTTCCCGCGAGAATTTTATTGCGATTTCCATTCTTTTTTAAAAAAAAAAAAAAAAATAAAAATTAAAAAATAAACCACAAAAAAAAAAGAAAACAAAACAAAAAAAAGAAACAAAAAATATTAAAAAATATTAAAAATAATAAAGATCTCTAGATATTGAAAGAAATGATTTAAAAAAAAAAATAAAAATCCCCCCCCTCCCGGGTGAGCCGAGGGCGCTGCGCCGCCATGGCGGGGCCGGATCGCCGCCCCCTTCCCCGCCCGGGCCGCCCCCCGGCCCCGCCGCCATCGCTCGGGGCCCTTCCCGCGCCGGCCCCGACACGTGCGGCCCCGCGCCCCCCGCTCCCCCCGCTCCCTCCTCAGCAGGCGGGTCACGTCGGCCCGGGGGGAAGCGGCGCCCCCCGCCCCGGGCCCCGCGGGGGGCCGAAATGGAGCCTCCGCGCCGTGCCCTCCCCGCGCCTGAAGGCACCGGCCGCGGGCCCGGCCTTCGCCCCGGCACTGCCGGAACCCCCCTCAGTCGGGGGCCGCGAGCGCCGCGCCCGCCGCCATCGCGTCCCCCGCCCCGGCCCCCGCCATGCTGCGGGCCCCGCGCCCCCCCCCTTCCCTCCCTCCTCCTTCCCTCCCTCCCCCGGCCGCGCCGCTGCCGCCGCCGCCGCCGCCGCCCATGGAGGCCGGTGCGGGGCGAGGCGGGGGGAAGGGGGTTGGCGTGGCTGGCGAGCGGCGCCCGCGCCGGTCCCGTGGGCCGGTGCCCGCGCACTGCGCAACCCCCCTGCCCATGTTCTGCTCCTCGCGCTGACGGGAGGCCGGGGCCGCCGCCGCCGCCGCCGCCGTCCGGGGGCTTGCAGGTTGTTGCCGTCCGGGCTGCGCCGGCCGCCGGCCGCTTGCTTGAGGGACAAGGCGAGAGGGAGGAGAGCGCCGGGGAGGGGGGGGGTCCGCGCCGGGGCTGGGTGCGCTCTGCCGGATCCGCGCTGGCTGGCGGGGCCGGGGCGCCGCTGGCTCGGCCGGTTGCTCCCAAACAGTGCGAGCGGGGCGAGTGAGCGGAGC
>CM031871.1:2465489-2513708 GCA_018697195.1 Certhia americana
GTGCTCCCAAACAGTGCGACGGGGCGGAGGAGCGAGCGGGGGGGGGGCGGCGCGGAGATCCTCTTGTGGGGAGGCGCTGGGGGGAGCGGGGGCGGTCGCCCGAGCCGCGCCGCCGGGCGGGGAGCATGGCGGGGGCCAGGGGCCTGCGTGCGCGCCACACCGCCCGGCATCGGTGCACCCCGCGGGCCGGCGGGGCGCGGCGGGGCTGCGGCGGCGGGCGCGGAGCGGGCGGCGGCGCGGACTCTTTACGGGAAGTCGGAGGGCGCGGCGGCGGTGCTGCGGCGGGTGAAGGGGCGGGGAGGGAGGGGGGGGGACACGTGAGGCGGCGGCGGCGCGGGACGGCGGCAGCGCCCGCCCGGCCCGACCGTGAGGCCCCGGCAGGGTCGGGAGAGTCCCTTCACTCGCTCAGTCCCCTCCGCGACCACCGGTGACACCGGGAGGGTCGGTGCCGCCGGCCCCGGCGGGCTGCGCTCCCCGCGCTGTGGGCCCGCGGGCTGCGGCCTGGTGGGGCCCGGCCGCGCTCGCCCCTCCCCGGGCCCCAGCGAGCGGCAGTGGGAGGGCGGCGGGCTCGGCCCGCAGCGCATCGTTCAAAAGAAACCAAGCGTCGAGAGACAACGAAATGGTGGAAAAATGGCCGAGCCCCGGTCGGCTGCGAAAGGCCGGTGGAGGACGCCAGGCCCTGGCGAGATCCTGCTGCCCTGATCCGCAGAGATCCCGAGCTATCGCTGCCAAACACATCCCTGCTCCTGGGGGAAAGCAAGATGGGGCCGGAGGATGATTGCTTTGCCTGCAGTGCCCCTCCATCTTACAGATTTCGGAGCAGTCAGGGCTTCCCCTCGTAGTTAAGAAATGTAAATTTGCGTTGCGCTGATGGATAAAATATTTAAGCTCAAGATGCCAGTTCTCCCCTCACTTCATGTTACCTGTCCACCATCACCAGGCTCCCCTGCAGAAATCCAGGGTGCAGTGGCTGTGTGTGGAACCTGCTTGGTGCAGAGTGGGAATTTCACCAAACCAAAACCCATACAGGAAAAATAAAGCCTGGTCTGTCCTATTAAAAAAAAAAAAAAAAAAAAATGCACATACAGGATTAGCAAGAGCAGATGCAACTTAAAAACCAAGAGCTAAATTGATTTATAGCCATGGTTACTCGAAATGCTCAGAGTTTAATCTATTCATAGAAATGCTCTAGAAATCCCACAGGATTCCAGTGGAATAAAAAGGAGCAGTGCTCTTAGGCAGGCATTATTTATACACCTTGCTCCTAAAGCAACAGCTTTCCCATGCAGTTGGAAGAGTTGTGGGTGGCAGCACACAATGGTAAAAAGATAACAAATGTTGAACAGCTTTCTTAAATTAGCATTTTCCGTACATTTTACCTTTGAAACTGATTGTTTTGTTTTACCTCACAAGCCCAAGTAACCTTGTGGTTATCACTTTATGAGCTAGATGACAGATCCTACTCAAAATGGGCTCAGCATGAAGAATTTTCCCATTGAAAATATTCTAAACGGAGCTGGTGATTTAAAGAAATGACGTTTTAAAATGCTTTTAGTGAACTCACAAGACGCCTCACTGTTTCCCAGCCACGGAACTGAGTGAGAAGGACACTGAGGATTTCTGGAGCCCAAGAGTTTCTGTGGGAGACATCAGCACCTGCAGAGCCAAAGGTTACCACTGGCACCAATTTTGGGAGCGTTTACTGTAAGAGCAGAAATCTGATTCACTGTATTTGATGGGATAAATAAATCCCTAAGAGCAGCTAAGAAAAATCCTTTTTATATAATTTGTGTAAAACCCACCAGCATGAAAAGGCACTTAACCAATATAAGATAATATTTAACAATATAGTAGTAGTAATAATAATAATAGTTGTAGTGGTAGTATATAATGGTATATAAAAATGGAAGAAATATATAGAGCTGTTAAAGAGTGCCTAAAAGAGGCTCTGAAGATGTTGAAAGGTCTGTGCAGGGCCAGAATTTGGACTGGATGATCCCTTCCAACTCAGGATATTCCATGATTCTGTGAACCGACCTCTTTAGGGTGCTGTTTATAAGCCCTTCAGCTTTTGGTTAGTCCTGAACCTTGAGCGACTTTGAAAAGGAAGTTGTTAATAAAAAGCACAAGGAAGTCTGATAAGAGAAGGAGTATAACCCATTCAGGTCACTTAACGTGGGGTTTTCAGAGGACATCACTTCAATGCTTTTCCAGCCTGGAATGTTCACAGCTCACAGCAGTTAGTGACTATTTCTGTGGCTGAAGGTTAAGAACCATTAAAGCACCTGCAGCAGTTTGAAGGGCCTGTGGGGCAAAGATGGAGCCCTTGATAGTCAAGAATGTCAAAAAATACAGAAACAAGTTCCACAGGCAGAGACAGTTTCTAAGACATGATGTGAGCACACTAAAGTACATTTTTAGGGTGACATTACTTGCTCAGAAAGCAGGGTATGAATAGGCTGGTGTTCACATCCTCAGTAATGACTCAAGAGCAGTTGCAGTTTGACTTGTTTTCCCCTTCAATGTATTCTTTGTTTTGTTAAGCTCTGTTTGGCTTTTGTTGTGCCCTCCCTTTTTGCTTTGTTGCACATCTTTATAAAAAAAAAAAAAAAAGCAAATTGAAAGTAAATATACAAGTGATCATTTAAAATAGCTCAGCAATGACCACCAGAGAGGCTGCAGGGTGGTTTCCAGTGGCAGCCAGCTTCTCCAGGGACACTGCTCTTCCTGTGTTTGCAGAGAACTCCCCAAATTCCCAACATAATGGAGTTCTGCTGCTGTTAGGGCACATCATTCCCTTTACTTCTTCCTGAATGTGCTTTTATTGATAGCCCACCATTCCCAATATTTATTATTTTATGGCTTGGTTGTATCAATTCCTCACCTTTTTTTTTTTTTTTTTTTTGGCTCTTTCCCACCATTTATAGCTGATATTTTGGATGTCAGTGACGCTGTGACAAAGAACAGCCAGCAGTGGATGTGGTGGTTAAGCTGGAGTAAAAATCAGGAATCAGTCAAGAAAGAAAGGAAATAATTCCTAATGGAGAATCACGTTCCTTTTTGCCTCTCCTGTCCACGATCCAGGTTAGAGCTGCTCCTTTCCAGGACTGCTATTTCCATCCAGATGTGTGACTACATGTGCAGGCTGTATTTGCATGCGGAGATGAATGAGGCTGATAATAGCAGCACTTAGCAGGAAGTGCCGTGTGATGTAACATTTCCTTGATCTAACCTGCTGTTCTGTCTTGTGCTCCCTTCCCTGAGCTACCCAGGGTGATCCTCAACAGCATCCAGCAAGACAAAACACGCCTGGCAGCACAGGGGCAGCAGCACAGGCACAGGGGTTTACTTTAAACAAAATCAGCTGCTGGAGAAGCTCAAGAGAACTGAGCTTTTCCTCACACGTGTTTTCTCTGAAGATTTCAGCTCTTCAGTGCCATTATCCCCACCCCTCCTCTTAAGAGGGTGAAGTTCTGTGGACAGTGCTGTGAGCACGGGGATCTCCAAACACTTGGAAGGATATTAAGAGAACAAATCAGGTGCTGACACACAGGCAGCACTTCCCAGAGAGATACGATGTAGCTCGTCAGCAAAGCTGCCCTCAGTTCTGACTGATGACACACCCCTGGCCAGACCAGAATTGGTATCACAGCAAAACCAAACCCCAAATTTCAAACCAACCACTTGGGACAGCTGCTGCCACCTTCTGCCTTTCCCCCCCAATCTTACCATTGCTTCCAGCCTCCAAATTCACAGCTCAGCTCTGAGCAGAGACCAGCTCCCATCAGATGCAGTTTTTGATCTGCACTTGCAGTTTTATTGCCGTTTCTTCTCAATTCTCAGCCCTGCATCTCAGTGCAGCCAGAGCATGGATGATGGATGTTCCTGCTGGGCCATGCATCCAGCTGCTTCTCCTGCAACCAGCAGGAGATGAGGGAAATGCTGATGTCCACAGAGCTGTGGAGGGAGGCACAAAAGTGTCAGAGCTTGTGCACCCATAATCAACACTTGAATGACCCTTGCTCTCAATTCCCACAGGCCTTGGACATGACAAGGGCATTTCCTTCCTCACCCAGCAAAGTTCCAGGTTCCATCTGACGAAGCTTTGGCTCTGCAGTGATTGTTGGGACAGAACTGCAAACTGGGAGACACCAACCCTGCCCAGCAAAGCGCCAGGAAATCGCCAACCAGGCACTTTAGATTTCACATTTTTAGGAAAAGGAGGGGGGAACCCAGCCTGGCTCCTGCTAAACAGCAGCAGCACACAAAGCAATCGTTATGCCAAGATTTAGCTGTTAAATCCCTCAAGATCTGGTGCTTACAGAGCATAAACAACCTTTGCCTCCCAGCCTGGCTGAGCCATACCTCCAGCTTTCCCAGCACAGCCACACAGACCCTCCCATACCCATCCTCTCCCCGGCCCTTCGCTGAGGCTGCCGTGCCAACAAGAAAGCCAGTTGCCATGGCATTTTTTCCCCCTACAGACAGATGTCCATTAAAAACCAAGTCAGCCTCAGGTTTGCTTCACAGAGCAGCTTTCAGTTATTATTACCAGCCTGCAAGGAATTTCTACTGTAGCCCTTCACCTCAGATGTTTCAATGCACTTCAGGATTAATCCCTGGGGATTAGAAGGGAACTGCTACAGAGCAGGCACAGGTATGTTCAAAGGACAAATTTAGGATTGTGATTGTGGTTTATGTTTTTGGCAGATGACAACCATATGACTGTGTTTGGAAAGGGTTGAATTTGTTACCTCTGGTGCTCTTTGCCCTGTTCATGGTGCTAAAATCACCAGGGAAATTGGAAGTGAGACCTGAAACTTTCCCCTCCTCTGGGATGTCTCACCTGGGGCTCAGATGTGGGATTTTGGCTTCAGGAGGGACCTGCCTGTCCTGGGCAGGGGCATCATCTGAGGCTCCATCCGTGGAGGAGGGAAAGCCCAGGCAGCTCCTGTGAGCAGGGCCAAGCACCTCCAGCAACCACATGGCTCAAGGAGCAATGTCTTCTGCCATTATTTAAGAATGGCAAAAGGGATGAATGGATTCCATGCTCCCCCTCAGCCCATCCTGGGGGCCTGTTGGAAGTGTCCCTGGGGACAAACTGGAGCTTCTTACTGCAGTGCTGGCAGCACATCCCCAGCATCTCTGCAGGGATGGGTTTGGAGGGAACAGTCAGGTATTTTTATTTGGACTACAGCAGTGCTGAATGTGTGAGAATTAGACACTGAAATTTAACTGTCCAGTGGAATTAGTTTTCCTTACTTAGCACTGCAGTGCTAGAAGTCCTTGGTGATGTCCAGGGAGGGAGGGATCTCCCCTCTCACATCTGGCTCTGAACCTGGCAGGGCTTCCACAGCATTCCTTGTGCAAGCTGCAGCCCTTGGGAAACCTCAGCCTTCTGAGATTTTGGAGCCACAATTGCAGCTTTGCATCCAGGCTGGCTCACAGGGAGGTTTCCACTGGAGCCTGGACCTTTGAGGGACCCAAGTACCACAATTCCAGCTGCAGGAACGACAGCTCCTTGTGGCTCTGGGAAGCAGCAGGGTCTGTGCACACCCTGGCTGCAGGGTCCCAAGGGAACACTCCCTTCCAGGCTCTCAGTCACTTCCCAAGGCGACACATTTGGATTTCTCTTCTCGGTTACAGCAAGCACAGCTGCAAATATGATCAAAAATATCTAATCCTCTTAACTGCTTCTGCAGTTTGACTCGATTGCTGCAGAGGAAAATGCTGTGATTGCAGAGTGCTGCCTGCATTCCCATGTAAGCCTAGGCTTTTAAACCATTGATCATTCCTCCACATTGATTTTTTGGAAGGAGGAGAAGGTGTTTGGCTCCTTGTGATGTAACTGAAGGGTTTTTCAGGAAGGGTTGGAGGCCAGGAACTCCCAGATCCCAGGGCAGCACCTGGCTCTTGGTGCTCCTTCACTGAACAAGCAGAATCCAGCTGAGATTTCTTCTCCACCAAAAGCCAGAGCACATTTGAAAGCTGCCAAGGAGAATTGCTTAGGAAAAGTCCTCTTTGCTCCTTGTGCAACCTCTGCACTTGCAGAGGGAAACTCCTGGCACAGCTGTGCTTGGACAAGACCATCCAGCTTTCCCTCCATCAGCACGGGGCCTCTGGCTGCAGCAGCTTCCCTGTCTCCTGTGGATAACTGTGGGTAACTCCAGCTCACTCATCTCGCTTGGCCACATCTCTCACCCAGCTCCTCCAGCCCGCACAGAAGGTTTTCCAACTGGGACTCCACACAGACCATGGATTCCAGCCAACAGCACCAGGAGTTTCTCCAGCCTAAGTTAATTCTGCTTGGGTTAAGATTCCCAGTGGTGCAGAGCAATTGTTCTGGGAGATCTAGTCTTGGTGTAGGATGCTAAAAGGATTTATTGTGGGTTTGGTTTAGTTTTACAGAACTCTGACACACAGTTCATGAAGCTCATTCACACCTGTAAGTGGGGGTCTCCCAGCACCCCAAAAAAGAGCCCACCCAGGTGGGTTTCCTTCACCTGCTTAAACCCCTCTGCTGTACATGGCAAGAGGCTCTCCTTCCCCAAAGAACATCCCACATCAGTGGAGGCTGATAAATATCACAAATAACACATAAATGAGGGGAAGAAGAGACTGGGAGGCAGAGGCCAGTAAATAATTGTCAAAAACACATCCAGGAGACCAAGGTATGTCCCATACTGACATTGCTCTCTGAGGCCATTGCCATCACATAGGGACACAGAAAACAGGCAAAGAAATCAGCTCATTGCAGTCTGTCTCCAGGAAAAATCAGCACAGCCCAGGATCTCAGGCTGGGAATAAAGCACAGCTCATCCTCATCCACTGCCCTCAGGCCCACAAACCCAGAGAAACTCTCCAAGCACCAAATCAGCACATTACTGAACCTGCAAAGGCTAAAATCTCAGTTTCCTGGTGAGCTCAGAGCTCAGCTCCCAGCAGCAGCAGCAAAGCTTTCTACAACTTCCCAGCCTCAGCACAGCTCAGGAAACCCTCCCCAAAGAGCCCCCACCTACCCCAGCTCCAGCTCCAGCTCCAGCAAGGCAGCAGTCCCCCAGGTGCAGCAACTTTGGAGGAGCTGTTGGCCCTGAAGAAGGTTCAACAAGGCCCAATTTCCTGGTGGGGAAGTAAACATTGTTCTCCCGGAGGTGTTTGATGTTTTTAACCAGCTTGGGATGGAAGGAGTTTGACTCTCCAGCTCCCTGGGAGAAGGTGGAAGGAAACCATGTGAGTGTGTTGAGGTTTGTTGTCTAACTCAATTAACCAATTACTTCCAGGTCAAGAAGGGGCAAAGCTATAACTGCTCTTGCTGCTATAAATAATGTTTGCTCAGGGGTGGTGAAGGGGCAGGAAGCTGTAGGTGTGGGGCTTTCACTTGGAATGAAAGCAAATATCTCCAATTGCTTCCTGCTCCCAGCAAATCTGTCCCTATTTTACTGTTGCTCCTCAGATTCTGGGGTGAACCCAAGCACAATTCTTGCCTTGGGAAATGTGCAGGAATTCAGGCTGGGGGAGGAATACACAAGTATCCCTCCTGTGCTGCAAAACACACCCCAAACGCCACTGGCTGTCCTGGTGTGGAATCTCCTCTGGAGCAGCTGGTTGAGTTTGCCTTTAAAACACAATTATTAGACCAAAATGCCCATTGATGTAAAAAAAAAAAAAAAACAGAGGGAGGAGGTTTTGGGGAAATGGATGTGAATTTCTCAGAGCTCAAGCGAGAACAGACAAGTCGGTTGGTGCAGATTAAGGCAGGAATTTTCCAGTGGGCCTGAGGGAATTGGGCTTCAGGGAAAGGCAAAGGGAGCTGAAAGCAGGTGGTGGGACAGCAGAGGGCAAGGCCATGGGGGGGCTCTAGGATGGATGGACAGCTGTGGGTCTGTGCCTCAAGGGGACTCCGTGTCCACTCTGCTCACAGCACCGTGCGAGGTTTTCCTTGGGAACAAGCCAGAGATGTCACCTCACCCAGGACTTTGGCTGCTCTGCAGAATGGTGACACAGAGTGGATTAATTGGTATTAAGGGACACGTTCTCCCCAAGGGACAAAAAGCGAACGAGACCCTGGAACCAGAAGGAACAATGTCAGGTGTGTCACCCCAAACCACCAACCCAGCTTTGCCACGGTTCAGGTGGAACAATCCTGTTATGGAGCAGTGACAGTCCAGCCCTGAGCCCCAGCTCACCCCCAGTTGCCCAAAACTTCCCTCCCAAGCAGAGGAGCAGATCCCTCTGTCTCTGCCTTCCCCCTCAGCCCGTGGAGCCGCCTCTCCCTGTGCTCACTCGGGAGCAGCTGCTGGAGTGAATCATCGCAGCATCCTCCAGACTCTGCCAAGCTCCGTGTGGCTGCTGGCTGGGACCCCGCTCCAGCTGGGCTTCTCCCTGGCCACTGCAATCCCACAGTCTCTGCTGCAGCCCCTGTCGACCTCGGCCAGCTGGGGGCTGTCCCCACGGCGGTGACAACAGAGGCTCCTGGTCACCATCCTGCCCCTGCTCACAGAATCACTTTGGTGTCCTGCTCCCTCCCTGCCGGGAGATGAAGCAGGAACCTTTTCCAGAGGGAACAGCAGGAGCCGGTGAAGTTCCCAGCACGTGCTGGCCCCCAGCTCCCTTTTCTTGCTCCTGCAGGAACATCTCTGGTTTGTTCCACAGAGCCCATGTGGCAAGTGCCAAGGCAGGCTGTGTCTTACAGCTCCCAGCAAACCCCTGTGCTGTTCAGCTGAGGAAAGGTGTGTTCCTTTCAGGATTTCAAAATTTTAAAAAGTCTCTTTCAAGAGTTGTAACCATAGCAGGAGCTCAGCCAATCTCAGCTGTCCAGTGCTGCTGCAGCCTCCTGCTGTGGGGACACTGAGTCACAGCCAGGGCTGACCTGCTGCTCCACTTGCTGATGTCAAAACTTGACCACAGGCTGAGGTCCCAGTGCCAAAGCTTTTTCCAGGCACTTGTGAGGCTGGATGAGGGGTAAGGAAAAATCACAGACCAATCTGAGCTGGGACCTTTCCCTTTACCACAAGCCCCATTTCCTTGTGGGAAATCTCCCAAGGGAGGGAGCCTGATGATCTACAGCAGTGAATAAACATCCAGACAGACACTGCAGGTTCTCTGCTCACCTGAGATGGTTTAAGAAGCTGGAGGGGACTCAAGAATTGAGTTATTTGGTTTAACACAAAGCATTCTGTAATTCTTGCTTTTTCTGCACAAGCTGCCCAGAGATAACTGCCCAGCCTGATCTGTTCCTATCAGCTCAGCTGAGCCCAACTTCACCAGCCCAAAGAAGACCAAGAGTTCATTTGGACAGCTTTGCCTTTGAGTTAAAAACTATCAGACTTCCAAAATAACCTCCGCCCTCCCCTCCAGTGGAACATACACACAGAAAGAACTGCACGCTGGTTTAATTTTCCATCACATTTTTTGAAAATGAATTCCAAGATACAGTACAGCATCTTTAGTGTTCTACACAAAGCAAGCCTTCAGCAAAAGGTCAGAGGATCTTAATGGTGTAAAAATATATCTTAAATAAAATAGTTTCTCTAGGAGAGCAAGCCGTGCTGTACATCTCGAGGTCCTTAGAGTCATTTACAGAAGGCAGAGGCCTGGTAGTACAATCCACACACTGGAAAAGTGAGTTTACATTCCTGCTACAAAGTCAGAAAAGGTCCAAGTTCCAGGTGGTGGGGGCAGATCTCCAAACCCAAGCAGGGGATGCCCAGAGTGCACTAACAGCCCTGTATTTCCAATGAGGAACTTCAACTCTCTCTGTCCAAGCAGCCAGGAAGCAGATGAGAACCACCCGCCTTCCTGGGGTCATTCCAGGGACTGGGACTTGTCCCTTTCAATGGGCCAAAAAAAGAACAACTTCTAGCAATAAAGGATTGGCTGTTTCATGCCTGTGTTCCAGGCTGGGCCTGCTCAGCCAGAGCTGTTTCAGTGTTCCAAACTAAGGTCATGATTGTTCCAACAAGGACCAGGATCATCCTGTGGCCTGGAAAGACAACTGAGGACTCCCCTGCCACTTTTAACAAAAGATCAGCCTTTAAATGCTCTGATTCTGAGCACAACAGCAACCAGGACAGTCGCTTCTCCAGGGGAAAACTTCCTACCCCAGAGCATCAAGTCTTAGATTCTAAGTGAAAACCAACAAAAAACCCAAACCAAAGCAGATTTGTGCACAAAATTCCCTTCCAGGACTCGTGTCCCTTTTGGGGCAAGTCTCATGGAAGCTTTGCCAGCTGAGGCTGTGGATAGTGCCACGTTTTGGTGAGCACAGGAACTGGACCCAAGAGCTGCAGCTCTTGGTGAGAATCCAGAGGAGGGGCAGCGCCTCCTGGTCCACCACAGACCCGGCACCAGCAGCTCCAGGAATGTGGGAAGAGTTTGGAAAAGACTGTGCTTGTCCTCCTCCTCCTCCCCTGGCTCTGAGGAGAACAGCTCTGGAGCTTACACCAACACTCCCAGTGCAGCTCAGGCAGGAGACACACACGGACCCTGCTGCAGGAGCACTGGAATGCTGGGAATGTGTTCTCCAACTCACAGATGACTCTACTTAATTTGTAGAAATATCTATAAAATAACCACATTAAGCAGCATCCAGAACACAAAATTTCCACCCTTTCTGCCCCACAGGCAGCACAGCAAGCACTGGCCTCTCAAAGGCCACCTTTAAAATGAAGAGAGATCAGAGCAAAGTCCCTTAAAGCCTTTCAATTCCCAGACCATTGGCCTTTAGGACTTGCCTGGTTTCTTACACCACTAAGATGGTTAATGTTTCACACCTCACTCCTTTTTCTTTCCAAACTACAGTTCTACTCCTGCACAGGCAGTTCTGCAGTGTCTGCAGGACTGCACATACAAAAAGGAGATGTATATAACCTAATTTACACTGTTTATTAAATAACTTCTTAATTGAGAATATTTTTAATCCAGGAGAAGAACTGGAGAAGCCTTACACACTGGGCTGAGCCTACTCTACAGCATCCCCACAGGGAATTGGATGTTGGACATGGACACACCCCCCACCACCCCAAAACACTCTCCAAGAAAGTCAAATGCATGACAGGAGGGGCTCTGAAAAGGAGGGAAGGCAAAATGGTCACCAAGATCTGCCTAAAAACAGCTAAATAGTGCAGTGAAATGCTTTTAAATACCACAGACACCTCCACTGACTGGCAGCCAGTTTTATGAGCAGCTCTGGAGACAATTTCTAGCTGAGCTTTGGTGAGCTGGGTGTTCCCAGCCCAAGTCCCAAGGTGAGCCTGGCCTGTTGCTGGCATGGCCAGTTCCAGGGTGGGAGCAGAGAATTTCTGTTCTCATTTCCCTCTCTTGCCACGGCCTCTCCTGGAGGAAGGTTTGCCCGTGCCAGACGTGGAGGAGCTGGCAGAAGATGCCACTGCAATGTTGATCTGTCCTTCCTGAATCTCCTGGCGGGTCTCAGCTGGGAGGTGGTTGATTTTCTGTTGTGTCTCCAGGTAGAACATGACATCCCTCAGCTGCTCCTGGATCTCGGAGATCTGCAGGTCCTTCTGCTCACAGGTTTCCTTTAAAACTCTCTCCTCCTCCTTCAGTTTGTTCTGCAGCAAGGCCTGGTTTGCTCGCAAGCACTTGTTCAGTTCCTGCTCCTCCTTCAGCTCATTGGAGAGTTTTGCCACTTTGTTGTTCAGCTGGGAACACCTTGCAGAGAGAAGCATGAGTCAGGACAGCAGCACTGCCCACCCAGACCAAACCCCACCTCAGCCTTTTCCCTGGATAACTGACCCTCAGCCCACCAACACCACCTGGACATTGGGTTGCCAGCAAAGGTGGGCAAGGGGAGGCAATACAAGAAGATTCAGAAATCCACCCCCCAGGTCAGGGGATTCCATCTCATACCAAATGCCAAGAGCACAGGCAACAGGCAGTGTGTGCTGGCAAGATGGAACTGACCTTAGACACGCACCTGCAACTTTCTGCCCTTTTACAAGGGACCCAGAGACAGCTGAGGGCAGTCAGGGGCCTTCTGCCACACTCCATATCCTCAAAAATACCACTTCACTGGGAAGGAAGATGTTCCACAAGGGTATGAGCCTTGTGATTCATAGACAGGGCTTCCTGCTCCCAACAACTCTGCTTTTGCTCTGGCAGTTTGCTGGCACCCTCCTCTGCCCGTTTCCCACTCAGGAAGGGGAGCTGCATGGAGCTCAGTGCCTGTGTTCCCTGCTCCAGCCAGGAATACTGGACAGGCAGTGGGCTGGGAGGAACAGGGACACAGTCCCACCCAAGGATTGCATGGATCCACAATTCTCAGGCTTGACATTTTTCCTCCAGGCACTTCCCAAGATCTGTGTTTTCCTCTGTGCTGGGTGATGCCTTTGCTGTCTTTCATCCCTTTGGATGCACCCACCAAGGGCAGAACTGGCATTTCCCTGGGAGCAGGGAGAAGAAGGAACCCTGAATGCTAAACATGCAGAGCGTGGAAAGGGAGCTCAGGGCCCCAAAGCTGTGCTCACTCAGACACTTCCCATTTGTGAACACCTACAGAAACCAGAGCTTTTTTTAAAGCAAGCCATGTTTCTCAGTATTGCAGCTTAAACAGCTCAAAATTGCCCAGGAATAGCAGGGTGTTTTTTTTTTTTTTTTCTTTTTGGATGTCAGTGCACGGTGTTTTAATGGCTGCATGGAATTAAACCTGGCAGCGGTACCCACTTCCTCTCCACTGACTGCTTTTCTTTGAGCAAGTCATTGAGCCGCTGTTCCAGACTGTCACACTTCTCAATGGTCTCTTTAAATTTGGTCTTCATGTTGTTAATCTGTAAAAACAAACACAGGGGCATTTCCAACAGCTCAAAGTCCGCTGCCCTTTCATCAGGACACTCGGTTTTCCAGAGCTGTTTCTAGACTTTGACCAATTCCTCTCCCCAGGTAAGGAAAGCCTGGAGCCAAGGCTTTGTTCTGGTGAGGACCCCCCGTGTTACCCTCGGATCCCAGACACGGAGCCACGTTGCCGTGGAAGCTGCTCCCACAGAACAGCAACTCCTGCTGCAGATCCGTGCCAGGCACTGCCAAAAGCTGCAGCAGCTCCTTAACTTCTTCCTGCCTGCATCCAGCATTCCTCTGGCCACTCTCTCGTGGTTCTGGATCCATCAGCAAACTCAGATTTCCACCTCAAGGCATTACAAGGCTGGGTTTTTGCTCATTTTAAACTAAACCTCAGAGAATGAGTGTGAAGATGAACTGGGGCTGACTCAGCAGTGCTGTCATGAGGCACTGACCCACTGACACCGATTTCTCCCTCACACAAACATCCCTTGGCCATGGCCTTCCTCTTCCCTCTGCTGCCCCATTCCAGCTGCTGCTCCTGTAGAAAGCCAAGCCCTCCTTCTCCAGGTGTAAAACCTCCAGCATGAGACTTACAGGAAATTTAGAGTCAGGAATTCTTGTTTCCCTTCTGTTGGTGCCTCCAGCATGCTCACATGCAGTGGGGCAGGAATTTAATGGAAAATGCTTCCCTGGAGAAGCGGTCTGGACAAACGTCAGTGTCAGCACACATGGATGCAGAGAAGGTTTGAAGCCTTCCAGTCCTAATCAGGGAACGTTTGTGCAGCTGATGGATAATTTGGGGAAGTAGCCTGAGTACTGATAATGGAATACACTGCATGGTGGCACTGATCCAGACCAGACTTGCATGGAGTTAAGTGCCATGGATAAAATTATTGGGATCTTTAAACGTGAAACCACGTTTGGTGCAGGGATCAGGTTTCATTTTGAAGCTGCTCTGAGGATTGGGTCTCTTGGCCACTTGCAAGATAATTTTTGATATATATTTTCCTTTTATAAGGCTCTCATAAGATTCCTGGGACTGGTTTTTAGGACAAGGTCAATGACCACCATTTCAATGGTCACAATTTCTATTTTTACTTAACTGCAGACACTTAAATGGTTAATTAGAAGTCCTGAAGAAAGTTAAGGACTTAATTCTAAATCCTGACTCACTTTAAACCTGGATGAAAGGATCTACGTAGAGTGAAAGAGCAGTAGAATATCCTCCCTGGATTTTTCCTGGTGACATTTTGAAGCAGTCCTGCCTGCAGGATGCTTTATAGGAGGAGACTCTGAACTTTTCCCAAAGGGTGATGAGGAGAGAAAGGGGATCAAAAAGAAAGGGCAAATCAATATGCATTTGGAGCAGAGAGACAGTTCCACCTTCTGCAGCCGAGCAAATTAAAGTCATATTGTCTCTGCTCCACCAACATTCCCTGGAGATCCATGTCGGAGAGACGGATGGCTCCAGGATCCTGCAGCACCACGAGCTGCCTTCCACCACTGCTGCATTTCCCCAGCAGCACATTTAAATCAAGCTGCAATCTCTGTGGCAATCTACCTGCTTCTGCACCACTGAGCAGCAAATTGCTCCCTGGGAGCAGCCAGATAAGGGACAGATCCATCTCGGAGCCAATTTTCCCAGCTGGGAGCGGAGCAGGCTGCGTGAGGCTGTGGCAGGTAGTGCCCAGGCTCAACCAGAGATCCAGCAGCTCCTTCTTCTCCCATTTAACAGGCCCAGGACCCTTCCCACAGGCCCAGGGCAGAGCTCACCTCTTCAGCTGTGTCCTTCTCGATCCGCACAATCTTGTTTTCCCAATAAATCCGTTGGGATTCCAGCTGGCTCGTCAGCAAATAGGAATACTACAAACACAGAGACACAGAGCAGTCAGGGTGGCCCTGCTGGTTAAGGAGCCAGAAGGGTTCCAATCCACAAGACAATTTAACCAGATGAAATCAGGAGGTTCTGGTCACACAGCCCAGCTGCAGATCCAACTAATGGCTTTCACCAGTTTGAGTTCCCAATCAAATAATTTTGGATTTCTTTTTGAAATTAAGGAAAGGCTTTACAGAACAACAAGGATCAATCAAGTAAAAGTATCAAGCCAAGAACTTTTTAAGGAGACAGATTTTTCATGGGAACAACAATAAATGCAGGAAAATGAAGCATCACCCGTCCTTGTCCTAAGAGCCTGAGATCCCAAAGGCTGAGGGGAAGAGTTCCCATCAACAACCCAAACTCCAGTGTAGTAGGATCAATGCACATATCCAGCTCTCCTATAAAGAGATTTCTGGGAAAGCACCCTTAGCTCTCTGTAACCATTCCCAATTACTCTTCTCTAACATGCATGGCCCATTCCAATGTCATTTTGGTATTTGAACAAGGATCTATGCTCTACATCCCATCTTTTCCCTTTTGGTTCTGCAAATGACTCATGAGAAGGTTGAAAAAGGTGATTACTCCTTTTCATCAGGCTAATAAGCATCAAATTAGGCATTCACTAGAGAATTAAACATGCACAGAGCCTTGATCATTCACAGCAATTTCTGAGTGCCAAAACACTCTGCCAAATTCATTCTCTCTTGAATCTTTCAATCTCATAAGAAAGACAGATCTTACGTGCTTTAAGCAACCATCTCACAGAAAAAAAAGGGTTAAAATTAGCTGGTTTAGCATCTAAGTGTTATTCAGAAAATTCACTGAAAAGCAACCAAATATTTATGTGAGCAATGAGCTCCTCCAGTCTGGTCTCTGTGGGCTGTTCCTCCTCACAAACCCTCCTGTCTAATGCGGCTGAAATCGTGCTGCAGTGGCTGCTCAGTGAAGCAGAGATTTCAAGCTCCTCTCCTTTAGTTAGGAGAGAAGCTGGGCAACAGGTACAAAAAAAAAAAAAAAAAAAAACCAAAAAAACCCAAACATTCATTATCTGTTCAAGGGAAGGGAACAGAACAGGGCTGGCATCAGACTGCCAGCTCTCTGTGCTCGCCAAGGTGAGCACACAGCTGTGGATTCCTGCATCCTCATTCAGTTTGGGAGCTAAACTACCCAAACTGACAGCTCCACACAGACCCTGGCTCTGAACCCAAGCCACAGATCCACTAGGAAGGGTCTGGGGAATGCCTCAGACCCCCTTCTCCCTCCAGTGCCCCCTTTTTGCAGCAGCACAAGCAGCTCCTCTTCAATCACCAGTGACCACAGGACGACACTGCAGCCAGCTCACACTGCACTGCATCAGCTCTGCAGAGCCAGGGAGAGGCTTAAAAAAAATTAAAAAAAAAAAAAAAGGAAAAAAAGCAGTAAACCCATCCTACTCCTGCCTGGAGACAATTCCCTCCAGATCTGCTGCCTCAGCTGATGGGATTGAACCGTGGTCATGGCGGGATTGGAAACACTTCCACAACACAGCATCCAACAAGTGAAAATATTTACCTCTAACTGTAAGGCATCAATTTTCTCCTCCTGGCACATATCCCCCTCACACTCGTACTGAACTAGCTTGCCATCAGTTTTGCTTGCCACCAGCCGATGGACATAGTTGTCTGGGGAGAGAAAAATCCAACCACGGGCACTCAGATCTGAGGAACCCCAATCATGGAACACAATTAAACCACCCAGCGAGGCACAAAGCCAACACCACATGGATTTGATCTTTACCAGACACCTCCCAGCCACCTTATGGGGTATTTATTACAACAGCCCAGGGCAAATTGATGGAAAAGGAGTAACAAACAGGGACGCAGTGGGACCGCCCCGCTTCGTGACAGAGTCACCTTCTCCCTCCTCCAGCCCCAGGAAGCTGAGATGGCTGCTGCTCAAAGTCAGGGATTAGCCCAGACACAACCTCCTCCATTCCCCATCAAAGTGTGCCTCAGCCCCTGTCCCTGAGGGCTGTGCAGGCTCACCCCCGGCGTAGTCCCAGACGCGGTGGTTGGTGAGCTGCATGGCGTACGTGTGCTGTGTCTCCTCAAAGTGCTTGTAGGCGTGGCGGCTCACGTAGCGCCCGCAGCCGATGTGCCCGCAGATCAGACAGATCCACAGGTTCTGCAACACAAAGGGCAGCTCTGGGGGGCAGCTCTGGGGGGCAGCAGAACTCCCAGACGGCGTGGCCCACCCCACACTCCCTCAAGCAACGAGCAGTGTTCACTTTACAGCTCCCTTTCCTCAGCTGGAAGGCCAAAGGCACATTAAAGGCAGTTACATCCCTGCAGGGGCTGGATAAATCCCACCCAGATGGGAC
This sequence comes from Certhia americana, assembly GCA_018697195.1. Classification (NCBI taxonomy): domain Eukaryota; kingdom Metazoa; phylum Chordata; class Aves; order Passeriformes; family Certhiidae; genus Certhia; species Certhia americana. The sequence continues at coordinate 2,482,520 of CM031871.1, forward strand.
AGTGGCCTTGGCTAAGGAATGAGGGATCTCAGTCTGGAGGGCACAGACTGAAAGGGCCACCACCATCAGGCTGGTTTAGCTCCCTGCTGTCACACTGATCTTTCTAAGAATTACAGAGATTCATCAGAACAGGAAACTTGTGAGGTAACATCCCTTCCCAACACTGATGCAACTCAAAAGGAAAGCTGAAACCCCGCTGGCTGGTAAAACCAGCTCAAAATCAGCCCGAGAATTAAGCCCCACAGCAACCCAAGCAGCTGTGCAGTCAGATCTAGGCCAGATCTCACCTTCCACCCACCTACTTACTTCTTGAACTCCACACTCAAAACACTTGTTCTCTTCCACAGGTTCTGGAGTCTGGCAGTACCTGCACACAGGGCACCTGGAGGGCAACAAGAATGTCATGAGACACAGGGAGCAGCATCTTCACATTCCAGTCCTTGAAAAGAGAGCCAGAGAGCTCCAGGAAAATGCTTTGTGCAGCAGGATGTTCCCTGTATCACCCATCAGCTCACATCAACCCCACCCAAATTCATTCCATGCAGTTACTGGTTTTAAGCTGGTGACAGAACCAAGGAAAGTTCTCCCAAAGTCATTTCAGCTGGATCAGGGTTTGCTGAAGTGCAGGGGCTCTACACAGAAACTTCACACTGAGGAAGGGCATTGGAACTACACACTGCTGGAGAAAAGTGTTGGAATTACACTCTGCAAACACCCCTCTGTCCTTAAAACAACTCTGAGGACATGCTTCAATCCCACCCCAACCCAAAGGATTCAATCTCAGCTTTCCCAGGAAGAACATCCCATAACTGTACCCTAAAAGAATCAGTAGCAGGAATCCCTTTTGGATCTACCGAAGATCCAGATCTTCCAGAATTCCCTCGGTGCTGCCACAAAGACAGAACACCCCAGACCAGAAGGAAGTTGTGTCCAGCCCTGGAGCAGCAGCAGCTCAGCTCAGGAATGGGATAACTGAGGCTGCATCCTGCTTCCAAGACTGTTTATGTATTTTTTGTTAGCTGCTGGGTAAGCCCCAGAAGTCTTCCAGGGAAGAGACAACTGGGCTGCAGTCAGTTCCTATTCAAATTCAGCACCTGCAGCCTCCATGGTGCCTGAGCAAGGAGAACAGGGGTTTTCCTTTGTCATTTCTTTAGACTGGGAGCATAAGTTCTGCTTGTATTTTGTATTCCATATTTAAAGGCTGTTTGGGATCTCTCTCTCCTGTGCTAGCTACGCTCTACTGCCCCAAATTTCCACTGGCTTGGATTTATGGAGCAAAGCATCCCATCAGCCTGCACAGCTCCAAATCTGATTAATCTCACTGAGTTCTGTTACTCTGGCTTAGGAGTGATAGATCACAGAGAGCCTACAGTCTTCCTCACATTCCATAAGAGAATCCAGGAATTGTGATAGCAGGGATGGAGCAGCCACAGGGAGGATCTGCAGCCTCCTGCTGCATGTCTGTGCCTGCCTGAGGTACAGCAAACCAGCAAACTGTCCAGAGGAATGGCAAACACACCTAGCTGACTGCAGCACTCGAGGGCTCCAGGCACTCCAAAATCCCACTCCACAGGGATTTGGGAAGCTGAGAGCACCAAGAGGGAAAGGTCAGAGGCAGCAAGAACAGCTGCTTTAAGGATACACACAGGTCCAAGCCCCAGCCTGCCCAGTGCCATGGAGGGTCTCCCTGTGCCAGGGACATGACCTCCCATCACTCACCTGGAACAAGAGGAGCCTCCCTTGCCTGATCTACTGAGCCACCTTGTCATCATCCCTTCTTCCCCTTCCCATTGTGCCCCTGCACAGCTGCTCTTCCTCACCTCCTCGTCCTCCCCTCCCAGCATCCAGGTAGGAGAGAAGGCTGCAGAGCTCCTCACAAGGCCCCTCAGCTCCAGGCAGGAGCAGATCCATCTGCAATGCCAAGGAAGGGCCTGGCCGAGCTGCCAAGGCTGAGTTTAGCAGGGCTGTGTGTGCAGCCAGGCCTGTTTAGCCCAGCACTTTTCTCCTACAGTATTTTGAAATAATCAGCATTCCTCTACAACTCCCTCTCCCTGCCTCAGCAGCGAGGCCCCTGGGAATGGTTGTTCAATTACTTTTGGCGGGGAGATTTCTCTCTGGGAGCCCCTTAATGGGAAAAACTGAGCATCAGGACTTGCAGTAATTCCTGCCCACACAGTGACGAGCAGAGCTTTGTCAGCACAACCCCCACCACTCCAAGCAGGGCCTCAGAGGTGGAAATAAAGCCCAGGCTCTCACGTGGTGTCCTCCCAGCGCTGCAGGCACTGGCTGTGGAAGCTGTGGTTGCACAGTGTGGTCAGGATCCCGTTCACAGACTCATCCATCCTCTCCAGGCACACGGTGCACTTGGGCAGCTCTGTCAGGTCCATCACAGGCAGGCTGGCGCCCTGCAAGCACCAAGCAGAGAGAAACTGCTCAGCACCTTCCCATCACCAGCAATTAAATCCAATTTCCCATCACTGCTGGCACCAGGGTTCAAACCCACGAGATGGGAACGCTGTGAGGCCGCACAGTGGTTGGGAATTTATTGCAGAGATAAGAAAGTGATCCCCAACATGCAAAGGGCCACAGCCAGGGCTCAGTGAAGGGGCTGCACCTGCAACCAGCCCCACTGTGCTCTGTGGATTCCTTAAATTACAACCCAAGGCAGGTTTAGGTCACAGCTGAGGCACAAAGTCCATGAAGTCACCACATAAATCCTTCCAAGGACCACTGGAATGGGAAATGGAGTTGGGAATGGTGTATTAAGGTATTTTTGCTGCTTTTTCTCCAAATAATCCTGTTAAAACCTGTGCAGGGAAAAAAGCCAAACCAAACTTACATCTTCTGACTTGAAGACTTCAGCTCTTTCCACATAAACAAGCTGGCAAACATCCTCCTCGATGGAGTTGAACTGCCGGCCATTGCAGGCCATGTAGAAACTGTCTGCATCAGCCTGGGCACACAGCAGGGGAAATTGGTTAAAACCAGAAAAATCCCAGCTGATCCAACCAAGGGAGAGGAGGAGAAACCTCCTATATCCTCCCTTCTTCCCTGGAACACCAGAGGAGAGGTTTCAGCCAGCTCCAGGCACTGCATTTTGGTGCCAGGTTTGGCATCACCTCTGGAAGACACAAGTGAAGCTCAGGGCAGTGACACCATGCTGACATTGGAGCATTCAGCAGGAATTGGGGATTCCCCTTCAGCACCTGTTTTACCCTTTGTCAACCATTTCAGGGCATTTGCAAAGCAAATTTGGTCTCTGCAAAAATGTAAGAGGGTCATGTTGCAGGTTGGTATCAGGGACAGGAGCAGCAGTTTAACTGTGGGACAGAATCCATTCACCACTCACAGTCCAGGCACTTTCCAGGGCAAAAGAGGCAGAACTGACCCAAATCCATCATTCCTTTTCCCTCAGGAACTCCCCAAACCCCTTCTCCCTGACCACCACACTGAACTGAGGCAATCAGCTGAATGAATGCCACATTCTTATTCTGGTGATTCCAGGCAGGAGCATAAAGAACCTGGAGATTTGTTTTGCTACCTGCAGGCACAGCCATTAGGGGTCAACAGAGCTTCAGGGAATTGCCTGAGAAACAGGAATTTCAGGGTGAATTGAGCAAACGTTTAGGGGATTTGCTGCAAGGCTGTTTGGAACTAAATATTTGCCTGAGTAATTTAATGCAACAAGATATAAAACCACCTTTGTAACTACTGCAATTAGCACAAAACTTCCACAAATTTTCCCTCTGCACAGAGGGCTTGGGGAAATCTCTCAGGCAGAATTCACAGCTGGGGGAAACCACTCCCTGAACCCCAAAATAAATCATGTGCAGCTGGGAGAAGAGAATGTCCAAGTGAAAGGGTCCACACAGGAACCTGAAGGGGGAATTTAAAGCTTCCCAGTCTAAGGGGCCTGAAGGAGCAAACTGTGTTCTGAACTCAGTTCAGACTGGGGGGCTCTGTCCTTTCCACATTGGCAGTGGCTGTGAGACCAGCCAGCTCCTCAGAAAAGCAGGAAAAATCTTTCTGAAAACAAAGGGAGCTGCCCTGGCTGTGTCTTTTCTGTTCAGCACAGCTCAAGACTCTGAACAAGCTGAGAAATGGCAGAGAACTCTGTAAATGGATTAATATTTGAAAAACATCCTGCCAAAAGAACAGGCCAGCCAGAATATGGCATCTACTGCTTCCAGGGGTGTGACTCACCTCAGCAGCCCTGGGAATTGTCTGGGAAGGAGGACAGGGCTGTTCCTCCACAGGTAAGTGCAACCCTGGCTCAGGGCTGCCCAGTGAAGCCACCCAACCCACCTGAACAGTGCCTTTGTGTGACATTCCTTCAGCCAGGGAATGCTGGAAGCATCTTACCTGGGAGCTGAACTTGATGAGCACCATGTACTGGTTTGGGGTGGAGTCCCGGATGATCTTCATGTGCTCGATCACTTCGTAGAAAGAGGCCACAAACTTCATCAGGTCGTGGCTGGTCATGGTGGCAGGGACAGTGAGGATGCAGAGCATGGCACTGCGCCGCACGTCCTCCTTCAGGGATGTCATCTTGCTGGGGACACAGCAGGGACACAGCTGCACCTCACCCCCCGGGGCAGGACACAGCTGGACACACAGCTCCAACCACACAGTCACAGCAACTCTGCTGCCAAACTTTAACCCTCTCTTGTCATCAGGGAGGAGGATGGGGCTGTGGTGAGTGGCCACAGACAAGGCATCCTTTAGCCAAGGATTAACCTGGGCAGCTGCAAGAACAATGGGATTGCCAGGAATAGTTTGATCCCTGATTTTCTATCAAAACAGCTGGAGCTGGCAAGCCCCAGATGTTCAGCACTATTTCCCAGAACTGAGCAATGTTTGTTATTATTCCCCACGACTGTTTGGTGGCTCCTGGTGGATTTCAGGAAGACCCAAAATGGGAGTTCTCACACAATTATAGGGGAGTGGTGTGGAATTGTAACCCCTGGAATAAAGGGTGAGACCTCCTGCCTCACACAGCTCCCCAGGCCTGTCACCAAGGCCCCAGAGATCAGGATTTAATTGTGGAATCCTTTGGAAAGCTGCTTTCAAATAATTCTTTTTTTTTCATCTGCGTTTGTCTTACACTCTCACAAGCCCTCAACACCCACACACACACAACTGTCACAGGTGTCACCAGACCAGCCCCAAGCTCCTCCATAAACACCAGTCACTCTCTGCATTCCCAGGAGCGAGTCACCCTTCCTGTTTGTCCCCACTCAGGAGCCACAGCCCCAGGGTGGCCAACTCACCTTCCCACTCCCACCAGAGCTACCATTAATCAGGAATCCTTACTTTGTTTTGTACAGGTGCATAATTCCATGAACGATTTCAACCGAGGGGTTCCCGCTGAAGAAGGAAATCTGGTCTGGGAGCTGCTTGGAAGGCGAGTCTGGAGCAGCCTCACACTCCTTGCTTTGATCCTCCTGTTTAGTTTTGTCCTCAGCTGATGAAGCCTCCGAGGATTTTTTTCCCTCCATGGCAGTTTTTGCTTCATCTTTCACAAAGGCAAAGTTTCCCCATTACTAAGGAGAAGGGACCACAAGGATCACCCAGTGCAGCTCCTGCACAGACACCCCAACAATCCCTGGGAGCGTTGTCCAAATGTTCCTGGAGCTCTGACAGCCTCGGGGCCGGGACCATTCCCTGTTCAGTGCCCAGAACCTTTTCCTGAGATCCAGCCTAACCTCCCCCGACACAGCTCCAGCCATTCCCTTCATCCTGTCCCTGCTCCCAGGGATCGGAGCTGCCCCTCGGGAGGAAGCTGTGGATTTGGATCAGATCAGTGAGAAGTCCACACCCGCATCCCAACGCACATTCCTGAACTTCTCTGCTTGTTTCCCAACCTGCAGGGCCGACTCCGGACCCGCAAACCCCACAACACCCGGGGCCCTCCGCCCTGCCTGGCCGGCGACAGCACCGGCACGCTGTCCCCACTCCCGGGCCGCCCCCGGCCGGTACCTGCCCGCGGCTGGATGGTCTCGATGATCACGTCGGTCATCTCCCTACGGCCCAGGTGTTGGTGCAGGATGGCCGCCCGCTCCCCGGGGCCCTTCCCCTCCAGGCAGGCCGGCACGGCGGTGGGGGCCGCGCCGGTGCTCTCCGCTGCCATGTCCGGAGCTAAGGGCACAAAGCAGGCGTTGGGACGGGGCGCGGAGCCGCGGGACCGGCAGCACCGGGACGGCCCCTGCCGGCAGCTGCGCGGTGCGGAGCGGGCCCGGCCGCGCTGCCCCGCGCCCCGCCCGTGCCCCGGGCGGGGGGAACCCACCGGCCGCGCTGTAGGCGAAGCCCGCGGGCAGCGGGGAGGTGCCGGCCAGCTCCAGCCGGATCACGACCAGGGACACGCTCATGGGCTCCGCGGGGCCGGCACCGCCGACCGGGACCGGGACCGGCGCCGCTTCCGCCTCCCGCACCTTTCCCCTCTGACCCCGTGACGTCACGGCGCGGTGACGTAGCAGGCGGAGCGGCGGCGGCGGCGGCAGCGCGCGGGGGGCTGCGAGGGGCGGCCGCCGCTTCTCGCGAGAGTTCGGGGTAGGTTCTCGCGAGAGCGGGAGCCTTGGCCACTGCCGGGCCGGGCGGTGTGAGGGGTGCTGAGATCACTGAGGGGAGAGAACCCCGGGATCACTGAGGGGAGAGAACCCCGGGATCTCTGAGGGGAGAGAGCCCTGACATCTCTGAGGGGAGAGAACCCCGGGATCACTGAGGGGAGAGAGCCCCGGGTTCTCTGAGGGGAGAGAACCCCGGGATCTCTGAGGGGAGAGAACCCCGGGATCACTGAGGGGAGAGAGCCCTGACATCTCTGAGGGGAGAGAACCCCGGGATCTCTGAGGGGAGAGAACCCCGAGATCTCTGAGGGGAGAGAACCCCGGGATCTCTGAGGAGGGTCCCTCAGCCCATCTCCACCTTGTCACCAACACAGAGCACCCAATGCCACGTCCAGGCCTTCCTTAGACACTTCCAGGAACAGGGACTCCACCATCTTTCTGGGCAGTTCTAGTCCCTGACCATCCTTTCCGTGAAGGAATTCCTCCTGATGTCCAACCTGAACCTCCCCTGGCACACCTTGAGGCCTTTTCACCTTGTTGTGTCCCTTGTTTCTTGGGAGCAGAGCCCAACCCTCACATGGCTGCAATCCCTGATTATGATCAGTAATTACTGTGTGTCACTGATGAGTGATCCCATTGTCCCCAGCACCTGAAGGGATGTGGACCCTGTGTCAAACCCCATTGGGGGTCCCTGGTTTGGCTGGGACACTTCAGTGGCTGCCCAGGGTGGAGTCCCCACCCCTGGAAGTTTTCAGAGCACAAGCAAAGGTGGCCCTTGACCCTGGGGTTTGGTGGATCCAGAGAGGTTGGACTTGATGCTCTTGGAGGTCTCCTCCAACATTAATGATTCCGTGATTATGTGTAAACATAAATAAACATTTCTCCCTGTAATTCTACAGCTGTGCTCCAGCCTCTCTGCTCAGCTGAGGTTTGAGTTTCCCTGGTTCTTCCCATGGTTCCCAGCATGTACTTGAGGAGCATTGCCCATGCCCAGAACCTTCTGTGTGCCAGAATCCGGCAGCTCCTGCTGGTCCAGCAGCAATCCAGAAGCTTCTCTTACAAAGCTGTGATCTTTGAGGAGAGCGGGGTGCTGCTCCCAGCCCCTCACAGGACAGCCACAGGTGTGTATCCTGATCCCACAGAATGTCCTGAGCTGGGAGGGACCCACAAGGATCATCAGCCCAGCTCCTGGCCCTGCACAGACACCCCAGCAAGCCTTACCCTGTCCATGGGAGCATTGTCAAATGTTCCTGGAGCTCTGGCAGCCTTGGGGCTGTGCCCATTCCCTGGGGAGCCTGGGCAGTGCCTTTCCATATCCAATATCACCTTTCCCTGATATTTCTGCTTAACTGAGCCCTGGCACAGCTCCAGCTGTTCTCTTGATCTGGTCCCTGCCCACCAGAGCTCCTGTTGTTCCTGTGCATGGAGGGAAGATAAATTTCAGGTGCCTCTTTCAGCAGTCTCTGGTGAGAGACCCAAGAACTTGTGGTGGTGCAACCTGTTGTGCCATCAAAAGTCACGGAAGTAACAGTGACCACCTTGGTGCAGTCCTTCAGCAGCTTTAGGAATTCTCCACACTGAAAACAGGGATGAGGTGCTGCCAATGCCCAAACTCTCCCTCTGTGCTGGGTCAATCACCCCAGTCCAGCAGTATCGACCTGGGAGGGATTCCAAGCTGATTTCCCAGTTCTGTTGATGATCTTTCCTGGCTTCCCTGCTGTTTTCCATGCAGACTGGGAGGCCCGGAGCTGCATTCCAGCCAGCACCATCCAGCAAGCTGCACTGTCTGGAGGAGAGAACAGCCTCTCTCTCCAGTATTCCAGAGGAGAGCTGACAGCTGTGGAGTTCCTGCAGGAATTGGGACAGCAGTGCTTTGAGATTGTAAGCCAAGTCCCCCCTGCTCTCCTTGTGCTTCCTGACTACATGGAAACAGGTCCAGTGAGAAAAGAGGAGCTGCTTTAAAAAGAAATTCTGGGGTTGAAGGGTCTGGATTTTCCATCTAGGAAGCATTGCCATCAGAGCAGGGCAGATTTTCACCATTGTCCTGCTGCCTGGGCAGGGCAGGCACATGAATTTGCCTTAATCTCCTACTGGAATAAAGTCCTTTTTAAACATCTCAGTCTACAATGCAGATTCCTTTCCTGCCTGCTGAGCTGTCAGTATCTGTCTCTAACCTGCCTTGATCCCATGGCAGGCACAGTCCCAGTGATTTCCCAAAATCAGCCCTTTATCTCTGCTGTAGAATTAGCAATGTGAGAACATTTGTTTAATTGGGCAAAGCAATTTAGCTGAGAGATTCCCTGCCTGCCTTCTGCTGTCAGAGGAAGCAGAACAACAAGATAAGGTGATCAGGCAACCTACCTACCCAACCACTTATTTTCCCCCCTTTTCTGTCCCATTATCACTCTCGGGGTTTCTCTGTTTCTCAGGCAAATGTCCGTGTTCCAGTGCACTCCTTTCTCTGGGATTTGATCCGAAATGAGATGATAAAACAGCTCCCCATAATGGCAGAAGCAGCTCAGTGTATCCGGGCAGAAGGGCTTAAGACAGCTCTGCTGAGCCACAACTTGTGCCTGGGGGATGGAGAGAGGTCCCTGCCCCTGCACCAACAGCACTTTGATGTGGTAAGTCTGGATGGATCCCAAACGGGGCTCTGTCCTTCCACCTGTGAAAGCAGCAACTGAAATTCTTTAAGTTCTTCAAGGTAGCAGCACAGTTTGGCTGACATCAGTGGAACAGCCTGGGAAAACATTTCCTGACACAATTCCTTGTAGGCACTTGGAGAGGGGCTGAGTGACATTTGCAAATCCACTGCAAAGTGCCCACACAACCACGAGTCTCTGTGTAACAGGCACAGGCAGAATGGAGATAAAGGACTTGGAAGCTGGAACACCCGACTAGAAATAAATGTTATTATTCAATGCCCTGCCTGCTTTAAAAAACAAACAAAGAAAAATCTTTAAAAGAGTAAGGACTCTTCGAAGAGTCCATGTACTACAAAAATCCCACTACCCCAACATGCTGACCTGTGTGAGATGAGGAGCAGACACTCCTCTCCCAGCAGATTCTCCTCTCCCTGCACAGATCCCTCTCCCAGGCACAGATCCCTCTCCCAAGCAGATTCTCCTCTCCCTGCACAGATCCTCTCCCAGCAGGGTCTCCTTTCCCAACACACTTCACCTTTGGCAGGAGATGACACAGGTTGGCCATGAGCCTCAAGGCTCCAATGCCCATGGCCTCTGTGGTGTGTGCTGCTCCTTGAACAGGAGCAACAACCCTGCACAATTAGTGGGGGAAAAATAACTAAATTTGGATTTCCATTAGTGTTGGCTTTATATCCATCCAACAGATCCATTGCTGTTCCCAGAGTGTTCCAGAGCAGGGGAATGGCTGTTTGGATTGTTCATGGTTGTGAGGGCAGTGGGAGTGTTCAGACACTGAGTCAATGCTTTTTTGACCCAGATTTTAGGTGGATGCTTGTGGTCAGCACAGCTGCTGTGGAGGTGGCTTTGGGGTGGCTGATGGGTGCAGTGGTCAGGACGCTGCTTTTCCAGAGCCTTTGGAAGGTGCTGCCATCCAAGGCTTCCTTGGACAGCACTGAACAATTGGTCTGGGACACCCAGACACATTGGGACATCTCCTTGGATATCTTCCATCCAAGGACTGGCTGATCCTGTTTGGCTAATTTGAGCTGAGGAGCCATGGCCAAAGCAGTTGGCACCCACACAGTCCCTGGAACCACAGCCTACCCAGCTCCACATCCTTTATTTCTCCTGTTAATTAGACCAGTCTCTTTCCCAGCCTCCCATCTCCATTTCCAGCACTGCTCAGGTGTTTGTGGTCACAGCAGGCTCATGCATAATCCATCTGTTGTTGCTGTAGATGGTTGAATCACACCAGGAAGGGATGCCCAGGCCAAATCCTGGGATCTACAAGCTGTGCTTGGAGCGCCTGGGTGTCCAGCCCCAGGAATCCATCCTGCTGGACAGCAGCAGCCAGAACCTGAATGCAGCAGCCCAGCTTGGCATGAAAACAGTGAAGGTACAAAGTGACACAGCCAGAGTGGAATTTGGGGATGGATTTTGGGTCCAGAAGTTGTTTGCTTTGAGCAGCTCAGGATTTTCAAGTGGCAGTGGCTGACTCTTGCCAAGGCTTTTGTTCCAGCCTGTGCTTGTCCCTGCAGGACGTGGTGGGGTTAAAACAGGGATTACTGGCAAAGTCTGCTCTGGGCTGTTTCATTCATGGCTCCAAAGCCCATGTAACCTCAGGGAAGTCTCTTCTCCTTCCTGTTCCCTATTGGAGAAACAGCCCCATCCTTATGGTTGAGACAACCACTCCAGAACATGAGTCCCAGTTAATGAATTCCCAGAAACTCTGAGGTCTCATGGATGAGTCAACTGGGAATTGACAGGTTACCCCCAGGCTTTGGGATCAGTGAGCACAGGGGTTTTACTCTGGGGACCATTGGGCAAGGGGCTGGTGGGAAGAGTGACCTCCACTCCCCTGGACTGCACACAGGGAATTCCAGCTCTTATCCCAGCCCAAGCTTACAATGCCTGTGCCACCATCACAGGTGTCTCCAGGGCAGAGTAAAGGTGGGGAGCTCTGTGTTGGCAGGGAATGACCCACAAATGCAGGGATCTCTCTTGCCCAGGAAATTTTGTCTTCTGTCTGTCACCCCGTGCTGCTACTCTCCCTCCTGGTTTCAGGTTGATGATCCAGAAGCAGCACTCAAAGAGCTGGAAACCCATCTGGGATTTCCTTTGCGAGGGTTTGTTCCCTATACTCGTTCAGTGAGACCGGGCAAGGAAATCCCAAAGGATCGTCTGCAAAAGTACCTTGAAGATGTTCTTGGGGCCCACCCAAAAGGTATTGCAGTAGGTTTGGCCTTTCCATCAGAAAATCTAGATATTCTGGAGCTTTTTGGCTTTTTCCATATGACATAGGGATTGAAAAATAATATTAAGGAGAGGCTCATAATCTCCAAGCAAACATCACGGCCTTTCCAATTTGAGTGATCCATCACTTTCCTAGAAATAGGAAACAACATTTTAGGACTTCCTCATTTGGGAAGGGGTTGAGCACAAGATGCCAAGAATATTCCTGTCCTGTGAGGCATATGTGAGCTACTGCCATGTTCCCCAGGGGTTTGGGACACAGTGAGATCTCAGCCCCAGGTGAAGGAAGGGGATGGAAAGCCTGGGGTAGTGCTGACCCTCTGCTTCCAACTCCCAGCCCCACTGGAGTTACGGCAGTTTGAGCATGCAGAGTCCACCCGGAGCTATTTGGTGAAGTTTGGAGGTCGTTTGCTGGTGCTGAAAAAGGAGGAGGAGCCTCCTGATGGCCCCTCAGGCCCTTCTATCCCAAGGGAATACAGGTGAGAGGGGTTCTGCTGCAGTTTGCTGTGCCTGAGGAGCTGCCTCAGCACCACGAGGGAAGGATCATTTGTGACCTGCCCGTTTTCCAGAGGGTGGGGTAGTTCTGGGGGCTCCAGGCCATGAGAAGATGTGGGTGTGCTCCTTTCACCTCCCCACAGCCACATTATTTTAGTGTATCTAAAACTGAGCACCGTGATATGGTGTGCCTTCCTCCAACACTGAAATCCCAGGACTGATTCCCTTGCTCCTCTCTCCCTCCGTGGCAGGATCCTGAAGGCTCTGGCTGAGGCTGCTGTTCCTGTGCCCCCTGTGCTTGCTCTCTGCGAGGATAGAAGGTATTCCTGTCCCTCAGCTTTCACTCTGTGCTTGACAACTGCAGCCAAAGATGAGGAGAGAAGGAGCCAGAGCTCACAAAGTGCTCTGATCTAATGAACATTTGTGCAGTGTGGGGCTGGAGAAGCCTCTAGAAGTTCAAAGGGAAGAATCACTTTTATTCAGCTTGGTTTAGGTGTGTCCCATTTTAGCAATTAATCCAAAAGCTCTCTTTGAAAAGCAGCTATAAAGCAATATTGTAGGGCTTCCTGCTGACTCAGAGTGCTCAGGTTTGCAATAAAGAAAGGATTTTTCCAATTGCCAGACCTCAGACAGCAATGACAGCAGCAAATCTGTGACAGGGCACCCCTCAGGCCTGCAGCCTGCTCAGATCTCTGCTGGCTGCAGGAATCAGTCTCTGCACTGCAGCTCGCTGGGTGCCCACTGCTCCTGGTGTTTGTGAGCAGCCCCACAGCCCAGCTCACCCCCCTGCAGGGAGCAGGGGAACAGCTGCTGCTGGAGCCTGGCTCCAAGCTCAGCTTCCTGGGGCTGGAGGGACCAGGGCTGAGCACACCGTGGCCACAGGCAGCCTGAGCTGGGCTCCTGTGAGTGCCCAAGGGCTGCTCTTCACCTGCCCGTGCAGGTGAGGCCTGGGGGGGCACATTCAAGGTGTTGGTGAGATCTGGGGGGTAGTAGCAGGATTGACCTCAGCCCCACTGGTCCCAATTTGCTTCCCCAGCATCCTTGGCACTCCTTTCTACCTGCTGGAGCACCGTGCTGGCCTCATCCACCGCGCCGTGTCCCTGCCCACGGTGCCACCGCGCCAGCGCAGGGCCTGGTACGGGGCCATGGCAAATGTCCTGGCCAGGATCCACAGCCTGCACCTTGGAGCAGCTGAGCTGCAGGACCTGGGGGAGCACGGTGAGAAGAGCCTCTGGATCCTTTCTTCTCCTGTGTTGTCAGCATTTCAAGGGATAGGCAGGATGGACCAAACTGGGGGCAGGTGGGAAAAGTGAAGATGAGCAGTGCAGAGTCTGAATCCCCAGGTTTGGTGGGAGGGTGTGAAGGGCTCTTCAAATTCAAATTCTTCAAATTCAGGTTTCCCATAAGTTCCCAAAGTTCTCCTACCTCCCACAGCTTCCTGCCGTGTTGGTTGCCATCTCTGCCCACTGTGGATACAGGGGTAACTTCCTTGCAAACTTCTTTCCATCTCTGAGCAAATCTCCCCAAGCATCCCCTCCAGTCCCTCTGCAGAGATAGCTCAGCTTCCTGGAGCTGATGGAGAAGTTACATTTTTGTCCAGGATTGGATTATTTCCACCTGAATATTAAATCCAGTGCCCAGTTAAGAATGTATGAGAATGGAAATTGCAACTAAATTCTTGGAGCTTGGGTTCTAGACTGAGATGTGCTTGGCTGTTTGACTTTTTCTGTGTCCCTTTTGAAGCCTCTTTGTGCCTTTCCCTGGGAGCCTCTGTTCCTCTGTTCCAGGAAATTCCATCCAGCAGCAGGTTGAGACCTGGACAAAGCAGTATCGAGCTGTGGAGACTCACATTATCCCAGCGATGGAGAGGCTCATCCAGTGGCTGCCTCTGCATTTTCCTGAATCCCAGAAGACAACAGTGGTGCACGGTGATTTCAGGTACTGCCCTGGAGCACATCCCAGGCAGGAAACAAGGACTGAGTGTAAAATCACCCACAAACTTGGGCTGGGTTGTGGGTCAGGGTCAGCATCCCCAGGGAATGAGATTGAGTTTCTTCATCCAGCAGCTGGAGATGCTGGTCTGGAGGATCATCAGCTCTTCCTGCAATACTCAAGAATCAGCCCTGATCTGAGGCTCTGACTAATTTCATTCTCCAAAGCACAGTTTAGTCCATTATTAACCAGGGAGTTCAATATTGAGTAACCTCCATCCTCTGCTTGCAGAAATTAATGTTTCACTTTGTGGTGCCTTCCAAAGGACTCGGCAATTTTTGAAGAGAATGAAGAGCACTGAAAGCACCTACTGCTGCTGAGCACTGGGATTTTTCTCTCCTCTGGAGACTTTTCTGATCTCTTTTTCCCTCTGATACAGGATGGACCGCCTGGTCTTTCATCCAGACAGGCCAGAAGTCCTTGCTGTGCTGGGCTGGAAGTTTGCCACTCTAGGAGATCCCATGTGTGATTTGGCGAATAACTGTATGAGCTTCTTCCTGCCAGCCCACTTTGGTGCTCGCAGAGGTACAGAGGGGGCACAGTCACCTTTGGCACACGCAGAGGAACCAGAGTTCAGAACAGATCAGCTCCTGCCCAGGCAGCTCAGCTAGCAGTGGGGCTCAGTGCAGCTGGAAAGGGCTCTGGGTTTGCATTATTTTCCCTCTGACTCCAGCTGGGAAGCTGGGCAACTCTCTTGGGTGGGAAAGTTGTGAAGCAGATCAGGAGTGGTTTGTGTTAAGGAGAAAAATACAGGGATAAATGGAGAGGTTCCATCATGTAGAAGGGATCTCTGTCAGTTACAGTTTCACCCTAGCCAGGAGAACTGCCCCAAGAGCATTTTGGGGCAGGGGCTGGTGCCAAACCCCAGAGTTCCATATGGAACCAGCACGGCAGCTGTGCGGGTGCTGGAGGGTGCAGGAGTGTCCATGGAAGGGCCTGGCTCTGCCACAAGGCTCACACCATCCTCAGGGAGCTCTGAGCTGCTCTGGCAGCTGATTCACTGTTACCTCTTGCCATCTTCCAGGCTTGAGGAAGTGTGACTTGGGGCACCTGGGAATTCCCACAGCAGAGGAGTATTCCCAGATGTACTGTGACCACATGGGACTGGAGCGCCCGAAGAACTGGAATTTCTACCTGGCCTTTGCCTTTTTCCGCCTGGCTGTGATGCTGCAGGGACGTCACCGTGGCTCCCTGGCAGGTGAGGAGCACAACCAGGCCAGCTGTGCCCTGCACAGGACACAGGCATGGGCACAGAGCTGCCTCCCTGCTCCAGCACAGGCCTGTTCCTGCTTGTTGTTTGTGCTGTGGGGTCTTTCCTTTCCTGGGAGAACTGAGCAGTTGCCAAAGTTGGGAGTCCAGAGCTGTGTCCTACAGATGGAGCTCTCAGACCTTCCAGCTCAGCACCAGCCTTTGCCAAGGGATTCACAGGCAGGTGGTGAGAACTCTCCGTGCTGTTTGTCTGCACACATCAGGTGTGGGGCCTTGGAGCCTTTATCAGAATTCAATCTGATGTTATTTTCACATCCCTTAGAGAGGAGTTTCCCCGAGTCCTGCTGGGCTGGCCCAGAGGAGGGCACGTGATGCTGTTTGGGATGTGACTACATAACAGGCTCTTCCAAACAAGTGTGCTGTTCTCTTGCCCCCAGGGAGGCCAGCTCCAGGTGACAGCAGCCCCAAGGATGCAGAGTTTGTGGCCGAGCTGGCTTGGGATTTTGCCATTAAAGAAGGATTCCGTGTGTTTGAGAGCCTCCCCCCCACAAAGCTGCTCGCACGACATTCCAGCACCTGGGCCGGGCGAGGGCCATTCCTGAGCAGGAGTTACAGCACCTGGGCACGGCCTGGGGCAGCCCCTGTGCCCAGAGTCCCCCTGGTCAGTGCCCCCAGCAGCCTGGTGGGGATGGCCCAGGGTCTTGGCTGCAAGATGGAAAACACGATCATCCAGTGGGGATTTCCGAGTTCCCACTGCAAAAGGACTTCACATCCTCTGCCAGAACTGCAGGTGAGACTTCTGTGCTGAAGCTGCTTTGCTGCACCTGCCTCAGGGTGGGGATTGTGGCTTGCAAATGTCCTGGCTCTCCTGATCACATTTGGCACTCCTGGAGACCAGTGGCTTGGAGGAAAAGGGCTGGGTTCATGTGGCTGTAACAGAGTTCCTCTCCTGGGAAACAGGGATTTTGGGAGCTGGCACTCCCTTCCAAGAGGAGCAGATTAACACCAGCTCAGCTGTGGCCACTCACTCAAGGTCCTGCCATCTGTGCTGATGGTGTGCCCAGAGCTTGGCTGGGCTTGGGCTTTGCAACACTTGCCAGTCCAGGAAAAAATGGTTGTTCCTTACCTTTCCTTGTCCAGGGAAGCCTCACTCCTGTCTCCCTCTGGGAAAGGCTGAGTTAATTCCCTTCACAGTGTCCCTCTGGTGCTCCCTTGGGAGGGCCCTCAGATGGGGCAGGGAGCTGCTTGCCCCTCCCCAGCTTCCATTCACAGCAGCAGTGGAAGCAAACAGCCCCATCTTGGACTGCTACCAAGATTATATTCTTAATTATTCTAGTGACATTATCAAATTCTAGTGGGTTACTTAACCTCCTTTCAGCTGCCAGAAAAATATCCAGGTGCCCTTCCAAAGTGTTTCCTTGCACACTGGCAGAAACCAGCAAACACCAGTGTGTCAGGGCACTTGGCAGCTGATCCACTGAGAAGGTGGAAAGGGCAGGGAAGCAGCAGCTGTGGGGAATTTGGAGGTGCTGAGATGAGCAGATCTCCTTGCCCTTCCTCGAAACATTTGTCTTTGCCAAGTCTCCAAACATCAGGATTGCCACTCTCTCACTACTCCATGCCTGGGGCTTGTGGAGATGCTGCTCCTGGTGTGTGGCGCCACAGAGCCCCCTCATCCCTGTCACCCCCACACCCATCCCACTGCTCTTTCCCTTGGCATCGTCCCTGCACTGTCAGCCTTTGCTGTGGAAGTGTGTTGTGAAAGCCAGGGGAGGAGTTTTGCTGCCTGCAACAGCAAGATAATGCAGAGGACTGTTACACAGCCAAATATTCCCAGCCTGGAACCGCCACAGTGCTCCAGAGCTGGGCACAGCCAAGGGCAAGGGCAAGGCTGCCCCGTGCCAGCTGGCACTGCCAGGGGGAGGTTCATCCCTGGGAGCTTGGCAGCCAGATGACTTTGGCTGAGGCATTCCTGGCTGAGCAGGGCAGGATCTCAGCTGATCCTGCCTCATCCTGCACCAGGAGCCAGCAGACTTCACATTCTGATCCCAAAGGCTGCCTGTCCCCACAGCTCTCCAGGGAGATCCTCCCCAGAGGAGCAGAGGGAAGCTCAGGTTCTCCTTCAGAGCCATGGCTGGCTGTCACCAGGGGCACCAGACCATCTGATGTGTCTCATCCTCTTCCCCCAGGCAGAGAGTGCCAGGGCCAAGGCAGCAGTGAGGGCGGCTGCACAGGCCATGGATCAGGGCACCAAGGTGAGCAGATTCCTGAGGCTTGAGCCTTTTCTGACCCAAAAAGAGCAACACTGGGATCCCTCCCTTCTGGGGCCTCCTCCACCCCACTGCAGTCTGGGGCCTGTGGCATGAGTGGTGACTTGTCCTGTCTGCTGTGGGATCCCCGGTGAGGGTTTCCCCAGGGCGTTTGGAGGGCTCTGGGACATTGCTGCCATCCTGCCCTGCTCCTGCAGCCCTCTGTGTGCCCACACGGGCTCTGGGCTCACTCTCCCACAGGTCCCTGGAGCAAAACCTCTCCACAATGCAGATCCCAGCTTGGCACTTCCTTTGGATCTGAGCTCCACGTCTGGCTGAGGGTCCCCAGGGGTTCACAGAACGCTCCAAACGAGAGCTGAGCCAGGAGCTGGAGCACTGGGAAACCTGGGATGGGGACCCAAACCTGCCACTCTGGCACGGGAGAGGCCGTGCTAAGGGCAGCCTGTGAACTTCTCAATTCCAGTGGTGATTGGTGTTATCTGTGCTCAGTGCTTTTATTGCCTGGCTCAGTACAGGGCAAAGCCCTTCCTTGGATCATGAGGCTGCAGGAAGTCAGAACTGCAGCAGGGAGTTGGTTGGGAGTGACCTGGCTGGGGGTGCAAGACTCACTTTTGGGAATAAAGAGAATGGACCAGTGTGTCTGTCCTCCTTCAGCACATCTCTTCTTCTTCAGCACAACTTCCAGCAACTTGCAGGTGCTGGAAAAATCTTTGGTGGTGGAAGGAATGGAATCCAGCCCTCGAGATGTCTGGGTTCAGGGAAGACTCCCGAGGCAGTGCCTGCCTTGTGGAGCTGGGAGAAACTGGGAGGACTGCATGGTCCCATGAGTGTGGTGGGGTCTCTTTGGGGAGCATGGAGGATGCAGACTGGATCAATGGGAGCTTTCAGTGCTTTACAGAGGCCAGAGCAAGGGGAGAATTGTGGGAACAACCATGGTAACTTTGTGAGCATGAGCAATTAATACATTGTATTAATTATTAAAGTAGTGGGTACGGTTCTTTGGATTTTCCTGCTCCTCCAGCGTGGGTGCAGCCTCCCAGCCCATCTGCCCAGGGTGGCCACCACCTCCCAGCCCTCAGGGGCACAAGGGGTGCTGCAAAGAGCTCTGGGGGAGTCTGTGTGCCAGCACAAGGACCATGAGGCTGTAGGGGAGCCGGTAACCTGAGCCTTGGATTCTCCCAAGCTCCAGGGTGAAATTCCACCTCAACCTCAGGCATTTGGCTGTGCTGTGGAAGGGGGAAGGGAGCTGAGCTGTATCTGCCCAGCCCAGATATTTGGGACGGTTTCCAGCAGGCACCTGACTCCTGCACCTCCCTCCTCCTTCAGGCAGGCTCAGGGGGCTGAGAGCCGCGTCTGCCCTGAAGGTTTTTCTTGCTGCTGTATCTGCCTCCAAGCCCCACGGGAGGGAAGGGGCTGCTCGAGAGAACCCAAAGCTTTATTTAACACAGCATTAGTGCTCAATGTGATGCGTTGTCCATGCCGGGATCAGCAGAGGACACAAACAGGACACGCATGGGAGCTTAGCCCCGAGCTGGAGCTCAGCTCTGTGCCCTGGGGATGCCTTGAGCCGCTCCCTCTGGGGGACACGGGCACATCCCTGCAGGTAGGACAGCTCTGGCATCTCCCACAGGCGGTTTAATGCATGCGGGGCTGTAACAGGAGGGAGAACGCGGCGGAACAAGAGGTTCCTGCGAGTGCCACTTTCTAAAGGGCTGCCCAGGAGTCACTGTCCGGGAATCCATCACCCTTCAAGGGATACGGGAGGACAAGGAGGAGGGAGGCTGAGATCCAGCACAAGAGGATTTCTTTTCAGCTGATCCGGGAAACGCACGGCCTAATCCGTGTCCTGCTGGATAATCTCGGGCAGGCGTTTTGCCCTCCCCGGGCTGTGCTGTTCGTCCCCGCACAACTGGGCTGCGAGAAATGCCTGCAAAGTGCAGATGCAGGAACCTCCAGCAAGCCTTTCAGCGACTGTTCAGGACAGCAGGTGAAACTATTCCTGAATTCACATATTCTACAATTTTTCTGCTCCCTTTAATAAATCAGAGCCATCCCTGTCGCCCTTCACAGACTCCTCACTGCGTCTCTTACACGGGGTAATACCACAGGTCTTTTTTTTTTCCCCCTCAGAGGTTAAAAAGCTTTTTGTATTTTCGGTCTGTGTCTTCCTTAGTGATGGTGATGACAACCCGAGCACACCCCTGTTCCCTGCACGTGAATCTGCACTTGCATACGCTGAAGTTGCACAAGGCATCTAAAACAAACCAGAAAAAAAAGCCCTTTAGCCATTGTTGGGAGCGATTTCACAAAGCCTCTCATTTGCATTCACAGAGAAACTCCCTGTTGTGAAAGCACTTCCCCGGCTTTGTTCCACTGCCCCTAAAACACGGGAGGGTTTTTTTGGGTGCCTGGCTGCACGGTAATGGTGGCACATCCGTGGAACCGTGGGTCCAGGTCCCCACATTCTCCCTCATCACTCTTCCGCAGAAGTAACCAGCTCAGCGGAGACGTTTCTGGGGTTGTTTCTCTCTTTTTTCCTAGTTGTTGTCTGCAAATAGGCACAAAGTTCCCTGGGCATGGACCGGGAGACGGCAGAGAGGGGACAGGGACAAGGACAGGGACAGGGACAGGGACAGTCAGACAGCTCCGGTGCACCAAAGCCTGATTTGAACAGAGCTGAGCTGAACCGAACCCAGCTGAGCCACGCCGAGCTGATCCCAACGAGGCCGTGCTGAGCCGAGCTGAGCTGAGCCGAACCGAGCTAGATCGAGCCTATTCCATAGGAACTAAGGACGCCAAGCTGGTTCTACTCGTGCCGCGCTGCTGGCAGCAGCCCCGAGCCGAGGTGGGCGGTGCTGAGCGGGGACCGGGGCGGGCCGGGAGGGGCGGAGCGGGGCTGTCCCGGTTTGCGGGGCCCGGCCCGGCCCAGCTGAGCTCAGCATGCTGCGGGCGGTGGTGCGCGGCTCCCGGCTCTGCCCGGCCCTGCTCCGGGCTCCCTTCTCGGCCGCCGCCGCCTCCCCCATCCCGGCGCCCAACCCGCGCCCCGACATCGCCTATAACAAGGTAGGGCCGCTCCGGGAGCCCGGGGCAGCCGGGCTGGGCCGGGGGGTTCGGCGCTCCCGTGTCCGCCGATCGAGCCCGCTGCGGGGCTGGGCCAGCCCGGGGTGACGCTGAGCCCGGAGCAGGCGGGGATTTGGGCCCAAAGCCTGGGAAAAGAACAGCCCCGGGTGCAGCCGCAGGTGCGGGACACGGGGCGTGTGTCCCATCGCCACCGGGCTCTGTCCCCTTCCCCTCGGTGGGTTCAGCAACCCCGCATCGGTGCGAACAACCTAAGGAAGAAACTCTGGGAAAGGGCACGGGAAGGGAGGGGAAGGTGCTTGGCTGGTTATCTGCGGAGAGCGGACCCTTGTTCCAGGAAAATCCTGTGGGATCACCTGTGCGAGGTGCTGCTGGAAGGCAGCGTTCCAAGGCACCCGGCCACTCCTTCCCCGGTGGCCGTGCCCAGGCCCTTGGTGGTTGTCGGAGCGTTCTGCAAGTTCTTGGCGAGCACCACGATCTTTGCACTGCCATTCTCTTGCCACAGACCTGAAAAAAAATTACCCTTAGAAAGAAAGAGTTGGTACAAAGCTGCTGTTAGCACCTGGTTCTGGTGCATGGGGAGCCTAAAATCGGTTAATCTGGGAAATGGTTAGAAAAGATCCTTAAGACTCCTAAAACCATAAGAAATGCTGTAAAAACTCTGGTGGTCTGGACAAAATCAACTCACTATATTGTCCTGCCTAAAGCATTTTCCCAGTCTTCAGTCTCCTGAGCTTCCCAGTGTCCCTGCACAGCTCCAACCAGGCTTCCAACTTTTGCAGGGACCTACCAAGGTGGGAACCTTTTCCAGTTCGTGTGCTGTTTGCTGAGCTGTGAATTCTTTTATTCACTTGAGGCTGTGTTGTGTGCTTTTAGGCTAAAGTATCTCCTTCATATTGCTGCAGGTTTAGAGCCCACACAAGTCAAGTTAAGCCCTTTTAATTAACCAGGCTCCTCAGATGCCATCAAAGCACCAAAGCTCTCCCTGATTTCCCTGGGATCTGGCTCGAAGGCTCAGCCCTTCTTGGCTTTTTCCTTGCAGATTTTCATAAATAACGAATGGCACGATGCAGTCAGCAAGAAAACCTTCCCTTCCATCAACCCAGCCACGGGAGAAGTCATCTGCCAGGTGGCTGAGGGCGATAAGGTAAATGTTGTTGGGATGAGATGGGTTTGTGCTCCAGGGGAGCAGGTCCAGAGGGGTTGCAGAGGAAGAGACCACCCCATGAGCCCACCTGGGCAGCTCCGTGTTTGCAGCAGTGTCTGATCTATGCAAATACCACATCAGGTGCTGCTTGTGTCCTTCCTTGACTACTGCTTTTAAAAAAAAGAAATGGTGGGGAATAAAGTCATGTAATCATCACCTGCCTTATGCAAGGCCCTCCCGGGAGGCTGTGGCAGAGCTGAAGTGGTGCTTCACAGCAATTTTGGGGTTTTTCTACAGTCTGGAAACTTGTGTGTGTTCCCCAAGGGAGGAGTGAATGAGGGAAACCCTTTGTTGTTTGTTTCTCCGGGGCAGCCTGGCTTGTCCTGGCGAGACCATTGCAGGAAGCCAGGACAGAGAACCAAGTAGGAACCAGCAAATGCCCTGACAGGACAAAATCATGGATCAGAGACAGCTGATCAAGGAAAAAACTCCTTTAAACTGGATTCTGAAAAAGTGCCAAAAGCAGACGTTCAGAGCTTTTTCCATGCCTCATTCTAGGATGCAAATATTAACCCAGCAGGTGACATTGCAGAAATAACCTGATGATATTTGCACTCTGTGTAGCTGAAATAACAGGTGAGCACAGGCAGAGGTTGTGGCTGCACAGCTGTTGCACCCATCTGCTCCACTGCCATTCCTGTTCTCTCCTCCTCAGGGATGCAGCCTGGCTGGGAAAGCTGTAACCTCGCAGTGTTTGTGCTGAGGGTGGTGCTCCTGGGGAAAGTGGCCCAGGGCTGCACCCTGCCCTAGGATTGAGGAGTGCCTTGCAGTGGGGCAGCTGCCAAGGCTGCAGGTTCTTCCCCCAAAAGCCTGGCAGGAGCAGCCTCTTCTGCTGTCTGGCTGTAGGCTGTTTCATCCTGGAGAGCAGGGAAAGCTTTTGCTGCTTGCAGGGAGGGAGGGAGTGGGGGCTGGTTACTCCTTTCTCACCCTTTGCCTGGGCTCCCCTGCAGGCAGATGTGGACAAAGCAGTCAAGGCAGCCAAGGCAGCGTTCCAGCTGGGCTCTCCCTGGAGGAGAATGGATGCATCTCACCGGGGGAAGCTGCTGAACCGTCTGGCTGACCTGATCGAGAGGGACCGCGCCTACCTGGCCGTGAGTGCGGGGACAGGGAGCCACGGGGGGGCTGTGACATTGGGTGGGTTGGGGGCTGCATCCCCAGCTCAGGCTGGGACACACTCACAGAGGGTGGGGAAGAACTTTTGGGAAGCTGAGAGCAAAAGGCAAACGTGCAGGATAGATCCAGGCTGCAAACGGAGAACTGACTCAAGGCTGTACACGTGACTCTCCCCTGGCTCTTCAGGAAACCTCCCTGTCTTTTCCAGGCCCTGGAAACTCTGGATAATGGCAAACCCTACGCCATCTCCTACCTGGTGGATTTGGACATGGTGGTCAAATGTCTCAGGTGGGTTTGGAGGCCACAGCTGGGCCATGGAACTGAATCTCTGCAGCTTCAGCTAACCTCCGGATTTGGGAGCTGTGGGATCTGGATCTGGTTTCATTTCAGACACTTTGGGTTTATTTTTTGCTGTAATTTCTCTGACTCTCCAAAGTCACACAAATAGTGGTGCTCTGTTACAGCATAGAAATTGCAATAGGAGACACAAATATTTCTGTTTACTGTCCATTCTTTAAATCACTTCTTTGGGAAATACCTGCACTGAGTTGTGACTGAAAGAAGAGGAAGCCTCTTTTATTTTCTGTTGGCAGCAGAGTTGTTATTTCCATTCCAGTGATGAAATCGGTATTGTTTTCAGATACTTTGCAGGCTGGTCGGATAAATTCCACGGCAAAACCATCCCGTTAGATGGAGATTTCTTCTGCTACACCAGACACGAGCCAGTGGGAGTCTGTGGACAGATCATCCCGGTGAGTGAAATGTCCCAGCGGTTCCTGCAGCCTCGCAAGAATTCAGTGTTACAGTGGAAGTTCCGCTCTGTTGCCAACCACTGCTTCCCCTCCCCGGGGTAAACAAAGCTGGGCTTGCACCAGCTCTTGCTTCACTCTGGGGGTGCAGAACTGCCTCTTGATTTCAGGGCCTCTGAGTGAGGTTTACTTTGTATCTTCTGATTAAAAAACACCCAAAACCTAAAGAAAGCCAAAGGAGGCTTTATGGCCATTTATAGGAATTACCTTAGAACCACAATTGAGTTTAAACTACTGCCTAGAATTACCCCCAGAATTTTGTGTGATGAGAAAAAAAGTCCAAGACTTTTCCCTAAGTGCTGATTTGAGTGGAGCTCACTGGTCAATTACTGACTAAGCAGAAACTTTCAAGTTCACACCAGCAAATCCCGATTTGTTTTTCAGTGGAACTTCCCGCTGTTGATGCAAGCATGGAAATTGGGGCCTGCCCTGGCCACTGGGAACGTGGTTGTGATGAAAGTGGCAGAGCAAACCCCCCTGAGTGCTCTCTACGTGGCCAGTCTGATCAAAGAGGTGAGGACAAGGCCAGGATTCCATCACTGCTGGAGACAGGAGCAGGGAGGGGCTGTCTGCAGGAAGGCTGGGTTGTCCTGGGTCTCTCAGCAGCTGATTTATATAAAAAAACCCACCAAAAAAACCCTTTGTTCAAATAAATGTGTGTACAGATGATGTAAATCTTGATTAGGGAAAGACTTTTTGAGGTTTGATTAGAGAATGAACTTTAGGGTGATCAGAAAGAGAACATATATCAGTGTTTATATCTGTGTTTATATGTGTGTATACACCTTCAAATTGTGCCTGGGATGAGGAATTGTGCTGATTTTTGCAAACAGCATGAAAATAAAGCCCTGGGAAATCAAAGGAGGAACGAAAGGAGTAAAGGCTGTTGTTGGTGGTCACAAACAGAGGGGGGAGTGAAAAGCTCTGTTTGTAAAAGGAATAACTTTGCTGTGTCCTGCTGGGAATTGCCAGGCTGGATTCCCCCCGGGCGTGGTGAACATCATCCCTGGCTATGGGCCCACGGCAGGAGCTGCCATCTCCTCCCACATGGACATTGACAAAGTGGCCTTCACCGGCTCCACGGAGGTAAGGGAGCAGCTGAGCCTTCAACCCTTGGCACTGCAGAATATCTCAGAGCTGGATAAAACACTGGAGGTGCTTTGCCTCCCACACCTCATTTAAAGCTGATTCCGGGGTGTGAGATGTATATTTGCATTACATAAGAACTCTTTTGTTCTGATTGGATTCTTTAGGATATTTCTTACTGAAATAAGAAAGCCTTATTGAGCTGCTTCTTACTGGAGGTGAAACTCTGGGCAGCCTTAAAGCCCTGCCAGTGAGGGGATTAGCATTAAGTGCTGACTGAGGGGTAAACCCAGAGCCCTCTTGCTGATGTGGGAGGTAACTCCAACACCTGCTCTGCTCTCCATGCAGGTTGGACACCTGATCCAAAAGGCTGCAGCAGAGAGTAACCTCAAGAGGGTGACCCTGGAGCTTGGAGGGAAGAGCCCAAATATCATCATGTCTGATGCAGACAGTGAGTAGCTGCTGGGAAATGTTTGATCTGTGCCTTTTACCTTGGCTTCTTCCAAGCAGAGCTGGAGGGGAAAGGAAAAGGAAGGGAAGTTCTCTTGTGTGAGGCTCTAGCCCTGACACCATCACTCTGTGCCTCCTGCAGTGGCTGCTCCATTTGTGTATCAGCACTTCTCCACTCCCACCTCTTTTCCCAGTGCTGGGTAGTTGAGTTATCAACAAACAATAATTGTTTCAGTATCTTTCTCCAGTCATTGCTCCAGTTTTGTTCTCATTTCTCTTGGAGCACACCACACTTTCCTTCTCCTGTGAACTCCTGCTTCCCTCATCCCTTGCATATAAACTCATTTTTGGCCTTGATGAGCCAACACATGCTTTTATATGGCTGTTAAGTAAGGAAGAAAATTTATCCTTAATTCCTGATAATTTCCAATGAGAACTATAAGCTGCCTCAGGTTAGATATTTTCCTCTAATCTGGAGTGCTTTAATGAAGAATTCAGTCTGTAACTCCTGCCCTACCAACCCGTGGCAAATGCTGTCAGCTCAAAGTACTTTGTATCCCCAGCAGTCTCTAGAGAAGTCACAGGCTCTGGTTGGGTTTATTTGCTGATTTGTTTTCTCTCCCTCTTCCTAGTGGACTGGGCTGTGGATCAAGCCCACTTTGCCCTGTTCTTCAACCAAGGGCAGTGCTGCTGTGCCGGGTCCAGGACCTACGTGCAGGAGGATGTTTACAACGAGTTTGTGGAGAGGAGTGTGGAGAAGGCCAAGGCCAGGGTGGTTGGAAACCCCTTCGACTTCAAAACCGAGCAGGGGCCTCAGGTGAGAGCAGGAAATGCCCTGGGCTGTTATCTCCTGCAACAGCCCCAATCTTGAGTCAATGTTAGAACGGGAATATCCTTGGGTCTATTGATTAACCTGATTTGAACTGTGCCCATTATCACTGGCGCAGGAGGGAGGAGTGAATTAACCATTCCCAAACCCCACGGTGGCATTTAAAAATCACCATTTCCCTTTGGAGACAGCTTGGCAGCCCGTTGAGATAAGGACTTACCAGAGCACAGAGTGGTGGGGAGAGGGATCTTTTTTTTGGGATGGAGCTGACGTCGTGTCCCCTGCTGGCTCTTAGGTGGATGAGGAGCAGTTCAAGAAGATCCTGGGCTACATCAGCACCGGGCAGAGGGAGGGAGCCAAGCTGCTGTGTGGTGGCAACCCCGCTGCAGACAGGGGCTACTTCATCCAGCCCACGGTCTTTGGGGACGTGCAGGACAACATGACCATTGCCAGGGAGGAGGTGAGTCCTGCAGCACCTCCCAGCCCACCCCCTTCCAGCCTCCAGGCTCTTCTAGGTTACAATGTAAAATGCAACTAGGTGGAACAGTGGGGTTTAGTTTTATTTATGTTTGGTTTTTTTTTTTTTTTTTTTTTGGGGGGGTTATCTTTTGTTAATGAGTTATTGAGTTTTATTGGGTGATTGATAATGACATTTTTTACTGTGAGATGTTTTACTTAGTGGGAGGAGCTAAGCATTCTTCCTCAGATAAAATTTGAGATTTAAAATATTATAAGCAGCTTTTTTAAAATTAGATTTCTAGAGGAAGACTAAATTTATCTATATTACTCCTAAACTTTTAGAAGAAAACTACATATTTTTTATAAGATGACTACTTTAACAGACTTACATCTGTCACTTGAGGAGGACTGCAACTCCCATTTAATCAGACTGTTACCAACACTCTGACTGGCCGGGTGTCAGGTTATATTCTGACTCTGTCAGTGTTTTTGTATTACTGGGTTGTCCTTAATTTTCCTGTTCAGTTATAGTGGGTTTTTTAATTTATTTTTACATGCTAGTAAAAACCTGTTATTCCTATCCTCATATCTTTACCTAAAAGCCCTTTAATTTCAAAATTATAACAATTCAGGGAAAAAAAAAGTTTGCATTTTTCATTTCAAAAAAAAGCTGCTTCCTTCCTTAGCAAACACTCATCTTTCAAACCAAGACAGTGGCATTTTGCCCCCTCTTGATGCAAACCCCCCAGGTTTACAAGCACTGTTCATGAGCTGTGGAGGTTTCTGTGTTCCATTATCTCCCCTTCTGGTTACACCCCTTGTCACAGGGGAAGTGAGGTTGAATTTCACACTCTGAGAGACACCCAGGGGTCCCCCTGTGATCCACTCACGCAGATTTTCCCCTGCTCTGTTGGGATTTTGCAGATTTTTGGGCCGGTCATGCAGATCCTGAAATTCAAAACGATTGAGGAGGTCATTGAGAGAGCCAACGACTCCAAGTACGGGCTGGCAGCCGCCGTGTTCACCAAGGACCTGGACAAAGCCAACTTTGTGTCACAGAGCCTGCGGGCTGGCACAGTCTGGTGAGCCTGCACTGCCTCCCCCAGAGTCACAGAATCACCAGGCTGGAAGAGATCTCCCAGCTCATCGAGTCCAACCCATGCCCTAACACCTCACCTAAACCATGGCACCATGGCCACATCCAGTCTTTTTATAAACACATCCAGGGATGGTGACTCCACCACCTGCCCAGACAGACAATTCCAGTACTTTATCCCTTTTTCCATAAAAAACTTCTTCCTGATACCCAACCCATATTTCCTTTGGTGCACCTTGAGGCTGAGCCCTCTGGTTCTGTCTGGAGAGAGTCAGAGTCCAATCCCACCTGACCAGAGCCACCTCTCAGGGAGCTCTAGAGGGTGACAAAGTCACCTCTGAGTCTCCTTTTCTCCAGGCTGAACACCCCCAGCTCCCTCAGCTGTTCCTCACAGGACTTGTGTTCCCAGCCCCTCACCAGCCTCATTGCCTCCTCTGGACACACTCAAGCACTCTGAGGCTCCTTCTCACCACGCCCTGGTTACTGCCATGGCTCACTGGGCTTCTCTGATAGCCCAGCTCTCTTTTGGGTTTAATTTTACATGTACTTTGTAATGTCAGACCTTCAGGTCTAACGGGAACTTGGTGAAATTAAAATGTATTTTTTTATATACAGTTATTTATTTAGGCTTTCCCGTGAGAGTGATTATCTGGGAGTGTTCAGCCTGCAGAAGAGAAGGCTCCAAGGAAATCTTAAACCTCCTTCCAAGGGCCTCCAAGAGAGCTGGAGAGGGACTTTGGATAAAGGATGGAGTGACAGGACAAAGGGGGAATGGCTTCCCACTGCCAGAGGCAGGGTTAGATGGGATATTGGGAAGGAATTCCTCTCTGTGAGGGTGGGGAGGCCCTGGCACAGGCTGCCCAGAGAAGCTGTGGCTGCCCCTGGATCCCTGGAAGTCACAGCTGAGGGTGACAAACTGGACACTTGGCTCTGGGATAACGTGAGATGCGTGTGGATTCCAGGATGTTCTGTGATAAACCACTGATGCATCCTGTTGGCTGAGGGAACGGACAAATCCAGGAATGCAGCCCAGAAATTCCACCCAGAGCAGCTCAGGGGATCCCTGTGCTTCCAGTGGGGATCTATTCCCTGAGCTCCAGGGAACAGGAACTGGTAAAACAACAGGGAAACATTGTGGCTTTCCATTCCAGGATAAACTGCTACGATGTGTTTGGTGCCCAGGCTCCCTTTGGGGGCTACAAAGCCTCTGGGAACGGGCGGGAGCTGGGAGAGTACGGCCTGGAGCCCTACCTGGAGGTGAAAAACGTGAGTACACCCCACTCCAAGGCCTTCCCAACCCTCTGGAGGAGCCCCAAATCCTCTTTGTGCCATTGCTGTGGGCTGGGCTGGGAGCTGAAACCAAACTGGGGCAAAACTCGGACCCAAACCTTGAGTTCCCCCCCTCTCCTCGAGCTTTCCCAGTCTCCAAACCTGTCCCTGACTGGGATGCACTGGGTTTTCTCCCTTTTTCACCCTTCCCTTTCCTACCCCTGGAAACTCACCAGAAAAAAACCCAAACCAACTTTTTCTTTCTTTTTTTTTTTTTCCCCCTAGGTGACAATCAAAATCCCACAGAAAAACTCCTAAAATTTGAAAATAATTATGCCGCTTTGTGACACACACAAAGGAAAGCTCAACACACAATGTTTAGTATGCAAGAACATGTAACTCTGCATTAAGAGGTATTTTTTAGGGGTTTAAAGGAGCTTTTGTTAAAAAAGAAACAAACCGACTTGGCTTTATCTTTTTAAAATACCAAATACAGCTGGCTGAGCACTAACACGGTGGATGCTTATTTTGGGAACATTTTGGGTATGTATTACCTGGGTACAATCACCCACAGGAGAGGGGTGTGAGCTGTACATCTCTATTTGATAAATAAGCTTATTTTCCCCAAGAAATCGTTTAAATGCTTGTTTAGTCTAGCAGGATTTATAGAATAGAAAGTAACAATTATGTGTTGGCTATAACCTTTGTCCTATGAACTACCTTTCTCTTCTGTGAGCCAAATGAACTGAGTTCAATGTGTACCTGGGCTAGGGAGCAGCGTGAAATCCGTGAGGAAAAAGTGGGTTTTTTGTTCCGTCCTACTCGTTGTAGCCACTCCAAATAAACATTTCTTGTCTCAGTGCAGTCAAGCCTCCTTTTAGAGGTTTGTGCCAGCGAGCCCAAGCGCACACAAATTCCTGCATCAACTATTTTTACGGATTTTCTCTGACTTTCCGCCCTGCCCGCTGTCCTTGTGTTGTTGCCTCGATGGTAGAGGGAAAACTACAGGGGGCTGTGACCTCCCCCAGCGCGGCCTGGAGGGGTGAGTGGGGTTCTGAGCCTGGGTGGGAGGGCGGCGGGGGTGAACTGGCCCCTGCAGACACGGCTGTGGTGTGGATATTGGATGATGCCTCCGTGTCCGACGCGGAGGGCACCAGCGGCCCGGAGGGCCACCGGGGGGACGCTGCCTGAAGGCAAAAATCCGACGCCCCTGATGGCCCCGAGCGCTCGCCGAAGGCACCGAGCGCTCCTGAGGGCACCGAGGCGCTCCCGAAGGCACCGAGCGCTCCTGACGACGGCTCCTGAGGGCACTTAGGCGCTTCCGAGAACACCGAGCAGCCCCTGAGGGCACCGACGCCCCTGAGGGGGCACCGAAGCGCCCTCTGAGGGCACCGCGCGCCCTGAAGGCACGAGCCGGTTCCTGAGGCCCGAAGCGCTCCTGAAGGGGGGGGGGGGATAGTGAGAGGGGGAGGGGGGGGGGGGGGGGGGGGGTCGGAGGGAAGGAAAAGGGGAGTGTAAAGGGGGGGGGGGGGAGGGGGGGAGGGGGGAGGGGGGGGGGGGGTGGGGGGGGGGGGGGCAGGAGGGGGGGGTAGGGAGGGGGAGAGGGGGGGAGAGGGGGAGGGAAAAGGGGGGGGTGGAGGGGGGGGGGGAGGGAGGGGGGGGGATGGGGGGGGGGAGGGAGGGGGTGACAGATGGGGGGGGGGGGAGGGGTGGAGGGGGGGGGGAGGGGGGGAAGGGGGGGGGTGGGAGGGTGGGGGGAGGGAGGGGGGCCTACGGGGAGGGGGGGGGGGAGGGGGGCGGGAGAGGGATGGAGGAGGAGGATGGGAGAGGGGGGAGGGAGGGGAGGGGGTGGGAGGGGGGGTGGGGGGGGGGGGGAAAAAGGGAGAGGGGGGGAGTGGAAAACCACCGAGCGCCCCCGAGGGCACCGAAGCGCTCCGCAGGCACCGAGGCCCCGCGGGCACCGAATCGCTCTGAGGGCACCGAGCACCCCCCGCCCCTGCATGGACACCGAGCGCCTGCCTGACGATCGCCCTGAGGACACCGAGACCCCTGGACACCGCGCTCCTGAGGGCACC
The DNA here is from genome assembly GCA_018697195.1 of Certhia americana. Taxonomy (NCBI): domain Eukaryota; kingdom Metazoa; phylum Chordata; class Aves; order Passeriformes; family Certhiidae; genus Certhia; species Certhia americana. The sequence continues at coordinate 2,513,418 of CM031871.1, forward strand.
GAGCGCTCCTGAGGGCACCGAGCCGCTGACTCAATTCCATATGCCCGCGAGCACCGAGCGCCCTGATTGGCCCCGTAGCGCTCCTGATGGCACCGGAGCGCTTCCTGAGGCACCGAGCGCTCCTCGACGAGCGCTCCTGAGGCAACCGAGAGCTCCTGACGGCGCTCCTGAGGGCACCGAGCGCTCCGAGGCTCCTCCCCTTCAGCGCTGCCATTGGCCCCTCAGCGCGCGTTCACCCGAAATTCCCCCCCCCCCTCGCGATACCGCCCCTGCCTCCGAGCCACTCTCCTC
>CM031871.1:2519676-2588310 GCA_018697195.1 Certhia americana
TGTATTTTTTTTATATACGTTATTTATTTAGGCTTTCCCGTGAGATGATTATCCTGGGAGTGTTCATCCTGCAGAAGATATAGATCCAAGGAAATCTTAAACCTCCTTCCAAGGGCCTCTCAAGAGAGCTGTAGAGGGACTTTGGATAAAGGTGTATGACAGGACAGGAGGTAATGCTGCCCACTGCCAGAGGCAGGGTTAGAATGGGATATTGGGTAAGGCAATTCCTCTCTGTGAGGTGGGAGGCCCCGCACTCAGGCTGCCCAGCAGAAGCTGTGGCTGCCTGGATCCTGGAAGTGCACAGCTGGTGACACTGACACATTGGCCTAGTGATAACGTGAGATGTGTGTTGGATTCCAGTATTTCTGTGATAAACCACTGATGCATCCTGTTGGCTGAGGGAACGACAAATCCAGAATGAGCCCAGAAATTCCAACCCAGAGCAGCTCAGGGGATCCCCGTGGCCTTCCGGTGGGGGTCTATTCCCTGAGCTTCCAGGGAACACTAAAGTGGTAAACAACAGGGAACATGTGCTTTCCATTCCAGGATAAACTGCTACGATGTGTTGGTGCCCAGCTCCCTTTGGGGTTAACAAAGCCTCTGGAACGGGCGGGAGAGATCTGGAGAAGTACGGCCTGGAGCCCTACCTGGATGTGGAAAAACGTGAGTACACAACCACCACTCCAAAGGCCTTCCCAACCCTCTGGAGTGAGCCCCACATCCTGCTTGGTGCCATTGCTGTGGGGCTGGGCTGGGAGCTGAAACAACTGGAGGCAAAACTCGGACGCCAAACCTTGAATTCCCCCCCTCTCCCTCGAGGCTTTCGCCAGTCTCCAAACTGTCCCTGACTGGGATGCACTGGGTTGTTCTCCCTTTTTTCACCCTTCCCTTTCTACCCCTGGAACTCACCAGAAAAAAACCCAGCCAACTTTTCTTCTTTTTTTTTTTTTTTTTTTTTCGCCCTAGGTGACAATCAAAATCCAACGGAAAACTCCTAAACTTTGAAAATAATTATGCCGCTTTGTGACACACCCAAAGGAACAGCTCACTACACAATGTTTAAGTATGCAAGAACATGTTAACTCTGCATTAGAGTATTTTTTTAGGGGGTTTAAGAAGCTTTGTTAAAAAAAAGAAACAAACGACGACTTGGCTTTATCTTTTAAAATACCAAATACAGCTGGCTGATCACTAACACGGTGGATGCTATTTTGGGAAATTTTGGTGGTATTACCTGGGTACAATCACCCACAGATGAGGGGTGTGAGCTTTACATCTCTATTTGATAAATAAGCTTATTTTCCCAGAGAATCGTTTAATGCTTTGTTTAGTCTAGCAGGATTAGATAGAATAGAAGTAACCAATTATGTGTTGGCTATTAACCTTTGTCTATGACTCCTTTCTCCTTCCGTGAGCCAAGTGAACTGAGTTCAATGTTTACCTGGGCCGGGAGCAGCGTGAATCCGTGGAAAAAGTGGTTTTTTTGTTCCGTCCTGCTCGGTTGTAGCCACTCCAATAAAGAAAAAAAAAAAAAGAACAAAAAAAAAAAAAAACTACATTTCTTGTCTCATGCAGTCAGCCTCCTTTTAGAGGTTGTGCAGCGAGCCCAGCGTCACGACAATTCCTGCATCACTATTTTTAATCGGATTTTTTCTCTGACTTCCGGCCCTGCCCGCTGTCCGTTGTGTTGTTACCTCGATGGTAAGGAAAACTACAGCTTGGGACCTGCCCCCAGCGCGGCTGGAGGCTGTGAGGGGGTCGGATCCTGGTGAGGGCGGGCGGTACTGCCTGCAACACTGCGGTGGTGTTGATATTGGGGAGGATGCTCGTGTCCGACGAGGGCACCGTACGCCCCGGGGCACCGAGCGCTTCCTGACGGCCCGAGCGCCCCTGAGGTCACCGAGCGACGTCCCGAAGGCACCGATCGCGTCCTGAGGGCACCGAGCGCTCCCGAAGGCACCGAGCGCTTCCTGACGAGCGCTCCTGTGGCACTGAAGCGCTCCTTAGAACACCGAGCGGCCCCTGAGTGCACCAGCGCCCCTGAGGGCACTCGAACGCTCCTGAGGTGCACCGAGTCGCTCCTATCAGGCACCGAGCGTTCCATGAGGCGCACGGAGCGCTCCTGAGAACACCGAGCGCCCCTGGGGCCACCGAGCGCTCACTGCAGCACCGAGCGCTCACCGAGGCACCAGAGCGCTCCTGAGGGCGACCGAGCGCCCCTGAGGACACCGAGCGCTCCTTACGGCGCTCCTGAGGACACCGAAGCGCCCCTGAACACCGAAGCGCTCTGAGGGCCACCGGAGGAGGGGAGGGGAGCGCTCCTGAGGGCAAACCGAGCGCTCCTGCGAGTCACCGAGCGTCTCCTGAGGTGCACCGAGCGCTCCTGAGGGCACCGAGCGCTCCTTAGGGCACCGAGCGACTCCTGACGAGCGCTCCTGAGGGCACCGAGCGCTCCGTGACGAGCGCTCCTGATGGCGACCGAGCGCTCCTGAGGCTCCTCCTCAAAGCGCTGCCATTGCCCCTCAGGCGTCGCGGGGCACCCGAATCTCGCGAGACTCCGAGCCACCCCGCCCCCTCACACCATTCGGGCACCTCAAGATCTCGTGCGAGATCTCCGTGCTCCACGGGCGGCATCCCCCTCTTTCGGTCTCGCCCACCGAGCCCTCGGAGACTTACCTTTAGCCCCGCCTCCAGCAGTGGCGGGTCAACAGCGCTTCGCCCCGCCCCTCACTGATGATGACGTCATCAAAATAGCGCCGCCCCTCTACTCCCAAGCCCGGCGGGGCCTTTACCCGATCACCGGTGGCGCTTTAGAGCTGCCGCCACCGCCTGCATAACCGCTCCAGCGCGCGTGACGGTTGCTCCCTAACACACCCTCGGCGGGCACGGCGCGTGACGCGGCCATCCGCCATTCCGTATTCCCGCGGGGGTGGTCGGCGGCGCGGGCGGGGTGGCGCGGGGCGCGGCGGCCGGCGGTGGGCTTCCCGCGCGGGGTGGCCGGCGATGTCCGGGTCCCGGGCGGCTCCTGCCGGTTGAGCGGCGGCTCCCCGCGGGCTCCGGTACCGCCCGGCCGGGCATGAGGCGGAGCGGCGGCGGTACAAAGGCTCCTGCGGGGCTGCGCCTTGCCTGAGGCGGCGCAGCGCGGCCGGGCCCCGGCGGCTCCCGCGGGACGATGTCGCAGGATCACGACATGGACAAGACGATCAAGGTTGGCGGGGAGGGCAGCGGGATACCGGGTGGCTCCGATTTTTTGGGTTTTTTTTTTTTTTTGTCCCGGAGGTGGTTTGAGGCGGAGGGTCCCCCAAAGGTCGCGGCTCAACTCTCCCAACTTTTTGTTGTTTCTGCGTTTTAGCGAACAAAGGAATGGGTGCTCATTGGCTGCGAGTTACTGAGTGCTCGTGTTAATTAGCAGGCTGTTGGTTAATGAGGCTCTCATTTGCCATGGTAATTAGTGCCACGCTCGCCCTTCCTTTGGCTCGGGGTGATCCCGATCTGGCCCTGCTGGAATTCCCTTTAACTGATTTCAACACAGCTGCAAAGTTGGTTTTTTAAATTTCTTCCTTATCTTGGGGCTCTGCCCAATGTCGTGTCCCACATTCCTTTTGTCCAAACCTTTCTTCCCAAGCTTTGTCCTTTCCCAGTTCCAACATCACTGAAACACATCAAGCCCTAAACCTCATCAAGGCAATTCCACCACCAAAAAAATCTGATTTTTTAACACTTGGGCACCACTCAAGGTTTGTTGGCTGCTTTGTTTCACACATTAAATATTCTTGTTCACCAGGTTTGAAAGCTCCATAATCAAACACCAAAGAACAGCCTGTTCTTAAAGAGAATTTCCCCCAATTTCCAGCAGTCAGAACCCTGTTTCTGACACTGTTTCTTAACCCTTTTTTCATTCCCTACCAATGTTCCCTTTTCCTGATTTTTTGGGGTGTCAGGCAGCTGTCCCAGAGTTCCTGTTCAGGTGCTGCTGTGGAAAACCAGCTCAGGAGTGTGGGATGGGTGTGTTTGGAGCTGAACACATCCAGGGTTCAGGCTGTCAGCTCAGCATCCCTCTGTGCCCTTCCTGTGGGAGCTGGGAATTCCCTGGTGGCATAAAGGGATGGAAACTCCCAAGGTTTTCAAATCTTTCTGGGAGTTCTTGGACTTTACAGTTGATTAATCCTGGAAAAATTTGAGTTAGGAGGATTTGAAATCTCATCCCATTCCACCCCCTCCGTGGGTACAGACAGCTTCCACTATCCCAGGGTGTTCCAAGCCTTTTCCAACCTGGCCTTGAGCGTTTCCAAATGGAAAAAAAGAAGGATTTAAATATTTCTGTGGTATTTCATGAGAAGGGAAAGGTCCACATCAGAACTTTTGGGGTTTGAAGCTAAAAAGCTGAAGCAGTTGTGGAAGTGTTGGGGCAGTTTTGTGCTCCTTCTCCTCCCAGTCCAGGGGGGTTCAACCCAAATTCCTTGAGCAAATCCCTGGAATTCTGGGCACAGCTTGATTCAAACTCCTAATTCCGTACTTTTATACTTTGTGCTGATTTTTTTGGCTTCTCAGATCCTTGGTTTAGGGCAGGTTTGGTTATTCTTGGGTTCAAGGTCTGGGATTCAGGACAGGGATCCCCGTTGGGGAATCGAGGAGAGGTTGAAGGAGCAGGAGGGGGAATTCCTCAGGATGTGCCATTTCTCTGCTTGGATCCCTGGAGTTTATCCAAGCAGCAGCCAGCACTCCTTTAAGTCATCCTGTGACTTCCAAACCTCCTTATTTCCAACCTTTTCCCCCATCCACCTCCAGTGGAATCATGGAATCAGGGAGATTGGAAAAGCCCTCTCAGATCAACAGCTCAGAAGGGGTTGAGCAGTCACGATGTGTGAGAACAGCTTGGTGGAATCCAGGCTGGGAGAACTCTGGGAATGCTGCTTTTCCAGGTTCTGAGCATCCCAGGCTGTTGGGATAATGCCCAAACTGTTGCCTGAGGCTTGGTGGGAGGGAATTTTGCTGCTGGAGAGATCCCAGCCCCACGTGGTTGTGAAACTTTGCTGTAATTCCAGTTATTTCATATCCTTATCTCCTTTTCCCCCTGAAAATGAATGTAATTAATCAGAAATTTCAGATTCCTGGAGGTTTGGAGCTGCTGCAGGGCAGGTGATTCCCAGATTTGCCCAGGAATTCCATACTCACAGAATCCCAGCTGAAACACTTGGGATATTTTCAAACACATTGGTGCTTTTGAAGCATTTCCAGCTGTTTAGGATCAGGATCATGGAATCCTTAAGGTTGGAAAAGACCCCACACCCCAAAGGTGATGGAGCCCAACCTTTCCCTGAAAATGTTGGGAATTCCTGGTGCTGAAATTGGAGCTCCCATTCCTGAGCTGGGAATGATGCTGGGCATCAGAGCTCCCAAATCCTGCATTTGGTGGCATTTGTGCTTCTTGACCCTTTAATTATTCCTTTTAACTTCTGACTTGTTCAAGCTGCTTTGAGATGAAGGTTGGGATCCAAATTTTAAAAGTGCAGGAAGGAAAATTGCTGCCTTTTTCTTTAAAGCACTGGCAAATACACAGATTAGGAGATAAAAATTAAATGCTCATTAATGCCTCCCTAAAGTTGGGTTTTCATCCCTTCTCTGCAGCTATCAGGAAAATTAAATTAGTTTTTCCTTAACAGGCTCCTCAAAAATGAAATTTATCTGAGTTGAATTTTCTTTGAGCTCTTTCTGAAAACCACAAATTTCTGTGATCTGCTGAGATTTCTGCTCCTTCTTCTTAAACCCTTTTGAAAACCTTCAGGTGTGGCCTCTTCCCTGAATTTCCAGTGTATTTGGGAATTGTTTTTCCTTAAGTTTCCCAGTGTTGCTGTTGCAGCAGCTCCTTTTGGCTGTGATTTATCCTGAGCAGAGGCAGGAATTTAATAAAGGAAAATAAAGGAACAAAAGCCCAGCTCAGGGCATCAATCAAGGCTCTGAGCCCTGGATTTACAGCTTGCCTTGGGATGTGCTTAAACCTGAGAGCACCCAAAGCTGTGGCCTAACAAAACCCAGCCTTGTTTGTGTGGATTTGAACAAAAGGAGCCTGGGTCATCATCAGGAAAAATCTAAAATGAATCAAGCAGGGTTTAATTTACAGCGTGATGGTTCCAAAGGTTTGAAACCTGCAGTTTTCTGTTTCCTGTGACAAAAAAAAAAGTGTTTTAATGCTGAAATGGGCTCCTTGTTTCATTTTGATTGATCATTTATAGGTGGGAAGCTGGAACTGAGTCAGGGAGAGATGCCCTTGGTACACTAAAAGCACAAAATCACATTTGCTGCTCTCAATAACCCTGTTTTAAAATTCCAGCTGCACAGAAGCAGTCTTTATCAGGTAAATCACGACGTGAGCATTGATATTTATTTATATTTCATTTTCCTCAGGAAAGCAAACTCCCCAGCAGGCACTTTGACACTCAGATCTGCTGAGCTGGGTTTTTTTTTGGAAAGGCTGTAGGAATTTAATTTATTATGTTTTTTTTTTTTTTTTTTTGACTGTGTTTTCCTTCTTCCTGCTCCTTCCTGACCAGGAAACCTCCATTTTAGAGGAATACAACATTAACTGGACTCAGAAGCTGGGAGCTGGGATCAGTGGGCCTGTTAGGTAAGGGAACCCGTGGAGGAGTCAGTGAGTATTTTACTAAATGTGATGATGGGATACATGGAAAATGATAAACAACAAATTCCTCTGCCCCACGTGGGTCGTGCAGGAGGGATTTTGTGGTTTTTTGGGGAATTTGGGAAGGAAAACTTCTCCTCCCTTCCCTGTCCTGGTGTGTTCTCACAGGCAGGCAGGAACAGGAGTTGGTTGTGGAATAATGAAACAGAAATTCCTCCTGTCCTGGTGTCCCAGCACTGCCCCTTTCCTGCTTTTCCAGTTGTTTTTCCAGCTCTTCCCATGATCCCAAAGCTGTCACTAGCTTTGCATCCCAGCTCCTCATGGATTTCTAACCCCTGGATGCTTTCTGGGAAGCAAAAACACTTTGCCAGCAATTCAGGGGAATGGAAATTTGGAAACCCACTGTGCTGCTGTTCCTGGGTGTTCCCTTTGTCTTTCCCATCATTTATCTTCCTGTCTGGGTTCTCCTCATCCTTTTTTGTGTTGCTTCATTGAAATGCCCATTTTGGCTGCCTCTTCAAACGTGAGGCTTTTCCTCAATTGTTAAATGGGGAAGGGGGGTGGAAAAAGAGAAGAAATTCAGCCCAAACGAGGATTTCCTTCCCAAACCACTTCATCTCTTCCAAACGCTTTATATTTATTGCAACATCACTGGGGGTGTTCAGGTGTGCTTTGGGTTATTTTCATCCAAAATCTCTCCTGAGGTTGAATTTAGGGTGAGAGCTGGGCTGTTCCCTGGGAGCATTCCTGGGAATTCCCACGTGGGGAGCAAACTCAGAGCTACAAATCAACTGCTTCAGGTGTCTCTTTTTAACCTCCTTGCTGACTGAATGATTTTGTTGCTGTAATACCAGAGTCTGCATGAAAAAATCCTCCCAAGAACGCTTTGCACTGAAAATCCTCCTCGATCGTCCAAAAGCTCGAAATGAGGTACAGTTCCTGTTTTTCTCTCCATAAAAACCTTCAATTGTTGGGATGTTTTAAAAATAAAAACCCCACCAGCAAACTCCCGTTTGCTGGCTGTGCTTCCAGAGATTTATTTCTGATTAACTGAGCTGTATTTTAAAGCTGTTCTTCTCCCTGTAATGGAACAGAATCAGTTTGAGAGGGAATTTCGTTTCCCTCCGTCTCACTCTTGGATGTCACTGCTCCAAGAATGCTTCAAGTTGTTCTGGAAATGGATTTTTCCATGTGCCAGCAGCTAAAGGAGCTTCTGACACTGGTTGGGAGTTCCTGAGGTGCCAAACTGTCAGCCTGTGGAATGATGGGCACTCCAAATTGTCAGGAATTTAAAGAAGGATTAATTGTCCTCGAGGTTTAGGCAACTTCCCTTTCCTGTTACTGAGCAAATTCTCCTTTCAAATTCCCATAAAAATCATCTGTGTACAAAAAGCACCAAGTTTTGCCTTGATTGAGCAGCCCAGGGAGCTTTAAAGTGGGGAAAATCCCTGGGTGTTGGGACAGGAGGTGATGATCCAGGCATTGTGAGTGCTTAGCCATGAAAGAAGCCAGATTATAGAATTTTAGTGTTTATTCCTCCATTTTCACTCCCAGTTGCACCTCCATTTCTACTTTAAATTTTGGTGAAGAACTCCAAGACTGAGCTTTTCCCAGAGCTCTGTGTTTGATTCCATAATCTGGCACCAGTTTGGGGTGGGGTTTTTTTTATTTTTTTTTTTAGCCCAGCGCTCAGCAGGGCTCTCAGGTGCCTGTCCCTGTGTGCAGTAACAGCTCTTCCCTTCTCTTCAAGGTACGTCTGCACATGATGTGTGCAACACATCCCAATATTGTTCAAATAATTGAAGTTTATGCTAACAGTGTGCAGTTCCCACATGAATCCAGCCCCAGGTAAGATTACATAGGGTGATTCATTCCCACCGCTTTGCTTTCCATGTTTAGCCCAAGGTATAGTGGAGTTTGCTTTTTTTTTTTGGTTTGTTTTGGTTTTAATCACAAAATAATTATTATTATTTCAAGGGGGTCCCAGGTATAATAATTTTCCTGCAGACCAAGCAGCTCTTGTTGGTTTTTTTTTCCCTGACTTTTGTGTATTTAAATTATTTTGCCTCCTTCACTCCCTCTTTTGAATGCATCTCCATTTTTTTAGGTTTTCCATTGATTCAGTCTGCATTGTGTGAAAGAGTTTGTTTCTAAAAATATGAAATTCAACCCTGAAAACTCTCAATGCATTGTCCTGCTTAAAATGAACACAGGAAAACATGGAGCAGAGTGATGATTTTTTTTTTTTGTTTTGTGCATTATTATATTAGGATCAAAATATTGTCTTCTGATAGGATCTTAGTGGAGAAAATCATCAGAGCTGGGAGAATGAAAGAGCTGAGACCTGTCTTAGGCTCTGGTGTAGCTGGTTTTGTGTAGTGGGAACTGGGAGTTAATTCCTTGAGGATCTGGCAGCCCTGATCTCCACCTTCCTCTTTTTTATCCTTCCTAATTATGGCAATAAAGGTGTAAATTCAAATCAGGAGGGATCCAGACTTTGTGCTGTGTAATCCTTGAGGGCAGAGTTATCCCTTGGAAGCCACATGGCTTCCAGCTCCATCCTGGGTGGAGCTGGATGTGTCTCGATTGTTCCAGCTGGATGTGGGAGCCCATCAGGAGGAGCAAAGTGGAGATTCCTGGCTGCCAATCACCAGGAGCCAGAAAATCCTGTGGATTTTAGACTCGAAGGCAGAACGACAGCACCAAAAATAACCCCAAAAAGCAGAAGAGAGAAAGCAGTGTTTGTGTGAAATATGCATTCTTAGCTTAGCAATTCTGTTCTTTTTGCTGATTTTTGAACGTAACAACATGAAATGCTTTTGAACAGGGCTCGGCTCCTAATTGTAATGGAGATGATGGAAGGGGGAGAGCTCTTCCACAGAATCAGCCAGCACCGGCACTTTACTGAGAAGCAAGCGAGCCAAGTAACAAAGCAGGCAAGTCACCCCCTGTCCCAGCAAATCCATCATGCTCTGGCTAAAGTAGGGCCAATTCCTGGGGCTGGAAGGGTGGGAAAAAAGCATTAAATAAAAGAATCCTCAGTTCTGATCCGATGATCATTGCCTGCTTTGTTATAAGTGACGATGCCAAAGCTTTATTAGGAATAAAGGATTGAAGGTGTGGGCTTGTTCTCTGGGTCTGCTGTGCTTAACATTGCTTTTCCACACCTGCTCTAGAGAAGGCTTCCAAGAGAATTTTGTCATTCCTCTTGTCCTAAAAGCGTTGCTTCCAGCAGGACTCCTGAGCTCTGGAATCTCCGTGACCCCCTTGGCATTTCTCTCCTCTGGGTCAGGGGTTTTCAGGCTGGGTTCTGGGTTTGGGCTTGTGGAATTCCTGGAAGATCCCAAGGAACGTGGCTGTTTGTTCTAAATTTTGTGTCTCTTTCTTTCAATGTTGTTTTTTTTCTTCACCCTTTCTCTCCCAGCTCACTCCTGAGTGTTTATAACCTCCACAGTGGTTTCTGCAGGGGGTTTTGGTGTCCATCAGGTATTTTGTTGCTGGTGGGACTCTCAGAAGGATCTCTGGAATTCAGTGCTGGGATCCCCAGTTCCCCTCAGCTGGAGAGAGAATCTTTGAACCCGGGGCAAAAAATTTCATGTTTCTTTTGTGCTTTGACTTGTTTCTAATGAAATGCTGATTGTGCTGGTTACTTTCTGGTCCCATCTCTCAACAAAGAAATGAGGTGGAAGTACAGAATTACTCTTGACAGTTTGTCTGACATCCTTTGGGCTGTTTGATTCTGACATGGTGGGGAAATTTTGTAAAACTTTACCAGAAATCAAGAATTTGGTTTGAATTCTGTGTGTACACTTGGGTTGTTCATGTCTCAATTAACTCTTTGCTTTAATGTTTATAGAAATGAAGCTTGAAATGTGAAAGTCTCTCTAAAATTCTTTTCTCTAGTGGTTCTTCATCATTTTCTTTTACCCAGGAATGGTTAAAACTTGCCACAGCACTGCCTCGTTTTCTTTGGGAATGTGTTTATATTTATTGCTGAGCTAAGTTAGCAGTGAAGTCCTCTTGTGACAGTAATTTGGAGTTTTTTAAGGACTCTAAACTTGGGTAGGATCCTAGAGAATCCAGCAGGGATACTTCCAAATGAGGGTTGTGAGGCTGTGCCTCACTTCTGTCTCAGGAATGCTGTTTAAATATTTATACTTGGCTTTTCTTTAAATGAATTGCATTTGGAAATGTGCAGTCCCTGGAGCTTTCCTGCCTGGATTGCAGGTTCCTAAAGCATCCACGAAAGAATCCAGGAATGCATTTCTGTGGGATATGCACAGACCGATTAAAGTGCAGGCAGTACCATCCAAAATTTAGCAACAAAACTGCCTGAGTGTTGGATCTGTAGGCAGGAACAAGTGCAGTGAATTATTCCCTGGAATCCTGAAGCAAGAGCTCACTGCTGAGTGTTCAGCAGGGTGGAATTTGCTGGGCAGGGGCAGCCCCCTGGAGCCCTGGCATAGCAGGGAAGGGGCACTGGCATCACCTGCTTCACTTTGGGGGGCTCTCAATGCCTTGAGTTCTCAAACTGAGGTGGTTGGGAAGCCCAGGCCAACCTGGTTTTTGTTTTCTGTGGGATTCGTGTCCCAGTTGTCACTTCACTGCACCACTGCCCAGCAGGGTGAGGCTTGTCCTAACTGAGAACTCCACCCGAGTGGAGTGAAAATGTTTGGGGTTGGAAATGTCCTCTGTAAAGCTGAAATAAATGTCCAGGCTGCAGGAGGAGGTCAGTGATTGTAGCTGATTTATTGTGCCCTTTTCCAGATAGCTTTGGCTTTGCAGCATTGCCACTCACTAAACATTGCACACAGAGACCTCAAGCCTGAGAACCTCCTCTTCAAGGATAACTCTCTGGTAAGATGAACATTTGGAATTCCTTTGCTGCTGAATTCTGTAAAATGGCTCAAGGCTGACTCTCAGAGTAGTGGTGAAATGACATGAATGTTTTGGTGACAAAATTGAATCACCTGCAGGCACCTGCTGCTTTTCCATCCCCTCATCTCCTTGGAGAGCAGGGAGTCCCTTGCTGCTGCTGTTAAATAGGAGTCAGGCTCTCCACCTGAACACAGAATCCAGCTCTGCCCCCTCATCAGGAGGTTCTGACCCTTTACCTAGAGGTGCTTTGATAAATCCAAACAATTCTTTGTCTCTCCTGCTCACAACCAGCCTGGATATGCAGTGACCCCCCCCCCTACAAGGGGCTCAGTGCTTTCCCAATCCCTGAGGGGGCTGTTCCTGGTCCAGAGCACCCAGAAAAGCAAAACCTCTTGTTTTGAAAGGTCTGTCTGTGACCTTTCAGCTGCCTGGTGGAGTGTGAAGGTATAAATACAGTGAGGTGGATGTTTGGAAAAGGGGAGATGAAGACAAGGGGAGAATAGTGTTAGAAAAACTGATTTAATGAGATTTGTCTAATAAAGCCTCTTCTCCTTGTTTTAGGATGCACCTGTTAAATTGTGTGACTTTGGGTTTGCCAAAGTAGACCAAGGTGACTTGATGACACCCCAGTTCACTCCCTATTATGTAGCACCTCAGGTAACAACCAGTTCCTGCTCTGGGCTAAAGGGGGATCATTTGTTGCCTGAACCTCAGTATCCACATCATTTTAACCCCTTTGCTGTCCTGGGACGGGCTCTGAGTGCAGGAATCTTGCAGGAATCACTCCACTCTGGAGCTGGAGTGCCACAGGGATCTGTTGATAAGGCAAATTTCCCAGACTCTGCTCAGCACTGATGGTGACAATTCATTGGGCTTTAGCTGTATTAAAGCAGCTGCTTTGGAGAAATCCCTGCTTTGCCATCTTTCTTCCAGCTCAAGCTCATTCAGGATTCCATTAAAAAAGTCTTTGCTGGAACAAAAAGGTTCTGGAAAGGTGGTTGCTCACAAAGAGCAGTGACAGAGGGTTGGTACCTGGGCAATTTGGCCTGGCTCCCCTGTCATTAAACACAATCTATAATTACACACAGGCTGCTCTTTGTTGTGCTCCTTTGCCCCCTCTCTCCTGTCCTTTGTGTTGGAGTCCTGGAGAAAATGAAAAGCAGCTGCAGATGGAGATTTAATTGCAGTGCTGGGCAGCCTTTAATCACTTGGAAGGGCAATTCAGAGATCAGAGCATGTCCTGAAAATTCTTTCTCAGCTGGAGCCTGCTGGGGCTCCCTGCAACCCAAACCCACAGAGTGGATCAGCAAGGGACACGTTTGATGGGATTTGTTCTGGGAGAGGTAAAAAGGACAGCTCTGGAGCTTGGCTTACCCTCCAAACACACTTTAGGTTCTGGTTCCAAGCATGGAGGGGTTGGAGTTTCTGAGCAGCTGCTGTAATTCAGGCAGAACTGGAGATTTCAGTGCCCTGAAATATATATTTTACTATTTTCCTCATGCGGAAAGCTCCAGTCTTTCTTAAGGGGAAAAATTAGAGTTTGGTAGTCTTCAGTAGCTGGAATAAGTTTCCTTAATGGAAAATCATCAGGAATCTTTGGCACAGGCTTTGCTGGTTGTGTTGCTTGTTCATGAGATGGATTTTTCTTTGTTTATTTATTTTTATTTCCCCTCTCACCAGGTATTGGAGGCACAAAGAAGACATCAGAAAGAAAAGTCTGGAATTATCCCCACCTCTCCAACCCCTTACACTTACAACAAGGTGAGCTGGGAAACATCTTTGAAAGTCTTCCCCATCACACTGGTGCTTCTGGTAGAGCAAATAATAAAATGCACACTTAGTGCAAACCTAATTTAATGATCCTCTAATAAAGGAAAAATACACAAATTCTCTTAAGGAGCACTAAATAAGAACAAGATTTTGGAGAGACTAGAATGACTCTGCTGGAGTGAGGCCATGAGGGGAAGTTCTTTCACCTCTGTTCAAAGGGAATCTCTTCCCTGCTGCCAGAGTTTCTGGATGTGCAAAGCATTCCTTGTTCAGGCAGCTGTGCCAGAAACTGCTCTGTACCTGGATCTTCTGGAAAACAACCAAGAATTTATTGTGTAGCTGCTGGAATCTTGGCAAAATCATGGCAGGAAATGTTCTGAAAGGTCATCATCTTTTTTGGGCATTCCAAAACATTTTCTTCCTTATTATCATCACTTTCTCCTGCTGGCTGAGCAGGGCTTGAACCACTGAATGTTCTGGGTGTGTCAATTTTAATTCAAGTTATCTGGTTTGTGATCCCAGTGTAAGGATCTACCCTGATTCCAGCTTTAGAGGTGGTTGGTTATTCCACCACGTGCCTGAGCAGGGATTTGATGTGCAATGTTAGCATTTAGTAGCCTCACAGAGAGAATTCAAGCAAATGTTAATTAGTCTGCAACACAAATCTGCCTTCTTTTGGGTTCTGGCTGCCTCTCTCCAGCCTGGAGAGCCAGGTTGGTGATGGCAGCAGACACTTCTGTTTCTGAACCCTTTAGAATGTGCCAATAGTGTTTTCAATATGGAGTTTCTTCTTCCCTCTCTTGTCCCTTGATTCGGGATTTTCAAGGTGGGAGTGATTTTCTTTTCATGTTTGATGTGAAGAACTGATCTGTGCAGCCCTGGAGAAGGCTGCTGAGGGCAGGGCCTTGTCCCCAGGTGAGATTCTTCAAAAGCAGCACTTGGCACTCTCCTGGCTCCCCAGGATGGACACTGAAAGGCTCTCCAGGTGCTCTGTCCTTCCATGGCAATCCAGTTCTGCCCCTGGCTCCCTCCTCTCCCTGGCTGCCACCACAGACAGCTCTGATTTAATATCCCTGCTGCTTCTTTTGTTGGATGGTTGTTCTGTTTTCAGCCTCCTGTTGTAAACAACTGGATTCTTTCATGGGATTGGGGCAGTAGGATTCAGAGAGCCAAACAGATGCAATAAACCTGTCACATCTCTGCAGCCCTGGCTTTTCCCAGACAATTCCCAACCCACCTGGAAGTTGTTCAGCTTGGAGCACAGAGTTGCTTTGTTCACAGCAGTCAGATTTATCCACGAAGGTGGATCTGGAGGAGGAGCTGAGCTGGTTCTGTTCCCTTAGGGAATCACACAGAGCTTTTATCATAATTCCCTGACTGACTGCTGCAAACTGCTCCCCAGAGTGACCCTTTCCTTGCTTGCAGAGCTGTGACCTGTGGTCCCTGGGGGTCATTATCTACGTGATGCTGTGTGGATACCCTCCCTTTTACTCCAAGCACCACAGCCGGACGATTCCCAAGGACATGAGGAAAAAGATCATGACGGGAAGCTTCGAATTCCCAGAGGAAGAGTGGAGCCAGATCTCAGAAATGGCAAAAGACATTGTGAGAAAGTGAGTCTGTGGAGGAAACTCTCGTGTTGCTTTGTGCTTGTGTTAAGGAATTGGAAAAGCACCTGGAAGTGCCTTACCCCAAGGGTTGCTTTTCCAGCAGTGAGGGGATTGTCTGCAGCTCATCCAGCTGACAAATTCTCTGTTACATTCAGCATAAATCAAGTCTGGGAAATGTTTTTCTTTCCCTGCCCAATTTTGCTGTCTCTTATATTGGGGTGACTTGTGTATTTAGTCTTTAAGGGGAGTGGGAACACTGCAGGGTTTCAGGATGACACAACTGCTGTGGATTTCCTGGGATAACATTGAGATTCCTGTGAAAATCGAGTGCCTTTAATGGGATGTGATAAATCTGTCCCCTAAAACCCTGTGCACATTATACACAGCCTAAAAAGAGCCAGGCAGGAGGATGGAGAGGGAGATTAAGATCTGTCATGAGGTGCCAGACTCAGATAAGGTTTTTTGTGGATGTTTTATTCCAAATGCTAATGGAGTCTGTTTGCCATGCAGGGCACATCCCTCAGCTGGGAGTGTTTCAAAGAGTTGGTCTGTTTGGGAGCAAGAACGTGGCACTGATTGGGGCTTGACCTCACTTATTTTTGAAAAAGTGACAGGGACTTACTGCCTTTGCATCACCAGAGGAACTGAGAGAATAAAAGCAATATAAACAGGAAAAAAAATAAAAGTGTCACTGGCTCCTCAGCTGTACTGTAAATTCTCCAAGGATTCACATTGTTTGGAGAGGGTGCTGGGACCTTTTTAGAGCTGTGCAGGAGAACTCCCAACCTTTCACCAAATTAACTTTCCTGCATACCAAGGTCAGCTCTTTATTCTCACACAGAAACTCCACAGGCAAAAGATTTCATTGTCTTTTAAAACTCCCACAAAACTCAGCTCTCAGGATGTTGTCACATGGATGCAGGCTGATTTTCTGACCTCAGGCTTTATGAAGGTTTGAGAGTGGGTTAGGATTTGGAAAATACATGGAAAAGGAATGCACGTGTGTGGTATCAAAAGTGAACTTAACCTGGCTGGCAGCAAGTGGGATTTCTGAGCTCCCCTGTAGTGCTGCTGACATTTGTACAAGTTATTTCCACTTTTTTGGTACATTAAACAATTGTGCTCTGCAGCCAAGAAGCTGATCTGGAGTTGTCTAAGGAAGTGAGACAAGCTCATGGAGTCATTCCCGTTCTCATTCAGATTTTGGGATGACTTGTCAGCACTCTGAAATGGAAATTTGGCTTTTTTATTTAGTTGTGCTCATCGTGACAACACAAATTTATCTGCAAATCCTCTTTCCAGGGTTTCATGCTAGGAAAAAAATCATTTCATGGAGTTTTCAGCAATCTCACAATAAATTTGCTTTTTATTTTGAGGAGCTGGAACCTCATTCCTTGAGGACTTTGCAGGGGGGAGAAAAGCTGAGGAGCAGCACGGTGGGAGCAGTGAATTCTGCAAAAATTCCTGCCTAGAGTCCTTGGAATGAGTGTAACCTGTTCTGGGGATGAGCTCTGGGAGAGCATTGCCAGAGAATGCCAGTGGGGATCATTTCCAGTTCCTCTGGAAGGTGATTTCCCACCTGGGAGCAGCAGCTGTGGAATTCAGCAGCACAGGGGTATCCCAGGAATGCCTTTAGCACCTTGCTTTGCCCTGAGTGCTGCATTGCCCTGGATGAGCTGGGACAGCATTAAAACCACAGCAAAGTCAGGGAGCTGGGACAGATTTTGGGTTCATCTTTTGAGCTCTTGGAGAAGCTTCTTTTTTTGGCCTTTAAAAGGCTTAAACGCTCTGTAAATCAACAAACCCTTTCTCAGGGATTTATTCTTTCTTCCTCAGGTTGCTGAAGGTCAAACCTGAGGAACGCCTGACCATTGAGGGGGTGTTGGACCATCCCTGGCTCAATTCCACAGAGGCCCTGGACAACATCCTGCCCTCTGCCCAGCTGATGATGGACAAGGTCTGAACAGCAGTTATTTGGTCAGGAATGTTGCAGAGGAGCAGGAGAGCTCTGGGATGGGTGAAGGGCTTTTTTGATGTGGGGTTGTGCAGATAAGGAGCTTCTCTGCTTTAGGGAGAGCCTGAGATCTTAGGGAGAAAATGGAAAGAGAAATGAAAATGGAAACAAAAGGTGAAATTTAGACTTGAAGGAGATGCTCTCAGATTGGTGGTAACGAGCAGCCACGTGCTGATGGTAGAAAGCAGAGCCTGAGGGACCTTCCATAGGTCTTTCCTCCTTTTGCTGTGTTTATCCCCATTACAGCAGTGAGCTCACTAATTAATCAAATAGTCCTTGTTTCCTTTAATTTCTGCTCCAAGAGGATTTCAGTCAATCTTATGAACATGAGAAGATGATCCTTTGTCCTGTTTCCCCCAGGGATGTTTTGTCACTGATTTTAGTTCTAACCATACCTTGCTTCATGCAAACCTGATTTTTTTCTTGCGCACCTCCAAAATAAATCGGATTTTGGTGCCTCTTTTTTTCGCCCGTGGCAAATGCCCCTTTTGTCTTTCCAGGCCATGGTGGCAGGGATCCAACAGGCTCATGCAGAACAACTTGCAAACATGAGAATCCAAGACCTCAAAGTGAGCCTGAAACCCCTTCACTCCGTGAACAACCCGATCCTGCGCAAGCGGAAACTCCTGGGGTAACTCCAAAGCTGGGTTTGAAGGGATAACGTGGAGCCAGTGAGGGCAGGAAGGAGGTTCCTGCATTGAACAGATTCCTTGTGGGATGTTGGGTCACGTGTAAGATAAGGCAAACTGGGAGAAAGAATTCCAAGATACTTTTTCTCATCCTGACATTTATTTACTGAAGGTGTCAGGTAACCTCTCTCTCTTTGTTCAAGTTAATCTGAAAAATAGACTAATATATTTTCGGATTACCCTTATTTAAAGGAATATTTCTTTTTCTCCATACTTAAAATGATCTCATAATATAGGACAAGAATTATAATTAATTCTGAACCTGTCTCCCAGTTTCTCAGAGAGGGAAGGAGCTGTGTTAGACTGGAGCAGTTACACAATGAATAACGAGCTTGAGCTGCACCCAAATTCTAATTATTTCCCCCTTGTTCTTGTGCAGCACCAAGCCAAAGGATGGCGTTTACATCCATGACCCTGAGAATGGAAGCAACGACTCCAACGTGGCTCTGGAGAAGCTGAGAGATGTGATTGCTCAGTGCATTCTACCACAGGCTGGTAAAGGTTGCCACTTTTAAGAACGTTCTATTCCTAAATGTGCAAGACACCGACTTTTGGGTCTGTCTGTGTCAGTGGTGAGGAAGGAAGAACAAAACTCCTGGGCAGCCTCGAAGCTGGGATTTGGGTTCATGTGGAATTTTAGTGACACGCAGAGCTGTTAAGAGAACTTTCAAACAGGAATATTTGGTTTAAAAGCTGTTTCCTGGTTAGTGTAGGGTCAGCAGGAATAACTGCCCAGTTTGCTGAGCCCTGAGTGAGGCATGACACAACCTCCTGTGTCCCTTTGTTGTCCCAAACAGGAGAGAATGAAGATGAGAAGCTGAATGAAGTGATGCAGGAGGCCTGGAAATATAACAGGGAGTGCAAATTGCTGCGAGACACCCTGCAGAGCTTCAGCTGGAATGGTGAGAATTCCTCCTCCCCCACAGGGAGTGTGGAAAAAGGGGAAGCACAGACCTCCTGCTATGGAAATAACCCCACATTTATTGGATTTGAGCTGATTTAGGTTTTGATACAGTTTTATCCCTTCTGCCAGAACGGGTGTTCCCAAAATGGGGGCGAAAGTGTTGCTTTGAAATTTCTATTTGAGGGTCAGGGTTGAGTTTTCAGAGGCGCCAGGAATGTAACAGCACAAATGGATTGTGATAGAAAAGGGGGAATTTTAAACTGCAAGAAACTCTTCCCTGTGAGGGAGGGGAGGCCCTGGACAGGTTACCCAGAGAAACTGTGGCTATCCCTGGAAGTGTCCAAGGAAGGGTTGGACAGGGCTTGAAGCAACCTGGGCTAGTGGAAGGTGTCCCTGCCCAGGGATTGGAACCAGATGACCTTTAAGGTCCTTTCCAACCATTCCAGGATTCTCTAATCCTTGTAGGAACCTCCTCAGCTGTGTTGAGCTGTTTTCCATCTAGCTGTTTATTCCCTCTTTCTGCTGGAGGCTGCTGCTCCCTGTCAGCACAGCAGCTCTGCAGCTTGGCTTGGGTGGCAAACAGAATTAAACCAGGACAGTCACCTTGGGAATGCTGCTCAGGTGGCTCCTGGACAGAAGAGGCTGGCAGAGGTGGCAGCCCCCAGGAGCAGGTGCTGATGGATATAAGGGACCAGAAGCATCAGCTAGCTTCACAAGGGCTTGGTCCTGCTTCCTGCTCTGTTCTATTTGCTTGGCTTTAATTGAGATTTTTTAATTGCTCAATTTTTCCAACAGTCTGTAATTCCATTTGGGTCCTGTGCTGCTGTTGCCCTAAATCTGTGTGAAACATTGTTTAATTCCAGCTGGGATTGCCTTCCTCCTTGTGTCCAGCTCCAGCTGATTCCCTTTTTTTTCCCTTCCAGGCAGAGGATTCACAGATAAAGTGGATCGACTAAAACTGGCAGAAATTGTCAAACAAGTGATTGAAGAGCAAACAAACTCCCACGACTCTCAATAGCTGGAGCTTCTTAATCTTATTTTTTTTACCATTTAAGATTTATTCTTTAACTGTAAAAAGTATTTTTATGTAAATTAATAAATCATAATTATTTCATTAAATTTCCATACTGCTTGAAAATGCTGTATAGTTGTAGATACAAAAAAAAAAAAAAATCATTGGTACTGTAATATTTTTTTAAAACTCAGTTCCTCGAGGTATATATGATCACTTATGTACTGTTAATCATGAGCCCCCCAAATGGGGTGGATTTTATTGTTAAAAACCAGTTTTTTTCTTCATAACCAGTTGCAGAAGCTGCCTTTCACCTGCCACATCCAGCCCCTGCAGTGACTCCATGCAAAGGAGAGCCACAGTTTCTCAAGCCCCTGCTCAGTGAGTACTTGAAGCAAGTGCTGTGAAATGCAAATTCACAGCTCCCCTTGGCACCTAAATTCCAGGTCTTTAGGTAGAGAAAAATCAATTAAATACCCTTCAGTTTGGCTTGGTGCCTTGCCACCCAAGGCCATGTGCTTGCTGAAATTTTCAGTTCTGAGCAGTGACTCTCTTTTTTTTGTTGTCTTCCCCATCTCCCTCAGACCTTCTTTAAGGTTTATTCTCCTCTGTTCCTTCCTCCTCATCTTCCTCAGAGCTTTTTTAAGGCTGAATCAGCCATTCAGCACAAAACTCTTCTTTTTCTCACCTTGTCCAACAGCAGAACAAAGAATGTTCAAGTTCTTATGCACAAATTATTTTCATTTCCATGGTGGGATCTTCTATGGACCGAGACCAGCCTGGGGTTTGTTTGTTTGGGATCCACCCCCTTGTTCCCATTACCTCCTTCCTAGAAGATCCAAGGCTTGGGGTCTGACTTGTCCTCTTGTTTGGCAGAGCTGCCCCTGGGCAGGCTCTGGGGAACCTCTGGGATTTGTCTCTGGAGCCCAAATTCCTGTTTTTGATGCCTTCAAGCTCCTTCTTGGGGGAGCCACAACTGCAGGGCTGCTCCTCGGCTGCCTCCCCAGGGCAGGTTCTTACTCTAGTCTGGAACATTGGCTCCAAAAGCTGCTTTTTTAAATCCTGATAAAGCAAACCAATGGCAAGAATCTGTACATAGTTCTAGTTTTCTACCTTTTCTGCTTCTCTTTCTTTCGAGATCGGGCGGAGGCTTTTTATAGAGCTATTTTGGTACCAAATCCGTGCAGACATCGGGTGAGTTTGGTCTGCAGACTGAAGTGCCAACCCAGGGCCATCAGTGACCACTCCTGAACGTTGTTGTCTTTCACAGCTCATCCATTTTTAGGTTTACATTGACAAACCTGAGCCATGAATCTCCCAATTCTCTCTTACAAAAGTCCAACCTTGTTCTTTTTTTGTCTCTTTTCTATACCAAAACTTCCTTGCAGCTTTAGCTGGATGGCAAAGCAGTGTCTGACTCTTTCTATACAATTTTCTAAACAGTAAATTGTTTTTTCTACATGAAGGAGATGCTTTGTTTCCTGTTCTCTGTCAGCTTTCCTTAATCCTGTGGACAGTTTGCCAATGCCTGATTTATTGCAGGGTAAGAACAGTCCCTGCTTATCCATCCTCTGATGGGAGCAGGGAATGTTTGTGTGAGCTGGAATTGTACCTCTGACACTACCTGGAATATTTGTGCACTGACTTGTTGATGAAAACTGAAGAGAATTAGTAGAAATTGAAAGTTTTTGTCATTTTTTGGCTGTACCACCAAGCCCTGTTATGTGCATTTCTGTCCTTGCTCTAATTCTAGTCATGTCTTGAAATGATTTCATTTTGAACTTGAAATCTGTATTTTTTTTTCTGGGAAATCGAAACTTTCAAGTGTGGCAGATAGAGATGGAAACAAGGAAATCACCTTTGTTTGAACAGCAGAGAAAAAAAAAAAACCCTCTAAAAGCACTTTGTGACTCTGCCTTCCCAGAAGGAAAATCCTCAGGCAGTTTTTTGGGAGCTGGGATTTGTTAGAAGTGCAGTCGGGGGGAAGGTGGAATCTGATGTGTGTTAGAGGATTCCTCCTTTTCTTCATCCCTGAAGTGCTGCTGATCCTCAGGTGGGAACATTTGTACAAATGTCCAAGGGCTTTTGCCACAAGGAACTGCTTTTGATGGATTTAATCTACATTTTCTTGTCTGTGATAAATAAGAAGGGCCTGATCTGAAGCAGAGGAAGGAGGGACAGATTAAGAAAACACAATTTGAAGACTCAAGGTCAAATGGATTTGTTTCTATGAGAAAGTTGATTTTTTTAATCTTGGAAAAGTTCTGTTTTATATTTCAAAGTTCAGTAACTTTAATGGATTCATTTACACGTTTGAAAGTAGCATTTGACTTTCTCCTTCCTGTGTTTCATTTATTTTTCAGTTGAAGCAAGTGCAAGACACCTTGTCTTGATTCTCTGAGGTTTGACTTGGTAATAAATCTACTGATCCTTTATAGCAGACTGTGAATATTGTAAATATCTCGAGCTGGAAGTGTGGGATCAAAGAAGAATTTCTTTGTACAAACACTAAAAATGTGTGGGAAAGCTCTGGAGGTTGTTGGGTTTTGGTTATTTTTTAGAATTTTATTTAAGTGAAGAAAAATCTTGGAAATCATTTGACCTTTTCAAAAATTTCTGTATAACTGGCTTCTCCTGTGACTTGATTATTTGAAGCTTTTCTATATATATTAAAATTAGGAGAACCTGATTAGTGAAAGAGATTTTGATTGGAAATAGCAACATATCAAAGTTTTGCTGTCATTACTTCTGGATTTTCTTTTGGAAACCTGAGTCTGTCCTCATGTTTAACTCCTGTGTGTTGAAATGTTCTCATTTCTCCTTCTCAGTGTTCCCTGTTAGTTCCTTTTGGATCAGTATTACATTGTAAATATTACCCATCCTGTATATAAATGATTTTACTAAACTCAAAAGTTCCTGACTGCTTTTGTTTGGTTCCCAAATTCCTGTAGGAGAGAAGGAAAGGAGCAGGAGGGAACAGCAGCAGGATTCTCCTGCCACCCTGCTTTGCTCTGGAAGTGTCCAAAAGGTGTGGATGCAGCACTTGGGGGTGTGGTGAGTGCTGAACACGGTGGTGTTGGGTTAATTTTTGGATTTGATTATCTTAGAGGGCTTTTCCAGCATTAGAGATTCTATTTTTCTGCCACCCTCAGCCCTGCATCCCACTTCCCTTATCCATGGGAATAAAGGGGATTTAATTCCATCCATCACTTGGATGAGGCTTTGAGGTGACAGGATGACTGACAGGAGAGGCTGGAGAAATCCTTAGGAAATCCTGGGGCAGCATCACCCAAAATTGCCTTTTTTAAGCCCAACTTTCCATCAGATGGCAGCAAGGACCTGGGGTGGGTGGTGAGTGACCTTTAGAGCTTCCAAATTGGCAAAGGGACTGAGGGAACAATTTCCTGGGAGCACTTAAAGCAGCAAACCCAACTCCCCTCAAACAAACACTGAGTGACTGCTGAGCTGTCTGAGGAGCCCTGGGAATGTGTCCAGCACCCACTAACAGCTCTGATGATCCATTAGCAATCCACTCATTGTTTCCTGGGTAATCTTGCACCATTTAGGAAGCCTTAATCCCCTTTTAAACAAATTGCACTGGCTCCACAATCGGGGTCAGTCCCAGGAGGGTGCAGGAGGCTCTCAGGGATGAGACTGAGTGTGTTTCATGCCCTGCAGGTGCCAGGGCATGGATCCCATCCTCCCCATGGAATATTTGCTTTTGAAGTGGGGCTGGAGAAACACTGAGTGTCATCCATGTCCAGACTTTGGGACTAGAGGAGGATTTGAAGAACCAAGTGGAAAAAAGATGGCTGAAACCCTTATTTTTGTCCTGTAGAACAGCAAAATTGAATTGTTTCACTCAGTTTCACTCTGTAGGAGAAAATAAGTCATTGACTTATTATCAAACCTCCAGGGCCCTTGTGTGACTTACCCAGAGTTTACACAGTTGTGTAAGTTAATTACACAAAGCTGGAGTATTTCCTCTTCTGGTCTAACCTGCTATGAGAAAAATTTGGGTTGGACCCAAAAAGCGAAGCTGTTGAAAAATAAAGAGTGTAAAGGTAAAGATTTGTTTTCAACACAGCTTAAAATCTGGTTTATTTCCTATAGAATGGTGGGACATCAGTAAATAATTCATGTGAACATATGGAAATGCAAAGAGAGATTCAGACAAAGTCTGCTCACCTGGTTCATGAGAGGTGCTCCACAGGGTCGAAGCAGGTGATTTTTGGGAGTATTGTGGCTGAGCAGGAGTTGGCAGGAAGGAGGGAAAGGAAATGTGCAGAAATTCCAGACAGGTTTCGTCCTGCTTTGCAATTCTTCACTCCTGGTAACTGGTTCTTAGGGTGGTGCAAATTCTCATGGTTAGAGTGAATTAAAAGGCAGAGATTGAAAAATACTCATTTTGCTTTACTGTTAATTTGTAAAGGCAATGACTTGGAGAGATAAAACAAAGTCAAACATCCTCTGCCCAACCTCCAAGGAGCTGGATCAGGTCTCTGAGCCGTTACATGGGATTTGCTGCATTTCTAGGGATATTTCCAGGAGGAGAAAGTCTGGACTAAAGATTTAATACGTTGAAAGAATCCATCAAATAAATAACGCTGTCCACTGAGCTCCTGGCTCTGCCAGCCCCGCTGAGGCTCCATCCCGGCTCTGGGAGAACTCTGCCTCTCTCCTTGCGGGCAGGGCAGCATCAGAGCAGGGTGGAGGAGGAGCCCTCGGTGTTGGGCGGGCTGGCGGCGGCCGTGCTGGAGTAGAATTTTTTTTGGGAGCGCAGGAGCGGGGTCTGGGTGTCCACATCCCGGCGGGAGCCACGTTTCAGGGATAGGAACACGTGCTGCGTCCAGCCGTACACCAGGCAGTTCAGGAGCCCCTGGGAAGCTGCGGTGAGAGCCTGGGAGAGAGCACAGGGCAATCAGGGATCCCAGCGTTGCTCTGGGATCACCGGGAAACTTCCCTCACCCAGCAGGATTTTATCTTCCGCGCGATAGAGGAATTGTGCTGTTGTTTTAAGAAATGTTTAATGGAGGTCTAATAAAATATAAATGCTATTCTGTATAAAATATAGAATATATTTGAAATATATATATTAAATAAATATAATAACTATATCATTTAATAAAATGTTGAACTTCTGCCTCAGGCATAGGAAGGAGCTAGACAAGTGTTATTAAGGAATCACATTTGGAGACTCAGGGACGTGGGGAAAACTTAGAGGAAAAAAAAAAAAATTCTGGGGATCCTTTCTAGTCCTATTTGCTACAATTTCCATGGAATCACTGAGGTTGGAAAAGGCCTTTGAGGTCCAAACATCCACCCAGCACTGCGTTCACCACTAAACTGTTGTGATGCTGGGATTTTGGGTACTGAGACCTTTCCAAGCCTGGGAGAAACATAAACCACCAAACCAAGATCTTTGCCAAGCAAAAGCACAAATCAGACTTGGAATCCTTGTCCAGCTGCATCCAGCAGGATGCATGGCAGGAGACTCAAGGTGAGAAGGCAGGGCCCAGGAGGCTGCAGGGGCAGACATTTACCTGCAGGATCAGCAGAGCCATGTAGATTTTGCTGGTTGTTGAAGCAGTTAATTTCAGCATTCCAAGGAGGACAGCTGTGGAAAGGGATGGATGAGAGGGTGAAGTTAATCCCAGCTTTCTGGAGTTCCACAGGGGGACGCTGTGGGAGGAATTCTGCTCACCTGGGGTCCAGCAGCAGAAGAAGGCGACGGGGTAAAAAACCACCCGTTGTTCCACCATCTTAATCATGGCCCACTGCTGATCCCCCAGGAATCCTGTGGAGTTCACAAACCTTTTGTACAGACCTCGGGCCTGACTCAGGATAACCTGGAAAAGAACAGGCAAATGTTATTGTAAAGGCTGTGATCTGCTGGGTTCACCCAGGATGGATCCCAGTCTATCCAACCTTTTCACACAGCACTGAAATCCTGTGGGAGGTGTTGCTTTGCACGTGGCCTTCTCTAAACTGAAGACTCTGAAGTGATTTTAGAATCATTAAGTTGTTTAGGCTGGAAAAGATCTCTAAGATCATAGACTCCAACCATTAATCACCTGCTGCTGGCCCATGTAGGAGGTGATCTCTTCTGCCAAGCTCCAAGCCTTTGAAATCCTGCTAAATATTTCTGGGATGGGTTGACAGAACACAGGACTCCAGATGGATTTATCTGCTGGCACAGTGATATTTTCCCTCCCCTACCACCCCTTCCAAAAGGGAAGCAGCACTACAAAGTAATTTCCCTGCCTTATTTACCAAGAGCACAGAGTGAGCAGATGAGGGGGAATGGATTGAAAACTGAGAGTTGGGTTAGATGGAATATTGGGAGGAAATCATTCCCAAAGAAGCTGTGGCTGCCTCATCCTTGGAAGTGTTCAAGGTCAGGTTGGACAGGGCTTGAGCAACCTGGGATAGTGGAAGGTTGGACATGGCAGGAGATGAGCTTAAGATGCCTTCCCACCCAAACCATTCTGTGATTCCATGATTGCCCAGCCTCTGGTGCCATCCAAGGGCTCCACAAGGACCAGCCTTACCAGGATGGCCACGAAGCTGATGAGGAAGGAGATGAGGAAGACGCCGATGCCGTAGAAATGCATCACGCGGCAAACGGAACCGCTCGGGCTCTGGGGCTCATCGGGGGGCTCGGCCATCTCCGTGTGCATCAGGAGACACCTGTGGGACACAGGGAAGAGCCTGAGCTCCTGCCCACCCTCAGCAGCCTTGGGGCTGTGCCTGAGGAAGGGAGGAAGCTCACCCATGCTTCTGGCTGAAGTTCTGGTAGCAATTACTGCTGTTGCCCAGGCAAAACACCGGCACCATGAGGAGGAAAGGGATCAGGCTGAGAAGAGAAAGCACAGCACAGTCATTGGCACTGCTCCACTTGGGCACTGCTTGGTTTTTCTCCCATCACTAGAGAGGGCTTTAAAGTTGGTTTTATTGGCACTGCTCTGGAAAAGTATTTTATCAGCTTTAACAGCATCGGAGCTTTCATTTGTGAGGGCTAATCATTGGTAAAGGGAAATCTTCTGGAAAACCACCTCCAGTTAATAAGGTTATCATTAACTTGGTTAAAAAAACTCTCTTACTCTGCATTCATGAGGTCACTCTGCTGTTAATGATGAGCTTTACAGCTTTTTTAGTAAAACTTGCTTCAAAACAAGGGAGCAGGGATCAGCACGCTGCAGTTTCCCAAATTCACATCCTCCTGCCAGGGAGAATAAACTTTTACTAAATCCACACCCTCTGCCAGAGAGAATGAAATCTTACCTTGACAAGATCGTTGCTATTCGACCAACACAACTTGCATAATCTATAACCTGCAAAATCCAAAAATCTGAATTAAATTATCTCTGTACAGCCCTTGGTTCACAGGAAGCAGCTTCCAGGAAGCATTTCAGCAGCTGAGGGGGATCTGCCCAGTCTGCTGCTCCTGAACTTCCAGATGGAATATCTGGGATACAAAGTTTGCCGTTCACAGCAAATGTCTGGGGAAGCTGTGCAGGGCAGTGGGGCTGATGGATTTATTGGGAAGAGCTGCATAAGGAATGTGCCATCCTGCAGGAATACCTGGGGTATTCCCCAGCCTGGAAATGGCTGTTTAGGTGTGAGGGAAGAATTAACTGCAAGGAGAGATTTTGGTCACAGGGTGTGTGAAGCATTTGCTCAGTCTGCAGTGCAGGGAGGGTTTTCCTGAGTGTTGTGTCCTTCTCCCTGGGTTCCCAACCTTTACACCAGTCCCACACCAGTCCCACTCACCTGGGGGGGCACCCTGAAGAGGTTCTGGTTGTATTTCACCTTGAGGTCCATGTACAGGTGCCAGGTGTAGTTGACAGTGTAGAGAAAAGAGGCCACATAGAATATCTGAGAAATAAACCCAGCATTTCAGCACCGGAATAACAATTCCTGTAGCATGTTTAGTTCCTCCCAAATCCCATGGAACAGAAGCAGGATGATGAACATCTGCCAAAGGTGAGGGTCTGAGCACAAGGGCTGTGCTCACAGCTGTGAAGAGCCAGGTTGGAGAGAGATTTCCACTTTAAACCACACAAAACCAGCTTAATTTTGGCCTCAGACAGGAGAACTGACAGCAGGACTGCCTTAGGAATAAAAATCTTCGTGACCTGTCTCATTTTTTTGGCTCAGAGCCTGGTAATGAGGGTTTGAGAGGCACTTGGACCCTCTCAATTCTACATCCATTAGGAAACACAGCACAGATGTGACATTTAGATTTGCTTCTTGCATAATGAGCTCACTATGCAGAGAATTCACGGAAACAGAAAACAATTGGATATTTCAGGAGGAATGTGAGGGCATATATTCTCTGCCCTCAGCCTGAGTTAATATCCCAAAAACCTTTTTCTTCCTCCACAGGAAAAAGAAGAAAGATAGAGCACACTGAGAGTTTCATAGCCTTTGATTCCAGCTTAAGATGAATCCAATTATCTAAAACTTCCTATAAACCCTCCCAAATCTTGATCAAATTTGTTTCCAAATTCATGCTTGCTCCAGGTTGCCTAATCAGACCATGTACATGCTTGTGCTGTGTTTGTCACAGGAAACACAAACTTCAGTGGCAAAGGCAAAGAGGAAGGGCTGGACAAGGGAATATTTTTTTGTTTTGTTTTCTGTGGCTTTGCTGCCCTTTGCCAAAAAAATAAGGAACACAGGTTTGCCAGCCTGGTATCATCCATGGCTGGGAAAGTGGTCACTAAACAAACTTGGCCTCCTTCACTGAGGTTGTGAATGCTCTTGGCTGGCTCAAGAGGCTGAGTCCAAGGGCTGCCACAGGAACATTGCAGAGACTTTCCAGCTCATTAAATGAGTTTTAACGAGGGGCTGTTGCCCTTTTCTAACTACTCCCAGAGAAGGCCAAAACAGCCCACAAGGATCGTTCTCTTGCACTTCAGGACGCCTGGGAGAGGCTCATGAAATGTCAGCACTGCCTTCTGGAACAGAGACCCAAATGCCATTTGTGAAGGTGCCAGCAGGAAAGGAAGGGAATTCTGCTCTCCCCAGCCCCAGCTTTGGGACTGGGGACAGTCCTGCAGCACTGCCCATGAGGAGATAAAGCATGGACACAAGAATCCCTCATTATCCCACTTGTGTGGCTCCCATTGTGCTGCCCAGCGTGAGCAGAGCCTGCCAGGACATTATTAGGCCACTGGAACTGAACTGGAAGAATGTGGGGGAGTTGTGCAATTACGACCACAATATCTACTCTGGACTTTATTATTGCAATTCAGGAGGAGAAGAGAACAAGGGACAGCAAAGGGAGCAGTATTTACATTCATATCAATCAAAGCTCTGGGGCTGCAAGAGGGAAAATCCAAAAAGCAAAGCAATCTCCTCCTTTATGACAAAGTTGGGACACTGGGCAGCTCCATCCACTGCAACGTCAGCCCGTGCTGACAAATAATGGCAAACAGCCTGAATAAAGCAAAATATTGCCCTGCTCCTAAGGCAGAGCCTTGAGACATCACAAGGACTCCAGTGTGAGCCTCTCCAGGGGCTGCAAACTCCTCTGCTGGGCTGTCCCTGCCTGTCCCCACCTCAGCACATCCAACACCTTCTGGGTGTTGGCATGCAGAGAAGCCCCAGGTGTTTGTGAGACACTCAGAAGCACAGCGAGATATTTATTTACTCATTCCATCAGCTTCCAGATCCCTCCTGCTCTGCAGAATCTGCTGGTTCAACCTGTTACTGGCTCCTTGTTACGCACAAGGTGTTCCCACCTCTCAAGGGCACTGCAGGGTGTTGGGTGAGGAGGTCCTGCACTGTCACGTGCCCTGGAGAAAAGGTTGCTATGGCAAGGGCTCAGTTTGTTTTAATTTCTCCCAGAACAAACAGCAGTGACAGCTCTTGCCAGGCACAATCCGGCTCTGCCACCCAGGCAGTCCCTGTGCTGTGGGGACTGGTGGTGGCACACAGGAGAGGAGTCAGGGGACACTGGCTGAGGTCAGGGTGTGATTCTGCACGCCCCACCACAAGCCCTGTCCTGGAAAGACTGGCCCAAGGCCAGCTGTGCCCACCCAGCATGAAAACAAAGTTCCCATCTTGTCCCATCCTGTGCTGGTGTCCCTGAGAAGCACAGCTGCAGGCTGGAAAAGTGAGGGCAGAAAAGAGCCAAAGAGCAAGGGAGCTGAGAAATTTTGAACATATTTTCCACAGCCAACCTATTTCTCCTCTAGCAGTGCAAATTGCCTTCTCCAGGCCATAAAAAGATCACACTAGTTTAAAAAATTGTCCCCCAGGCAAGGGAAACTGCTCAGGAACAGTCTCAGTGCTGCTTGCTCCTTCCACCTTCCAGCTCTGAAAGCCTCTCCCAAGCTCTTCTCATTTTCCCATCACCTTGAAAACATCTTTGATGTTGTTCTACATCATTCCCAAGTGGCCAAGTTACTCAAACCTCACTGTTTCTCTCAACATGAATATATTGTGGAGCCAGTAGATCTGGAGAGACCAGAGATGAGCCTGGAGTGGAATAGATGCTCACACCACCCTCAGCAACACATCTGTACCCCAAAAAACAGCTGCTGAAGCAACCCTGGGCAGCAGGAGCCCATGCCCAGACACACAACAGCAGGAACAATTCCATCCTGCACCTTCAGGCATCTCCCTGCCCTCTCTGAGGCACACGGAGATCCTTTCCAGCTTTGGATGATGCTGTTCCATGAGGACATTCAGTTCCCAATTGTGGGTACCACCACTCTCTCAGGGAGCTGCCTGAGCCCACACATCAAGGCTTCCAAAAGCCCCTTGGCTGTTCCCAGCCATGTCCTTTAAAAGGAAATAATTAATTCCAGAGATCATCATTTATGAACCTCCACCCTGGCCCAAGCTCAGCCAGACCCTGCAGAGATTTTTACGAGCTGAGATTTCCAAATCCTGGTGTGGAAATGGGAACTTGGTGAGGCAACAGCAAACCGCCAGGATAACAGTGTTCACCCACCCTACTCCAGCTGGTCCCCAGCACAGGGAATCAGCTGGAAAGCAGCTGAGTCAATGGGATACAGGCTGAGCTTGTACTGATGGAGGATCCTTGGGAAGAGCAAGAACTGGGATGTTCATGTGAGTAATTTAAATCTGAGCTCAAGCAAATCACAGAATGTGTCTGTTCCTGCCCAGGCTGGAGGAAGCACAAAGAAAAGTAGAAAAGCTGCCATGTGAGAGCACAGAGATCCATGGGCATGGATCCAATGGGAAAGAGATCGAGTCCCATCTGCTCATTTCACACCAGCAACCACAAAATCTCACCTTCTCTTTTCCTCTCACACACCAGAGGATCCTAAACCCCATTATCTCCCTTTTCCACACAAAGCCAAGGGATCTGCTAAAGTCTGTCTAGAAACAGCCCCCACGGCCACGCTCTGATCACCGGCGAGGTTAATTATGACAAATTACAAAGTTAATTATGGAATGTGGTGCCAAGGCCACTCACCTGTCCCGTGGCCTGCAGGTTGTAGCAGATGAGGTCTTGCTGGGAGGTGGGTGAGCTGTAGAGCAGGGCCCCAGCCAGCCAGCACATGCCCAGGAACAGATCCGAGAGGCTCAGGTAGAAAAGTGGCCGCACCTGGAAAAGGGAAAATGCTCAGCAGGTGTGAGTGGAGTCACAGCCCTTCCACCCCTCCAGCTGCAGTTTTACCCCGTTATCAGACATAAAGATATTTAGTACAGCCTTCCAAAGGTTTTTCTGTAGGTGAGGAAAGTTTTTCAGTAGAAAGCAGCGTCCCACTGCAGTTATTTTGAAAGTTTTAATTGAGGGGAAGTGAGGCGTAAGTGGCACTTTGTGGAGGGATGATTTTACCCTCAGAGAAGCACTGGGACAGCATTTCTGAGACCAATCCATCTGCAGCAAACCCTGAGAGCTTCAATAAAAAAAGTCTCCTCTACTTTCACAGCCAAGCGAGTTCAAAGAAAAGTTACCAGATGAAAACTTTACAGCCTCTACTCCTGAATATCATCCTTGTTTTCAGTCCTTTAAAATTCCTACACCAATGATAGCAGAAAGATTACTTGTGCTCAGACACCAATACCAGGTTATCTGGTGTTACCTGAACACTGTCACTCCCCAGCTCTTCTGATGAGACAACTCTTCTTGCAGGGAAATTCCACATGGATTTGTGCTCTCAGGAGCTGTTCCAATGCACATTCCCTACTCCAATCACCACTTCTGCCACAGGATCCAAGAGCAGCATCAAAACTTACAGAAAATACCCCAAATATCCACCATGTTACAATTTTGCAGAATGGGACAGGTTGGCAGGGAGAAGAGACATCATGTTTTAAATAAATTCACATAGAAATCTAACTTTCGGTAAACACAAACCCTTCCTTAGGTCTGGAATGACTTGAAACATTTTTCTATGTGTTCCATGTCATTTCAGCTGATGACTAAGGTTGGGTTTATTTTACAAGCTAGAATAATCTCCACTGAGAGCCATTATTCTCTGCTGCATCTTGCTAGAAATGAGTCATGTCTCCTTTAACAACAGTTTCCAGCCCATTTCCAGTTTGCACACACTGGCCAGGACTGTAAACACTGCAGGAAAACATTTGTGCAAAATTCTGGCCAACATTTTCCTTGTTAGTGAGAGAGCATAGACTCTGGAAAAGCAGCCTAATTACCTACATTCTTAATTGAAGCCTTTGGTACCTCATTTTCAGCATCCAGGAGAGAAAACTGTGGTGTTTTTCTTTCTCTAAAGAAAATTATAATGCTAAACATGGAAATGTTTCAGGAGGCTTTGATTTTGTGTTTTGTTTCATGGAGTTGAGCTTTTGGTGAGATATGGCTCAATATTGCCCTGGAAGTAAATGTATGCCACTGATCACATTGTGTTATTCTTGTTCCCACGTGCAATGAGAGAGAGCTTAGGAAGATTGATAAGAGTTAAGGTAGATCTGATTGAGCCAGATTTGTCCTTAGGGCATGAAGGAGCACAAGGCATAAAGATCTGGAGTTAATTTTAATTTGATTTCATCTATAAATGCCTTTTTTTTTAACCAGGCTTTTCCTCACTGGTGCAGAAATGAAGCCCTGGCACAATAGGCTGGGGGCACTGTCCAGTTTGTGATCAAGGCAGGTTAAACCAAACAGCTCTAAAATAAGCAAAGAAGTCACTTTTGCAATCAAACAGGTGACCTCTTTCTCCAGCACAAGTGCCCTTGGAGCAAGGCACTGCTGGTGTGTCCAGGAGCTGTTTTGGCAGAGATCTGAATAAAGAAGTAGGTGACATAGGGGCAAGTGTGGCTCTGGCTTGCAAAAGGGGAAAGAAAATAACCACTGGTATTTATAAAATAGAGGAAGGGACTGCAAAGATGTAATGATTTACATCCTGGCAGCTCCAGCTGCAGCATACATGGGGATTTGGCACTGTGGCCATGGCCCAGGCACATGCTGAGCTGAAGGTTCTTCCTCAAACCTGCTGAGCTGAAGGTTCTTCCTCAAACCTGTTGGGCTGAGGGTTCTTTCTTGCTTGCCATCATCTCTTAGCAATCATTTGCCTCTGAAGGGTTTTATTGACCCCGCAGAAAACGAGCTTCAAGAATGCAATATTTGATTTCTGAGGCTGAGGGCAGGAAGGGAAGTGTTTCTAAGATCCTTCTCCTCCCAGCCTCCAGAGCTGTGTATTTTTAAATGTTTTGCTGTGGGTCCTCATGACTCAGGGAATGAGCTGTTTGTGGCAAGCTTTGATATGGATCTCTTCCAGCCCTTTGTTTACAAACTTCCACTTCAGACCCGAGACATGAGGACAAAATGATGGGGAAGTTACTGGAGATTTTGTCACTTTTGAAACCCAGCACCAGATCTCCCCTGGCAGCAGAAGAGCTTGGAAGGCTGAAGCAAACCAGACCCTCCAGCTGGCATCCAGCCCTCCTAACTGGATTTGCAGAAATAATCTGAGCAGGAACATCTGGACCCTCTGGAGCAGAAAGGGTCCATCAGTGACCTGGAACCATGTGTGGCTCACGAGCAGCTCCCAAGCCACAGCCCCATCACATGACTGAGAGCAGAAGGGCTCCTGAGTAACCCTCCCATGGAAGCCAAGGGGATGAAGCTGCTGAGTCACACCAGGACACTGCCAAGCCCAGCTCCACATTATTCCAGAGGGGAGGACCCCAGGAAGGAACCACATCTGGAGCTTTCCAAGTGCAGACGTGGTAGGAGGAGGCTTTGATGTGCACCTTGAGCAGCACAAGCTCAAGCAGCAGGTTTTCCATCCCAGCACTAAGGTGAAGTCCCAGCCTTCGTTCTTCCCTGGAGATCTCCACAGTTTATTCTGGATGTTCTGGGCAGAGCGTTTCCAGGTTGGCTGGGAGCAAGGTCCTGCCTGTTGTAAGTGGGACAGATTTGCTCTGCAAACATGGACTCACGTTCTCCTTCCCACCGTGTCATCCAACAAAGTGTCAGTTGCCTGCATTCCTTGCTTCCCCAGGGATAGCTCCGTGAATTCCCTGGAAGTCTCATTCTCTGGGCTGCAGATAGAACCCACAATGTACAAAGAAGATGAAGATGAAGGAAGGACAAATAGAGCTGCTGCCAGCTCCACTGACTTTCTGGGTGGTCCACAGGCCAGGCTGAGCCTGCAAACCCTGGACAGCAAATCCCAATTTCACAGGGATCAGCTTGGCTGACTGCCCCCAAGAAGTCCTGGACACACAGAGGGACTGCATTGACCATCCAAGCCTTTTTCATCAGTTTTAGTAGCACACCTGCCCAGAGAAACTCCTCAGAGACAGCCAAAGACCAACACCTGTAAGAGCATTTCCACAGGGGCAGCTCCAATTTTGCCCTTCAGAAGTTTTGTGCACAACTCCTCAGCCCCCCCAGGAGTTTGGCTCCACTGAGGAGGGCATGCTAAGAAATCCCTGGTCCCAGGAACGACTGGAGGACTTTCCTGGAGTAGCAGAAAGCACGGGATTAAGGAACCTGCTTCTTCCTACAGAAGCACAGGTTCAAGGTCAGTCCTTTCACCTCCTGCCATGACAAAAAGCCCAATTTTCAGCAATCCCTTTACCTCCCAGCTATTAAACAAGATTTAACCACATAACCCTGTGACCTGAAGCTACTCGTAGGAGAGGGTCTGTGCTACAGGTGTGACCCACCTGCAGGGACCGACACCACGGCTTAGGGAGGAGAAAGAAACTCAGACCTTACCTCGGGGGACCGCACCGCGTTTTGGAAGACGGCATAGGCAATAATTGAGCTGGAACCTACAACGCTGAGAAAACAAAGCACAGGTTGGAACAGGAGCGCGTCTGCCTCGCTGGGAGACGCGAGTTCTCTTTTTTTTTTTTTGCTTTTCTGGGTAAAATCATCTTTGAGACAGTAACTCCACGGGCAGCGTGTCGTACCTGAGCATGGCCATGGTGAACTGGATCCACTGGAGCGCAGAGTAGACCTGGGGAGAAGGACGGGAGGGAGCTCAGCTGACACGGCCCCAGGGACGGCAGGATCGCCCGGGGACCGGGGGGCTCCGGGAGGAGCGGGCAGCAGGGACCGGGGACAGCGAGCCCGGGGAGGAACGACAAAAACCGGGAATCGGGATAGGAGCGGGCAGCGCGCACCTGGGAAGGTGGACTAGGGGGTCCCGGAGAAGAACAGACCGGGAACAAGGACAGCTGGGTCCCGAAGAGGAATAAGTAGCGCGGATCAGGGACAGGGACTGGGGGACGATCGTCCAGCGCTGCCGGTGCTGCCGGGCACGGAGCAGGACGCGGGGCTGGGGAAGGACCGTGAGGGGATGGAGAAGAGACGCGCACAGCGAGGTCCCAGGGAGGGGACAGCCGCTGTCCCTAGGGGTCCCGGTGCCGGCGGGGCTCGCTCACCTCCTGCCAGCCCCCATCCAGCCGGCCCGCCTCCGCCGGCAGGGCCATCGGTACCGCCGCCGCCACCGCGCCGCTCCGGGGCTGCGGGCTCCGCCCCGGGGCCGCACCGCGTCCAGCCCCCGCCGGCGGGCCCGGCTGCGGGGAGCGTCCTGTCGCAGAGAGGGGCTGAGGGGGAAGGAACCCTGAGCAAACAGCGGGATTAGCGTCCCGGGGACCGGCGTCCCGAGCATCCCTCCGGGGGTGGAACCGGCCGAGCCCCGGTGGGCGGGCTCGCTTCGGTCACCGCCGCCCCGGGCTCCCCTCACGGAGCCGCCCTGAGGCGACCCCGCGGAGCCTCGGCCCCGCCCCTCAGTGACGTCACCAGCACCCGGGGGCGGGAAGGCGCTTCGAGGAGTGCGCGGGGGCTGCTCCCCTCAGAGAGCCCGGCCATGGCTCCTTCAGAGTCCCGGGAACCGCTCCCCTCAGAGAGCCCGGCCATGGCTCCTTCAGAGTCCCGGGGACCGCTCCCCTCAGAGAGCCCGGACAGGGCTCCTTCAGAGTCCCGGGAACCGCTCCCTTCAGAGAGCCCGGCCAGGGCTCCTTCAGAGTCCCGGGGACCGCTCCCCTCACAGACCCCGGCCATGGCTCCTTCAGAGTCCCGGGACCGCTCCCCTCAGAGAGCCCGGCCATGGCTCCTTCAGAGTCCCGGGGACCGCTCCCCTCAGAGAGCCCGGCCATGGCTCCTTCAGAGTCCCGGGGGTCGCTCAGCTTAGAGAGCCCGGCCATGGCTCCTTCAGAGTCCCGGGGACCGCTCCCCTCAGAGATCCCGGCCATGGCTCCTTCAGAGTCCCGGGGACCGCTCCCCTCAGAGATCCCGGCCATGGCTCCTTCAGAGTCCCGGGTGCTGCTGCCTTCACAGATCCAGGGTGCCCTCAAGTGCTGATCCTATCAGGGGCTGCTCCCTTCAGAGTTGCGGGGACTAGTTCCCTCTGTACTTCGAGAACGGCTCCCCTCAGCACTGCGGGAGACGATGCCCTCTGGTCTCTGGGGCTGAGCAAGGCGGGACAATCTCCACACAGCCCTGCCAAAGACTGCCCACCCTGCCGGGCTCCTTCCCTCTGCCGCTCCTGAGGGAAGAGAGCCGAGGGACACCCTCGGCTTCCCTCACCTCGCTTCCAGCTGGCATCATCTGGCTGAGCAGTCAAGGCCTCCCCTCTGATCACGGAATCGGCACTAGTTTCTCTATAAGGTGGTTTAAGAAGCAGCTCTGAAGTGGAATTTTTTTTTATTATAGCATTATTAATACATTTTATCTCGCAGCAACATCTGCTCCTTGTACCCACCCCAAGATTCAAAAGGCAGCAAAGCTCCCAGAGGAATCAGTTTTGTTTAAAGCATACTTTTAAGATAAAACTCACAGGTGTTTTTCTCTTTTCAACTCTGTAACCCTGACCCGGGCTTCAGCATCTTCCAGAGGCATCCAAATTCCACAGAGTGTGAACTGTACAGTTTTGAGGACTGACCTGATCCTTGGGCGAGGCATCTCCTTTTAAATAACACAGATGAGGCTTCGAAGGACACAAATACTTCTGCTTCCTCTTACAAGAAATCATTTTCAAATGTTTAGAACTACCAAAGACTGATGAGGTTTTAGTCTTGACAGTGTCAATTGCTTCTGGAGGATATTAAAACATTTTGTTCGTGAAGCTTGGACAGGTAAAACACCTCTCCAGCTGTAAGAGAACTCATCCAAATCTACCTCTGAAAACCTGATTTTTCATACAAACTGGTGAGACTGAGTGTAATAGCACCTCAAGGAGACTCTGCCCTTGCTCAGAACTCACTTCACTCACTGTATCAGGGTTATCACAAAGGATTTCGGGAGAATATTTGATGGAACAGCTGCTCTGGACAGAAAATGAGGGGCAAGCTGTGAACTGTCTTCACTTCACCAGCATTTGGCTGATACCCAAACCAAACAGGGACAGAAGCCATGAAAAGAGAAGGCAGAAAAAGGAAGCTCTGAGTCTCTTAGTCAACAACAGGTAAGAACAAGAATTAGAGCCCAAGTGGAACAACGCAAGGTGTGTGTGTGGGGTAGATTAACAAGCATAAAACCCAAGGATATTACAAACAGGTAAAGGTGGGGATGTAGAGGGCACCCAATCTATACCTTTTCCAGCATGTAAGATGGAATGAGAGACTGAATTTTGTTATTTGTTAGCCAGGGAACAGCTGTAAAAGCCACCAGTAATGAGCTTCTGGCCAATCTAGAGCATTTTTTTTTTGTTGTTGTCTGCTTTAACACTGTTATTGGGTAGTATTACACAATACTGGTGTCCTGCTCTTAGGTGATTTTCCCAACATTTAAAATACTGTGTTTTTAAGGACTGTCTTCCTCTTGATCTTCTGAACTGAGAATCCCAGAAGGAAATCTGCTGCCCT
The DNA here is from genome assembly GCA_018697195.1 of Certhia americana. Taxonomy (NCBI): domain Eukaryota; kingdom Metazoa; phylum Chordata; class Aves; order Passeriformes; family Certhiidae; genus Certhia; species Certhia americana. The sequence goes on from CM031871.1 coordinate 2,557,464, forward strand.
CTTGAAGTCAGCGGGAAGTTTGCTTACGTTAAGGAGAACTGGTTAGGACTCTTGATAATGTTTCACAGCTTGTAGAAAGTTCTCCAACACATTAGAGCTCATCTTTTTCACTATTCTTCTTCAGGAAAGAAGCGAGGATGTTGAGGCTTTTCTGGAGCTCCTCCTTCTTTCCATCACTCATCTTGTTCTTCTCGATCAGCTTTGTGATTCGGACAACTTCGTTAGCAGCAAACTCCTCTCCCTGCTCCAGGATCTTGCTCATAATTTTCAAGTATTGCTCTGCTGACTTTTTCTCCGTTTCTTTTGCTTTTCCTAAATTCTCCTGCCCCTTTTTCAGGAGGGCCTGGCGATCAGATTTCTCTGTGGTGCTCACAAATTTGCTGGCCAGCACATCATATTCCTTCAGGCAGCCTGGCATCCCCAGGTAGATGCCATTACTCTTCAGCCAGCGCTGAATAGCTCCAGCCTTGATTTCACCACCATAAAGTAAGGGATTGTTAAAGTCACCATCCCGGAACAAGTGAAAAACAGGGAACTTTTCCTTGTCCAGCTTGTACTTCTCTCCCAGCTCAGTGTTCAGTTTATCACCGTAATCTGTCAAGGGACAACAAAACGCAAAAAAGCACAGTTAATCAAAAATTAAATTAGGATTCTCTCCCACACAAATATTTGTAGCCAGTGCTTCAACATGTCCTAATAACTTGTCTGCCAGGAAATCACAGAGCCATGGAAATATCCTGAGGTGGAAGGGACCCACAAGGATCACTGAGTCCAACTTCCAGCCCCTGCTCAGGACACCCCAAAATCCCACCCTGTGCCTGTGAGCATTGCCCAAACACTCCCTGAGCTCTGGCAGCCTCTGTGACCATTCTCTGAAGAGCCTGTTCTAAGGAAATGCCACACATTGAAATAAAAACACCTCATAAAATCATTTGTGCAAGGCAACTATTCAGTGAGTTTTCCAAAGAAAAAGACTGCAAGGGTGTTTTGCTGTGACTGTGAGAGTGTTAAGACATTGGCAGGACCTTTTGTATAAACCCCATCCTCCTTATGGGAAATCAATCCCCCTTTTTGCTCTTATTTTCCTCTACCCATTGATTTTATCTGATTTTACAGTTAAAGAAGAGTTTTTCCTGTCTGTGTGCAGAGAATGATTTGGTTCTGACAGCATGCCAAGCTACAAGACACTTACTCATCTTACATAAATGATATTTATTCTTGAGGACAGAAAACAAAGACATTTCAATTACGCTACTTAAGAGTATTCTACATATGTTTAGAAATATCAGAGTGGGTAAAACTTCACAGCTTGATAATTAAGCCTAAATTCTTAATTCAACCTACAAAGCAGGAGCACGTCAGGTGACAGTGATCTCTCCTGCACTCTTTTTTCTCTTAAATCCAGTCACAATCACATCGAGTTAGAGCAGCCACAGTGCAACAACCCCTCGCTGTGCTGCCCCAGGGTTTGCTGAATGGGATTAATCACATTAAATATTCTTTGTCTGACCAGGATTGTGGCTGAATTGAGATTCTTCTAAGCCCTGTTCCCTGCACGTGGGACAAAAAGGTTTCTCTCAGCAAAGAAAGGGGAAAAAAAAAAGGCAAGAATTGCTGGGGATGAGGAGGTGGCAGCAGTTCAGCAGCGTGGGCTGACTCCTCATTACCCAGCCCAGATGGGTGAGCAGCTCTCCCACACACAGCCAGGCTCAGCCAGGGCAGGAGATTCACTCACATCCAACCCTCCCCTCCCAGAATTGCCTCAGAACCTGCAGAAATCACACTGAAACTTAACCCCTCCTCACCAGCCCACACTGTTTGCATGCACTCGAGAGTTCCTCACCTGAAATTCCCACTTCAGCCACCAGCAGATCCTCACTGGAGCCTGAGCTCTCCGCCAGCTTCTTAAACTCATCTTGTTTCTCACCATAGGGATATTGTGTGTCAAACTTCACAAGGACAAACTTATGCTTTGGAATAACCTAAAACAAGAAAAGGGGAAAAGAAAAGACAAAACTTGATCATTTCAGGTTTGGGCAATCTACAAGTCACCAGAAGTTGTTTTTGCATGTCCTTTTTTTCCTGTGCAATGGGGAGATGCTGAGGAGAACAGAAATTTTATATAATTATGGTCTTTCAGAAGTGACTCACTGTCGTGTGGAGGAAAGACTGAGCTTTGGGTGTCTGGAATCCTGCACCAGATGATAAAGACAAAACGTGGTAGGTTTGGGGGACCTGATAATGCCTTTAATTATAGGATTTGCTTATAGTAAATCTGATTGGCATCTTGGAAGAAGATCAGCTAAAACATTTTCCAGTGGGACATGAAGAGGAATGAGGGCAAATGTACTGTCATTTTGAAGTGTCCCAGCATGAGAGCTGCACTCTTGGCTAGGAGGAGGCACAGGGAAGCAGAGGAGATGCTGGAGATGTTGCACTGGTTCAGGAAATGGAGAATTCACACTTTCATTGATTCCTCTTCACTTCCATCTTGCTCTGCACAAACGATACCTTTTCCAAATAGCTTGGCAATGGACTCTAACACCCCTTGAGGGATTTTCCCCTCCCTGCAGTAGAAGACCTTGCAAAATCTTTTTGTTCCAGCCAACAGGTTGGGGTTGCACCACAGCTCCCCACCTACACAGCGCTTTGCCAGACCTGCTCAGGCACTGCACAACATCTGTGTGCACAGCTCCTGGGCCTGCCGAGCAGCCAGAGTCCCGGCGGGGAGCGCACAAGGCCCTGGGAATATGCCTTCCCTGCAAAGTGATTTAGTGGAGTAGAAAAAAAACCCAAAAAACGGGGGGAAAAAAGGAAAGCCTGTTGCTGTTTGATGAACAAGTGGAACCACCCAAGCAGCGCGCACTCACGGCCCCGACTCTATCCCTGCACGGTCCTGCTCCCCCTCACCGGCACAGGCAGCACAGCCCCGGCCCCGAGCGGCCCCGTGCTCGTTGTCCGAAGCTCGGGGGGCTGAACCGGCGCTGGCCGAGGAGCGGCGGCTGCGGCCGGACCTCCCCGCGCCGGTACCGGAGCGAGCCGGGCCGGACCCCGCGGCTCGGCTCCACTTGGACCGCGCCGATTGGCTGCCGGCCGATGCCGCCGCGCTCCCATTGGCTGCTGGCTGCGGCCACCGCGCTCCCATTGGCTGCGGCGCGGCCGCACCGCCAGCACCGAGCGCTCCGCGCGCCGGTGGCGGCGGCGGCAGCAGCCCCGCGGCCCCGCCGCGCCCCCCCCGCCTTCCTCCCGCACCCCGGCCCCGGGGCTCCCACCGGCCGCGGAACACACCGCCAGGAGCAGCTCCACACCCTCCCCTCCAGCGCTCCGGCTGGCCCGCCGTTGCCCTCCCCGCCATACCTTGTAGAAGGTGATGGTGTCGAGCGGCACGGAGCCCTTGGTGTGCAGCGTGCTGCCGCCGGGCAGCACCAGGCCGAGCAGGCAGAGCAGCACCGAACCGGCGGCAGCCGCCGCAGCCATGGCGGAGCGCGCAGGGAGCGGAGCTGCCGAGCCACGTGACGGCGCGACGGCCGCCGCCGGGGGCTCGCCCCGCCCCGCCGCCACCGGGGGAGCGGCAGCGCTCGGGGGGCTCTCACGCCGTGCGGGGAACGGGCAGCGCGTACCGGAGCTCCGCGCCCCACCGGACAGCACGCGGGGGTTATTCCTTATAAGCGATTCCAGAACAGCTGAAAGGGCAGGAGGCAGGATGCGGGGCAGCAGGGAGAGAAGCCGTGCGGTGGGTGTGAGTTTCCATCCAGGTGGGCACGGCCACAGCCCTCTTAAGGAGAGGTTTGTGTGCACTCATGCACTGCCAACCCGCATTGGACACAAAGTGTCCCTATCACGGAAAGACTGGATGAAAATCAAACAAGCAATGCATAAAGAGCAGACTGACAGCTCATCAAGTAAAAGCACTGACCCATCCACATTCCCTCCCCCAGCAAACATAATTCTGTACCTAATTCCCAGCTGGAAAACAGTGAGCATTTTCCCTCTTTTTCCCATCTTTCCTCTCTGCAGAGTCCACTTGTCCTGCACCAGCATAATCTGGCTTCACCACGGATTTTACAAACACAGCGCAGACGAGCACTTTGATCACATCCAGACCATCCAGGCAGAAAAATGAGGCAGCAATACTGATTTGTAACGAAACTGACTTTTATATAAATTATAAACCCATCCAGTTTAAAGCAGTTCAGTTGCAGCTGTGTCACTTAAGTCTGTAGAAGGCTGAGGCATACATATCTCCTACAGTCATAAATTAACAATAATCAAGGAAGAGAAAGTTCAGATAAGGCTGCAAATACAACAAAAAAAAATCCCTAAGTTTACTAGCCGTTAAAATAAAGTCATGATTATCAAGGATTGCAAAATATAAATGCAATTTTTGAACAGTTAAAAAGTACAAAAATGATGGACAACACAAACAAGCATTGTACAGTTTGTCCTGTGTGTAGACAAAGCAGGGTAGGAGATTTCCAACCTTTATCTACATCAGACACTGATTTTAAGCCGAGAGGAGTTGAGGAAATCTGTAAAAGGATCGTGGCTCATGATCCCAGTAGTATAAAAGCAGTATTTTTTCAGTCTGTAAACAGTAGTCTTGGTAGCTTCTTCTAGGTATGTTTTCAATTCATCACCCAAAGAAAATCCAAAACAAACAAAAACAAATCCTAAGAGTGGAAAAAAGGGGAACAGCAGCAATGGGTTATAGCTTGAATTTCTTACCAGGTCTGTGTGGGACATATTCTGGAGGGGAAATGCTCTTTTGTAAGAAATATATAATATATTTAACTGTACACAATTTATAGGGGGAGAGAAATTCTCCCTCAACCAAGCCCCCAGTCAGTCAGTCAGTCAGTCAGTACGGAGTCATTTTTGTACACTGTTTCCTCCTAGAGAAACTCCAGCTTGGGAAGAGACAGCCTCTGCTTTTAGAACCCACTGAATAATCCAAAAGTCCTGTGTTTGACAAGGTTGTCATTCCCAGTGGCTGGAAGTGGCAAGAGAACAGCAGCTGGCACTGAGAACAGTCAGAATTCCCTGTGCTGGAAGGGAGTGAGCCATGGTTCCATCCTGTCCCAGCCCCTGTCTCAGATGACACAAGTCCCACCCCCCAGTTTCAGTTCTGCTTTCAAGGGATGCAGGAAAACTTTTTTTAACCCAGCTTCTGCTTTCAGGCACACAGGAGGATTTTAAACACTCGGTTCTCTTCATTTTAAACCTCACTTACATCGCCACCATTGCTTATTGAGACGACTGAGTTCAACCTGGCATAGCAGCAGTGGAAGGAAACTCCAGCCTGGATCAACCCCATGACTGTCCCCTGTGTCACCTCTGCTGGGGTCTGTGCAAAACCCTCTGGAATGAGAGGGAGGGGACAGGGACAGCAGCAGTGCCACCGTGCCCCCTGACTGGGAAGGGCAGTGCCCCTCTGAACTGTCCCACCCCAGCACTGGGGTGGTTTTCACTCACCCTACACACCTGACAGCATCACCTTCAGGCACCAGCCTTGCTTTAATACAAGGAGCACACCCTTCTTACAAAAATGATATTTCTATACAACATCACTTTTCTTGTTTTTTTTTTTTTTCTTTTTTTTTTTTTTTTTTTCTTTTCAGTGAAAGTATTACTATAAAACAGCCTTAACACATTTTGGTATTCCTCCAGCCCAGAGCACTTACCAGACATTGTGATTCAACCATCAGGACATCCTTTACAATTTCACAACCTGCAGACATTCTTCTTCTTTCCCTTTCAGGATGGGGCAAAGCCAAACTAAATCCAGCAAGAGCAGCTATGGGACTTTTTTTTTTTTTTTTTTTAATACAGGGGATTTATTAAAAAAATACTCTCGTCAACATTCTAGCATTACTAACAAAACAGAGGAAATGACAAAGGCAGTCAAGCTCTCTTCAAACTTTAAATCTAGACTCAGATACTGCACCTCTAAACCAGGAGATGAGGAATCTGTTGGGTCTGACCTGCCCCTTGTATTGCAGGTACATGAACTTTGTTTTTTTTTTTGGCCTATCAATTTTAGGCTGCATTGCTCTTTGAACATAAAAAAAAAAAAAACCAGCAGAAATGCAGATTCTGTGGGAGCAGATGATATGGTCACACTTTCTAACAGAAAGTTTCATGAGCCAGTGCTTGGATAATTGAAGTTCAACTGCAACAAGCAAGCGCACAGGTACAAAAAAGATCTCAGCCTCAGACCACAGCAGAAGCAAAAGTTACCTCTGCCACCACCTTAAAACCAAAGCCAATAGGATTCCATTTCTATTAAAATATTTTAAGTCTTAAAGTTTCAATAATCTAAATACACTTTTTAAAAGTCATGACGTTGCTGTTTGACATTAAACTGACATGATACCAGCGCAGTGTCACACTTCACTGCAGCCATTATTTACAAGGTCTCTCATTTTGTATCTTTTTTTTTTTTTTTTGCTGAAACATTCTCATTCCCATCTCTCTCTCTCTGAAATTTGCTCCTCACAAAAATCCCATGTGCAGTTTTCCAAGTCAGGCACAGGCACCTCCTCCCTCCCTCTCTCTCCTGGAGGATCCTGCCCCAGCTCCGGATGATTCCCAGCCCACCACAGAGGCCTCACCTCTCCCTGATGGACCAAGACATGGAATTCTGTCAGCAGGACCAGGTGCTTTGCAGACAAAACTGGCAGCTCCAAGCTGGGCTCAGTTCATCAGAGGTGGCTGAATGTGGACATCTACAGTTCCTGCATTTCTAAGGCAAGGACCATACAAAAATTATGAACACTGGATGGTGATGAAAATATCCTTGGAGACAGATGCTTTACACTGGATTGCTATTGCTGCTTCTAAAGACCATCTCCAGTTGGTTCTAGAGATCAAAAGGGAAGAAAGTGAATTTTCTCCTGTTGCAATATGCTTATGAACATGTATAAAAAGTGGTCAAACCCCAGGAAGGGTCCCTGCTTCTTTTATGTACAATAATTTAAATCAGCTCAATACATCTGTAATACCTAAAAAAATTGTTTCATGATTTTAAGTCCTTCATGCATTATGAGGAAGTTCTGGATTAAAGTGATGGTAGAGTGGATGTTGCTTCTGTCTGGGACTCTGGTGTCACTCCCCTATGGAGTCTGTCAGGGATGCATTGCTCAAATCTTAAGTTTTTTAATGGTATCGAGTCTCTTTTTCAGCAGCTCTCCAATTTCCTGAACAGAGTGATGGTAACTGCTCTGGACCTTCCCTTGTACAGTCTTTGTAAACTTTTTTTCTTCCTGCAAAGTGCAAAAGAGAAATCACTCACTCCACAGCAACTGTTTAAATCCCCCTTTTAAACTTTCTCCAACATCTCAAACACCAAAAGGCAATTCCTGAGGACCGTGGTGTTTGCACAGGGAATCTCTTACCTGTAAAAGCAGAGTGTCCTTGAGGGACAGATCTTCAAGTTTTAGTGCAGTCAGAATGATTTCAAGCCCTTTGATATGATCTATTACATTGGAAGTTAATGTCTGGAGTTCAGTTACATAATCCAGGAAATGGGTAAATACAGGTGGCTACAAAAACAAACACAGGCCTTGAATTGATAAACACATATTAATGTCCATTTTATACAACTCACTTTGTAATATATAATTCTCTTCTTCCCACCAGTGCTAAGCTATAATTTACCTTCCCAGACAAGCACTCCCAAGTTTACTGTGGTGCATTCCAGGCACGAAGGTCAATGACACTCTAAACTGAATTTCTCATTAAAAAACTGTCACATGATGTCACAGATACAACACGCCCCTGATTTTAAACAACAAAAATTTGCCCCAAGTAATCATTACTCACATCAACCTCCACAAGTTTATGAAAACCAGTTCATGTTCATGTTATCTATCCTGATTTTTCTTTCAGTATAAATAAGCTGTGGTTATAGGTGGGGGAAGAGAGAAAGAAATATTGTTTGTACCATTGCTACACTGCTTTCTTTTTTTTTCTTCTTCTTTTTTTGCAGGTTGGATTTAAAAGGTCGGAGGACACTGTCACAGTAACTCGATACCCACAGGGCAATGGAGATCGTCTGCAAGAAAGGTAAAAACATATTTTAATTTGCATTTACAGGAGGCTTCTCAATTCATTTTAGCATTCCTGGTAAATATCAGCATGATTAAAATTAACAAAATCCCTCATGAGTTCTCACGAGTGACTGAGATCAGACTTTCACTGTTTCAGTCCCAACATTTCTACCCCACAGTATTCCCAAATTTCTAGTTGCCAAAGGGAAAAAAAAAAATACCTCAACAAAGAAGACTAAGTTTTCTAACAGGTTTGGATGAGTTTTCAAGGTGCCATCTCTGACTTCAATCAAATCACCTTTACATTTATTGAACAAGTCTGAAAAGAAAAAAAGAAAAGCCTTACTTGAGGATGAAGTAGATCACCTTAAATGTGCATTTTCTGTACACCAGGTATCTGAGTGTAGCGTGCAGAACTGTCAGGGCACTGACCACTGAGATAATGAGTCCTCTCCGTCTCCTCTGAGTTCTGGCTCATTACAAACATTTCCACACCCCTGACGAGCCCCCCTGACCCAAGCAGGAGAAAGAGCTGCCCAGGCTAGGAGATAAATGCACTGAAGAGCACAGCACGTTCTGAGCATGCAGCAGCTTCAGCACACAAGCCAAGGGCAATCCCAGCCTTGTTCTCAAGCTTTCACTGGGTCTGCAGATGCATCACCACAGCCCATCCCTGCAGACAACTCCACAGACATCCTCAGACAGCCAGGAAGCTCTGCCTTAAGTGTCTGTTCTCAAGTTACCATTTACCTGTCAGTCGTTCTACTAAAGACTTGAAACTATTCCCTATTCTTTCCTGGATTTCTGCTGAATCTTCTGGAAAAAAAAAATAACAAAAATATTATGAGCTACAAACTTCTGCTTCCAGAAAACCAAGAGGTATTTAAATGCAATTTAGTGTCAGTACTCAAAAGTTAATGCAATTGCTTTCAAAGAGGAACCAGTATTACAGCACCATATACTGTACAAAAATGAAGACTTACATAAAACATTAAATGAAGGTGCTGGCTCTCAGATAATTTAGTGTCAGACAGAAAATTAACACACAAGTAACAGTTTTGAGTCCACATCCTCCAAGCAGTTTTCAGACTAAACAGAGACATGTGGCTCCCTCCCACCACACACCACAGCAACGTGGTCAAACCCCTGCCCCAAACACTTACCTAAGCCATTGGTATCTAGTTCATAAATATCACTAACAAGATAAAACAAGCTAGTCTGGCACTGACAGCTGCCATTGCTGAAGAAGCCAGCCATTCGGGTAGGAGGAGGGCCAAGGACAGGATACTAGGCAAGAAGCAAAGAAAAGATAAAGGTGTTGCAGCTTTTCCTCATCCCACCCAGTGCCTGGCACATCTCCCAGTCAGTCACACACCACAAACCCAGGGGCTGTTAAGTGCACTCTGCAGCCTGCACGATGCATTCACGGTCAACATTTGGGAGAGAGCTTTTGCCTTCCTGGTACCTGGATTTTTTGTTCTAGAAACTTCTTCCCTGAATCCACCGCCGCTTCCAGCTGCTGCAGCAGGGCTCGGATCGTGTCAATCTTGGATGAGACACCATTCTCTGCAGTCTTTTCAGAGTTCTTTGGTTGGATGGTGTGACCAAGAGTTGGAAGTCCACTCACCAGCCTCAACGTTAAAGATCGGATTCGCAACCACAGCGTTTCCTCCTCCAGGGAGAGCTTCTGATGTTCCTCGGAAATGTCCCTAGAGAAAGGCCCCAAAGCTCTTCAGGCAAATGCTCCAGGCACAAAAGCCTACCCAAAGCTCCCCAATTCTGTATGGCAAGGAAAGAGTGGTCAGAAATTCAGGAAACTTAATATCTATACAGGCAGCGCTGCCGTATGTGGTGGACAGTGTTTAAATCAGCCAGCCCAAGGAACACTGAAATATGGGAATTGCCCTGGAAGGAATTTCTTTGCTATGTGTCAGTTGAGGATATTTCTACTCACCTGTCTTTTGGATCCCAGCTAAACAAGACTGTCAGGTCTCTGTTGTCACGCAGATCTTTCCATGGAATGTCATCCTCCTCTGGGCTCAGACTCATGGACTTTATACTTTCTTCTAAACTGGTTGATCTGTAAGTAAGAACAATCAGCACTAAATCAAACATCTGATCACTGCAAAGGGAAAACACCTCACTAACAGATCATGCTCTGTGCACTGCTCAGCTCTTCCCTCTGTCAGGAATGTGACAGACACAGCACTGACAAGGATGTGAAGGGACAGAAATCAGAATTGCAGAATCCTGCAATTTAGAGAAGTCCTTTAAGATCACCAAGTCCAACCATCAACGTAGCACCACCACTAAACCATGGCCTCAGTGCCATCCCACATGTTTTCTGAACACTTCCAGGCATGGTGACTCCACTGCTTCCCTGGGTAGCCCGTTCCAATACCTGACAACCCTTTCCACGACAGAATTGCTTTAATTCTCCTCAGTGCAACCCGAGACCATTAAAAGCAAAATGAAACTTTAAGGGCAGAGCTGCAGCTCCGAGGTTTTTGCAGCTGCAACTCCCCAAGGCCTCCCCTGTTGGCCCACTCCCAGTTTTCCCATTCTGTACTCACATATTTGCTTCAAGTAAGAGATCCAACAACATCCGCTCGGTGCGAACCTGCGCGAAGTGAAGGGAAGAGTTCAGCCTGTTCCTGAAGGCGATGAATTCCGGGATCTTCTCAAACGCCCCGTACTTGTAGGCTTGGATGATGTATTCTGAGGTCTGCAACACAACACACACACCCCAGCTCTCCTTAGTGACTTCCCAAATTAGGAACAACCAACAAGGTCACTGCCTGGGAACTGCATTTCTGTGGGTTTTAGGAGCCCAGAGGTGCAGGACCTGGCAGATCCTCGATCTCTGGGAGGAGTTTGTGCTTCTGCTTCTCCAAGTCACCCAAGCAGTTTTGCTGCTTTAAATTGGGAATGCCCAGATGCTCCATGGGCAGTGAGGTTTAACAACCAAACCAACGCTAAATGTCACGTTGTTGTCACCACAATGAAAAATACTTCACAGGGAAGAGAGGCTTTTTTTCTTTTCTTTTCCTTTTAGATTCATAATTGAAATCATTATATCATCATTTCCTTGTCAGAAATAATTCCAGGCGATAGAAATGTAACCCAGATTTTCTGGAACTGACTTGGATGTGCATCACGTATCATCACAACACAGATTAAAAAAAATAAAAAATTACTCACACATTTTTTTGTTTCTCTTTTTTATTAGAGTTTTGAATACAGCATCACACAGTGTGTACATAGCACAACACAAACACCAAAGGAAACTCTCAGGGTCCATGGGATATTTTGCTTTCCCTCTGATGAAATACAGCAATACAAGGCAGGCAGCCAATATTTCACTTCAGTCCAAGCAATCTCCAAAAAAAGAGATTTTTACAATGAAGGAGCCCCAGACGAGCAGTGTTTTAATGAAAATGTCTAACTGTAGACACAGAGTGAACTATTTCTACTCCCAGCCACGAGTGATAGCTGAGTTTTTACATCAGAATTACTCCACAACTGAGAAATTCTGGCAAATCAACTATTTTCTTCTGAACAAGGTTATGAACTGCACTGAAAATGAGAGGCACCAAAAAAGGCTTCTGCTTAACTGAATTCTATATGACCCTAACAGTCTCAACCTGTCTGGAAGGCTCTGAGAGACCAGAAGGCAACACTCACAGATCCAAACCACCTTTTTTTCCCCTCCAAACCAAGGAACGTCCTCTAGGGAGTTGCCTTTAATTTTTTTTTCCTCTAAGTAATTTAGTTATTTGCACCAAATGAAAAAAAATATGCCAAGTATTCAACAACATACCCTCTGATCAACAGCCTTGCAGAGGTGACTGTCAGGGACTGGGCTATGGGCTCTAATTCAACTGCATCCACGTGGTTTTTAAATGCCCCCAGGACACATTGAAGTGGTTTGACTGCAGTATCTGGAGAGATTAAAGATGGATGGACACAAGAAAATTAGAGAGATTACTGGTGATTCTGCACAGCTGAAGGAGAACTAGCTCGAGGAGGAGAAAGCTGCCTTTTTAGTTTTGGCCAAATTTAGCAATGCTGCCTTCTCTCTCCTCCCTGTCCTTGGCATCCTCTCCCAGAGCAGGAATAGTGGCAGGATTGCACAGCATCCTACATGGCTGTTACTCATGGGATCACTCTGACACAGGATTCACGTCAGGCTGGGAAGTTCAGCAAGTCAGGAGAATGGATTTATCCAAAGTAAGGAGTCTGATTCAGGAGCTCTATTTTTATGCCAGACTTCGTTTCCATCCCACACTTCCTGCTCCAGGCAGAGTCCCACACACAGCTCTGTGCTGTGACATTCCAGCTACCTCAGCATCGATCCACGGAGGAGCTGGCAGCACCAGAAATCTGTAAAAAGGGAACTTTTAAAGAACAGTCCCCCTTTAACACTGCAGATGTGGTTGTGGGGCTTGAGTGGGAGCTGCTCCAAGCACCCTGAGTTTAAAGGGGCAGCCTCAGCACAGAAACTGGGAGAAGATCCTGACCTTGTGACATGTTCTATGACAAGGAATCCTTCTTCATCTCCACTCTTGTCACACCACAATCCTCAGGGAACAGCAGCCTGAAATGAGCCTTCACATCCTGCAATTCCTGGTTGCAAGAACAGCTTTTGAGGCATTTCCCATCAATCACTGGAAGTGTCCAGAGCACAGGAGAGATTTGGAGACCTGAGATCAGCTCACTTTGGTTGTAACACCATCTCCAAGATGTGATGTGAGTGGTTCCAGAGTCCCATCCTCATCTTGTCAACACGAGGAATTCTGTCCTCCTGCTGCACCTCCTTCTGGCCTCTTGAAATCCCAACATTTGAAGGTGTAGCAGCAAGGCAATACCTTTTTGGGATTTCTGGAACACGAGCTGTGTTTTCCTGCCAACAGCACCTGGAATGAAGCCATCACCATCCAGGTACAGACACTGAGCCACTGGAGACATCCAACTTTTCTGTGCCACAAGCACTTCCATCATTCATGGGACAGAATAACCTGCTCCCAAGGGAACCACACCTCAATTACTTCAGATTGTTTTCCATGGAAAGATGATTTCTTGATGCTTTACAACACAGTGTTCCCAAGCAGAGGAATCACATCCAGAAGTTTTTTCAGTTCACTTTTCCACCTGGTGGCCCAGCAGTTGTGGGTTTCATTCAGACAGCAGGTTCCAGGGATGTTTTTCATTAACACCCACCAAATGACTTTTAAACAAGATTGGAAAGTTACACCTCAGTGGAAAAAAATGAGCAACTGAGGGATGCAGAGCAGAGCAAGCTCCTATCCCACTGAACAATCCATGTGCATCCCTCAGGAAAACCTGTCAGACACAGCTCACAGGAACTCAGCACCTACATTCCAAGCACAGGGAAATGGGACTCCTGTACACAGGAACCACCTGGGCTGCCAACAGAGCAAGCTGCTGCTTCTAAGTGATTTCTGTGTGAGAATCTTTACTGCTCAGTACAGACAATTCCCATGGTTTTGTCTATTGTTGGGACAGTGGGAAAGCAAATTGTGTGACTGCAGAACCTCTGGAGCCAACTTAGCCAGTGGCTGACTGGCAGATTTACAACTGAATTGCACCTTTGTTTCTTAGGAAGTGGTAATAATCTTTTTCACCTACTCTCAACAGTGCCACAGAGTGTAAAATACAAATACACTGGATATATTCCCACTCCTCAGAACAGGGTGGTCCCTTTAAAGTAAAGTGTACCCCCCACCATCCACTGAAAACACACTGCTCCAGTGATTGTAACATAAAGGATTCATCATGTGCCATCCCCATCCTGACCCATCATCACTGGAGGCTGGGTAACTTCCCAAAATCCAGATTTATGACACCAGAACTTATTTCCACGTGACATTCCACTTCGATTATTGCATAAAATCACAAGCATTAATTTAAAAGCAATCATACCCGTTTTATGAGGAGCATTAAAACTGGCTTTAACAGAAAGGAAGCTGAAACAAAACCTCATGTAACAGTAACTCACAAATCCTTGTAGTAGAAAATGCAGGTTGATACAACCCTTACTACAAAGCTGCACTTACTGCTACTCTTTGTTATGTTTTAAACCACTACATTTGCACAAGCCTAGAAGAGGGATTCTCTCTAAGGCACTGCTGAGTTACATGGTCATGGAGGGGCAGTTTCTTTCAACTTACATCTTTCTGGTTGGAGTGGAAAAACCTGAGTGCAAAGTTGCAGGATTGGGAAGCAGCAGCGTAGTGGCCCAGGGAGCCAGCGTAGCGTGTCAGGAGATAACTGCAACAAAAAGTGAGGCAAAAGTCAGTCCTGCCCTGGGAAGCAGCTGCACAGGAGACATCTGGACATTTAACAGCATTATCAGCATTCATGGGCAAGTTCAGGCGTTTAGTGGAATGAATTCTCAATTTTTGAAAAGCAGTATGTGAGGGCTTGGAGTTCTTTCTTCACCTTAAGGGTGCAAGAGCTGCTCAGTGAGAGACCCCCAAACACATCAGCTTCAGGTGTGTTGGCTTTCATTGGTGCTCCCAAGCTGGAACACCAAGTTCTAACTGGCAGCCAGCCAGCCATTTCACCAATTTCCTTCAGGTTAATTAACACTTTAAAAAATCCAACACAGATCAAAATCACATGGGGAAGATACCCTAGAGAAAGGGGGAGCATGCCTCCCGAAAATCCCAAAACACTTTGGCACAGACAGCAGATGACAACGTGACAATCTGCTGAATGCTGGGTGGTAAAAGCTGTCGGGATTGGGGGGGCTCAGCAGGGTTGGTTATTCTCAGTATGTACCACCCACCCGATGGTGTCGTGCTGGATGTGCTTGGCGTCCAGGCTGGAGTAGAGCTCCGAGACGGGCTCGAAGGCGCCGAGCCTGCAGTAGATCCGGATGAGCAGCAGCTTAAACTGAGCATTGGAGGGACTGTGAGCCAGCCCTTCCTCCAAGAGAGTCAGGCACTGCCACACGGCCGCCTCTTCACCTGGTGACAGACACAGCACGGGCAGGTGTGAGCAGGGACAGGCACAATTCCCTCTGCCCACGTTACCCGAGCTGCCAGGGATTTGTGTGTGCAGATGGCCGCATGTAACACCTGCTCCAGCATTCCAGCTGCTCCCTGAGGGAATGCTGGGGGAATTATCCCTCCCAGGGAGTAGCTAGCTTACATCTGCACAGAGCACACTGCAGGCAAAGTGACCTTCCTTGATGAGTCCTGGGTTGTTTGGGAATTCCAGCCTGCACATTGCAAAAGAGCCAAGAATTCAAGAGCCCACCTTCCTGCCAGAAACCTGAGCATGGATTTACTCAGGTTAAAAACCAAATCTTCCTTGAGAAAGACAAGGGTGGAACAGATAACTGCATGGAAGGGCAGGAATATACACATGGACACCCAGCATTGGACACTGTGGGATTAAGAGACTAGCACAAGGAGCAGGGGTGGAGTACAAGCAAATTTAATTCAGGCAACAGGTCCCAGCAAGTCTAGAAACAAGAGATCCAAAAGACAAAGTATGTCAGGAAGTGAAAGAAATGCTCTCAAAACACTTCTGGTATCAGAAAGGAGTTGTCAGCAGAACTCATGCACAGGGAGAGAAAAAAGGAATTAATCAGAAAAATTAAATCTGTTTAGAGGTCAGTGAGACTCAGGGCAAACACCAGCTGATCAGAGGGACTCTTGAAATATCTCATATTGCAAAAAAAAAAAACCCAACAAAAAACCAACCCAGAAAGCTCCAAGCACCCAATGGCCACAGGGACAGTCTCACTTTCCCAACCTCCCTCAGAGATATTAGAGCAAGGCACAATTTTGGGAACGTACCTTCCAGCCACAGATCAAGCAGCAGGTGAACTGCAAGCAGGCAGTAATAATCTGAAAACTGCAATTCAGTTTTCAAACAAGATTTCCCTAAAAAGAGAGAAAAAAACCAGTTACCCTTGAATTGCTAGGAGTGCTGCCAGGTGATCTCACAGTCAGGGTTATTGAGTGGTACCACAATCAGAGAAAGCAAAATCAGAATCGTCTTAAAATCCAAACAACTTCACACATCACTGAGTGGCCTCTGGGGCACTTCAAACATTGACATCTGCTGGAAGAAGAACTGATTCCCACAGCTGCAAGATTTATAAATTTATAAATTTATAACCCCTGACCACCAACATGTCCTATGCATTTCAGTGAAAAAACCTGGCTTTGCTTAAAAGCACAGGCAATCCTGCAAAGCACAGACAGTCCATCTGAACTACCCAGGAAAACCTCATTTATCTTTGAGATACACAGAAATAAAAGGAACCATAATTCAGGGCAGGGTAGAATCAGAAAGGACAAAGCTAAGTTTTATCAACGTTACAGATTTTCCTCACCAAACTCCAACCCGTGGCGGTATCTCAGCATCAGCTCCCGCACCACTGCCAGCTTCTGCTTCTTCTCCATGGCGTGGTAGATCCCCAGCAGCCTGGAGAGCTGCACCACACACAGGTGCTGCTGCAGGGCTTTGATGTCACCTGGCAGAGCCACCTCGTTCTCGGCCACTGCCACCAGCGGGATCACGTCCAGCAGCTGCCGGATAAACTGCAGGAGAAATCCCAGGGACAAAGGCTGCAGGGCTGCACCAAATGGTGAGGAAGCATCATTCCCTCCCTCCAATCAAACAAACAAAAAAAAAAAACAACAAGGGGAAAACATCCATGGTGATATCACTGAATTTGTGGTTCAAGAGCAGCCTTCGAGATTTTATTTTTTTGAGTTGCACAGGTTTTTTTTGCTTGAGGTTTTATGAAGTTTCATCAAAGAGATGGAGGGAAGAAAAATCAAGAGGCAGGCTTCCTATTCATTGATACACCAGGGAGTTCAAGCACCTGTTAGCACTCATGGTAGTAAGAGATGCAATTAAAATAATGAATTACTGACAGGCTTCTCAGCACACTTCCAGGCAAGGGTGGTTTTGCACTGTTACATTTTCCCTCAGCTCTGAAGTAATGTGCAGTACTCAGTGAGGTCATCAGCTCTGATTAATGAGTTCTTTTTGGAATTAAGCTGGAAGAAAAGCAGCTTCTCATTGTTTAGTTTTAATTGGAGACAAAAGACTCCTCACAACACACAGGGCTGGGCAGCAGCTTCTTGCTCTAAAACCCAACATTGTCTGCAAACTTAAATCTGAGTTCAAGCAAATGAATTCAATTTTATTACACTTGGTATTGACACAGAACTACATCAAATGCAAGCCTGAGGCAAAAAGCTCAGGAGCAGCATCAAGCACAACACACACCAATTCCAGTTTTCCCAAAGAATGTGATGAATGCTGTGTTGACAGATCTTTTCAGTTTGAAACTCTGCCAAGCCGAGCAAGGTCAGCCACATCATTTGCTCAACTTTCCAATTTACACCTCTAGGAAGTCAAGGTTGGTGTCATGGCCGTTAGTTCTGGACTATCTCACATGTCAGTGGCCCAGCAAGACCACAATCTCAGCTACTGAAGTGGAACTCATGTCAAAATTCATCAGCACTTCAGCACCCTGAGACCTCCTCAGCCCCTCGTGTCCTTGACCAAGTTAAACTGCTGCAGATGCTGCTTCAGGGACAGCCACAAAACCACCCAATCCATCAGTTTGACACAATAGATATTCCAGAATATACTGAGCAAATGAACAGCAGTTTTAAGACCAGACAGAAAATTTTAGCCAGAGTCACGGCTGTACAAGCACTGTGACAAAACTGGAGTTCTGAACTATTGTTAAATATAATTTTTCCACTCCTGGTTTTGAATTTGTTTCCTGGAAAGTTAGCATGAAACCTGTTCAGTACTTCAGTGTTCCCTTACAATGGAATCACCAGTTCCAGGACTAGGAGTTCAACATCCTGCTGGCCACATCTCTTGCCAGTGGGCTAAAAACACACCTTTAAACATAAAACATCACCAACAGCCATCCCTGCCAGAGCCACCACTCCAATCACGAGTCAAAAAATACTTTTATAAACCAAGAGAACCTCACTACCTACACTTTGTTTACCAACATTTTATCCCCAGGCTCTGGCTGATCCTGGATTCTCTGCCCTCCCCAGAGCTGATCCCTGGACACAATGGCTCAGACAAACACTGGGGTGAGTGACAGAATTCCCAGCTGCTGAAGTCACTCCAGGCTGCTCCTGACTCTGCACAAATGGTCTTTTCAGAGAAACTCTTTTCCAGAGAGTTTCAGAAAGAGGTTCTAGAAAAAAAACTTGCCATAAGTGCCTCCATGACCCCTGGATTTGGGTCACTGTGTCCTTTCTTTGGCACTGCCAGAGCCAAGCCAAAGCATCTGTGACATCCCTGCATGGGATGAGGGGGCAGCTTCTTCCCATTAAACAGAAACTTTGAGCTCAAAGCATCCTGACACCTTGAAAAATGGGAATAAAAAGGCCAGAGATCTGACACTCTGCTGGATCAAACTTAGCTTTAAACCACCAATAAAAATCCTCTGAATGAAACTTCTCAAGTGTTCAGATGTTCACGATATTTTCTACAGCACAAAGAGTTCTCTGAATTTCAAGCAGAAAGTAAAAACTTGATGTTTCCAGTCTTTAAATATGATCCACAGGTATTTTAAGATAAAGGCACAAGAGTGCAAACAACCACTGCAATTCCTGCCTCCACTTCTTGCTATTTCCTTACCTTTGTGTACTGGCTGGCTGGGAGGAGATCCACGAACACTTTGAGATCAGTAAAACAGCAGGGCTTGTCCCCAAATTTTTTGAAGTACTGGAACATTAGTTCTTCTGGATCACCTAGGAAAAAGGCCAGGTCACCTTTTTAAACAGCCTTAAGCAGAAGTGGAATCTGTAAAATCACTGTAAGAAATCTTTGCTCATGCTTTCTTTTTTTTTCCCCCCCTTTCAAGATTACTGAGTGATTTAGAAAACACAGAGCTGCACTACTGCAGATTTTAACAGAGGCTCAATGTCTCTGGTAACCAAGGACACATAAAAAAAGCCCAAGAGCTTCATTCAAGCTCCTTTAGCAGATAGGAGCTCAGCAATCCAGGCAGGCACATGCAGCCTCTGCTTATCTCACCACGGCTTCTTTTGGGATGGAAAAACAAAAGGAATTAAGGAATAGCACAGATGTTGCTCTAATCACATTGCCTTTCACTGATTCCCTAAATGCCATTTCGTGATGCAGGTTTTTAAAAACCGTTTTTTTTAAAAAAGCAAAACCTTGCCTTGCTGCCATAAAAACTTAAATCAAAACCTACCCAGAGATTCCAGCGAGGCTTTCCACCAGGAATATACTGTCAGTGACTGAATGCTCCTAAATCCCTGAGGTCCTTTTGAAAACCTCCCTGCTGCCTTTTCCAAACCCTGGAGCAGTCTGGAAATACCTGCCTTTCTTCAAAGTTCATCTTCCAACGCTTTTAAAATTCTTTACATACAGAACAACAGGTACCTTTTCCTAATGAAAACTCTACTTAAGTCAGTGATTTAACAGAAATTCTGTGCTGTCTCCAGAGATGAACCCCTGAGCCAGGAGGGGCTCTTACCCAGTTTGTACTCATCGTTGCAGCCCCTGTGGCGCAGGCGCCGGATCAGCTCCAGTTTGGCCAAATAGGGTCCCCGGAGCGGCCGGGAGCTTTTGGACTCCTCTGTTATCCTCTCCTCGATGAAGTTCACAGCCTGCTCGATGGAGCAGTGCACCTCCCCTTCCAGAGAGCTGCAACCACACAGACAAAAAAGTTGCTGGAGAGTTTCCACTGGTAACAGACGCTCAGCACGCTCCCAGACAGGGAAACGATGGATTCTCCAACTCAGTCGCCACAGAAAACATGAGCTGGAAGAGTTTTATGATGTACAAACTATTTCCATAAATTATTCCTAGCCTCCAGATAAAAACATACAAAACAATGCAGGGAAAACACATAATTTGGGCTCTGACATCAAGAAGTCACTCTAATATTGAATATACAAACCCAAACAATTTGCTGTAGCACAAAGGGAAAAGGAATCCACAGCAAAATTCTCAACTTACTGCTCTTCCTCTGCTGGAGGCGTCCAGGATTCATCAATGAGTTGAAACACTGAATCAAAGTAAGTTATATAAAACTGCCAATCATCTGAGCTGAAACAAAAATCAGGCACAGGATAAAATTTAGGGAATTGCCAAAATAATTAACAGCTAAAAGTACATTTCTTGCCAAAGCTGAATTAAAGAGTAACATATAATCACATTGCAGAAAAAAAACCTAATTGTAAGCATAAAATTGTTTCCCCTTGGAAAGGTCTCAAAGCTTAGGAACACCATCATCCTGAATTTCTGGAAACATATTAAGCAAAACCATTTCAATTCAAAACTGAAGCAAGCTATGAACTCCCCTCCTAAAATTCACATTCCAGTCAGAACTCAGCAACATCCCTACAAAACACGAAGGCAGAAGTTTCTCTTCTGCATTTAACTTATATCTCTAGGATGAGAGTACAGCTAAATTCAAAAGCAAACACCTCTCTCTTGACAGTTCTGAGACAAATTCGATCCCACTGGAATGTTCTGTCTCCTGATGCATCTGTTCCAAGCATTACATGCATTTCCCAGGATGAAGTCTGGCCAAATGAGAGAAATTTAGAAGTAGAAAATTTAAATTTAAAGTAAATCATGGCCAGGACGAGAACTGCAAACTCAGAGCTAGATAATCACCACAGAATTTAGAAATAAGGAGGTGAACAACCTTTTATTGCATTAACGTGTTGCCAAATTCTGCCAGAAAAAAGCAGCAACCCCAGTCCTGACCTTGACTCTCCCTGTGACCTTCACCATGCCTGAAAAGCTTCCCGATATACTCCTATTTTAACCCCAAAAGCCACCACGCAAGGCCATTCCCAAACCAGCAGGGTATTTTTGATCCATCTTTGTTGCAGGACTGCAGGAATCCTCCCTCACTTTTTGAGCAGCAGCCTCCTGGCCAGCGCGTTGCACTCGGGCCACCTGTGCAGTTTCTTGTACATGGCCATGCACTTGTTCTCCCGGCTCTGCAGCTCACTCGTCAGCTTCTCTGCAGAAAAAAAAAACAAAAACCCAGGGAAAACTCAGCTCATCCCTGCATTTCTTCCCTATTCCCTGTAGAAACCTTCTTATTCCAGCCCAGCACCAAACCAGCAAGTCTAACAGGGCAGCAGCCCTCAGAAAGATTTCCTGTGGAAACCTTCACATCCCGATTCCAAGTGCATTTTAATCTTCAGTTCAACTCCTCTAAAATGCAGATATTGAAGACTTTGCAGTTTTGAAAATGGCAGCTACAGCTAAGAACATGATCCCAATTTTACTATTGCAAAGCTCAGCACTGAATAGTGTTTAAACACCATAAACGAAGTAGGTAAAACCAGGTTGCACAAATACCTCCAGAATTGACAATGACGTTAAAATCGGTGTTAAATCAGGCTTCCTAAATTTTTTTTAAAGCACTGGACAAGTCTGAAGCAAACTGCTGTATTCTCCACACAACTCTGATTTATTAAAGAATAAATTACCTCCAAGTTTTCCCCTCACAACATCTAAGGCTTCCTTGTACTTCTCCAAACGTTCCAGGATCATGTAGTACAGTTCCACCTTGAAATAAAGATTAGACTGCAATGAAATTTGCCAGGAAGATCATACAAAAAGAGAAAATAGGGGATACCAGGCCTGCAAAGCTATCTTTAGTATCCCAAAGGGTGCAATACTCAAATTTAGGTCTTTTTTTTTTCCATTCTTAGTCCTCAGGTTTTTCTTGGGGTCTCCCAGAGAGCAAAGCACTTCATCAGTCAAATCAAGCACCAAAAATTGCCTCAGCAAAAAAACCCAAACCAACCAGGATTCTGAGACCCTCCTGACCCCCTGCTTTTGGTTTTCCATCTATCCCCTAAATTCACATTTAATTCCCAAACACCGTTGATTATTTTAAGTTTTCCAAAGTAATCAAGTTCCCTTAACAGTGCATTCCTTGTCTCAACGAAGTTCAAACCCAGCCTTACTTCAGCCTCAGCTTCAATCTTGTCCTCTTTCACCATTTTTTCCACCATTCTCTCAGCAAGTGGCAAAAACATTGTCTTGGAGAGATTTTCATCCTGTGCTGAGATGGACTGAGGAAGAGAGGGATTATTGTAACAGCTCAGCAAAATTTTGTCACGTCCCACCCACTGCTCTTTTCACTTTGGAAGAGGTAAAAAAACAACCCAGGTGTTCCAATCCCCACCCCCAACCACCTGTTTGGAGCTGCCATCTGTGACCTGGGAGTGCAAGTACTCTGAAAAAAGGCAGCAATAAAATTGGTGCTACACAGAAAAGCTCCTTTTTGATCAGAACAACCAGAGCCCTGCATGTCTGAGCACACAAACCTCGTGGTAAAAACACGGAGCCAGAACACTTTTGTGTTTTACATGGCAAAGGATTTTAGGGGATGTGATTAAAACCCTCCAAGCTTATTTTTGTTTGATTTTGTGTTTGATTAGTGCCCAAATGTGCTGTCTCAACCAGCAGCAGCACAGCTGATTTGTGCTTCTTCCTGCAGACTTGCTGCTAATTCCAGAGCTCTCATTTATTCCCTCCAAGAGCTTTTATAACCTCGTTAGAGAGAAACAACTCTGAGTGAGAAACTGCAGATAGGTGAGGATTTATTCGTTATCTCTCTGCCAAAACAACAGGTGGATATTAGTGCAGACGAGAAAATAAGTTGTACAAAGGTGGTAAGGCAACAGTTAAATTGGATTATAAACACAACTCAGCATTTATTTCAGACCACAACAATAATGCTACTTAAGGAGGGCTCATTCTTTCTCCCAGCATCACACAGAAACAGCTCAAACACACATTTCACCCCAAATCATCGTGTTTTCCCTCAGAACATTTCTGCACCAGCACTGCCACTGCAGCAACAGTCAAACCCAACGCTGCACACACCTGCATGATCAGGCTCATCACCGACCAAAAATAATACGGATTTTTGGGAACAATCTTATAAAGTGCCATTCCAGCCTGAAAAACAGAAGACACAAGTTTCAGCATTCCTGAAATAGATTTATTTCCCAAGATCTCGTGATGGGCAGCACTGACGGGTGCAGACAACACGGGATTTGCACATGGGAGGGACTTTTCCCCCACTCGTGAGCTCTTCCCTCCTAACTCACATCCCTGAGGAAAACAGAGGGTGGAAATGTTCCCAAGGACTTTGTGCAGGTCTGACAAGCAACAGCAGCAAGCACTGGTTGCCTACACAGATGACAGCTTTAACTGGAAGTGGTAACTCCAGGAGGAAGCAGATTTTGTTCTTTGGGAATGAGGGGATATCTCCAATGCTGAAGGACACGGCAAACCCACGCCTGCCTCGAGGAACCAACTGCCCTTCAACACTCACTTCACACCCACTGAGACCCCCAAATTTGGGGTCACCTCCACGTGCAAGGCAGGGGGAGCAAAAGGTTGAGCAGAGAACTTGGCTGAATCAAAGAATAGCCAAAGAATTCATGATTTTCCTTAACACATCAACAGCTATTCCCACATTTCCCTCAGAGTGCCTGGATGCAACAAAGGACAAGGCTTTTTACCCCTACAACGTGATATTGATAATTTGATTCAATTGACATTGAAAATGATAATTTAAAGAGATCCACTTTTTTATGTCACTTCAGATATAAAAAAGGTCACATAAATGTTAATTATTATCTGTGGCATTTTCTCCACTCATGATTGTGATCTGTCACATTTAAAGTCTGGATTGCACCACGAGGTTTCTCATTTCGGGTACACCAGTAACTCCTTTTTGTTATTTAAGCCAAACCTGTGCAAAAATTCAAGTCACAGCAGGAACAAGAGAGAGTTTAGCACTTATTTCATGGCTCTCTGTGCTTTTTTACACAGAAGAGTAAGCACACAGGCCTTGAAAATCATTTTCCATTTACAGGCATTCTCCAAGCACCTCATTTGGAAGGGATGAAAACAAAACCAACCAGTGGGACACTGTGCTGCCAACTGAGAGAGGATATTTCAAGTACTTTTTAGTTTTTCTACACTGAATGACATCAGGATAAGTTGTATTTTAGATGCTCAAGTAAGAGCACAGGGAGGATTTATCTTCCTGAAGTTAACAGAGAACTAAGGCCAGAATCAATTGTGAAAACATGGATCAGAAGCTCTTCCAGAATTCCTTTATTTTGTACTGTCAGTACAAAACCACAGATCAGTAAAAGACACTGCTTTAAGTGAACAAAACTTTTGTCTTCAACAACCCACCTCCAAAAAACGAGGCTCAAACCTCTCTGCAAAAACCAACCAAGAGTTTAACTTCTGCATTAACCCAGCTCAGCTTTTATGGAAGATTACTCGTAACATGTAAATGAGAGAGAAAAATAGACTTTAAACCAGCCAGAGCACAAATTGTTGCTCATACCTGTTGCATCTTCTTGTATTCTCCAACCCTGGCATAGGCCATGAAGAGATGGGAGTGATACTCTTCACTGTTGGGGACTTTCTTGACAGCTGCCTCATAAAGTTTAGTCACCAGCTCGGCTAAACCAAAACCAGATGCTAGAGTTAAGACCAAATTGGGAATATTTTAAAGCACAGCTTCCTAAAGAGTACCAGGGATGCTCTGAACAGCAATTAATTGCACTCATCAGCCCCAAGAACACTGCTCTGTCCCCCAGGCAATGCAAACATCAGGCAAAGGAGGAATGTGCTGAAAAAAACTCCAAACAAACCTCAAAACAGACTTAAAATAGAGTTCAACAGCAGCAACTGAACTATTCAGGGGAAATTCAGGTCTATTTTTAAAGTAAGTTTGTCTATTTTTGAGCATTAAACTGAATGAAATTTTCTCCTGCTGGCAGAATGACTGCTCCACGTGAATCATGTATCAAAACAAACACTTTCAGAGCCTAATAGCAAATTAATTATTCTTATCACAGGTTTACTCGTATTAATCATATCCTGCTATTTCCCAATTGTTTATATCTGTACTCTAAACAATTATTTCACACTATACTCTTTAATAACAGGTCTATCATGACAAAATACTTCAGATACAATATGCAAAACTTTCTTACATTTTCCTCCTTCCATATTCTTTTTTCTTACACAAACAATTGTAGCTCAAATTAGAAACAGAAAAGCAAATGCAATTTATCTTTCACACAGTTTATACATCCTTGACACAGATACAGAAAACAACTAATTAGAATTTTCTTGCAGGACCAAAAGTGTAAGTGCCTCACACCCACCAGTTCCTGAGTTAACAAATCTAAAAGTAACAAAGCTGAGCTTAATGGAAATGGTTAACAATCACAGAGAGGCTCTTGTCATTCACAGGGGTTTAGGCTGAAGTCAAAAACACACAAAAAAGTTGGTATTACTCAACAAATGATGCTTTAACTCCACAAACACACATAGAAATCAACTGGGAGAGCATAAGCAGTTGCTGTTTTGCAGACTGATGCAAACACCTTTTTCTGAAGCTGGTTCACCCCTTGATTGTTTCTCCAGCAGTTCAACAATAAATTTTGGTGGTACCACCCACCAAACCCCACAATCAACACTGGTACCACCACACCACACACCCCAAGAAGCTGCCAGAAACAACATCTGTTCAAGCTGCAGAAAAGCAGGATTAGAGGTCTGGCATCTTTCAGAAAAGCACAGGAAATTTTCCTCCATCACTCCAACGCTGATGATTCAGTATTTTGAAAATATAAATCACTAGCAGGAACCTGACAAAGCTGATATGGTGAAAGTAGGAGGTCAGGATTTCCCTCCTGTTTTTCACCAGTTTCCTGAGGCCTGAACCCCTTGACTACATCACACCCTGTGGGATTTGTCATCTCTGTCACTCTACTGACGACAAATTCCAATAATTTCATTCACAAAAGTGAACTCCCAGGCTGCTGGATCATTATCAATGCACTTCATTTAGGACCTGCTCCACAATCGTGCTCCTAAGAAGCCTGAATGAAGATTTTTTTTTGCTTTATGAAGATCACTACAGCCTTACAGGCATTACAACAGGCATCACTTCAATTCTGAGTCTCTTAACAGTCTCACATACACAAATCCTGGATTGTACACGTTTCCCACCAAACTGTGGGGCACAAACCTTCTGGAAGAACACAAATAGGGATTTCTGGGAGGGGAACAAACTCACGTCTGTGCATTTCCCGGTAGAGAATGGTCAGTGCTTGCAAGGAATTATCATCTGTGGGTTCAAGTGCTGCTACTTCTTGTGCCAGGGCATAGGCTTCATCCTGCTTGCCAGTCCTCTGCAAGCCAATGGCCTTCAGCACCTGTGGACACAACACAGGCAGCTCTCAGAGACACAGCTTGCATTTGGAAACCCTCTCACTCCTGCTGGGAACAGCCCAACCACCTCATTCCCTCTGCAGAACTCCAGGCTCTAATAATTTTTCAATCCGTGTGGCTGGAGAGGAAAACTCCCAAATGCAACAGCATCAAAGAAGGGATCTGACTTCTTAATAAATGCTGAGGTTGCCCTGAGGCATCACCACATGATTTTCTCTACCTGGAGGCTGCAAACTGACCTGTCCTGCCAATTTTCCTTAGTTTTTTTTTTCCACTAACTGGCCAGACAGAAGTGATATAAATGAGATTCAGGTCATTAACACTCACTGCAGCTTGGGAAGCTTTCAAAATGTAGAAGTGGAGTGAGCTGCAGAGGAAAACCTCCAGGGAAATGAGAAAAGCAGAAAAAGAGTCACACGTTCAGGAAAGGGAGGAACAGAATCCCATTCCCTCAACAGGGGCACAGCAAGGAAGGTGGTGAACAAGCAGAACAGCAAATGCCTCCAAAATCATGGAGATTTTGTAATTTTTGGGATGCTTTGGGTTGGAAGGAGCCTTAAAATCATCCAGCTCCTCGCCCTGCCACGGGCAAGGACATCATCCATGGACCAAGTTGCTCCAATCTGGCCTTGAACAATTCCAGGGATGGGGCATCCACAGCTTCTCTGGGACACTGTTCACTTTGGAATGTTTTCCTCAAACACTTCCTCCCCAGGAGGTGTTCTGATCCAAACTCCTGCAGGTGGCTATCCCAACCCTCCAGGGCTCCAAGAGGCATTTTTAAAGCCCAGCCCACGAGCCAAGATCACCTGGAGTGGTGCTGACAATCAGCCCAGGTGGAAACCAACAATCCAGTCCCCACCAGGGCTCCTGTACAAGTTTTCAGGCAAACAAGATACAGGTGAGGTGGAACAGAGAGATTCCAGGAGGCTCAGAAATCACTGTGGAAGCTCCCAGAGAAAGGGAGAGTGGAACCCCCTGAGACTCAGGCAGAATGAGCTCAGTGCCCCCCAGTCCCACTCACCTTGGCACAGTGAAGGTCCTTGTGCTTTTTGAGCAGTTTATCTGCTTGCTGGATTGCCATTTTATTATTGCCATTATCGAGATAATCTGCAGAGGAGGAGAGGAGCACACACAAAATCACACCAGAGCACCAAGGCCATTCTGGAAAGCCACCTCCAATTTTACCATGGAGCATCTGCTGTCACACCAGCAGCACAAACCACATTTTCCCTGTGCTGTTCCTCCTAAGCCAAACATTCAGGAAACTGTCATTTCAGGGATGAAGCATTCATCTCGTTGTACTGGTTTTAGTCATTCAAACAAACACGCTTTTGTAATTACTCCACACAGATCATTACAGCAACAAAAGAGACCCATAATAGAGAGGATTCTGCAGCAACAGCTCTTTGCTGGTAGTGCAGCTTCAGGGTTTTAGCAGGAGAAGTAGAAATTAATTTGGTGTGTCTTTGGGAGACTTACAATGACTTTTAACAGGCAGGAGGTTAGAAACCAAACACACACACACCAGCAAAGTGGGAAACACTTGTCCACACCATCCATAATTCAGGCAGAGCAAACCTGTCCTGCTGGAGTACCACTACCCTTCCACCAGACTGGTTTTGGAGACACAATTGTGAAGCATCAATATTTCCTAGTGTGAAACTTCAGCTGCAGAAAACCCATCTCCAGACCATGTTCTCCTTTTCTAGCTTGGAATTACAATTTTCAGATTGATCTTCGTGTTATTACACAATTACAAACAAGCAGTTTTAGACCAGGACATGATTCCTACGTGCTCCCCTCCCCTCAAAAATTCCTCCTTCCTCACCAAACCCAGCTTTGCTGCCCCTCACATCCCAAGGGAAGGAAGGAGCTGCTCACACTGCTCTGACCTCTCTCTCCTGCCAGTTTACTGAAATTACATCACACACCTTTTCCTCATGAAACCTGTCGTTCTCATAATGAGCCAGAACTCTTTTACTGAGAGGTAATCCTCAGCACAAATTCTGATTTACAGATTTATATTCAACAGCTTCCACATTTGTTCCTGTGGCCAGGTGGATGCTGTATATTTAAAGCAGAGTTAATTGGGCTCCTGAGCCCATCCACAGCAAACCTCTCACGAGGCAGCCTTTCCCCACTCTCCAAAATAAACCCTGTTGCACGAAATGCAGTTTGAAGCCACAAGGCACCGTCTTTCTTCACTGGATATTTCAACTTAGGAAAACCTCTGTGTCACCTTCAACATTAAAACTCCGTGGATTTCTCAGTGGAAAGGTTTCAAAGGTGTGGCACATCAGAGGCTTCTTGCTTTAAGGCTCTGTCACCCAGTTTAGTGACACACAAATTATCCCCTACACTGAGCTGCCTGACTGGGATTAACAGCCGTGCCAAGAACATCTCAGCTTTGGGTGTCCCAAAGTAAATCAAATAACCCTCAAACCTCCCTAAACCACAGCAGAATGAAGAGATTGTATTTTCCTAACAAGTCAGGTTGTTGGAAGTCGAAGCAGCTTCCAAAGGAAACGAAGCTAAAGGAAAATAAACTTCACCTATGTTAGTTCATAGGTGGGGATGTTCAAAGGCTGGAAATGCAACACCTGAACCTTCAGGTGAAGAGAGAACAAGTCAAGATCAAAGATAACCAGAGTTGTCGAGGAATCCTGGGGATTCCAAACCCAGGCACACTTTGAAATGCAGAGGCAGACCTTGGACCTCACACACCTTGGACCTGCCCAGCTGCTGATGTGGGGAAGTTGTGTGTTTATCACACGCTTCATTTCGGGTTCTGCAGCACCACAGCCTGAGATCAAACCTTGCACTGCAGACAATCCTTTCCAGAAGGAGCAGAGAGGAATTCTAAAGCTCTCTCCAAAATGAACACAGCGAGATGCTCAACATCATCTGCTTTGCTATCAGCTGAATTTACCCAGAGTTTTCGATTAATACTATTTCTTACACAGGTTATGGCAAAAATAACTGCACATCAACGAAACTGCCAATCACAGCACGGATGGAAAACTAAGGAAAAAAACGTTAAATCATTACATAAAGACAAACTGCAAGGAACTCGAACAATTCTATTAATCTAACTCTAACATTTCGGTTAATTGAACAAACCCTTTTTCCTCCCTTTCCCTGGAACCCACCACGGACTCAGCCTGTAGTGCACCATCCCTCTGCCCCAGTAAAGGACATCCCAGGCACGTCCAGCCCCAAACCAGGGCAGCTCTCCGCCTCTCTAGGGAGACGTTTTTATTCCTGCTGAAAAAGTTAAGAACGTTTTCCTCAATCTCTACCAAATCTTCAGTTTCGGGGACGAAACGATACCGTAGCCCGGGGAAGTGTTTTCCTCTTCTTTCTCCATATTTGCATAGAGCCAAGCTTTGCCTACAACCTCCGAAGCAACCCCACCAGCACAGAATACCCTCGGAAACATTCGGGGACACAACACCACCGGACAATCCCTAACGACACCGTCCCCTTCCTCTCTCTCCTGCCTCCCAATTAATTCCCCCACCAGCGTCACCGCTCCGTGCCACAACATCCAACACAACTCCGGGGCATCCGCGGCTGCTCCTTCAGGGATTAATCCATTCCCGGCTCCTCCGCAGCAGCACAAAAACCTCCGGCCGGGGTTACCTTGGCTGCGAGCTGCGATCCCCCCACAGGCCCAGGGGGCACCCCCGGGGGGGGCACGGCGGGACCCCGGCCCGGCCGGGCGGGCACCGCGGCGGGAGCGGGAGCTCGGCAGGGCTGTCAGGGGGAGGGCTCGGCGGAGCCGCGGCGGCGGCAGGGCCGTGCCGGGGGAGCGGAGGGTCCGTACCGTAGATGGGCCGCAGGCGGCGGTCATTGGGGTCCTGCACATGGCCCCGCGCCGCCATGATGAGAGCGCAGAACGCAGCGCGCAGCCGCGGCCGGGGGCGGGCAACGGCGAACGGGCCGCGGGGCGGGGACTGCGGGGCGGCCGCGGGCAGCGGGACACGCCGGGGCACCGGCACCGGCACCGGCACCGGCACCGACACCGACACCGGCACCGGCACCGACACCGACACCGGCACCGACACCGGCACCGACACCGACACCGGCACCGACACCGGCACCGACACCGGCACCGACACCGACACCGACACCGACACCGGCACCGGCACCGGCACCGACACCGGGGCATCACAGATCGGCACTGACCTGACCCGACCTGACTCGGGCCGGGCTACCGCCCGCCACCGGCACCCGCCACCGGCACCCTTAACCGAGCCTCAGCAGGCCAGGGGACCGGGGACCGGCACCCCCGAGCGATCCCCGCAAGCCGCGCTTTCGCCGGTCCGTGCCTGGTCCCTCACAGCGCTCTCCCCGCCGGGTGAAGGCGGCGGTGACCGGGCCCGGGGTTGTGAGGGGAGAGGGCCCGGTACCGTACGGAGCCATGGCCATCGCGGCTGTGCCCGCGGCTGAGGCACGGCTCTGCGGCAACTGGTAAGGCCGGGCCGGGTCGGTGA
>CM031871.1:2588320-2664759 GCA_018697195.1 Certhia americana
GGTCCGGTCCGGTGAGGGCCGGTCCGGTCCGGTGAGGGCCGGTCCGGGTCGGTGAGGGCCAGGCCGCAGCCGGGGGTCGGTGCGGGTTGTGCTCGGTATCGGCTGGGCCGAGCCGACCCCGCTGTTACATCGGGATATAAATCCTTAGAATGCCGTGAAATACCCGAGGAGACCCTAAGGCCTTTCTTGTAAGCGTTTGTGCGCCGGATTTCCCTTCTGATTTAGTAAGGGACTAAACAGAAACCGAAACGTTCGGATGGAAACCCAGGCTGGGTTTTGAGCGAGATCCGCACAAAGTACACGATTCCACGTTTTTCTTCAGCAGTTGAGTGGCTCAGGAGCAGAAATGCGAAAATAAGATCAGTAGGCAGTGTTGTTGTGGAAGTTTTTCTCTTTTATTGCACCTCCTCGCAGAGTCCCCAGCGTTGGGAACCCAGTGGCGTGTAAGGAGTCACTTCACAATTTCTCTCGAATACGAGCAGCTAAAGAAATTAACTTCCTCTGTAGTTGTTTTTCCCCAAGAGACATCAGAATCCAGACAGTTTCTTGCGACATCAGCCTGCTTTGTTTGGTCTGCACAGTTCAGTCGCTGCTGTTGGACTTTGTTGCTTTGCCAGGCTTTTGGCTGCCCTGGGGAGAGAGCTGAACAGCTGTGGTTTTAGCAAACAAAAAAGGTTATAAAATTAAATTGGGTGTTTTCAAGGTGGATTTCTTAGAAAGGGCGTGATCCATGTAGAAATGATGCTGCCTGTTTGAGGCAGGAATAAGAACTGAGCTCCAGGTGCCTCAGGTCCTTTTGGCCATTCTGTCTTGGTTTCAAGACAGAACATGAGCATCTTAGAAATGAGGTGAGTTGGGGAATTTTGGGGTGCAGAGCAGTGTTGTTACTGCTGGGTCTGTGATCTGTGGAAGGTGTCCCTGTCAGCTTTAGGGTCCCTTCCTACCCAAACCATTCCATTATCCTGGAACAGGATCTGTCAGGTATAAAAAAGCAGGGTTTGACTGCTTTCCAAAGCACTGTTTGACCTCTCAGAGCCAAGTTATTTTCAGGAAGAAACTTTTATCTTCTCAGACTAATTTATTAACTTGAACCCTGGCTTGATAACTTGTTTGTTCTGCAAGGTTTGCCTTCCACCTAAGGAAATAAGTCTGCCTAGATTTTATCTTAATGCAGTGTGGTTTTTGCATGTTCAATACAGAAATATCTGCCTGTGCTGGAACCTTGAGGCCTGGCTGGGCCTTTCTCTACTCACTTTAAACCATGAATTCACTGAAATCTTTCTTAGCATTATTTTTTCCTTGTGAGCCACTGCTTGGATTTGTTGTCAGCCTGTTTCTGCTCAGTAACCTCGGCGACTTTCTCACAGCAAAAAGGATATTCCTGCAGTCAATTTCATCATCCATGAAATCCACTGTAGAAGAAATATTGAAATATGTCCCTACTGCAGTGACTCCATCCCAAAGTCTGAGATGAAGAACCACATTGAGGCTGAACACGTGCAGGTGAGAGACATCTCTGCTCTGGAGCTGCTCATTTCTGTGGAAATTCATCTAACGAGCTCTCTCTGCTGTAGGTCACCTGCAAGTGTAGGATGAAGATGGAAAACAGCCTCCTGAAGGATCACGAGGTTGGTGGATTTTGTCTGATTGAACCCTTGGGGGATGCTGTGGTGTTTCACTGATTCCAGAGCTTTTCTGTCAGCCAGCACCTGGATTCCAGCCTGGGGCTTGTGCATCCTTTTATTGAGTGATGCTTCCTGTACTCACACTCTCTGGGAGAAGGGATTGGAAGCTGCCTTAAAGTCCTGGAGCCACTCAGGGTTTCGTATCAAAGGGGTATCTGTGATAATTGGTGATTTTTTGTCCTTCTCAGATGAAAAATAGCTATTTAAAATATGATTGACTTGACTTTTTTTCGTTCCTTTACTGTTTCATGTTTCTGCTGGAGCCATTATGTGACTTTTAATAACTCAATCTGTCCAAACAGACTTTAAAAATAGCCTGTAAAATAAACTAAAATAGGCCAGAGTGGGATTTTCTGAGTTCTGAATCCAGTTGGCTGCTGTCACAGACAATCCTGTTATAAATGTCATCCCTTCCCTTCCTGTGGGCTCCTTTAGAGACAGCTCTGGAACTGCCACCTCAGCCTGCTGATTGCTGAGGAAAAAAGGATTTTCTTGGGAAATCTGTCCAGTTCTAAACCCTGGGAGTAGCTAATCCTGCCTCTGTGTGTGTGCTGCTTTTGGGTTATAAAGCAAATGGTGCTGTTTTATTAGTGCAGCACCTGCAAATAGCACCTATTTTATCTATTTTTAACCCCTTTTGAAGGGCACCTCAATGTGGGGTGAAGAAGGTGTCCAAGCAGTTCTTGTTGAGCAGTAAATGAGGTGTAAGTCTGTTCTCTAAAAACCAGTGTGGATTTCAGCTGTGCTCATGGAATGCAGCTGGATTTTGGGTCGTATCTAAAAACCCAAACCCAGAATTAAAAGCATGTCCTGAGTGTCTGAAGAGCTCCAGCCACCCAGTTAATGCCTCCAACACGTTGTTGTTGCATTCCCACATTAGCTTATCCCAGGTTATTCCTTTGGATGTAGCCGAGGACACAACAGAGCTCTGCAGAGCTGAGAAAGCTCAGAGTTCCACATGGCAAGAGCAATCCTTTGTGTTTTGCCAGGCATCCTCGTGCCCCCTACGCCCCGTGCTGTGCCAGTTCTGTGACATCCAGCTGGCCTTCAACAAACTCCAGGAGCACGAGCTGTACTGCGGGGCCAGGACCGAGCCCTGCGGGCGCTGCGGCCGCCACGTCCTGCTCAAGGAGCTCCAGGAGCATCCCCGGGTCTGTGGGGAACGGCAGAAGGCAGCAAAGGACAGCAGGACAGCAGCGGTGTTCGGGAATGGGGACGGAGCCACGAGGAGACAGCAGGGAGAAGGTGCTGGGGATGGGATTGGGAAAGGGCAGAGAGGGGGAAAGGGGCATTTGGAGCAGCTGTGGGACAGAAACTTAGGGACAGGACCCCTAAAGACAGAATCCTTAAGGGACAGGACCCCTAAGGACAGAATCCTTAAGGGACAGAACACCTAAGGACAGAATCCTTAAGGGGCAGAACACCTAAGGACAGAATCCTTAAGGGACAGAACTCCAGGGACAGAATCTTAGGGACAGAACCCTTAAGGGACACAACTCCTCCAGGGACAGAACCTTAGGGACAGGACCCCTAAGGACAAGAACCTTAAGGGTGTTTGTAGGAACAGCACGATGAAATCAAAAGTGAGATAAAGTGGACAAAGGGAGAACTGGCTGCTCATTTGGTAGCTGGTCCAGGGGTGAGGTTTTGTGATTCCTTTCTGTGAAAATAGAAGGTAGTGAACACTCCAGAGGCCCTGAGGGGGAATGTTTACCTTTGGAATGAGGTGTAAGCCAGGAGTGCTGAGTTGTCTGGGATAAACCCCAAACACTTGGTTTTTTTTTTTTTTTTTTTTTTGTCTCAACATACCTGGCTTCAAAATGAAACTGGAGTTGTTTGCTCTCTGTAATTTAGGCCATGATTTTTCTCCATCCTCCTGGATTTGGTAGAGGTGCCCTTGGCTTTGAGATGCTGAACTCCAGGAGAGTCCAGATGTGAAACCCTGGGCTGATTCTGATATCCAGAAGGAGCTGCTGGTTGCAGGTTTGATGTTCTCCCAAATTTACTATGTTTGTCTTTAGAAGGGAATGAGCTGGAGAGACCTGAAATCCTTCATTCCCAACTTCCTGAAGACTGGAATGCTGACCTGGACTATGTGTTGGCTCTCAGCTTGGAAAGTGAGAATAATCCTCAGCATAATACTGCAGCTGACATTCCCAGGGATTTCTGGGAATATGACTACACCAAAGAGCCTGAACAATCTGCCCCTCTTGGTGAAATGGACATGTCCAACATCTTCTCCTGTGACTCTCCGGGGTCCTTTAGCACATCAAACCACAGCAAAATAGGTATAAACACTGTTGTGCTGGGATTTATCCTTAATTTTGAGGGGAGAGGAAAAGGAAAATCTGGATTGAGAATGTTAAAGATTATCTAGGTATTTTAAAAGGTCAAAGTCAGTCATTTTGAAAAGCATAGAAGCAAGTGAAGAAATAAAAGCTTATTAAAAGTAGTGTGTGTCTGGCGTTGCTGTATGGTGGGAGCCCAGGTGGGGTATGAGGTGCTTGTGGAAGTAAAAATGGTGGGAAGGAGAGTCTGGGGAAAACCTGGGAGTGCAGCTTGTTCTGAGAGGAGAAATGGCACCAAAGGGTTTAGTGATGCAGCAGGAGGTGTTTTTACCAGACTCCATAGAGGATATAATCCTTCCTTCCCTTGCAGACAAGGAGATGATCATGTTACCCTGCGAGTTCTGTGAGGAGCTGTGTCCTGCTGAAGATCTGATCCTTCACCAGGTTTGGCACTTCCCTGTGTCTTGGGGTTTGCAGTGGAGACTTTTCTGTGGCTGTCACTGGAAAGGGTGTGGTGGGTGACACTGGGAGAACTGTGGCATTTGGGTCTTTGCCAAGGAAAGTGTTTTTCAACGCCCACCTGGCTCATCAGGAAAGGTGATTTTCCCGTGTTGTTTGTGTAACAGACAGGGTGTAACCCAGCAAGTGCCTTGGCCTCGTTCAGTAAGAGAAGCTCTTCTCCAAATCCATGGGAATACAGTGGTGTGCGAGCTGGGGAATCCAACAGCCACAGGAGTGTCCCTTCATCCCAGCCTGTCCAGGCAGAAGGAGATATTATGATTCCATGTGAATTCTGTGGCATCCAGCTGGAAGAGGAGATTCTCTTTCATCATCAGGTACTGAACAGGACAGGATCTGTTGGGTCAACATCCCATTGTTCAAGGATGGGCCCAGTCCCAGGGGCTCTTGTAGCACATATCAGGAATTCAGGGAGCTGTCCCTGGCTCAGATCTTCCCACACAAAGCTCTGGGATCCGTGTAAAGGGTTGTTCCACACTGAGGCTCCTCCTGAAAAGTACTGGATTAATTTGAGAGCTCTTGTAATGAAACTAAACAAAAGGGCCTGAAGTTGCACAATCAGAAAGTTTGAGTCACACAAAAAGTGAAGTTGAACCCTGGATGAGTCAGCTGAGGGGAGAGAGGAGCACAAGGGTAAAACTGGGTCGGAGGGGAAGTAGAGAACAGACTCCAGCCCTGGGAGTGGTGTGCACAGGGAAGAGTCCTCTGGAATCTGCTGCTGTTACAGACAAGATGGGAGAATGCTGAGCTCACCCATTCTCTGTCACACTTCATTCACATTCTCACTCCCAGCAAACTGCTGCAGCTGGACTTGGGTTGGTTATTCTGGGCCTCTCCTTTCCTGGGGGACAGCAAAATCAGTGTTCTGGGAATGAGATCTGATAAAACTTCAGAGCTTACCATGGAATCCCAGAATGGTTTGGGTTGGAAGGGCTGCTGAAGCCCATCCCACCCCCTGCCATGGGCAAGGGACACCTTCCAGTAGCCCAGGTTGCTCCAAGCCCAGTCCAACCTGACAGGGGGATGGAACTGGATGAGCTTTAAGATCTCTTTCCACCTAAACCATTCTGGGATTCCACAATAACAATTCTCTACTCACCTTAACATCCCCAAATGCTGCTGCTCTGCAGTGTTTTCCTCATCTGAGCTCCACCTGACCAGCACTGTGTGTTCTGCTGCAGCACCACTGTGACCTGCGCCCTGCCAGCCCCACAGGTGACATTCCAGCTCGGGAGCTGCCAGCTCCTCAGCCCCAGGGGGACAGACAGGAATCACCAGAGCCGGCTCGGCGACGGATCCGGCACCAAGGTGTGGGCAGAGCACAGCCTGAGCTCCCCTGTGCTTGCACTGAGGAGATGATCTTACCCTGTTCTGTCTCCAAAACCTTCCATCCTGTGCTCTTGGTCTGGGTTGAGGGAGGGAGGATGGAATCACTGGAGCTGTGTCCTTGGGGATCCTGGGCTGGACACTGGGGCTGTTCCTGATGCTGAAGTTGCTGTTCCTGTTAAGCTCCACGTTCTGTCCCTGCAGGAGACGTTTCTCCTTGGAACACAGAGGGCTTTGGGAAGCTGGAGCTGTGTCCTGCTGCAGGGACCAGGCTGAGGATGGAGGTGGCCAAGGCTGGGAATGTGGCATTGTCCCCTCCAGGGAGAGCCGGTGACGCTCTGGCCCCACGGGGGAAGCCAGGCAAGGGGAATGGCAGGGAGGGGACAGCAAAGGACAGAGGTGACTCTGCAGCTGGGACAGCACCCCGGGCAAGACCTGCTCAGCAATTCCAGGCAGAAACCTTCACTTCCAGCTCCTCCAGAGCTTCTCCAGCCCAGCCAAGGTAATGCCTTTGCCTTCTGGTCCATTCCCCTTCTTAGGATGTAAATCTGGATCCCCTTGGCTTTGCCTGTGGCTGAAAGGGTTTTCAAAGGCTTTCAGATTGACCCAGTTGAATTTGGCTGGTGCTTAGCTGAGTTTAAAACAACAAATTTAGGTTTTGACTTCAGAATAGAACAAACCCACTGGTCACTGGGATAAAATGTAGGATAAGGCCTCTGTACCTGTCCATGGGAGTGCTCTGCTCTCACCTGAGCTCTGAACAGGAGCTGGTTCTGCTGCTGAAACCTCTGGGCCAGGGTCAGAGCAGGCACAGGGGCCTCTCCCTCGACCTTCCCTGTGTCCCTGCTGTGTTGTCCTGTGGTGGCTTTGTCTCCTCTGAAGGTGTCCCTGTCCCTGTCCCACAGTTCCAGCACCGCAGGAGGGAGCCTGGGGCTGTCGGACGGGCGCAGGGGCCTCCGGCGCCGGAGCTCCAAGGTGAGGCTGCAGGGGCTGCTCCTGCTGGTTTTGCCAGGACAAGGAACTGCTTTCTCCCTTAGTAAGTCACATTCAAACCCAGCATTTTTCTTTTCCCCCCCTCCCATAAGGTGAAAACCCAGAACCCAGCAGCTGGACTCCCAGAGGAGTGAGCCTGAGCCTGTGGGAAACACGGAGTGCCCGGCCCTGCTCCAGGCCCTGCCGGACTCGTTGGTCTGGCACAAGCAAATCCTGACGCTGAGCTTCAATTTTTAGGCAGTGATCATTTTCTAAATCTCTATTTTTAATCTGTGAGAGCAAACTTCAGGTTTTTATGTCTCTGATCACCTCAAGCACCACCCCTCAAGGCATCAAGTTGAGTCTTACCTTGAGTCCCACCCGAGTTTTGTGTCCGTGTGGGCTCCTTGTGCTGCCCTGGGATGGGATTTGTGCCACTCCGAGCTCTGGGTGTGTCCTGCCCTGGAATGCTCAGGCACAGCCGGTGACACCAACAGGGAGCAGTCTGTGCTCTGGACACACAGAGCAGGGTGGAGGGTTGGGGCTCCAAGGCTTCGCAGTGCTGCATTTTCAAGTTCAAAGCTTTTTAAGTTCCTTGGAATAAAATTCCTCTGATGTTGTCCCAAACCGTTGTTCAGTGCCATCTGTCCCCTGGGGTGACACAGGACTGCAGCCCCTGGCTGAGGGCATCTCCCAGCCCCTCCCTTACTCTCTGCCCTGGGTTGTCACTCATGGAATCCCTGGGATTTTGGGAAATGGAGCAGATCCTGGATAACACCCGTGAGTATCAGCCTAATTAAGGAGGTGCAGCAGATGGCACTGGCAGGGCTAATTAGCCACCCCTGGGGCAGGATCGTTAGCGAGGCCTTGTCTCAGGTGCCAACTCCATCCCATTGGAACAGCCAGAGCCCAGCAGTGGCTGCAGGGAACTTCCTCCTAAAATAAAAACATTTTACAGATGCTCCCACCAAGTGTGTTTATTTAAAGGTATTTAAAAACGGGGACACCCAACCTCTGTTCTTCCCATTCCTGGGGAAGATTAGGGAATGGGAGCTGGTCCCTGAGGTTTGGGATGGATAACGGGGTGCTGTGGGTCAGGAATCATTAAGTACAACAAATAATTAATGACAGAGGTGGCAGAGCCTGTGCTGTGCCTGAGGCACAAGGAATATCCCAGAGGAACAACCTCAGCAGTGGCTGTGCTTCCCTTTGGGACAAAATCCTTACGTTTTGTTCCAAGTACACGCAGAGAACCCAGGAAAGTGGGATTTCCACAGAGAAGCTGCAGCTCCCTTGGTCCCCCTTCTCCTCCTCTGCCTCGGGCAGCTCCAGCAGCAGATCCCATTCCCTGCAGCCCCAAAGAAGGACACAAACACCTCCAGGGATGTTAAGAATCTCCTTTATGCAGGTGTACACTCGATGGCCAAGAGCACTTACAGGTTAATGCCGTGTATGGAACCGAGATGGACACACACCAAGCTAGAACTAATACCCAGCTCCAGAGTTTTTTTCCATTGTTTAGTATAATTTTACATTCTGAATGAATATATATTAAAAAAAATAATAATAATCATCACAAACCAATCTTTGCTTTGACAAACAAGCCTAGTACAGACAATGTCAAGTTCATTTAAAGCACGAGGAATCAAGGATGATTAGAAAAGCTTTAATTAAAAGGCCATTTGAGCCACAGCTGAGATGCTGCAGCACTTCCTTCCCAGGTGCATGGAATTTAAAAAAAAAAAAAAAAAAAAAAAGCCAAAAAAATTCCCACAATTCCTCTTGTGGGGCTCATCCTGTTCTCCAGAACAAACCGAAGTCGATGGAAGTTGGTTATTGGTGCGACATTTGTCCTGTAGAAGAAGCTTCATTTACACCCCCAGGTGCAAACGGCAGCGACGAGAAGTTCGTTATTTGTAAT
Source organism: Certhia americana (assembly GCA_018697195.1). NCBI lineage: Eukaryota > Metazoa > Chordata > Aves > Passeriformes > Certhiidae > Certhia > Certhia americana. The sequence goes on from CM031871.1 coordinate 2,597,032, forward strand.
CATAAATAATTAACTGTAATAAATACGGATCAAGTAACGTTCCAGCACACGCCCGGGGCCGGGTGCAGGTGTGCTCCACTCGGATGTGCTTCCCCAAGGAGCACACACACACAGTAGCAGCAGTTTCTTACTCACAGCTGGAACTGGAGCCTTGGGAACCGCTGGCACACGGAGCCCTCCGGGATGGCCCCTCTGCATTTTGGGATCAGACACCAGGACAAGCCCGGAGAGCCCAGCCCGGGGCCACAGCTCTGCCATGGAATGCAGCCGGGGTTCCCCACGGTTCCTGGTTGGGAACGCGTGTCCCAACGGGAACAAACCGGGCTCCAAGCCGCCCCTTGGGCTTCGCTTTCCCTTGGTCTTTGTAAACTCCAGGTGTTCCCGCTTGCTCCGAGTGCTTTCTGAGCTACATAAACGCTTCTACCAGGAAATGGACGAGATTCAAGAGTAAATATTCTTCCTACATGGATCTGTTCCCTGGACAGGGCAATATGCATTGGGAGGGTAACAGCTTCCTAACCACAGGGTTGGGAGACTCCGGATGCCGACGACTACCTACGACTGCTGCACACACATTCCCATTCCCACTCGCTCACGGAAGAACAAGGACACCCATCCTGAACTCACACTGCCTCTCCCACATCCCACACACTCAGCGTTCCCACTATTCACAATAATGTACAATAAATACATTGGGGATTCCCGGGATGGGTTCACGGAGCCACGGGACACCGAGCTCAAGGTTCGGAGCCTCCCGGGCAGCACCGACGGATTCCGGGATGGTCTCTTCCTCAGAACTCAGGATCCGAGGGATCAGCAAAGCTGGAGTGTCCCAGAAATCCTGGTGAGGGGTGAGACACCTGTGGAGGAGCCGCTCTGAACCACCCAGAACATTCCACAGAACACCACGTGGAGTTGTTCCTGCTCCGCAGTCGGCTCCCGGTTTTCCACACAGAACAGGAGCTTGATCTTCAACAGGTGATTTCGTCCTCCTGCCAGGTGTCAGAGGTTTTTAGGATAATTTGCTCTTGGATCAAAGATTTTTGAGTACAAAAACAAGTTCCAGGTGTTTGAGCACCCCCTGGTTGTTCTGAGAGCTCGCTGGGAAATGGGATGAAGTCCCGGATTTTCGGGATGGACTGTGGTATCTTACACCCTTTGGAGAGAAGCTGTTTTGTTCTGCTCATATTTTTAATTACAATAAATTATTTTGTTGCTAAGCAAAGAAGACATTCAAGAACATCTAGGGCAGGACTCCAACGGAATCACGGCCCTTTCACTGTTCTATTGGAATTTTCCCAAAAGTGTTGAGCTGAACCCCCCAGTTCCCTGTGGCAGCCCCCGTGTGCTTGGTCAGAGTTTAAAAAAATTTCAAGGAAAGTGGTGGAAAGGTGAAAAAGCAGTTTGGCAGCTTCAAACTCAAGCAAGTGCCACAAATCCTGCCTGTGCTCTGCTGCTGCCCACGCAGTGATTCCCTCCCCACACCCAAACTTGGCATTTTTGTACTCAAAAAAACCTCTCGGGGGAGAGCGATCCATGAGCCTTCCCCTCCGAGGGCTCCCGGCCTCGGAATGCCCTCCCTGCCAGTGGTGTTTGCACGGGGCAGACCATTGTGGATTACAAAATTAGAAATGTACAGGTGGAAAGGTTTTTTCCCCCCAAATTAAATTATACACAAACCGATCTTTACTAAACTATCCTACAAATATTTCCACAAACAAGGCAGCAAAAGAACCAGTCCACCACAAAGTCTACGAATACAAAATGGAAGTCTTCCGGGAATTACTGTAACGGGAACGAAGGTTCAGGAAATAAATTAACCCCCAGCTCATCCCACGGGAGGTGCTGGATGGGAACTGCAGGGATTCCACTGGGCAGAGTCACGGAGTCACCTCCAGGCATTCCCAGCTCCTGCTCAGCCGCTGAGCGGATCCTCCCGGTAGTGGATGGCGTACCGGAGCTTTTCCAGCATGATGTCCAAGGAGGAATACTGGGGCAGTTTGATCATGAACATGCACGTCTCCACTCGGATGTAGCGGGAATCCGGGGAACCTGCGCCAGAGCCACGGCCAGAGGTTAAAACTCGTGGTGGTGTCATTTCATGGTGTACCTGGGAAACCTGGTTCCTCCCCTAAAGATCCCCCCTGACATGGCAATCAGCTTTCCTTTCCTCACCCTGATCCCTGCAGAGCCTGTCTATCAATCCTGGAATTCCAGAAGGGCATCGAGTGGTTGGCAATTTCAAAAGATGCCCTCCACCCCTCAGGGGGCATTGAGTCATCCAGGTGTCCTTTGTCCATGGCTTCCTCCCCCTTCCCCCAGGTAAAAGGACAGGGACCACTCAGCCTGGATCAGTTTTCATCAGGAATTACATCCGGAGTTACAGCAGCTATTGTAGCCTGTTACAGATTTCTGCTACAGTTCTGATAGATTCTGTTAGAGGACTTGCTACATCCAGAGGCACGTGTGCCGGAATAAAAACCTTGGATTAAAACCTCCATCAGAATCCACTCCTTCCTTCACCCCCGCCTTAAAGCTGCTCTGTGGAAGAGAATCCTCAGAGCTCTGACAGCTCTGGACTTGTCTGCAGTGCCCAACAAGAACCAAAGGTGTCTCTGAGGTAAAACACCTCAGCTGCTGCTATTTGGCTCAGCCAGCAAGGCCAGGCTTGGTCCTGTCTGTGATAGTGGGAACTCCAATAAAAACTCACCCCAACACTTCCCTTCCTGAATCTTGGAATCAGAAATTCTAAGAATTATTTCTTTGTATGTTTAAGGGATTTTAAAACCTTTGACAAACAATGTTTTTAACCTTTGTTCATGGGAAAAACTTTTTAAGCTCTGGGATGTGGCAGAACTTTCAAGAATGTGTATTAGATAGTAGCATAGTGTGTAGTTTACCACAGGGTGAGAAATCTGGATTTTGGGGGTTTTTAGAATGATAAGCAGGGAAGACAAGATGGAGGAGTGTCGTGGTTTTCAGACTTCATCTGCTCCTTCTGCAGTGAAGGTGGCACTTTCTGGTTGGCTTAGAGTAGAGACTGGCTTTCTAACATGAATAATAGTTATTGGAAAATTATTATAAATACTGATTATGTGGGTTTTAATATAAAAGTAAACACCACCCTGTTTGAGTGGGATTTGTGCCTGGACTGACCTGCAGAGAGGATCTCTGCTTGTCAGGGAAAGAATGTGGAGATAAGAAAGAATAAACAGTCATGAAAAAACAGAAGAGAAAGTTCATGAACGTTTCTTGAATCTCTGGCTGGGGAAAAAGGCTTTTTACATTCTCAGGTTTCTCAGTGCACCGTGAAAACACATTAAAAAAAAAAATCTTTATAAAACCTGAAACCTGAGGGTATCCAAAATCCAATCCCTCCTGTTGTGGGTCTTTTGGATTGTAACTGTTTCTGTGATTCCCCATTCTCATGCCAGTGTTTTTCCAATGGTTTAATAATTTTAAAAGCATTTCAGAAAAATAGCAAAGTCTCTCTGCAGCTCTACAGAGCAATGTTCTAATGGTGGAACCCCAGAACAGTTTGAGTTGGAAGGGATCTTAAAGATCCAGTTCCACTCACCCACTATGGGCAGGGAACCTTCCACTGGATGCACTTCAAGTTTTATGTGAAATTTTATTTTTACGTCATTTAAACCCCTATTCTCTCCTTATTTACCCTCATCACCACCTGCCCCTCTTTGTCACTGTTCATTAAACACCAGTTAAAGAGGTGCTGAAGGCTGGGGCAGTGCTGGGAGCAGCAGCTCCTCTCCCATTCCGTACCTGCGGCGCCGTCGGGGGGAGCGATTTTCATGGGGTAGGGGGGGACGTGGGCGGTGTCGGGGCCGCCGTCCTTGCAGGGGCAGGTGAAGGGGATCCTCTCCTGGTTACAGGCAAACTTGATGAACTTGCAGAGCTCCTCCTGTGTGAACATCTCCAGGGCACTCCAGAAGAACTCGATGTGCTGGTCGGTCTCCATCAGTCCCACCTGATACATGGTGTGTGCCTGAGGGGACAGGGACACGTGTCCACTGCTGCTCTCTCCTCTCCCTTCAGGAATTTTCCCCACTACATTTTTAAATTAAGCAAGTTCAAACTCTTATTCCTCTCTGCACAAGCTCCACCCTATTATTTCCTGAATCCAGGGAAATCTTAATAAATTTCCTTGGGGACAAAGGGGTGTCCAAGCAGCTCCCCAAGGATGTCCTGGCTGCACCAGATTCTCCCCTCCCACCTTCCCATGGGAGCATCCCCCTGCCTGTATCCCACAGGAGTGTGGCCAAAGCACCTTGAGGAATTCCAGGTTGATGTAGGGAAGGCCACAGGTCCTCAGCTCCATCTCCAGAGGGGTGAGTGTGGTCAGGAGTTGCAGGGGGATGATGGAGCCCAGCCCTGCCCTCACTGCTGTCATGCACTCTGGGGTCTGCAGCTCCCGCATCCGCAGGCTCCGGATGGCAGCTGCATACACGTCCTTGTTCTCCCACCTGCAGGGGCAGAGACCTGGCATGAGGGAGGAACACCTGGGAGAGGCCTTGTGCCCCACCCCGTGCTACACATGGAAGGGTTTTATGGAGAGATCCTGATCTGGGATAATCCAGAGTTAGCAATACACACTTGGCATTCTGATGTTTCCCAGTTAATTCTGCTGTCCTCTGCTTCCTCCTCCCCTCCCACCTGCCCATCCCTCACAGCTGGGTCCAGCCCTGCTCCTCTGTCTCTTACAGCACCAGTGATCCCAAGTTCTGCCAACCTCTCACAAAGTCAAGCTTCCCCAGCTCAGTCCAACTTGTTACAAAACCACCTCTGGAAAGACTCTGCTTGGGAAGCTATTCCAGAGATGTTCTGTGCCACATCCTGCCTGGAAGGCTGCTCCTTACCCCACAGGGATGTGCCTGCCCCTGGGACACAGCTCCACCTCCTCCCCAGTGAGGCTCAGGTAGGTGAATTTGCAGCAGGGTTTGTTGGGGCAGTCAGGGCTCTCTGTTGCCAGGTGCTGGGAGGCGATTTCGGCACACAGAGCTTCCAGCTCTGTCTCGTCACTGATCTGTCATGGAACAAGGACAAGGACCTGGTCACCAGCATGGCAATGCCTCCTCACAGGTGTCCCCACAACGGGGACTCACTCCAACAGCAAAATCCTGCTTTGGGTGTTCTGCTCTGGTTTAGAAATTCCAGTCAATACATCAGCAGCCAGAATTCCACCGTGCCTGGCAGCAGGGGAGTGTGGGAAACTTCTCCAAGGCAACAGGATGTAAAATCCTGCATCCAAGAGCAATCAACCCATTTCCCAACCCTGCTTCCATGAAAACCACCTGGCAGCCACCAGTGAGGGCAGGCAGCAGCATGCTGTGGGGGAATCCTGAGGAAAAGGAGGGAAGAGGAAAAAAGGACCTACATTTTCAAACTTCTTGACGTAGTTGTAGGTGAGGATGTCAGCTTCCTGCAGATCCACGTCGGGATCCAGGGGCTCCCCCACCAGGGTCTTCCAGAAGGAGGGCAGGAGGTCCAGGGGCAGAGGAACATCAGCCCTGATGGCGATGCCCAAGAGCTGCCCAAAGAAATGGAAGAGCTGCTCCTCGGCGTAGGTGATGGGGCTGGGGGTCAGGATGTATTTCCCCTGGGGAGAGAGCAGGGCACACAGGGCAGGATTGAGCAGCTGCTCACAGCCTGAGGGGCTGTGTGTCAGCTGGCCTGTGGAAGTGTTCCTGACTGGAGCAGGAAGGATAATGTTTAGTCTCACACAGCAGGAGTCCCTGTATTTCACACGCTGGTATCACCTTCTCACTTCCTGATCAAATCAACCCCAGAAAGTTGGTTCCCATTTTGCCAAGCTGTTGATCAACGCTTAGGGTTTTCTGGACTTGTTGGATCAGTTTGATATCCAAGTCTTTCAGCTGTGGGATGTTTCTGAGCCTGGATTTGCAGAGCCAGGTTTGCTACACAGTTGGTCTTAAACTAAGGGAACCAAGCTGTATCCTACCCTAATATTCCCAGGAAGGAATTACTGAGAATTCTTTGGACCACCAGCTTTATCTTGTTTCTAGAGAACATCTACTGCACAAAAAAAAAGACACTAAATAGCATGGATGGAGCATCTTGTTCTCCTGCCAATGTGACAGTTCACATTCCTGGAGTAAAGTCACAGAATAAAAATTCATGGAAGTTCACCAGTTTGGGACAGACAACTCCTAAATCAGACAACTGAACCTCACTCACTCTAAATGCTGCCCAGGAGTTTTAACTCTGTTCCCTTTTGCTTCCTTAGCTCCTTCTCCAAGTACCTGCTGCACACAAGAGGTGCAACATGGGATTCACCAACTTCCAGCTCTCCCAGGATGTGGGACCTGCTTGGTTTCATGGATCTGAGGCTTCTCTTTGCACCTCTGACCAAATGTGTTCCACTCCTGTCCAAACCCAGCATTCAAAAAGAGAAAAAAACCCTCATTTTTGGCACTGGGATCTCACACCTTGTTCTTATTGACAGCAGAGCTGGGGCACAGCAGGAGCAGGGAGAGGGAAGAGCTCTGGAGCTCTTTACACACTTGCCAAAGGAAGTGACGGAAAGATCCACCTGGAAAAGAAAGAGGGAAAACAATGCAAATATTCCTTTGTTCCCAGATGAATTCCTAAGTGCTGCTTTGCTTTTCAGCACTCCAAGAGCAGCAGGAATATTTGTTCTACCAGCTGGCCTGCAAATGCGATTTGGTGCTGGATTAGGAGATGGATGGGGCTGTCTTACAACAATGGAGGTGATGCTCCAGGGATCAGCGCAGCTGCTGAGCCACAGCCGCAACATTTATCTCCTCATAAACACTGTCAGTACCACCACAGCCCTTCAAAAGGCAAGAAATCCCCTTGGGAGAGGGCCCATGGAGCCTTGCTCAGCTGATGGCTGTACACTCACTTCCTTTACACCTCACACAGGTGACAGGAGCTGCTGATGTCAGAAGTGTTCTGGGCTCTGCCTCAATCCCCCCTGGAACAGCTCTGCAAAGCTGAAATCCCTCAGCCCATGGGCAAACCCAGTCACCTCCTGGTGCAAACACGGAGGAACCACCACCCCAAAGAGAGCCAACATCCAGGGGGATCCCATTCTCTTCCATGCACAAGGGAATGCTGCTCCTTAAAGTCCGCACGAGGCAGGTCCTGCTGAAGAGCTGGGCTGTCTCTGGGGGATGTCACTCAGGCTGTCCCTGTCCCCACTCCCCGGTGCCATGGACCTGCAGTCCTCATTCCCTGGTGCCATGGAACTCTGTTCCCATTCCCTGGTGTCATGGAACCCTGTCCCCATTCCATCATACCATGGACACCCTGTCCCCACTCCCTGGTGCACTGTCCCCACTCCTCATCCCCTGTCCCCACTCCCTGGTGCCCTGTTCCCTGTCCCCACTCCCTGGTGCCGTGTCCCTGTCCCCACCCCCTGGTGCCATGTCCCTGTCCCCTGTCCCCACTCCCTGGTGCCATGTCCCTGTTCCCTGTCCCCACTCCCTGGTGCCATGTCCCTGTTCCCACTCCCTGGTGCCATGTCCCTGTCCCCCCTCTCTGGTGCCATGTCCCTGTCCCTGTCCCCACTCCCTGGTGCCGTGTCCCTGTCCCCTGTCCCCACTCACTGGTGCCGTGTCCCTGTCCCCACTCCCTGGTGCCATGTCCCTGTCCCCTGTCCCCACTCCCTGGTGCCCTGTCCCCTGTCCCCATCCCCTGGTGCCGTGTCCCTGTTCCCTGTCCCCACTCCCTGGTGCCGTGTCCCTGTCCCCTGTCCCCATCCCCTGGTGCCATGTCCCTGTCCCTGTCCCCACTCCCTGGTGCCATGTCCCTGTCCCCTGTCCCCATCCCCTGGTGCCATGTCCCTGTCCCTGTCCCCACTCCCTGATGCCATGTCCCTGTCCCTGTCCCCACTCCCTGGTGCCATGTCCCTGTCCCCTGTCCCCACCCCCTGGTGCCGTGTCCCTGTCCCTGTCCCCACTCCCTGGTGCCATGTCCCTGTCCCCTGTCCCCATCCTCTGGTGCCATGTCCCTGTCCCTGTCCCCACTCCCTGATGCCATGTCCCTGTCCCTGTCCCCACTCACTGGTGCCGTGCACCTCCTCCCCGGTGAAGCGGATGTTGAAGGCGTAGGTGGGGTCCCCCCCGCTGGCCAGTTTGACGCAGAGCTGGGACGAGGGGACGCAGCCCAGCTGCCGGGCAGCCTGGCAGAAGTAGGAATTCTCAGAGGAACGGATCTCCCCTGTCCAACACAAAGGGGAAAATGAAACTCCAGCCTCCCAAATCTGAGGGGAAAGCAGCTCTGACTTGTTGGATCAGTGCTTGCCGTACCTCCGACGATTTCCAGGGGATCCAGGGTGATTTCTGGGGCTGCGTGGTCAGCAGTTCTTTGGACAGTGGCATTGAGCACTCTGTTCATGACAGTGACTTTTGTGTCATAAAAGATTAAACCTGAAGAAACAAACACATTTCAGCAGAGTGAATCTACTCCTGAAATTCTCCGGTGAACAATGGCAGAATAAAAATTTTTCCCTTCATTAGATAGCTAAGATATGGCTAAATCGATTTTTTTTAAAAAAATATTTCATAGAATGATGGAATGGTTTCCATGAATCCACTCATCCAGTTCCACCCCTTTCACACCTTTCAATAGTCCAGGTTTCTCTAAGACCCATCTATTTGTTGCTCATGTTTTCTGGAATAAGTGCAATGAGATAAAACAGTGATGAACACAATTCCAATGTTCTATAAATAGATCTCAGCAACTCCACCACAATCTCTGTAAATAGGAACACTTTGCCAAATACTTTTCAGCAATCTGAGATGTTTTGACAGTAAAGCTACAGGCAAGAAATGATGATAAAAAAAATAGGGCTGTGACACTGCCCCAAAAATACATTTAATACCTCATATCTCTGTGAAGAGAAATCTCTGAGCATTCCTCACTCCCCCACACTGGTTCAGGAGTGTTTTTTTTCCAGCTGGGCCAATACAAAAACCTCCTTTCACACACTGACACCCCTGGTGAATTCTGTATCTTCTTCTTCAGGAAACAAATCTGGGCAATGTAACAACCCAAATCTTGGGGCTTTTTGATGTCTAATGAAGGCTGTAAAAATACTCTGATGCACTTGTAGTATCTTCCTCATCTTGCTAATACTACAACAAAGCAAAGTCCTCAGACTTGCACCTGATCTGCTTGCTAACTAACAAAGAGTTTTGATTTCTGGATACTCCTAAGAGGATGAAGACCCACAGACACAGAAGGTGGAACAATTCCCTCTGCAATCACGGTGGCACGAGGATAAATCCCGCTCTCTTTGGAAAGCAAACCAAGAGAGCAGTGCCCCGTGGTCAGCGCCCCTGGTGGCAGTGCCCTGGTGGCTGTGCCCCACATCCATGCCCCACTGACCTTTGGCCTCCTGCAGTAAGGCAGCGATGCTGTTCCCGTACATCTCGGTCTGGCGCAGCTCCACCAGCGGCAGGAAGAACGTCTCCAGTGTGGTGTTGAGGGATTGCAGCAGGGCAAAGCGCAGCCGCAGGCTCTCCACGGGGACATCTGCGGGGGGGAAACTCTCACTCAGAGACAGCAACAGATTCCCCACCTCCAGTAAACCTCAGCAGGTTTGGTCCAGGAGCCACACAAGCCCCTTTCAAAGCAGACCCTCTGATCCCTGATGTTCCTCCCTGGATCTCCAGTCTATGGGTGTGAGGCCAGGATCTCCCATTATCACTGGATTTTCCTCCCAAAGCGCTTAGAACAGGATTTAGGTGACTGAAATCTGCCCTAAGTCAAGAATGGAAATCCAGCCTTCCTTCTCCTGCAAGCTGAACTCACCAGGTATTTCCTGCTCCAGCTTGAGCTGGAAATTCTGCTTGGAGAGCAGGGAGCATCCCTGACTTTGCTCAAACACACCCAAGGAGAGAGAAGAGCCAGACTCAGCACCCTCTCATCCCACTGAGCTCCAACCTCCAAAGGAACACCGGGAGCGCTCCCAACTCCTCCCCTGGAAACATCCTCTATGCCAAGCACCCATACATACTCAGGAGACAGGAAATCCTGGGATCTGCTGCATCAGCCGGGTCCAGGTACACCTCGTGGGGGTGGAGGCGTGCAGGGGTGATGGCCAGGTGGCGGCACAGGCGGTTGATGTACTGCACCAGGGCCACGTCCATCTCCAGGCTCCACTTGCGCGACGCCTTCTGCGCGTGTCTGGCGTCGATGCAGGCACACCTGCAGGGCACGGGGCACAGCTGCACACTCACAGGGTGCTGCACAACTGCACCTGGAGTAAAACTGCACCCACAGCACCACTGCACCCAGAGTAGAAGCTGGGGCCCTGCTCTTCACTCCCTTTTCCTTAAGCAGAGCTGTTTCATGACACGAATCCCTGTGTGAGGCTAAGAGCTGATTCATCACCCACTTCTCCTCACTGATATTAAGTAATGAAGCACGAAGGCACTGCCTATTAAACTCTCTTAGTGCACTATCTCATCTGGAGATGAGAAGGGGCAGTTAGCCTGTGGCCTGACACAGGCAGATAAGGAGAATTCATTTAAGGGATTTTCTTCCTTTACAATATTAAGAAGAAATTTTACAGTTCCCTCTTCTACAGCATTTCTGACCCAGTAACAACCGTGCCAGTTAAACTATGACCCTGTGCACTGGTTGGGGAAGGAAATCAGAGAATGACATGGAGCTACAGTTCCCTTCAGGGTAGTTTATTTTACAATTTGGAAGCTCTAAAGGACACTGTGCCATCTGATTTTGTCGGCCATGCTGTGCACAAGAAATCAGGACCTGCGTTTGGACAGCACGAGACTTTTTAAATGGATTTTGAGGAAATAACTGAATTCCCTACAGGCCTTGCAGCCAGGGATGGAAGTGTTAAAGCTTCTTGGATAAGGAACACTTGGGATCAAGTGTTTTCAAGCGAGCACAGTGAATCAGTATCACCTTCTCAAAGAGATCTGCAAGCTGTACCTCTCAAAGTGCAGGTCATAGCCACAGGACAGGATAGCTCTCCACACGCTCCGGATGTCCTGCTTGGAGCGATCCACCACGAACCGGTGAAATCCATCCAGGGTCAGGTACTTCTCCTCAGGAACTGCCACCAAACACGGACCAGCAAAGAGTTCATGACTTGCCATGACGTTCTCACCCCACACAGGAGGAGGTGGCTGCTGCCAGCTTCCTCCTGCTGTCCCATCCCACCAGGGACCCTTTCCCAGGGGAGTTCCATCCATCACACCTTGGTCAAGTCCACCTCAGTCAACGGCCCCTTCTCACTCCCACTCAGATCCCCCCACTGCCCCTCTGGAAAACCTCCCTCTAACCCCAGAGCACGGATCCCTACTTGGCTGGATGCTGAAATTCCCCTTTTCTGAGCTAACCTGGCACTTCCTACCAGGAATAGGGGAGTCCAAACCTGTGTCTGTTCACTACTCCACCTGACTAGAGAAAAGTACTGAGCACTGTCATGGCATGGCTGTGCTGTCTCCTCCACACGTTCTGAGGTATCTTAATAATCTTTTTAACCCAATTTTCTACTTATAATTGAAGAATTTCCCAATATAAATTGAGTATTTAAACCTACCTGGTTCAAATCCAAATAATCCATAATTCAAATCCATAATATCCCAAACCCTCACTACACCAAAGCCTTGGAACTACACCTCTTAGGAAGTTTTCTGCCTGGTTTATTGACATGTCCTACACACTGCTGCAAGAACTGTTTGCTCTCACACTGATGGGCCCAGATTCACAGAGACACAAATAAAAGCAGCATTTAAAATCACTATTTTAAAAAAAAATTAGTTAGACTTGTTAGAAATAAAGACAAACCAAATCTATCATGAAGTCATATAAACATGTCAATAAAAATATTTTTCTACGATGCCAAACTGTAAAAAAATTCTCTGCAGCTCCCACCTTCCTGTTTCTTTGTGGGAGACTTCTCAGGGTCCTTCTCCTCAGGTTTGCTCTTCTCAGGAGATTTGGGCTTTACAGTGGGTTTCTTCTCACTTAAGGCTGTTCGGCTGTGGGACAAAGTGGATGTTAGGATCCAAAGTTTTCTTTCATCTGTTCACAAAATCCCAAAACGATTTGGAAGGATCCTAATGCCCATCCAGTCCCACTCCTGCCATGGGACACCTTCCATAGGTTGCTCCAAACCCTGTCCAACCTGATCTGTTTTTTTTGGAATAAGTGCACTGGGATAGAACACTGATAAACACCATTCCAGTGTTCTCTAAATAGATCCCAACAGCTCCACCCCAATCTCTGCAAAAAGAAACACTTTGCCAAATAATTCCCAGAAATCTGAGATGTTCTGACATTAACCCCATGGCCACACTTCCCTGTTCCAATACACAGAAGCACAGAGGCATGGGGGATAAAAACCTGGATTCCTACAGTGAAATCCAATATTCCACAAAGTGCCACAAGGCTGAAGACACCCACCTGACACTGTTGAGCATGGATTTCTCCTTGGTGGGGGGTTTGGTGACCGGGCGTTTGGTGCTCACCACCTTCACCGGGTGCTGCTCCTTGCCTGCCTTGTTGTACTTGCTCTTATCAAATTTGGGCTTGGGAACTCCATACTTCCTTAAAATCTTCCAAGACAGAAAGGGGAATCATCATCCAAGTGCTTTCAAGTGAGAGCAAAAGAAGCTGAGAACAGTTGGCAAAGCATTACCTGGGTCAGCTGGTCCTCCAGCACCTTCTTGGGAGGGCGGACGTTGGTGAAGAAAACGTGGAGAAGATTCCCAGGGGTTTGGGAATTGATCTGCTCCTTGCTGAGATAAATGTCAGCCACCTTGATGGGCTTGGCTGGGGTGAGGCTCAGCATTTGTTCTGAATGGACACAGCTTTTAAAGATCTCTGTGAGAACCTCCCGAGCACCTGGGACCAGTTTTTCACCTAATTAAAAAAAAAAAAAACCCAAACAAAAACCAAATCAACAATTTGGTATAAAATACCATGAGAAGTGGTTAGAATTCGAAATGTGAGAATAGATTTTGAATTCAGATAAAATATTCTATCACATGGCACTTGCTTTGAGATGGAAAATCACTTCTGCAGGGGAAAAAAAAAATCACTTTCTAAGTGAAAAACCTGCTCATTCTGCACCCCATTAAAGACAGAGAATTGGCCACATTTTGTAATTAATACTTGAGGGAGTAGTGGGGATGAAAAAGCAGCTTATTTGTCATGCCAGGATAAAAATTATGCTGTGCAGACAGACACCAACACTTATCAACTAAACTAGCAGTGAAAAGTTATTTCAGTGGCAATTTTCTCAAAAAAAGTCCCTACAGAATTAAATCAGTAGTTTCTTGGGTTGATGAGGAATGTTTTGTTTGTTTATTTATGATTTATTTGATTAGCTGGGTGGACAACTGAGCATTGTTCAGCTTGCAAATAGCCTCTGGAGGGATAAAACTCACTTTGGAATTTCTCCCTGGCTTGTTGTCACCCCTGATTTATGCAGAACCAGGGAGAATCTGAGCCCTGTTCACCCCCAAAATGCTGAACACAAGAGAGATTTGCCAGTATCAAACCACCTACCTTTTATGGACTTATCATTGAAATAATCTTCGAGTGCTGGGCTTCCCTGGGTGTCAAACAAACTCTGATTTACAGTGGAAACAGTTAAAATCTCTTCAGTTGACATCTCCATGAGCTCATCCTCCCCATCCAGGCTGGACAAGCCAATGAGGTCACTGCTGTTGAAGAGGCTGGCTCGGATTTTCTCTATTTTAGCTCTCGACCTTATCTGTACAAATAATGAAATTAGTTCACAGCACTTTTGAGAAAACAAGTTCATTTCCATTCACAGAAATTCGGAGTTTAAACTCTTCCTCCCCTCCCTATCCAGATAATCATTATTGCTTCTCTTCTCTGCTGCATCAATAATTTGATGCCAAAATTCAGGCTGAGCCTAGAAAAGATCCTTTCTGAGAACACTGAAATCCTCATGCTGGGAGTTAATCAGGCACAGCTCTGGTGCAGTTATCCCATTTCTCAGGCTGGAGACAGCCCTTGGGAACAGCAGGGAAGGAGCTGAGGGTGTCAGCCAGGTAAGCTGACATTATTTGCAACTCTGCTGTCCCTGTCTCAATTCTCCACTCTGGAAAATCTCAATTAGCACAGGCCTTGAATCCTCAGCTACACAGATTGGGAAGGGAAACAGCAACTTGCTTTGATTCCTAGAATAACCACTACCAGAGCAGCTCCAGACTTGGAATAGTATCCATGTGAACACTCTGGCAGCTTTCTCTCCACACTTAATGATTTATTTCAACGATATCTTCACGTCAATTAACAGCTCAAGAATAGCAACTTGCAGTTTCCATCTGAATAAGCCGATTTTCTTCTAAAAGAGGAACTGATACAATCCCAGACTATACAAAACATCTCTCTCTGTTCCCAGGCTAGCAGGAATGGCTGTGCTTTTGGAAGCTCCTGATAAATCTGCAGCAGACAATTCGTGGTAGCAGCAGAGAAGAAGGTTCTTGTGCAGAGCTGAACACCTGGAGTGATCCAGCACCGATGGCAACCACCCACAATGATTTTAAAAAGTAATCTGGAACCAGACAGCAACAAAATTTATCATCTCTCCTATAGTAGCTTTATAGAGGAATCCACAGGTGGTTCAAAATAGGTGAAAATGTACTGATTAAACATTAAATAATTGCCTTGTAGGTGAAACCAAAAGGGCCCCAATCTCTAAATTCATCTCAGCAGTGGACAGAGCAAATCTTAGAGAATGGCACATGAAAGAAGAAATTAATTGATCTTTCCCCTGACATGTTCTCCCAGCCTCTGCAAATCTTTGCTTAAAGATTTCCTCAGTTGAAAGCTGCACTGGCTGCTGTGCTTCACAGCTCCCAATCCTCCAGGAATTTAATCCCTTAGGAATTCATTTATGGTCTTGGCTCAACAGCACTCTGTGAAAACGAGCTCTACAAGCTGGAACACACCAGTTCTTCCCCTACTTCCTTCTGTTCTCCACTTGCTGCTGGATCACTCCACTACTGGGTCTCCTCTGTCCTTGGAGACACAAGGATTGTTCTCAAGACTGTGAATGTGGAGAGGGGAATTCTGTGCTCCTCAGCCATCCTGTCCAAGCTGAGAACTCCCAGTCTCCCATGCTCTTAGACATACATTTACCCTGCACCCATGGAAAGCGCCAACTCCTAGAGTGAGATCCCATTCTCCCAGAAAACCCCAGCTCCAGAGGCTTCTCTCCATTACCTCCACCACAGCAAAGCCCTTGATGGGCCGTGCCAGCAGGGGCTGATTGTCCAGAGATGTCACCGTGTACATGGAGCCCACGTCTGACACCGACGCCGTTTCCACGTTGTCCAGCGGCTCCCCGAGGCTGCCCAGGCTGCCCAGACTCCCGGTGCTGCAGTGGGAAAGATCCAAACTTTCCTGGCTGGACACGACGTGTGGCTGCTCCAGCAGCCCGGGTGGGATGGCCAGCTCCAGCCCTGCTTGGAACTGGTCCACGGAGATGTCGCTGACGGTGCGGGATATTCCCTGGGAGCTGCAGAGGGAAGCCTGGCTGGTGGATGCCGAGGCGCTGACGCTCATGGCGGGGGTGACGCTGCTGGAGCTGCTGATGTCCAAACTGTCGGCGCTGCTGGAAACCGTCGGCTTTTCCAGCTCCGTCCTGCACTCGCCTCCTTCCGCTTTGTCCTTGGTTTTTTTGGGATCTTCTTCCTGCAAAGGGATGTAGATCTCATCTTTGAAGACGCCTCCGTGGGCGTTGCAGGCTTTCCTGATGGCGTTCCTGACAGTGCCCTCCTCCAGGTGCGTGGGGATGCCGGAGATGACGAGCAGGCGGCTGTGGGCCGTGGGTCCCACCAGGGCTTGGCAGGCGTCTGCCACAGCATCGTTGGTCACACCCAGCCCCTGGGGGTCCTTCTTGGTCAGGTGCCTGAGGATTATCAGCAGGGTCAGAGCTCTGTGGAACCACAGCATGTCCTCAGGCTTGCTGCCCCCGATGCTGAGGAGCGCCGCGTCCGTCTCGGCCGCCCTGGATGAAGCCCTTTTCCCTGAAGATGAGGTTTTTTCCCGCTTCATTTTGACTTTTTTCCTCTTGGACAGCAAGCTCGGGCTCTGTGGTGTCTGCCCTGGGGAAGATGAGGAGGAGGAGGAGGAGTCACTAAGATTTGGGGCACTGGTGGATGAGATCACATTGGCTGTCACGCTCATGTTGATGGGCAAGGTGACTTCTGCCACAGCCAGGCACACTTCCATCAGGGCATGGAAATATGTGGAGAATCTTCCCTGGTCTGCCACTCCAACCCCAGAGCCACCACAGGCATTCCCAGACACCCAGTTCTGGGTCTCCTCATCGTAGAGCTTGTGCAGCTCTGACTGCAGGGCCATGAGCATGGCCAGGCAGGGGTTGAGCTGCAAGGCAATGGATGAGGACAATCCTGCTGGATTCTTCTTCTGCTCCAGACTGTGGATTTTGCGAAGCAGCTCGGCCAAGAGGTGAAAGATCAATTCCTTCACACACGCTGCCATGTCAGTTGTCCAGAGGAAGTTGCCTGTGTGAGGAAGGCAAGGCATGGCAGTCAGCAGTTTCACTCTTAGCAGAAAGTAACACTAAAAAAGCATCAGAAAAGCTCATTTCAATGTCATGGCAGCAGTAAGAAAGACAGGAAGGTTATTCCAAGAACTGCAGATCAACAGAAAATTTCTGGAGTTTGAAAAAAATTTCATTATAGCGGAAGAGCTCAGACAATTTCAACTCCTAAACTCTCCACCTGAGCCAGCACATTATCAGTGCTCATTATTAAAGAATTACTCCATTCTCACCTAAAAATTCCACTACTTGCAAGAGAACTGAGGCAGGAATAGTATCCAGTTCATCTTCAGATTTTCCATCCCCATCTTCTAATTTCCAGGTTAAGAGCTGTTCTGTGAATGCCATTGCCAGGGGGAATTCCAGAGGGAGGGAATGCAAGACCAATACAGCTCCAGGAGGAGGAGACACTCCTAAGCAAAGAGGTCCAAGAAAATCCTTATCATGATTCTGAGCATTGATAAAGTAAAATTAGTAACATTTAGGATTTTTCAAGGCTAAACTTATGTTAAGTAAGAATTTTCTCTGTAGCATCTTGCAATAAACATATAGGAATGTTTCTCTATATTGATAAGTTAATATAATCTATAATTATAAATGTCCAGAGAACATTTTATTCACTTAAAGAAACAGAATAATTTTGAGCCTGAACATATCTAACCATACACACAGAACTTTCCCCCAAAATAATTTATTTCTGTCTGATGGGTAGTGACAACAACATCAGCAGAAAAACTTTAGGATCTCCAAGGGGAAGTTTTAAGAACTCACTGCACCCAGACACCTTCTCTGCTCTAAATCCCACTGTCTCTCCCGAAATCCCACTGTCTCTCCCCCCGGGCAAGAGTAAAATGAATATTAATGATTCTTCTTGCTGGAGGAGCTGGGGTGACCTTAGTATTGCTACACTGCAGATATATTACTGTGTGGATAAGAGAGTCCTACAAACACCTAAAAAAGCAATAAAAAATTATTCTCCATCTGAAACAGCTCCTCAAACACCAACAGCACCAACACTGCAGAAACCAGTATTTTGAATAAAATATTTCAAACACAAACACTGCTGGGTGAACTCCTGGAATATAAAAATCAGAATCAGATGGTTGCCAGTGTTTATAAAACCAGGCTTTTTTTGGTTAAGGATGAATTCCTTGTACAAAAATCCTTTCCCAACCGCTGCTAGGATTAGTGACCACACAGGAAAAGTGCTGCAGAGGCCACAAGGAAACTGTTCCCAGCTCTGAGAGTACACTGAAGGCTTTTCCCTCGTGCTGTGGCTGTGCTCACCCAGTTTGATGTGCACTCTGTCTGTGGGGGTGATCACAGCTGGGTACTGGTTGGTGGTGGGGGGTGGAGTGAGGCCGGTGTTGGTGGGGGAGGCGTCACGGGGGTAGCACACGGCCTCGATCAGGTTCAGCTGCCCATTCCTCTTCACCTTGTGCCCCAGCCCATAGACCAGCACCCGAGCCCAGGGGGCCTTGTACAGGGATGAGCTGGGGAAACAGCAGCACAGCTTGGTTAGGCACAAACCAGCTGGAAAACATCCCAGCCACCACGCAGAGTAAGTCCAGGAGAACAGAAAACTGAAATAAATAAATAACTCCACCCCCAGGGTTGCCAGGCTCAGCCCCTGCTCTGCCCCTTTCCACGACTCACTCTTTTCGGAACCCAGACTGACTTTCCTTGCAGGACACAATCACAAAGGCAGCTCCAGGAAAATTCACATCCATGTTGACCTTGGATTCGGAAATTGGGAATTCTTCAGCGGGAAATTGTTCTGGTGCCGCCTGTAACAGGAAAATTCATCACGAAAGATCCCAAACAGCAGCAAACCTCCTCCCTCTTCTTTATTTATAGAGTGCTCTATAGCCAATGTATTTAATTAATTACAAATTACAACACAGTGGGAGGCCACTTCATTTTTATTCAATCCAGAGCATTACTACTGCTTCTGTTTTCAGTGTGCCCACTACAATCAGGATAATAGAATCCATCCAGAGAAACAATTCCCTGCGAGGGACAGCATCATGGAAATTACAACCACACAGAGAACAAGGGCTCCTGAGAAGGGAATCCAACACTCTGATGAAACACGAGTGAGTATTTTACCTGCAGAAAGGAGCAGATCTGTTTGGTGAGGTCCAACAGACTCTCCTCTCCCTGATGCAGTGTCCGAGTGATGGCCACAGTGAGCCATTCCCTGATGGCCTGGGAATTGCCCTGGTAGAAGAGGTCTGTGGCAGCACAGGTCTGGGAATGGATGCAGTGCTGCAGGGACTGGGCCAGGAGAATGGAGCTTGAGCTGATGGTTCCATCTGGAATAACAAGGAAAACAGCACTAATTTGGAGAGCACTCCAAATGTTTACATAGCCTGGGAAACAAAAGCTGTGAAAGACCTGGAAGATTCCCAACCTCTGTTTTCAAGTGGAAAACTCCTTGCCTAAAAGTCAGCAGGAAAAAGGACCCAGCCAGGCTCAGCCTTGTGGCTGGGATGGGCTCTCCATGCCAGCTGTGCTCCTCACCAGCCTCAGCCCCTGGGGTGAGGGTGAACACAGAGCTGTGGGATCAGCCCGGCTCATTCTTATATACCATCATTATTAACCAGCTATTAAAGAAGTACCAAATCCATTAATTTTTTAATTACAGAAAAATACTGTACCAAAAAAGAGCTGTGACAAAACCAAGTGTTTACCAGGAAGAGGTGGAGCAAGAAGCTGGTTGGAGAGCAGCTGCAGGTGCTCCAGGGTGATGTCCCGGATGGCAGGAATGTGGAACAGCCGGGTGAACATGTGGGGAGATTTGGGAGCAAAAATATTGAGCAGAGCCATGCGACAGTAGAGCTTGGCCAGGGCAGCTTCACTCCTCAACAGCTCCCTAGGGAACACAAACCTTAATTCAATTAATTCCTTAACATTAAATCCTACCATGACAGTAAGATTGAGAAGTTTGTACTGCTTAAAACAAGCAGGTAACTGTCCTGCAGGAAATGTTCTTCAGGCAATTCAGATTCAGGTAATAAAATGCCTTGTAACTCCATCTCTTTTTTCACCTGTGAATTTGGATGTTGGTGTTATCCAGGGTGACCAATCCGTTGGTTGCAGTCCTCCTGTATCCTGCAGGTGGCCTTTCCAACATGTCAATGGGATACCAGTACCTCACCAGGACTCCCTCACTCCGTAGATAGGTCTCTACTTGCACCAGTTCATTCACCTGCAACACCAAACCCAGCACTGTCAGTAACACACAGTAATTATAACCACATCTTTCCTTCCAAGCCAGCCCCAATCCAGCATCCTGAGCAATTTTTACTCCCAGCTGTGTGATGCTGATCATTAAAATCCCTCCCAGCGTGTCTCTACTCACTGAGTCCACATCCAGAACAACCCCATGAAGGCCAAATGTCTTCAGCATGCCCCGAATGGCAAATTTGGGGAGAGCTGTTCCCACGGCACTGCTGGTGACGTTGTTGCTGTCAGGAGAGCGAGTCACCACGGTGAGACCTGGCAGAAAGGGACACCACTTTGAAGGTGTTTGCCCAGGGTGACAGTTTCTGCAGTAGATCCCCCAAAACCTCTAAGATTTTCTTTACCCCTCAGGATCCGTTGTGCTGCCCTCACCTTTCCGTACTTTATCAATTGTGAATTTGTTTGCTTCATCTTTGATATCCTCGATGGTGGGAAGGTAAAGATCCCTTGGGATGCCTCCATTTTCCTCGTACAGGAATTCCACAGTTTGCCTTGCTATATCAACCATTCCTAAAAGACAGAAGGGAGGGTAAATTATTACCCTCAGTCACTTGAAATAAGTTTTTTTTCTCATTAAGCTCCCAAGCAGGTGAGCTTTCTAATTACTGAAATACTCTCTCAGTCAGGCTGGAAGATGGAAATTGGGAGTTTTCCTGAGAAAGCTTTTCCTGAGCTTCTCCGGAGGGCTCAGAGTTCCTACCTTGCTCTTATGTGACCTTCCCACAAACACACTGTCCTGCCAGACCTGAATTCTACAAAACTCACAGATCTCCCCTTATTATTATTTAAACCTAAAAAGTTTTGCCTTGATAGTCACAGACAGAAAATGCACGGGTATAGTTTCTTCCCCAACCATTATTCCAGAATACTTCTGTATTCACTTCACAACGAATTCTGTCACTATTTCTGAAACTATTTTCCCTATTTAAATAGTCCAACAGAGTAAAAGTGCTAAAGAAAAAGCATGAGCACAAACCAAATTCTAAGCACTGGAGGGAAACAGCAATTTTTTTAAAGTTTTCTAACCCTGAATACAGTAAAATATGAAAGAAATACAGGTGTTCTCTCAGATTTCCTGCACATCACAGAAAACAACATGCATGGAAATAAATACAGCCATACCTAACTGTAGAGCTCCTTTAATTTGATCTAGCCCAGACTTCCTCTCAGCCTCATTACGGAATCTTCTTCTAATTGTAGGGAAAACTTTGGTTTCCCAAGCTTTGACCAAGAGGGCATAGTGATCCTCCTACAAAGACAGAAGTGTTTTAGACCATCAAGAAGTGATAAGTTACCAGCAGTTATATTTTTGTTGGGGAAGCAGGAAAAAAACTCTTGTGTGGCAAAATTCCAAAATCTTAATGACAAGATCTGTTTTTAGGCTCTAAATTAGAGGAGGCAGAGTTTGCCACATTCCTCACCCTGGGAATATCATCGTCATCATCATCATCACTTTCATCATCTGCAATAGGAGGGGGATGAGGATCAGGGCCTGAGGTGATGAAGTTCTCATAGCTCAGCTCCATTTTATAGTGGCAGGATGTGTCACTGTCATACTCTGCAAGACACAGACAGAAATAATGAGATGATAATGCATGCAAAGA
The DNA here is from genome assembly GCA_018697195.1 of Certhia americana. Lineage (NCBI taxonomy): Eukaryota > Metazoa > Chordata > Aves > Passeriformes > Certhiidae > Certhia > Certhia americana. Next base: position 2,618,464 of record CM031871.1, read on the forward strand.
CATCCCATGAAATTGGAGATATATAGCACTCCATGCTCTCCAGTCAGGGGGTGGGAATGCAGTTCCTTTTGACACAGCATAACCAATTGGCTGATCCAATCCACCGTGACATTCTATTGTACCCCAAGCCCTAATGAGATCACTTCTCATTGAAGCTGCGTTAATTACGAATAATTTGTGGATTCACGTAGAGGAAGACCAAAGAAGTTGGTTTTAATTGCCTTGTCTAAAATCAGATAAACATGGCTTTGACTTGTGGTACTGCCCCACCTAAACAGGCACTTCCTAAGGACTAAGGACTGCAGCCAGGCTGGGCTTAATCCTATTTCCCTGCTTGGCATTTCTGCTGGGAGAGCTTTTAAAGGAGTGAATGTCACTTTACGTTGCTGAGCTGTGGCGACGGCGGCGATCCTGCAGGGGGGTCCGTGGGTGCCAGGGTCAGAAGCAATGCTGGTGCCAGCATCATTGTCACTGTCAGAAGCCATGGCAAAGGGCAAGGCCTCGAAGTTGGCACTGATCTCCTCTGCCAGGTCGAGGCACAGGTCGGCGGCGTTGCGGTGAGCCTGGCCCTCGGCGTAGGCGAACGGCCGCGAGCCGAAGTTTGCCCGCACCTTGGTGTTCTGCAAAAGGATCCAGGGAAGCTCTCAGAGCCTGCTCTGAGCCCTCACTCTGCCCCAGGTAGGAGCTGATCCCCTCAGCAGCATCCCCAGTTGGCACTTTGGGAAAGCTTCAAGCTGCTAAAGACACGCTTTGAACTCGCCTGCTTTCCAGCAGCAGCCTGAGCTGGGTGTTTTGCAGCAAGGTCACTGCTGGCCAGGAATGCTAAGAGAGGAGCTCCTGGCATGGCACAAGGCATCCTGCCAGGCCAGCTGCACACTGCTGTGCCAATGGGCAGGGAAAACTAAAATAATGACACAACACATGCACCAGGGAGGGCTAATGAATACCTCAACCTACCCAAAAAAGGTAAAAACGATCAGTTAGTTTGCTTTTCTACAGAACAGGTTCAATATTTTGTATAATGTTTTTAATATTTCTGAAAGTATATTAAGTGATGTATTTCTGTTACAAACTTGCCTTTTTCTGAATGTGGACAACTGGCCACATTCCACCAGACACATCCTCCAGGTAGGGCACAAGTCTCTGCCCACAATATGTAAAATAAACTCTGCCCTTTGCTGGCTGCCCCGGAGGAGGGGGAGTTCCATCTGTTCTTTCCCATCCAATTCCTGCTACATCACCTGGAGAAAAACACAATCATAAAAAGGATTTAATCAGTTTTCTCATCTGACATTTAGAGGATTTCCTGATGGAGCAGATGAGGATTTTAGCCATGCTCTCACATACCAGGGGAAAGAGTCACGTCCAGTCTGACACTCTTCCACTGCAGCAGGCTGGAGCCATTGTAATGCACTGCTCGCCCATTGCTGAGGGGCAAAAAAACCAAAATGAGCCAGAGCATTGAGCCAGAGCAGGATCACCACCCACCAAAGCTCTGAGACTCAAAAGGCAACTCAACTCTCTTGATTCTGCAAAGATATTTCAGTCCATCATTTTAGCATTTCAATTGAAAAGTAAGTATTGCCCACTACAGCCTCCTCCCCAGTCTGCTGACAAATGTCCTGAGTGGTTTTTGATGTGCATTTCCAACCTACTTGTGAAAGAGGCAGGTGCCCACTGGGTTTGTCCAAGCCCCATCCCGTTTTTCAGCCTCTGTGGCAAATCCAAAGGAAACTATTGGCCCAGTGTCATCATCTGTATCTCCATAGGAAACCACTTCAATTTCCCAGTAGAATGATGGTGCCTAGAAATAAAAACAATAACACGTTTTAAAAAAGTTATTTACAAAACAGAGTTTAAAGGGGCAATTTTCTTGCTTTTCCTTTTCACGCCCTCTTGGATATTCAATGATAAAGTGTAGGAGAGCTGTGAGGTCTCACCTGTACTGGCACTGGGGAGGTGGCATAGATAAAGGTGCCCCGAGGGAGTCCCCCACCTGCACTGGGATCAGCCAGGAAGGTCACAGCAGTGAGGTGTGAGGAGAACATGCAGGCTCTCACTGGGGGGAACACCCTGGATGGGCTCCACGTGATTTCTTTGGGCTGCAGACACAACAGAACAGTTCATTTATTTATTTTAATCACAATTCAAGTCACCCACTAAAATACAACCACACAGTTTATGAGGGGCGTATTTAATACAACTCCAACAAATCACATTCCCATGAAGAAATTCACATTAAATGAGTGATTTCAAAAATGCCCCCAGTTTGGGCAGCAGCAGGGGGTTCTCCCAGGGCAGACAGAGGGTCAGCACTGTCCCTGTGCTCACCTGTCTCCTGTCTGCTTGCAGGGGAGGAGGAGGGGGCCGAGCACAGTCACGGTACAACATCCGTAACCTCTCACACTGCATCTCCACAACCACGAGCCTCTCCCCTGCAACAACAACCCAACAATCAGCTTCCAGCTGCTTCCTCCAGTCCAACAGTGCAATCTTAATACAGAAATAAAAATTATATTTGTACTTTGAGGTGGCTTGATCGGCCTCACTTACCTAAACAACGGAATTAAAGGTAAAATGTAACGTATGCAAGTATTTTCTCATATTCTATTTATATTTGGTTTGCAAAGATACTGTTCTGTTAATTAAGATATAAGTTCATTTCAGTGAGCAAGTTTACGGCCCAGCAAAGGCAGGGAAGCCAAAAAAGTTATGTCTACTGACACAAAAATCAGACCTTGCCTTTTACACCTAAATCCCTTGGCTCATACCCTTCACTTCAACCACCTTTTGTCTGGCACATTCCTAAAACTTGTCCCTGAACTAGAAGTTTTGCTGGGCCCAGTGCTTATCCTTAAACAAGGAGAGCACAAGGATCAGGAATATAACAAAGCACTGCAAAAACCAGCCAAAAGTTCATAAAAAGAAAACATACAAATGATAATGTCAAGGAATACAGAGTGGGATATGCAGGAAGCAGTGGAAGTGGAGAGTATAGAAAAGAACCAGGACTTGCTTCTTTGATACACAGAATAATCCTGTTCTGGCCTAAATTAATGCTTAATGCCTAATGATTTAGGCTGATTATTAGCTGCTCTTCCACCAGCAGCTCTGCAGCTGTGACAAGACACTGCCCTGTGCCAGTTTCTAAACTCTGTGTAGCTGGAGGAGAAAACACGAAAATGATTTTAAAAGCTGCTCTGTCCCTGACCTGAATATGCCAAGAAGGTGTTGGCTACATACCAGGGCTGCACTCCTGGGCCACCAAATTCAGAACTTCTACAGCAGCTGGGCACTGTTGAATGAATTCTTCACAGAATGAGCTGTCTTCCAACAGCTGAGCCATCACCAGGCATGCTCTGAAGAGAAAAATAATGCATTTGAAGTGTTACAAAGTGTGTGCTGAATTCCAAGCTGGCTTTACAGTAGTGAATTCAAGGGTGGTTTAAGAGTGGTTTTAACCCTGATTTTAGCTGGACCCTCCCCAAAGATAGCTTTCCCCTGCTTCACAAATGAATTTATTGAAGCATTTGCTCAGTGTGTTTCAGAGACACTCATTAACAACACCCAGACACTAAAAGGGAGCAAAGAGGAATTTCTGCAGCCCCTTGCTGTACACCCCCAGAGGGAGGGCACAGGAACTCATGCAATTCCCTGGGATGTTTGTGCACAAAGCCAGGACTCACCTGGTTCTTATTTCAGCAAGGAGCCGGACCACTGCCATTACTGGGGTTGAGCCATCTCCTGTTGCAGGAAGTGAGGTGTGAATAGAGAGACTTCCCTCCTGAGGGAGCAACATGGACTGGACTGCCTGTACTACCTTCTCAGTAATGGACAGTTTATGAAGAGGCAATGCCTGATGGTGGGGGGGCACGGTAAAAAGTTAAATTCAAGTAGTTAGTTTCTAAGAAACGAGGGTGTTTTATTACCTGGAGTTAATTCTTATATTTTACTATCACAAAATCAGCACCAAATACCAATAAAAGAAAAAAAAAAATAAAAAGCAAACCCCAAACCAAGCCAGAAATTAACAAAAAAAAAAAAAAAACCCAACCCAGTATGCAATGGAATATCTTTAAGCACAAAAGATGAATATTTATGTTACTTGAATGAGAACTTAAACATATATATAGTTAATATATACTTTAAAAAATAAGGCAAACATCACAAATCATTTAGAAGCAAAGACGAAACACTTTTTTTTTTTACGTGCTGTAGATTAATAGTCAGTATGCTGTGACAGAAATAAAGCAAGAATTAAGATTATACTGAATATTGGATGTTTAAAACTCCCATACCTCAGATCTTGGAACACAGAGCCTAGATAATGGAATAGTTAAAGTGTCTGATGCCTGGGAGGTCTTTCTAGTGTCTATAGTGGTGGGTGGGAATTTGACCGTGGCTATACCTTCTTGCTCATTAATAGATGCCACAACTCCAATGCTTCCTGCTATTCCTTTGCCTAAAACCTACAACCAAAGAAGAGCTGCATGAGATTGAAGGTGTTACAACCAGGAACCAGTGTCTGACATCACACACCAACTGCACACACAAGCACAGGGGGGTGTTTCAGGAAACAAGCTCCACAAGCTGCTGTTCCATCCTTCTCCCAAGGAACTCAGTGCAGGGAAAACCTCAGGAGAGTAGCAATTCTCATCTAAAATAGCAGATATGAACAGTGTTGAATTACCTGAACTTCAGAACCTATTTTAATTGTCTCCTTAAAGCCACCCAGAGCACACAGGGCAGCCACTGCCTGCCGAGCAATCCTTTGAAGTTTAGCCAGTTTCCTTCCACTGCTACTCCCATTCTCCAAAATGCTCTCTGCATATTTCCCAAGCTGTGGAATGTACATCAGAGCCCGAGACAGAACCTGAAGACAGAAGCAAAAATACCAGGGAACGACTTCAAAGCACAATTCCAACAAAAACCAATGCCCCCAGCCTCCAGCCCACACAGTCTCAGAAGAATTATTTTTGTTCTTGAAGAGAATTACATAACTGAGAATATTCCAAGTTCTCTTGGAAGTGTGAGCACCATCAAAGCCATGACCATTCCCTGGTAACTTTTAGGATAAAATATAATCTTGGCAAAAGTCTTTGCTGAGGGATTTTACCTAAGGAATAGATTAGGTGCTGCAGGATTCAGAGGAACATAAAACCAACTAATTTTGTTTCAGCCAACACTTTGTACTCTCAGAGGCCACAGCCAAGAGAACAGCCAAGGTAGGATAACCTGCTGCAGGCAAGGGAATTTCCCAACAAACAGCATTGTTAATGCCTGAAAAGAATGACAGCACATCATCTAATGATGGCTAAATTTTGAATATTTGTTCCACCCTGAGACAGCTGAGAAAGGGCTGGGTCTGTGCAGTTCCCCACCCTGGTGTGTAAATCAGAATGGAGCAGCTCAGGCCTTGCTAATCATTAGATTCTCTAACTACTCAACCCCCAGTGAGGAATGTGCCACTCATGGCTGTGTTTGCTCACTTTTTCAGCAGTTGTTGTCCAGATCTGGGCTGCATTGGACTCTGGGGCCATGAGCAGGCTGTGCAGCAGGGCAATCACCTCTGCTGCCATGCTGTTTGCCACGTGCCCGCTGATGAACGGCCTCACGGGATCCGTCCTGCACAGGAGACAAAGGCAATTTGACCTTTCATTTCAAAACCACAGAAAGAAAAGAACCTTCAGTTGTCAACAAGAGATACACAGAATAAAAAAACCCCAAGTTTACGAGCAGCCTGGTTATCTTTGGGAGCACTACAAATATTGGTAGAGAGAAAAGCAGAATGCAGATGAAGGGATTTACCTGGCGAGCTCTGAATTCCTCTCCCTGCAAATGGAAGTTTGTGCAGTCTTCTTTTTGTCCCCAGTGGACAAGCCACTGGTGCTCTCTGGATTGACAGTCTCTATGGGTGGCCCCACACTCACTATCAGCCCAGATTGGGCCCACTTCGTTGCTTTTCTAAGAGCTGCAGCAGCTTCTTCTGTAATGACTTCACAGCAGCCACTCTGCAAAGGAAATTGCCAAGGAAGGCAAATGTCAGATCTGTTTGGTCACTCTGTTCATGTAGAAGTGCTGAGAACACAGCAAACCTCCCTCCTGGGTGTGTGTTAGTCATAGACAAGTTCTGTCTCTTGCTTTTTATCATCTACAGAGAGATCAGGGATCAATTCACTGCTTTTAACATTCCATTCTTAAATTAACAGTTCAGTTTCTCTGATCAAAAAGCCACCAATGAGTATTTCTGGTGCAGACACTCAAGAACATGTCTGAAAACAGACATGAAATTTTAATTCAACTGTGTGGCTTAAAATTTGCATTATCAAAGTGCCTTAAACACTTGAGGAAAGAGAATATCAAAAGGGCTTAAACCTGACCTACAATGGCTGCAGGAAGCATCAGCTGAAGTTCTTTTTCATCATTTACCCCTCTATTTGATCTGTATTTACAGAGGCAAATGATGAATAATGCAACATTTAACAGAGGGCTCTTAACATCAGTGAAACCCAAGAATTCTGACTGGCCACCAATTTTCAGGAAGTTGAGCAATTCTTTAGGTATTTCTCCTCTTACTTTTGTCATGTCCCGATCCATCTTCACCACCTTCTCCATGTTGGCTCCAGTTCCCAGGCGGAATGGGCGACCTTCTGAGCTGCTGTTGGAGGAGAAACAAAACACAGGAGCTTTGTTCTGACTGCTGAAAAGCACAGCTGAGCTACACAGTCCAATTTCATATATTAGGGGTGCTTTGAAATGATTTGAAGCTACCCTTGCAGCTGAATGCTCAACAGCAAGAGAAATATAAGGCAGTTAAGGACATACCCCATTTACAGAGGGAATTTAATCCTACTGAATGCAGCTCTTTGCAAAGCAATTTAACCCTTCCCCCCTCAGGAGGAAGCCTCATGAAATGGTTTTTATTGATCACAAATGCCCAGGGCTCTGAGTTCACCTTTCATTTGTACCTTTTAGTGCAATTTTGAGAGCATGGGTTCAAAATCAACCCACGGAGTGGGGGAGGATTGAAACAAGTAACAAAAAATGCAGGAGGTGACAGCATTGGCATTCAGGGATCCCAGCATCCAGGTGGGTGCTGAGAATACTAAAGAATGTTTAATAGCAAATGACTGTCCAGCTTATGCATTATTAAAGCAGTGCTTTTAAGGCCATTTTGCCTTGACAGTTCTATTTGTTAGTCCTACCCAGCTGTCACACCACAAACAAGATAAATAATATTCCACCAGAAGCACTGAGTCTAAGCAGCTAATTTTTCATGAGATTGTTTTCAGACAGATGAAGATGTTCCCATGTTCATCTGCATTATCTTACTGCTTTGCCAGTAAATACAACATATTGAGCAGACACTTTGCTTTCAAATTTACTCTTATATCTAGGATGTCTTTTTCTGCAGCTGCAGCACTGGAAAAAAGGAGAAGATAAAGAGAACTGGCAAAATTGTTTCTAATTCCAATCCAGTGAGCTGAGATTGATTACCTCAGTAAAGGCTGAAGGACTTCATGGGAGGACTGATCTTCTCTTTTATGGATAAAAATAGAGAGTTTACCATCCACTGCCTCGCTTTCTTCTCCAGGATCTTTATCACCTTTTATGGAATTTTTAGGGCTGGCTTTTGCCAAGGTAGTATCTGGCTCAGAGGCAGTTGGAGAAAGGACTGTCTGGCAGCCTTGAAGTAGAAAGGAAAAAAGAAAACAAAGAAACACAACCATGAATTTTCTTACTCTTGGAACTAATGCTGACACATCTGGGATGTGTCTGAAACATCACTGGGACACCCACTTTGGTCTGAGGCCAGGGAAATTAGGAGGCAGATGGAAAGTCACAGGAATATCCTGCTCTCAGTGACACATCATACCTCCCAATACTTGAGCTTTCTGTTAATACAAAACCTTCTGGCACAGGGTGCCCAGAAAAGCTGTGGCTGCCCCTGGATCCCTGGAACTGCCCAAGGCCAGGTTGGACAGGCTTGGAGGAACCTGGGACAGCAGAAGTTGTGAAAAGGGATGGGACTGGATGGGCTTTAAGGTCCTTTTCACTCCAAGATTCCAGGAAACACGAGTCCCTCAGGCACAACACCAAACAGCTGCTGGTACCTGGCACGACATAATCTGCCAGCTTTGCCAGCAGCAGGGAGGCAATCTTGGAGGCTGGGTCACTGGGATCATCCTGCTCGCTGTTCAGAGAGGGCACTGAGTAACTCCAGGGAGGCAACTCCACATTTCCACAGTCCTCAACACTCATGAGAGGCAGAGCAGCACGACACAACTGCAGGATTATCAGAACCAGCTTTGGAGAAGGACGCTGATCCAAGAGAAGGGACAGAAGCTTGGACACGCAGGCTGGCTGGCTCAGGATGGCTTTACCTATGTGACTCCTGAAAGGGAAAAGAACCTTGAAATTAAACCCAGAATCATTTATTATTTACAAGATGGATTAAAAACAATTTCAGTGTCTGACAAAACATCTGTAGCAATTCTTCCATAACTTGGCAGTGCTGATTAAACACTAAGATTAAGCGTCAGTTTTAGCGTGGTTTAAAAGAGTCCACATAAGATCCCACACAAGCTTTGATATACAGGAAGAAAATACTCCAGAGCAAAGGCCTGGTACCTTGAGAGGTCATTCAGAAGGCTGAGGACATCCTGCAGTGCATCATTCCCTGCAGCCTGGTTGCCACAGCACTCGGTGGCTCTGGCCAGGTGGTTGGTGAGAAGGCTGGAGACCTGCCTAGCCAGCCCGGAGTGAACAGCATCTGTGGAACCCCCTTTGGAAAGGATACAAGAATACACAGCTGTAATCAACATAAATCAATGTACACACCACAAAAATAACCCCTGATACATCCACATGTCTGTAAGTTTAAGTGTGGCATGGGTGAATTGTACCACGAGAAATGCCAAATGACCACTCAGAATCTCTGGGATCTCTGATTATGTTCAGACATTATGTTTCGAATCAAGTGGCAAAATCTGAAATTATTTTCATGGGGAGGAAAAAAGCCAGAATTAAAAAACAGGAAGAAAATCCATTGAACTTTGTATTCACTTTTTAAGAATCCAGAGAGTCGCAAGTCATGGTGAATGACTGCCCTATTTTAAAAACATTTACACCACTCCTCAGACACTTCTAATACACACAGCAGAAGATATTTCCAGTGTTCCTACCTTCTTCCTTTTCCCACTCCACACAGCGGTTGGCCAGCACCTGGAAGGCAGCCCAAGCCATGGTGGCCACCTTCTGTTTCTTGGTCTGTTTTTCATTTGAGCTGGACTCTGTCTGGCTGCTCAGGCTGCAGAGCCTGTCCATGAGCTGCACCAGGCCACTGCGCACCAGACACTTCTCCTCGCTCCTGCAGGAGAAATTCAGGGTGCAATTCATTTCTCCATCCCAATGGGAATCCAGAACTTGCTGTTAGCTCAGTAATTAACTAGTTCACTCGACAGAAAGATGGCTCTGCCTCCCCCTTGTCCTCCCCAGATGGAATTGCGAGGCAATTTATCTGGATGTTCTCAGATGCTCCTCATGATAATGAGGAAAAGGGATGTATTTATACTACTTAATGCTTCTCCTTAAAGCTAAGCCTACTGAGGCCAGGTGTGGATCCCCCCTTGCTTTCCCCAAGCCCCTCCATACCTCGTGTAGGGAATTGTGCACAGGAGGCCAATGCTGTTGGCACAGGCGATGGGATACCGGGCACACAGGGACACCACCGATGTCATCGTTTCTCCAAAAGCCTCCTGGACCTGCTCCACCATCCCACCACACGTCAGCTCTTCAATCCTGTTGGGGTTAGGGATTGGGAATGGAAGGCTTCAATTCACAAAGTTCCAAATGCAGCTTTGAGAAAATAATAACCAGTGCATGTTAAGAATTATTCAAGGGAAACTTGGAAGGAGAACTGCAAGTCAGTCATGTTTTCATATGAAACATGTAAATAAGAGAGCGTGGTAGTTATGGCTCAGACATGATTAAATCTCACTACAAACAAAACATTTACTAAATTTAGACAACAGTATCAGCTAAATCTATCACTGGTAGCTAATTAACATTAATTTAGAATTAAATCAAGAGAGAAGGATACCCTCTATACATACCTGGGTACATGTCTGCCCAGTATGAAAGGAAAATTCATCTACTCATAAACAAAAGCATTTCTTAGAGGTTTCTGCCTTTTCACCCCACAAGAAGTGTTTGCTGCAACCTTAGCTCTGCCAACTTGCACTCTCACAAGCTACTCACTTCTGGCTTTCCCTTGTGCAAAGCAATTTACTCCCTTCCACAGGGACCAAACCACTGAATTCTGGAGAAATGCACCCACCTTGGCCCTCCCTGGAGCACCATTGTCACTGGGCCCACCAGGTGGGTCACACCCCCGACACGCACGGCGGCCGTCAGCAGCTCCCTCATGTGCACCAGGGCCTGTTTCCTGGTGTTCCCACGTCTCCAGCGGGTCTGGGCAGCCAGCAGGAAGCTGCTGCTGGACACCTGCAAGGTTTGGGATGGGATTTTTGTTAGACACAAACGAAGCACCTCCTGGTTTTGAGCAAGTTGGAATCTGAGATAAAATAACAACGTACGGCTTGGTCGGGGTTTGTCCCGATGAAAGCAAAGAGCTGTCCCAGCAGGACACTGTAGGTGGGTTTGTCCCTGCTGTCCTCGATGGCCAGGGACTGGAGAAGGGTGAAGGAGCTGCTCCTGTGGCTGGTGACGTGCCGGCGCCTGCGAGGGAAACGGAATGTTACACCTGGCAGCAGGAAGCTGATCCGACCACCACACATCCTGCTGTGCTGGCAGTGATAAATTTGATGGAGTTGATCACTGGAACAGCAGAGAGGTGTGAAGGGAAGGAATAAACCCTGCTGTACCTCTGGCTGGCCCGGGCAAACTCGATGTCCTCGTTGCCAATCATCTCCAGGTCGGATGGGGCGGACATGCTGCGCAGGAACACGGGCTGGCGCACGGCGTGTGAGATCACCTTGGTCTCAGAGGCTGATTTACAGGCTGAAGTATTATAAATTAATAATAAATAAGGTCATTCCTGCTGCAGGAAATTAGTTACAAACTGGCTTTAAAATCCACTGGGTGGATATCCCAGTGGAAGCTGAAACATAGAGTGGGGAAAACCCAGTCTAAGCAACTCAGATCTGAGAATTCTGTTTTCAACCCTGTTGAGAGTTAAAGATTTGGAATTGAAGGCTTCAATTCACAAACTTCCAAATGTAGCTGTAAAAAAAAAACAATCAGCACATGTTAAGAATTACTCAAGGGAGATTTAGAAGGAGAACTGCAAGTCATTTTCATTTTCATATGAAATATGCGAACAAGAGAGTGTGGAAGTTATAGTTCAGACATAATTAAATCTCACTACAAACAAAATACAAAACCATCTCTGAAGATTTTCCTGTTTTCAGGTACTGTTTCAAATCAGATTTCTTTTTATTTGGTTAAGTATTTTTCTTCAATAAATCAGGAGACTGAAGTTTAAATTCCACCTATTATTACTCAGATTTTTATTTACCATCATCATGGCAATCAGAAAACAAAGACTTGACTTTCCTTATTGTAAAAGGATTAATTTGATTTAGAGAAAAATAGTGTAACTTAAAGCAAAAGAGGGAAAAATAAGAAATAAAATGTATCTCTAGAAAATGCTGGTAATGAGAAATGTACCTGGAGTCTCTGCAGGGGTCCCAGATATGCTCCTTGTGATCCCAGACTGTGCTGCAATGGTCACATGCAACAACAGCTCTGCTCTGTTCATCAAGCTCTTCACCAGGGTTTTTGTCTTTGCTAAGGGATGAGAGGTCTTCTGGATCAATGAATTCACCTCTTGGAAAAACTTCTCCCTAGGATTAGGCAAGGGAAGTAAAAGAAGCCAAGTTTATGTTTGTGAGTGCTTTCAGAAAGGAAGTGTTACTGTGGGAAAGGTCAGCTAAAGAGGATTTGTGGCATCAGTCTGCTCTATGTCAACAAAGAGAAAGCAGAAAAAAAATGGAAGAAATACACAAGTGATTCCCTAGCAAACACAAGGAATTGCAGGTATTAATATTAATATAATTAGCACAGAAGCTTCTAATCATTTCATCAGATACTCCCTGGAATTCCCCTGAAGCTGCCCCTCCTTTGAGGCCTATATGTTCACTAAAACTGACCTTAATGCCAGGACCACGTTCTCAAGATCACTCCCATCAAAAGAAACTTCCTTCATTGAACAGAGCAGCTCCAGCTCCTTCATCTTGCTCTAAACAAAAAGAAGGAGAAGGATGAATTGGTTTTGAGGAAGCAGAGTGGAGCACAAGCACCCACAGCAGCCCCAGGGCTCACCTCGTTGAAGTGATAATCATAAAAAAAGGGGACATTGTTCTCCAGCTTCCCGTGCATGGCATCATCCACCTCATTCTGCCACTTCTGCTCCAGCTCAGCCACACTCTGACAAAGAGACAAAACCCACACTTGTTGCACTTAAGTTGTAGAAGGGACTTTTAAAGAAGAAACCTGAGTACATTTTGTATTTCATTTTTATATACAATATTTGTATTTGTGGTGCTAAAATACGTATTTACTCTCAGAATAACCTTTCTGTTGTTTTAAATCATTTTCTTTTTACCTGCAGTTGTCTTTCCATGGCATTCAGCTTCTTAAAGGTCTCTCCCATAATTTTACAAAGTAAATCATATTCTTCAGCGTGTTCCTCCTGATACTGGAAATTTATCAGGGACTGGAGAGCATCAACCAAATTGAGATGTTTAATCACACATGAAACCACCATTTCCTCCATGACTTCTGGCTGGATCACTTCCCTAGGGTTCCAGGGAAAGCCAAACTCATTAATCAGCAGTAAGAGAGCAACTTGGACAATTCACATTCATAAATCACGAATGTTTGTGAATGTGCTGCATTCAAAAACAAGGTTAAAAACCCAGAGGGGAAACAAGGACTCCTTACTTTATACTGGGTCTAAATTGAGGCCGAGCACGTCCAGAAATTTCCCTGAGCTTGATCATGATTCCTGGGGGCAGCCTAATCCTGGGCAGATCAAAGTAGTGTCCAACAGGAGGCACCAGAACATCAGAGGGATATGTGAATTCCCTGTCCTCCTCTATGGTGAGAGGCAATGGAGAAGGGCTTGGAGTAAGGGCTGGAGATATGACCCCATTGGCTTCCACCTGCCACTGGCACCTGCAAAAAGGAGTAAAAACCAATTAAAAGGATTTTTATTTCCCCCCTCACCGAGAAAGACACTTCAGTTCACAACCCATTACAAAGATTAAGTATTAATATATGAAGTGTGGCTTGTACCACTTCATATATCCAATCATCCTTTTATTCTAAAAACCTCTCTGTTTTCGAGAATATTCCCTCAGCTTTAGGAAACACAAACTGCAGAACAAACTACAGGAAAAATGATCCAAACATCACCTTAAAGCACAAGACTTGAGCACAGCAAGTCACTTCCCCTCTGAAAAAGACACTCAGATCAAAATTGATTTTTTTTTTTACCTTTGTAGGAGTTTAGATCTTAAGAGCTCTTGACAGGTTTCTTCATCTTTGGTAATTTCTGGCCCATTGTACAAGATCCTCAACATGGAACAGGCCAGAACAGAGAGGCCCAGGGCCAGGTCAACCAGGAATGGCAAACCTCCTGACACATCCTCTGAGGATTCCTGCAGCAGGAACAGGGAGAAGTTCAAGCAATCCACCAGAAAGTTCTTTCCAACAGATTCAAGATAGGAGATTTTATACATAAACTTTTAAATGTAAGACACGGCTTGATATCAATTTTAATTCTTACACAAAAAATGCTTAACAATTAACAGCAACTTGTAAGTCAAGTCAAGAAGAAAGGGATTTAAACATTATTTTCCTGAACCAAGAAGGAACAGGTGAAGTTATTTTTGGTTCAGTCACCACAACTTGTAGTGGGATTCAAGATTCCCTATGTTTGACCCCACAATCCCTCCCCTCTCTTCTTCATGGGCTGAAATCATTATTTCCTCAGGACATCTCTGGTTTTCAGGTTGTTACAAAGAAATCCTGACCCACAAGCAGCAAGGGATGCTGGAGTGGCTTCTGGAGATAGATAACATTTGATAACAACTATCTCCACAAATCCCTAAGTGCCAGCCCATCCTCAGCCATCTCTGCATCCCAAACTCAGGTTCTTTTCGCTGCCAACACCCCATTTGTGTCTCACTGCCCAAACCAGTCACTGCTGGTTTCCATTTCCAGCATTTCCACGGATCTGGAATGTGTGGCAGGCAGGAGGCAGTGGAAGCTGAAGCTCTCCCCTGGGATTCTCCCCCTGGAATACCTGTGCTCGGACAGTGCAGGCAAAGCCCCACATGGCTTTGTCCGGAGTGTTGTGCTCCCGCCCACTCCGCATTTCAAAGGAGAACGTGACTGTGTCTCCTTCCACCTTCAAATATCCACGGTAGGAAGGGGGGAAAAAAAAAGAAAATGTATTTTATAATTGAGGCAAACAAACGGGCTTTGCACAAAAGTGGTTTATTTTATAGATTAATGCTTTTAATGACAGTTATCTGAGGATTGTTTTTATCTCAAATGAGATATTCTGATTTAAGGGTTTTTTCCTTTTTGTAGGAGGGTCTTTAAGCGGCAAACTTAAATTTTGCTGCTTGCTGACTACAGTAAAACAAAAAGAAGCACCATAGCTGTAAAATCAAAAGCAGAAATCATCAGTGTGTTACTTAGCCTTGATTTTCACTGTTTGTCTGCAAGAAACCAGGCAACAATTAACAATTCTCTTCCTGAAGGAAGACAGACAAGCTCTTCAATTAGAAGAATGACAACAAATTAATCAAGGAGCTTGCTAAAAGAACAGTATCAACATTCATGTGTGAAAAATAAATCAAATTCCACTAATTGTGAACAATGGAGTTCTTGTCTGAAATTGCTTTCCAGTTTATTACTTCCATTGCTTTTTACAATGTGTTTTTGTAATGTAAATAAGCCCAGTTTTAGTGTGGGACAATGTAGGAGCACAAATATATATTAAACAAAATTAAAATTACTCTGCAGAGAGGGTGAGGGGACACACTGTCAAAGCATTGAAGTGCTGAGGTTTCAAGAAGTTTGAAAGATTCTTGTTAGTTTTACTGCCAAAAGCACCCAATGAAATTTTAAAATCCAACAGAAATGGTTGGAATTTATTTGTTACATTTGCTACTTGATATATTTGGGGGTTATTATCCCAAAAACTGACTTTAAGAGAATCTGCACAGAACATCTCCTAGGAGGGTGTACTGATTAGAAGAGCCCATTAGAGACTCCAGGACTCAAACATCTCCATCAGGAATTCCAGGAAGACAAAACAAACTCCAAGGGAAGCATCACAAGGAACACAGAGCCGAGTTTAAAGTTCTCCCCCAAGGACACAACAGCTCACTGAGCAGGGATCTCATCATGGATAACTGCACATTTAAAAGCTCAGAATGCATAGCTTGTGAGGGTAAAATGGGCTGGGCATGGTTTCCAAAGGGAATTTTCTAGGGGAAAGAGTGGTGGGTGGGAATACTGTACCTTCACTAAGTCCTTGGGCCACCCCGTTCCTAAGACACTACGGCTGCCATATCCCAGTGTATTGCCTCCATACTCAGCAACCTTCCTACTGTTTGTGCTAGGACCAGCATAGATCACCAACTTCAAAACATAAAATACACTGTTAGACTGTAAGAGAAAAACAAGAAAACCTAATAATAATAATAATACTTAGCACTTCCACCGCGCTTTCGACTCTCGAAGCGCTCCATGCACGTGAACCAATCCTCACAGGCTCTGTGAGGGCAGCAGGGTTAAGTATTATTATCCCCATTTTACAGATGGGGAAACTGAGGCACGCAGGGATTCGAGGGGCTTGCTCCCTGCTCACACTGCAGGGAGCAGGAGCAATCCTGGCTGCCAGCCCTGAGGCAGAGAACAAACTCCTTCCCTAGCAGTGAGGGGCTGATCCTGCTCCCAGCAAAGCCAGAGTTTTGTCAGTGACTTTGGTGGGATAGGAGTTTTTGGGGGGAGTTTAATCAGGAATGGGTGATATTAATATTGAAGATACTCCCAACAAGTTATTGATGAGCATCAGGATTTTCTCTATGCCAAAGAATAAACAGCAGCACTCAGCAAGCAGCACAAGCAGCTCTCTGACAGTACAAAGTGGAAAAGTGCTATTGGTTGTTTCTTTAAAATTAAAGTATTTGTTCCTATTAATCCAGGTAAACAAGCTCTTTATCATCAGGGAAAAAGGAACCTCTCCAGCTCTGCCCACTTTAAACCAACTGAGCTGATCAAAGGAGGCAGCTGGATTAAAATTTGGGAAATAAGGAAAACTGAACATGGGTAGAAATAAGAAAAGTCAAACTTGGGACAGTCTGAGCCAGCCTGAAATTATTTTTTAAAAAATCAGAACTGATAGAATTTGAGGGGAAAAAACAACCCAAACCAACCTGCAACCCCCACAATCCCTGGAGCCTCCCACACTTATCCCATGGCAGAACTCCCACTTTTTTTGAGGGAATTCCCTCACTGCAGAGGTGCTGAGCTGGCCCTTGCTTACCTTGTCATAATCATACTGGGAGGAGCATCTGTTGTCAAATCTAAGATACAAACAGCGGGCTCCTGGAATGTGGACAGTTTCCTTAAATTTATAATTATCCCTGACAGGATGCACTGTCTCCACAGTCTTCCCAGCAGCCCAGGGAGCAGGGATCTTCAAACCAGTCAGGAATCCTGGCTCTTCCTTCTCTTCCAGCATCCTGAAATTAGAGGGAGAAATTGGGCTAAGATCCAGCACAGAGATTTCTGGCATTCAGACATTAAAGATAGAAAGTATTTAAAAATCACCCCCCAGTACTGACACACAGAGACAAGGAACTGATTCCTGGTTTCAGGCATGACTGCATTCAGGGAATTGATATATTACATATATTATTATCATTACATAATTATATATATTATCATCATTATTTATACATTACATATAGTCTTATTCACAAAAATCCCATTATCACAAATTCTTTGGTATTCCAAATTCTCCAATGCTGCAAATAAGCATTTTTATTTGATTTTAGCTGATTGTTTCTGTTTCTAAGCAGGAGCTGGACAACTTTGAGCTGAGACACGGCATTTAAATGCAGGAGTTAAAAATGTTATTTCTCTGTAAATTAAACCATTTAATAGCTTTGCAATGGTTTTAATTCTGTATCTCATGGTGCCAGAGCAATTTACATTTTCTCTTGATGGTCCTCCTTAGCTTAATTTATTGTGAGAGGAACATTTAGGATTAATTTCTAATGCTTGAGGTGAGGAAAAAAAACAAAACAAACCATATTGTGTGTAAACAACCTGAAGTTATTAATAGTTTAACTCTACATACAGAACAAAATTTGGAGCTAATTGCCTTTTGCAAAAGCTTATATAAAATTGAGACAGCCTTAGAAATCATTCCAGCACACCTTTAAAAATTAATCCAAATAAAAACTGCTGCTTTATCCCACAACAATGGTCAAACAGACATTATAGTTCAGTTTATCCCATGAAAAGACCCAAATGTAAAGAAAATCACCTCTCATCTGGTAACTGCTTCCCTTTCTGCTCTGGAGCACAACTGGGGGAACTGTTCAGTTCTGAGAAAACTGGAGACTGGGTTTTAAGCAGCAGTGCAGTCTGTGGCCCAAAATACACAGTGTTAGGGACATGCAAATTGTAAAGCATTTTAAGAGCTCATTACTGAAATAATTAACAATCCTACTGTTGTTATTGACAATAAATCATTACTGAGTAGCTCCTGGAGCAGTCAAATTTAACATTCAGCATCAGCAGCTTTGGCAGCTGTTGAGAAACTCTGAACTCTGGTGTTTGGGTGAGTCTCTGGAGGAAGCTGAGCAGCATTTTGGAGGCTGCAGGCCCCAAGTTTGGCCCTGGGCAGCCCAGGGGTGGCACAGAGCCCATACCTGGCTGGTGTAAAGGACCAGCTGCACCAGCTGAGGCATCAGAGCATCAGCCATGGTCAGGGTCTGCAGGTTTGGGTGCATCAGGGAGGTCAGCAGCACAGGCAGCAGGTGGCCAAGCATGGTGGCCTTTGTGATCTGCTCCAGGCCTTTTAACCTGGAAGGAGAGCCAAAGTTACACAGGAACAACTCTTTTCATAGAGCAGCACTTCTGCTTTTAGTCACTTCTGTTTCATCTTGTAACAGCAATTCAAAATTCAGCAGAGAACGTTTGTATTATATTAACAAAATCCCCCAAACAATCTTGAAACCACTACAATTTCTCCCAAGTGTCAGTGACCTTGAATTGCTGACAATTCTCACTGAACAATCTGAGAGCAGAGACAGTAAATCAACAGTTTAATAATTACTCAGAGAAGGATAAGCTCCCCTGGGCACAGGATGAAAGTCCCCATCAAACACAAATGCACCAATGTGGATATCAGCTCCCAGCACATGGAGCTCAAAGGACTTGAAAAGGATCTGCAGCTACAAAAATATATTTGAACACGAACTCATATGAAAATATCACCCAGGAATTGTGTATTGTCAATAAACACAACTAATCTTGCAGGCACAGAGAAGCAGAAAGTGAAACCTGGAACACAGCTGGGACAGGGAACTGTTTGTTTGAGGGGAGAAAAGTTCACAGCTTTTGTTTCCACCCCATTCCCAAGGTGTATTTTTAAGAGGAGGGGAGATGGGGAAAGGCGGGTGATGGAATATGTGGGATATCAAAACAACATCTGAGGATTGTCATGCACAAATATCTAATCCAGCTACTAGGGATGTAATAATCAGGAATTTAAAAATAAGCAGATTGTTCTAGCTTACAGGAGTATTTCCAGCTAATTACAGTTTATTTCCAGGTATCCTACTCAGAAATACCATTATAACTGACTAAAACCTTCCCAATTTGAGGTTTCTACAAAAATATCAACCTACAGATGATCAGGACTGACATAGAGTGATTCTAAACTCTCCACCAGCTGAGTGCTAAACAATTGCTACAGGAAGAAACAGTTCCTGTGCATTCAAATCTCAAATTTAAAGGGATAAAGAATAATGAATGCTAACTGTGCTTGTACAATAAGCCACGAACAGCCCTGTTTCCAAATTAGGATCCTCCCACCTGTCTTACCTTTGCTCCCTGTCAGAAATGTCACTGTTAATTAGCGCTGTAGTGACTTGTTGCAGCATTTCTAAGACTTCATCACATCCTGTCAGAATTTGTGTGGCAAGAGACAAAATGCTGGTCTTGAGTTCCTAAGTAAAAAAAAAAAAAAAAAGTGTTACAGGATACTTAAATTCTTAGAGAATCCCCCCCAAAAAAGGACAACAGAACAAAAAGATGGATTTCCAAATGAAAAGAATGATAATGTGACCTGGCAGGCCTGCAGCAGGAGATTCATCCAAGACTTAAATTTGATTAATGTTAAGCCCCAAAGTGCTGGGAGAAACTAGGTGCATGTTTTACAGGATGCACATCCAGTTTCTAGAGGGAAGGAAGCCCCAAGTCCAGCACAGGAGAGAGCTGAGAGCCAGCCAAGGTACAGGACTGGTGACACAATGTCCTAGCAGGGATGAGGAGCACTGCAGAGAGAGAAACTGAACAATGAACACGGCGTGAATAGTGAGACAAGAAAAATACTCCAATATTTAGCATTTACTCAATGAGCCTAAACAAATCACTTCCAACAAACACACACAGCCTCAAAGAGCAGCAGAGAAAACCAGCTTAGCAAAATACCAGAAGTTCAGAAATCAATTCCATTAGGGAAGAATTGTTACCAAAATTACTGTGAGCAGACAACCTGCACTCCAGGGCAAACCTGAGAGTTGGATGTAGCAGTGTGAAATGCAGCATTTTAATAAACTTCTACCAACCAAAACCTGTCCTCAAACCTTCTCCTCTAACAGCTTCCTTGCCACAAACTTTATTCTCTCTGTTTCAGACAACTGAGGGAGGTGGCTCTACAAAAGCTTTGTTTGTTTAAACTCCAAAAAAACAGAAGCCAGGTAAGACATATAAGAAACCCCTTTTCTATTTATTTAGATTTTTTTTTTCAAGGACCACCTGGGTGATTTGGAGAAGAAAAAGTGTCCAGGAAAGGAAATTCCTGTTCCAGGAATCCTACTAGCACATATTAATCAAAATCTATTTAAAATCTCATTTTGCATGTATTTAGGAAGGGAAGTGTCTGCTCTCACTGATAACAGGGAATGCAAGCTGCAATCCTGGACACAGAATAACTGCAGATTTTAACTCTGGACTCTTTTTCCCTGTTCTCCAGCTATTTAACTCTATCAAAAGCAAAAAAAAAACCACCAGCAAACAGCAAATGCACTGCAGGAACAAGGTGTCACAGGCACACTGACTGGAGAGAGCCATACTAGAATAAAACTTGGTGTTTACCTGTACCTTCAATGTCTCTCCCTGCAAGGAGCTGTCACTGTCATCATTGTCATCAGGTTTAATCAAAATAGTGTTACTGAGGAGGTGGTTCTGCACAGCCATCAGGTACCGCAAGCACGAGGACGCAGCCTTGAACACAAATAATTAAAATTTTGCATTATCCAAACCCTTCATCAACCCTGAGACAGGCAAGCCTCAGACTTGGGAGTTGAAGAGAGAGGGGGAAAAAAAAAAAAAAAGTTGAGGAAGAAGAAAAGAGCAAAGAAATGATTTTATATATTTAAGAAACCTGTTGGGAAATGCTGAATTACGTGAAATAATTCACAAAAGTATAAAGAGGCAGCATAACTTTGTCCAGGTTTGGAACATTATAGCAATATTCAGGAAGTCTTAAGGATTAATTAATTCTGGAAAGATCGTGCCACCAGAGACATAAAATGTAATTCACACTCCTGAAGGTGATGGTTCCATGCCACTCCTCCTCCCACACAGGCCAGGGCATCCTGTCCCATCCCTGTCCCATCCCAGTGTTGTTATGGAAGCTCTGCCTTTCCCAGGGAGCTGATCCTGCTGAAAACACCTGCCCATAGTTTTACCATCAAATATCAGCTTTAACTCATTTCTGTCTGTCACTGCTAACTCCTTCAGCCTGTATGAATCACAATACATGTTTGATTTTTTAAGCTGCTGCAATGCTTTGAATATTGAGATCCACAAACTTTGCTTACACTGAACAGCAACCAGAACAATTGGAAAATAAATCCATGTATAAACCCATCCCAGCATTACTGAATGACTTCCTTTATTGTGAGAAATTATTCTTTTCTTCCCTGCACAGTACAAACAAAAGAATTATTTTTCCAAATTCCTTTCCTGGATTTAAGATAACGTTAAGAAAACGTTCACCTCCTTCTACTCAGTGAAAAAGATGGATTCAAGGAGGAAAAGAAGCCAAAAGCAGAGATACTTTTATCAAAACACATTTTACTTACAGGCACAGTTGAAAGAAGCCTTTGAAAGTCATCTTTAGATACAGTTTGGCACTTGGTGATTAAGACACAAGATTCTCGGACAACAATCTTGAGGATGTAGTGCAAGAGCTCATCATTGAGTCTTCAAGAGAGGCAAGAAAGGTGGGAAATGTTAATCATTAATTATTGTGCATTTTGTACAGCTCTGCTCACTCTGCAAGCCGGATCCCAGATTATGAGAAACTTAAACAAGGCTCAAATTCAAAATCAGACACAGAAAACCCCCAAGGCTGAAATGTTTAACAAGGACAACAGATTTCCAGGGGTTTGCTGCTCTGTGCTGATGTAAATCTGAGATTTCTTATGGCTCCTATAAAAGACTCCTTCCAGCTTGAACAGGTACTTGAGACTGGCAATTTTACTGCTGGAAACTCACCTATGATATGCAGAGAAATGCTATAAAAGCCTATTTATGAAATTATCATTCAAATTTCCCATGAATATTGCAAGGAACAAGGAATTCCAAACCCAGTCTGGGTACAGAAGGATCTAAAGTTTGCCTTAAAACATCAGATCTCACCCTAATGAAATCTTCCCCCACAGACATGAACAACATTCAGGTCACATTGCAGGAACACACCAAGTAATTCCAGCACAAGTTCCTGCAAGTTCACCTCAAGAAAATAACAGAAAAATGCCCTAAAAATGGAGGCTTTTTACCTATAATGATCATCATCTTCACTTCCAAATCTGTTGTTCTGCAGCTGCTCAGCTAAATTGGTCAGGATAACATCCCGGAGCTGGGAGAGGCCACTGTTCCTCTCTCCTAAAAGGGAAATAAAAAATTTTTGCAAAGCAGCATTTTACAGACTGGATTTTATTTCCCCAATAGCTCATTTAGCAGAGATTACAGCTCAGGAATGGCTCCATTCCCAGAGCTGCTGTCCCAGACTGGGAGCACTTTCCCTGCCCATGGTACTGCTGGAAATCCCCAACACATCCCTGTGAAGTAACAAATTACTGAGCATCAGCTGCTTCCAAGGCCAGATTCCCATTTCCTGGTGAACTCAAGGACATTACTCCCCCTTCACTGAGGTCTAACACTGCCTCTGATTACTGGCTACTTGCAAATATTCCTTTTCTCCACCTGACCTGCCCTAAGCCATGCAGCATTTTGGATGTTGAAGTAATCTATCATTTCCTAGGAAAGCATGGATTTAAAGCAGAGTAGTGCCCAATATCCCAAATTGTTCTCCCTCTAAGCTTGAGATGTACTTTGATTTTTTGTTCTCAGAAAAACCCCACCCTCACCTGGCAATAAGACATTCTCACCTTCAGTTAGGACCAATTTCAATAAGTTATTGATTTCTGCTTCTCCAGGATAAAGGATATTTAAACCAGAGCTAAGGAAAAAAAAAAAACAAACCACTCATTACTTGATGGATTTAGAAATGAACAAAACTATTTCAGAGGACATGTGACAAATAGCACCACAGACTCAGCATCTGATGGAACATTTACAATGTCTGTGTAAAGGTTTAGAAGAGCATCCTCCAGATTTTAACATCAATATTAGGATATAAGCAGCTGTTTTCTGCAGGAATCTCTTGTAATCAATTATATTTTATTGCTTAGGTCCCAAAGCTTTCCTCTGGAAAACGCCCCATTCATCACTTGCACATAGGACAGCAAAATCAGTTTGTTAAGAAACAAAGATGGAAAAATGATGATGGCTCAGAGAAAAACTCAAAAAAACTGGTGATGGGGTAAGAGCTGAGGCTTCTCTTTGCCAGGAACAGTGGAAAATACAAATACAATAATCAAGGAATCACTACTGCTACAGTTTTGTACTTTTTGGAGACTGGCTCTATAGAAGTCTTAGTTTAAACTACACAGAATCTGGAAGGAGCATCTCAGGAACACCTCAGCTCCGCAGAAAAATACCAGGTGGAGACTTTTTCCCTCTAACTTGTGATGAACTCTGTCCTTTCTATGTGAATTCCCCCATCGAGATCACAATCACTTCAAAGCAGCACTTCATGCCTGTCTGAAAGGCTGAAATCATTATGCAACTTTGCCATTTCCTTTCCCTTTTCTTTTTCAGTTACAGAAAAGAAAAACTGGGATGTTTTTCAGCTTCACACTGAGAGCAAAGATTACGGCAGCTTCCTTCCCTCTGGCTCATGCTGATCCACTCTGATAGAAACCTCAGGAAAAGTTATCACACATTGCCAGCTCCCTTTGAGGGTTCCACTGGCACCAGAATCCCCCAAGGAGAAAACAGGAGGAAGGAAAGATCACCCATTACAAGTTACCCATGCAGATGACAGGAGACACCTTTCCTGTCAGAAAGCACAACCCTGAAAATGCCAGGTAATCCTCCTGAGCCAAACTCTTCTTCATTCAGGGTTGCACAGAGCCACAGAAATTTGGAATGTTGTGATTCACACCAAGAAAATGCAGGTTGATCTTCAAAAGATTTTGTTCTCAACCTCTGGAGCACTTCCCACTGGAAAATGCAGGTTCTGTTTGTCCTTGGCACGCTGGAGCAGCATTCCTTGGCCCTGAGGTTTCCATTATCTCCTTTTCAGGAGATACAACCACAAGCTGGTTTTTTTTTTTCCCTGGGCCTTCAGTCTCAGAGCACTGCTCAAGTGTTATTAATCCCTCCAGCATTACTAATTCTGCTTTTCCTGATGTTCCTTTTATTCAGGAGAACTCCAGTGTTACCACTGAGGTAAGAGCTGCCAACATCAGCTTGGCCTTTTCCTGAACACCACAGCAGCTAAATGTGGAATTCATTCAAGAAAACTTTGCTTCAATTTAGCAACTACTTCATAACAAACATTTTAAAAAATCCTTAAACAAAGGAAGTAAAAACAAAACAAATGAAACGTAAGAAAGTAATTACGCATTGTATTTCTCTTCTTCCACAAACTGTAATAATTTTATCATATTATGTCTTAAAATCCATCACATTACATTTTCTCATATTAATGTAAAACTGAACTGAATACAATGTGATTATTCATCTGTCACTATATTCCAAAGAGACTAAAATCTAAGTGAAGTTGAACTTGATAAAACAAATATTCACCTAATAGCCAGACAAACTTCCTTCTGGATTTCAGAGCAGATCTGATCCCTTGGGGCCATCAGTAACTGCCACAGTAACAGCCCAGACCTTCTGACAATATCTCTGTTCCTTTCAGTTTGGGGGCTGAAGAAAAATTTAAAAACCACCTAAGAAAAATTTAAGACAAAAATATTAATATTAAAAATAGAAACATTAACTTATTTTCGGCAGTCAGTTTCTCAAACTATTTGTTTAGGTCTAGAAATCTGAGAGTCAAAATCTGATTTTGAAACAAAAAATGGAGGGGGGGAAATACAAAGAAATAAGGAAATAACCTCTCTGTTTTATTTTAATCTGTAAAGATAGAGAGTATATTTAAGTTAGGGCTCTTAAATGAACATACAAAATATTGCAAAGCCACTGCTAAATCAACTTCCATTACATGGATTCCAATGGAGAGAAAAAAAAAAATTAAATCAAAGTGAAACCAGCGGTTGTCTGTACTCCAAAGCAAGTTTTTCATTTTTCCATGTGAATTCTGAAGTGCATTGGAGGTTCTGTACCTGGAAGACAACGAGGATGCAGCGGATGATGCAGGTGTCTCCATTGACCATGGCCTTTTCCATAATGTCACAGATGCTGCTCAGGTGATGGGCTTCAATGGGATGCTGCTTGCCCAAAAAATTGCTGATGGGGAGGTTGTTGCTGGCTGCCAGGAGGTTGAGTTGGTGGATGCACATGGCACCAACATGGTGCAGTAACTGATTAATGACCTCGTTTGTGGTTGCTGCATCCCCTGCAAGGAGAGAAGAGTTCAAATGCTGTCCATAGACACAGACTGGATCATCGGCCTTTGCTTCTAAAATGCAATAAATCAACTTCAGGGCACAAAAGGATTACTCAAAACCTCTTTTTTATATGCTGAAGGCAGCAAGAATCTGGAATCTTCCACAATCTCACATTTTGTACTTTTCCCTCTCTTAAATCAAAGCTAAACCATGACCAATATTTACAACTCTTTTCAGGAATTAACTCAGCTTTTATCAACAAGGCAGTTTCTGTCTGTTTATTCTCTGCCACTCCTCTGTTCCACCTCCCCTTTGTACAAAGTGCTGACTCCTGGGTTCCCCTCACCTTTGGGCTCTGCGATGACGTGACTCACTCCCAGCCTCTGGCACACACAGTGGAATGCCTGATTCCCAGGATTGCACCACTGATCAATATAATCATTGGAGCACGTCCAGATCATGTTATTCATTGTATCATAACAGGCACCTGAGAGAAGGAAAGCATTTCACACATCAATTTAGCAGAAAACCAGACTGAAGCATCTTTATAGGCATCGTAAATCCAAACTATTTGCTTTAAAAGTTTATAACATTTCACCACTGACATGCAACCCCCTCCCCACTGCAGAGCCCAAAGGTGAGGGGCTGACTGCAAACTCAGACCCAGATGGATCATTTAGGATCTGAGGGACTGCAGCATTCCTTACCAAGCCCTGGCACCAGAGCCCCCCGTCCGAGCGAGCTGCCCGCAGCATCGATGAGATCTGCTCTGCTGGTGAACTGCCCATCCGAGATGTTGAACACCAGGCTGGAGGCAAGAACTACACAGAAACACAGCTCCAATCAATTCCTGAGAAGTTTATTGCATTCCACACGGCCAAGGACTCCCAGTCTGCCACAAATGGCTCTGACTTACTTTTTAAGGAGGACAAAGCGCTGGTGCCCCCGAAGAGCGAGCGCGTGGCCGAGCTGCCCGAGCCCCCCGGGGGTGGCACCAGCATCACCAGGTATGTCCCACACGTGTAGATTGGGGTCTTCCTCAGCATCTTCAGGGGCAGCCCACAGCTCGTGTTGGCAGCTGCAACGTGCACCAGAGAAAGGTCACAAAGTGCACTTCTGCAGAACAGGGCAGAGCTCTGCTCAGGGCTCCAAAGGAATCGGCATTTAGAAGCTCCGTTAAGAAGTTTCTACAGAATTCCAGAATGGTTTGGGTTGGAGGGGACGTTCAAGATCATCCCATTCCAACCTCGTGGACAGGGACACCCCTTCCAGGTTGCTTAGAGCTCCATGAACCTGGCCTTGAGCATTTCCAGGGATG
The DNA here is from genome assembly GCA_018697195.1 of Certhia americana. NCBI lineage: Eukaryota > Metazoa > Chordata > Aves > Passeriformes > Certhiidae > Certhia > Certhia americana. The sequence continues at coordinate 2,645,053 of CM031871.1, forward strand.
GGGCATGCAGGATTTCTCTGTGGCCTCCCAGCCTCACACATTCAGCATCAATCCCCACAAGGCTACAAAGAGTTTCAGGGTTATTCAACTAAAGAAAACAACTTCAAAATAAAATAAATAAAAAATCAGGCATAACCAAAACTATTAAGAATAATATGGTGAAATAAGAATTATATTAAGAATTATGTGGTGATAATAGCATTGAAAACACTTGGAGCTAAATGATTTCCTCACATACAGAGATCACTTGAGATTCACTATGCATTTACTATTTTAAGTTCTCCTGGTCCTCATGAAACATAGACAGCCCAAATGATCTCCCTCCTGCAACAGCTGATCAACACTTTTTGAGTGCTGACTCAAGAATTAGCCAAGAATAGCCACTTACTCTCCTTTTTCTGAAGCACTTGAGTTGTTAAATGGCAAAACACAACCTTTGAAATAGCTTTCTGAGCTAACTCCTTGCCAAATTCCCTGGAAGTAGAGCCTTTTCATGTATAATTTATTTTTATGGAAGTACTTTCAATAGTTTCAAATTGAAGAAAGAAAACTCACATACTTGTGAAAGAAGAGAAATAATTCAAGATAAACTGAATAAAATCTTCAGACAAATCTAATAAAGCTTCAGATCATCCTGAAAGCCATCAGTGCAGTTCATTCAAGGCTCCCTCATTAATTTGGGTTCTTTCCATAAAAGAATACCCAAACATTGTGCAGATGACCTCAAAAAAGTAAAAAATCACCCAAGAAGTGTAATATTCCAAAGACTGGTGAAGCAATAATTCCATTTTCTAACCTGCAGGTCATTTTTACACAGCAATTAGAAGCCCAGTAGAGCTGCCAGCAGAGAAATGCAACTATCAGATTCCCCCAACTAGTTCAATAATGGAATTGAAAAAGGGTGCTTCCCATTTTCCATCCCTAAACTTTCCTCACAATCCTAATTCAGCAAAGGAACCGATCATTCCAGCACTAAGCAAATACCGTGCGGCTCTTCCAACCGCGTATTTGGGGAAAGAAGACAAAAATCAGACAGTTATTTTTTGTAAACCTGTCCTAAGAGGTCAGTAATCACCAGGATGGATGCTGTGTATGCTAAGATATGGAAAGTGAAGCATTTCTGACCTGCTTGGTCCTCCTTGAGGGTGTTGGAGATGGTGGAGCCTGTGAGAGCAGCCAGGGTGGCCGAGGGGGAGGCGCGGTACCGGGACAGGCGGCTCAGCAGCATCTCATTGATGCTCTTGGCAGATTCCCCCTCTTTCCTCATCAGGATAATTCTTTCCTGCAGAGGATTTGCTATACAAATGCCATTTTCTACCTAGTAAAATGGGAGGGGAAAAAAAAAATACTTTAGGTGTTGAGATCCATAGGCCAGAGATCCCCCGGATTGTATCAGGTAGGAATACAAAGTGAAACTTTGTTGACAGAAGTTCTGGCAGAAACAAAGTTCTGAAAGCAAGACAGGAGTGTTGTGGTTTTTTTTTTTTTTTGCTTGTGACTTCATGGTTCAACAGAGTAATTTAATAGAAGATATCCTATTAAATATCTCAAAGATATTAGATATCTTCTGTTTATGCCTGTTCTTAAAGACAGAACTGCTTGTCTTAAACTTGAGTTTATTTAGGAAACTCTGCCTTAAAAATATATAATCCTCTTGTATTTTCTTAGTGGTGTTTCACTTGTAAATCATTTGGTTCTGAATCATTTTTCCAGGCAAAAAGTGTGTGAGCAATGATTTCTTCAGACCATGATGTTCAGGGGATGTTTGACTGCAGAATGCATCTCTTAATGAAGATGTGATTTTGAGCGTTAGGGATTTTCCATGAGTTGTACTACTACAGCCTCCCAATTCCAGCTCCACCATCCCACTCCATCCTCCTCTGCTGAGCAGAAATACAGACATAAAAAATACATTTTATCCTACAAGAGAATTCATATTGCTAAATATAATAATCCTTTGGAGATGGAATTGGACAGTTCACCTTTTGTTCTGTCCAGTTATTTCACATAAATCCATTCAGATCACGCCCACAAATAACCAAACCTATTATGGCAATTAGAAAACACTGATATTTAATTAAATTGGGTTATGCTACCAACATCAGGCATAGAAAACACACAATTTGCTTACTATAATTTCAAAAATATCCATAAAGACAGAGTGGCCTTTGGGGGTTTTTTCGTTGAGGCTTGCAGGAGACCAAATCCAGTAGAAAAAGGTGCCATCTGAAGAAAGATGCACGGTGGTCATAGTGCTGCCAACTGGGAAGTGATTTACTGGCATTGGGATTATCTGACATACCTAGGAGACAGAAAGCATCTTAACAGGTCTGATTCTGCAGTTTGGCCTTACAAATACGAGCAGTATGAAAAATAAAGAGAGATCAAATGCAGTTAGTACAAAAGAGGCTTAATATTTGGCTTAGCAGTAGCATTACATTGATTTATTATCAACAGCTATTCTGTGGTATTTGCCAAATATCCAAACCAGCTCACAGATCTCAAATTTAACCTATCTAAAAATAAAAGGATCATCTCCTCTCTAATGATGGAGAACAAACCCACAGTACCACAAGGAAAACACACATCCTGTTGAGTCACCTACTTTCTGCAACTTCTCTCAAATATTGCTTGAAACTTGAGAAGAAGAAGGGAACCTACTAAACATTCTCAGTGTCAGGAAACACACTGGACATTCATGTGTATATCCATCCATAAAACCACAGCAGGAAAACCCCAAACTACCCCAGTTTTACAAAGGGCAACAGTTGTTTATCTACAAATCACAACAGATCTGAAACAACACCTGAATTTTGGGACAGGGGAAGAACAAAGTCCATTTTGCCGTTGTTTGGCTGCTTTAAGATGTGACCACACTGCAATCATGGAATATTCTGAGTGAGAAGGGACTCACAGAGATCATTATCAAACTCTGGCTCTGCACAGACACCCCAACAATCCCATCCTGTGCATCCCTGGAGCGGTGTCCAAACGCTCCTGGAGCTCTGGCAGCCTTGACCATTCCCTGGGGAGCCTGGGCAGTGTCCAGCACCCTCTGGGGGAAGAACCTTTCCCTGATATCCAACCTAACCCTGTCCTGACACAGCTCCAGCTGTTCCCTGGGTCTTGTCCCTGCTCCCAGAGAGCAGAGATTGGAACTGTTCCTCCTGAGGAAGCTGTGGATTAGGATGAGGTCTCCCGTCAGTCTCCTCCAAGATGAACAAGCTCTATCAGCACCCCATAATATAGAACAGTGTAATTATAGATAAATACATATATTTATATATAAGACCAGCATCATCTCTACCATAACTTACACATTCATCACACATTAGCTTCAAGGCGGGGCTAGAAAAAACACAGTTTCCCAAAACAAGAAACTTTAATGATAAAACTAATTCAAGCTAAAACTAAAAAGTGTGATTCATTCAGCCTGTTTTGTTCTTGCCCCATAACCCCGTCCCCTTTACCTGCAGGGTATGTTGATCCACGAGCTGGAACAGGTAGTGAGGTTTGCTATCAAAGGACACGGGCCTGTGGAGGAGTTTGCCGTTGCCAAAAGCCACCCAGCCCGTCTCCAGCTCCTCGTTCCGGCAGTACACAAACCCCCTGGAAAAAACCCACCAGGATGGTCAAATTCCTTCAACCCTGCCCTGTTTCTTTGGTTTGGTTTTCTTTTTTTTTTTTCAAATAACAACTTGCAACCACGCTGCTGAACTTTGACTGAACTTCTATTCAAGTCAGCAGTTTTTGTTGTGAAAGGCCTTAAGCGTAAAGTGCCTCGTGGTTTTCAAGCAATGAAGATGCAAGGAGGTACAGTGAGTCACAGCTGCACTAATTACTTAATGAATGACATAATTAGCAAACAAACACTCACAAACTCAGCTATAAATAAAAAGTCACAGAACTGGTCTGTAGTATATCCCTCTTAGCAAAGAATCAACCAACTTACTCGACATTAAAAATAATATGGAATCTAAAATTCTGCTACTGTGGAGGTTGAACTAATGGCCTCCACTGGTCCCTTCCAACCTCAACTTGTTCTTTACTTTTAGACAAAACACACTCAAGAAGAATTTCAGATGAGAAACCCAACACGTTAAAATAGCATTTAATGAAAATTCACAATATCACGGAATCACAGACTGGGTTGGGTTGGGAGGGACCTTAGAGATCATCTCCTTCCAAGCTCCATATCCTCCAGTCCTGCTACTCCCAGCATCTGGGAGAGGTTTCCCCAAAACAAGAACTTTTGGGGTTGAGCAGCTCTGCAGAACAGCCAACACTGAAGCGTCCCTCACCTCAGAGTTCCATGCAGTCCTGATCCCAGTTTGCTGATTCCCCTGCCCACGGAATTGGTCGTGTACAGGTAGAGCCCATCGGCTGCAAGGCACCGGCCCAGGTCTGCATCTGGAGCAGGAGCAAGGACAGCAGAGAGCACCTCTGTAAACATTCCAGCTGGGAATTCTCCCTGGGGGTTACCAGCACGTGCTCATGGTAGGTCACCACCAACCCTTTTTTGAATACTGAATTTATTATTTGGTGCCCTAAGAGCTGTTGGGACACAGCAGCTCCAGTGGTTTCTTCACTTCTCCTTCAATCCTCAGAGGTGCCTGGATGGTCTCACAAAGTGAGAGGGAAGAAGAATCTAATATTGAGCCTTGATCTCATTTCTGCCAAACTCTGGGATTCTCCTAAAGCTGCTCAGATCCTTCCACCTTTCAACATTTCAATTAAGACAAAAGGTATTTGAAACACAGAGCAGGAATTATTAATAATCAAGATGGGACACAAGTCCAGTCAATCTGCTGAAGTTCACAGGACCTGGACACTCAGAAAAGTCCACTCACTCTCTTGCATAAACACCTAAGAGATGTCTTCAATAAATCTGTAGATAGCCTAAAATAACTCAGATTTTCAAGTACCTATGGATTGCATTAAATGTCATCAAAGTGTGAAATAATATTTCTAAACCCATGTGAGCTCTTATTTATTATGAAAATAGTAAGCAAACAAAGCTCAGCAAAAACTGAGAACGAGTTCAGGAAAAGAAATACAAAAGAAAGTATTAAAAAAAGAACTTTAAAATCAACTGGGTAGAAACAAAAGCAGAGTAAGGAAGAGGGAAAAAAAACCCAATGAACTTGTACTTCTAAAAATAAACTTGCTGTGCCACTGATAGCTGGCTATTGAACACAGGGATAGTGCACAGGGCAGTGATTATCCTCTAACGAGGGGATAATATCCAAACTCTGTCTGATCCCTCTGAAAAATTCCCACTGGAGTCAGGAAGGGTCACTGGACCAACTGCTTTGGACTGTTTCCCACAGCCTGACAGTTTAAACCAGCAGCTGCTCTTCAGCAACCAAAAAGCAATATTTTTTGAGCCCCAACCCTGTTACATTTATCTTTAAACAATTATCAGAACTTAAAGCATCCTGTCCTCCTTTGCTGATGGTGATAGGGATGAAATAATTCACCTTTATTCTCACTGCTGGCACCAGTGTTGGCATCAGGGGCAGGTAACATGTCCTCAAAGCCCCAGGACACAATGTGCTTCCCTCCAAGCAGGCAGGAGGGGGATCCAGGGCCTCCCTCCAAAAGCAACAACCTTTAAGCAGAAAATAAAATAAAATTTCATAAAGAACAGCCCTAGGAAAAATTAGCTAAATGAAAAGTTAAGACAAAGATGTATTTAAAGTAATTATTCTGTCACAGTTTATAAGCCACTTAAAGGAATCATCAATATTTAATGAAAAAAATAAAAACAAAACGCCCAAAACCCAATCAATACTTTTAGATTTGATTTTCTAATGTCTTCTGCACATGACTAAATCTCAATCATCCCTAAAGCTTTCAATAACTCCAAGGGTTTTTAATCACTTTTAAAGACATCCCTGCCTACACACACGTAACACATTTTCAGAGCTGCTAGGAAAGTTAATAAGGAGAAGACAAGTTCTACAAACCTGTAGAGAACATCAGCCACAGGCAGGGACCCCAGCTCAGTCTGTTTCTGTAATAGATGCACTGTATGAACAAAGGTTTTCAGCGACCCTCTAAAAGGACAAGAAAAACATGAATTAAAGATGTCTACTGAAGCCAGACTGAACACACACAACAGCAGCCATGGAGAACACCCAGAACCACAGCCACGACATGGCATCAGCTTCTTTCCTAACTGGAATCTCCTTCCTGGAGAACGTTCATTCTTTGGGGAGGAAGGGGAAGGAGGAAGAGAGGGGACAAGCGGAGTGCTGGGGAACCTCTGGCCCAAATCCCACCACCTTTTTTTGGAAGAGGCTGAAATCCCAGTAGAGAGGGAGAGCAGCAGCCGTGTACTGGGTCATCAATAACAGGTTCATAAAGGCAATCCAGACACCTGACAAAACCCCTCAACACTGCTCCTGAGGCAGCTCTTTCAGGATTTCTTGTAGCTGATTAATCACATTTAGATCTCCAGTGCAACCACTGGATCTCCCTGGCTGAGCCCAAGTGTGAGCAAGGGCTGCTGCACCCCCACCTGGAGATGCCTCTCCTAACTCAAACACAAAAGACCAGACTCATCCATTTTTTATCAAGACCCTGATTACTTTTCACAAAATCATGGAATACCCTGAGTTGGAAGGGACCACAAGAATCAGCATCCAGCTCCTGGCTCTGCACAGACACTCCAACAATCCCAGCCTGTCCCTGGGAGCATTGTCCAAATGTTCCTGGAGCTCTGGCAGCCTTGACCATTCCCTGGGGATCCTGGGCAGTGCCCAGCACCCTCTGGGGGCAGAACCTTTCCCTGATACCCAACCTAACCCTGTCCTGACACAGCTCCAGCTGTTCCCTGGGTCCCGTCCCTGCACTGCCCCTCCTGAGGATTCCGTGCATTGGGATGAGGTCCCCCCTCACGACCCCAAATTTGGACGATCCAGATGTCTTTAAAAATCTCTATTTTACTATTTCTGTTTTAAAGGTCAGGGCCATTTTCTGGAAGATGTGATAGCTTTATTTCCAGGCATTACAGCCCATCTAAGTAAGAGATTTTGGCTGTCTTAGGTCAGTTATGAGCTGCTTTCTTCACACACAGGAGTGAGCAGCTGCAGAGATCCTTGACCTGCACTCTGCTGAATCCAACCTTTTGCTGTCACGTGTGGTCAGTCAGCTCCCAAACCTTCCTCCTCCACACCCCAAGCCCTGCTGTGCCCAGTGACATCTTGAGCTCTTTGCTTTCACCGATAAACCTCAGTCTGGAGAAAATTGACACCAAACACATTAAGGCACCTCAATTAATTATTTAAAGCAATATTTATGCTGTTGTTTTATTTTTAGCAGTAAGAAGCACCCAAGATTGCAACTAGGAATGTCAGTAATAGTCTCATTTTTCAAGGTTTTTTCTTCAACACGTGATTTAGATACTTAAAGGAAAAGTGTGAGGCTTTCAGAGGTGAACAAAGCACAATGGGATATTTCAACTTGCTAAGCAATGCAAGGCAGACTTGCAAAGAAAATAAAAGATCAACCTGAAGTTCAAAAGCTCTACTTGAAATTTAGCTCAGCTGCAACAGAACATCCCATATTTCCTGCAAATTGACATCTGGGGAAAAAAAGAAATGAGATTGTGTTTATCAAATCCAATTTCTCTGAGCTATGTTCAAGTACATTGCTTTTCAGATAAGGCAGTTGTCAGGACAGAATAATTCACCACATACCATAAATTTCTCATTGACTTCATTAAAACAAGTGCACTAGAAATTAAGTAGGTTTCATTTGAATAAACCTTCTCCTAAAGCAAATCATACCACATTGTGGGAACTCCAGCATCTTAAATCAGAGCTAAACTTCACAGACAAGGCTGTGACCTTGAGAAGCATTCAAGCCAACATTTCCAAAAGCCTCCTTGTGACTTTAAAGCCACGTTCATGGGGCTTTGCAGAGGTTTTGCATTTCCTCCCCCCTCTCCCCTCGCCCCAACCTCTAAAAAAAGTAGATTTTGATTAAAAGCAACTATGACCAATTTGTCCTCAATCACCTGATGCCAAACCCACACAGGACAAGGGGTATTTTAACTTACAGTGGTTGAACTCTTCACTGGCAACAAAATGAAAAAACACCTCCAAACATTTGAGAGACAACACTGAAATTGAATCTGAAAGGAATTGCTCCAAAACCTGACCACTCCTCCTTCTCCAGCCAAAGAAAGGTGCACAAAAGGGCAGGATAAAGGGAAAAGGAGACAACTTTTCTCCCTGATAAACACATTTGGAACCACTCCTAGAGCAGCTCACTGCAGGAGAAGCAGCAATATGCACACGAGGCATTGCTAACCCAGATCCTTCTGCTTTTGCATATGCTAAACACATGCAAAAAAGAAATGCTTAGCAGTTTCACCCTTTGCAACCCAATATTTAAATATCAGAAAGAGAAAGGTTGGTGCAAGCTAAAAATAAATATCACCAGTGCAGTCACATCATTTTTGATTTGTTTCAATGGAAAGAGAGAATGAACATCAACCACAGCATTGCCCAGAGCTGCTGGAGTCACCATCCTGGAAGGGTTCAGAAACCATGGATGTGGAATTTGGGGAGATGGTTAATGGTGGATAATGGCTGGATTTTGCCAAAATTCCTTAATTCTCTCTATTTTGCCAGTAAACTTTTGTGTCCTTGTGACGCCTTGAGAACATCTGGCTGGGATCTTACACCAAACCTCAGCTTCACCCTGGAATTTTAATATTCCAGGGTGCTACATCCAATCTTCCCAATCCCACGATTCCCTGGTATTTCAGCTCCCTTGTCGGAGTCTGGAATTACGAGAAATATTTCTTTGCATGTTTAAGAGATTTTAAGATCTCTGACAAACAGTGTTTTTAACCTTTGCTCATGGAAAAAAGGGCTTTTAGGCTCTGGAATGAAGCAGAGTTTTCAAGAATGTCTATTAGATGGTAGAATAGTGTGCAGTTTTATCACAGGCTGAGAATTTTAGATATATGGGGGTTTTAGGATGGTAAGCAGGTGATGACAAGATGGAGAAGTCCACGTGGCTTTTGGGCTTCCTCCTTCTTTCTCACCTACTCCATGTTCTGCAGTGAGGTGGCACATTATAGTTGGCTTAGAATAGAGTCTAACTTTCTAACATGAATAATAGTTATTGGAGAAGTATTATAAATACTGATTACATGGATTGCAGTATAAATATCCACGCCACCCTGAGGGCAGGGGGATTTGGGGAGAGAGTGCCTGAATGTGACCTGCTGCACAGATCTCTGCAGTTCAGGAGAAGAATATATTGATAAGAAAGAATAAACTATGAAGAAAACATAAGAAGAGATGACTCATGATCAGTTCTTCAAGATCTCTGGGCTGGGGAAACAAAACTTTCCATTCTCGGGTCAGCGGAAAACAACCGGCAGAGAAAAACACACAAAAATATTTTTTTATAACCCCGAGACTCCCTTACCTAGCGCAAGCCAAGGCAACCAAGGCAGCAGCAGCATTTTCCTTCTGCTTGTAGGGGATGTGCTGGCCGGAGGGCGCCGTGTCCTCGAGCCAGGAGCAGAGCAGGGACTCGATGCCATTGAGGCAGTCGGCCGGTTCCTTGGTCAGGCTCAGGGGCTGGCAGTCCCGCAGGCAATTCAGCAACACCTCAGCGGTGATGTTACACAGGGAAGGGTCCGTTCTGCTCTGCGACTGGATCAGCGGGAACACCAACAGCAGCCCCATGCGGGAGGTGAAGGGAGCCTGCTCCGGTTGTTGTAACAAACCCTGGCGTTTGAGCAGGGCCAGGGCTTCCTCATCTCCGGAGCTCTCCCTGTCGTGCTGCTCCTCCAGGGCTAGCTGGCGCTGGGCGTTCCAGAGCCCGCGCAGGGCGTTCAGCCGGTACTCCAGCAGCCGCGCGTACGCGTTGCTCTGGTTCCCGCACACCGAGCGCAAGCGCTCCGCCAGCTCCGTCGGGTTTTTGGTCTCGAAGGTCAGGATCTGGCAAGGGAAAAGTGGGTGTTTATAAAAGGGAAAAAAAAAAAAAAAAGAAATCTCCCATATGGCTGTGGTGTGATTTTGAGATCAGCTGTTCTCTCGACAGCAGATGGAGGGATATTATTTTTAATTTCTGGGAATGAATTAAGTTACACTCAGGGCCAAAGAACAGGCGAGTGGTGTTGTGCCCATCTCGGGATGGGGAGTGATGGCTGCAAACCAAAACACATGGAAGCCCAAGATTTCCTCCTTCTATCCACGGAGGATGGCAGAGGATGGGATGGAATCTCCCTCACAGGACATGCCCCGGTGTCACCTGCTCCAGGTGACCCTCCTTTGGCAGGGGCTTGCTCTAGGGGATCTCCAGAGATCCCTTCCCACTCCACTACTGTGGGATTCTGGGAGCCTGTTACTGCTGAGTCAACATCCTCAGCAAACCCAGGTTTGGGGGTTGCTGACAGGGATTTTTAAGTTTTCAATAAACAACAACACAGATTGTAAAGAAAAATACACACATGAAAGAGTAGCTTGGAAAAATAAACATTCCCCTCCTCTGGAGATTTTTTCCATAATCGAGGCAATTTTGCTAAAAACTTCAAAAGAACTGTGAGGTTGGAGGGTCCCAGGGGTTTAGAGCCCTTCTATGAAAACTAACAGGTCACTAATATTGTGTAATAAGAACATGCTTGTTCTACTTTTGGAGCTCTTCAAATAAACAAACAAACAAACCAGTTCTCTCCAATTCACCAAGAGTTCTGTTACTCTCTCCCTCCCCTGCTTGCTTTTTTCCCCCCCTCTTAAATTTTATCATCTTGCACTTAGCTACACCTTTCTCAAAATACTTCAAGTTGCTGCTGTAGTTAAAAACCCTAAAAGTCTCCTCCTCATCATGTCAGACAGAAGAAAGAGGCTTTTTTGGCATTTCTAAATAAAACTGGAGACCAAGCTGGAAAAACAGAAAACAAGTAAAGCATGACACAAAAATGTATTTATGGTTTAGTACCCAGCCTGGGACTGGAAAATTCAGGGTTTTAAGTAATTTATAGACAACTTTTCTCCTTCCAACAAACAACAACAGTGGAGATCAGCAAAGTCACTTTAGCTGTGGCAAGCTCAAGGAAAGCCATGAGCCAAGCATTTTCTGATACTCTGGATCCAGTGTCCAAAGGGATTTGGTGTCCAAAGGGCTTCTGGCCACGGTCCAAAGTGCCTCATCTCATCCACCCTCAAACACAATCTTTGGCCCATCTTTATGCAGTAAAACTCTGTCCTTCTCTCATTTAATAAATAAACATAAATGTGGGAAGGGGAACGTGAGAGACAAAGCTGCCATGGGGAACGGCATCCAGGGTCGTTTGTTTTGTGGGGTTTTTTAACTGCAGGCAGCAGTCATAGAGATCATGAAATAAATGTTTCTGGCTAATTGCAGACTCCTGATCAGCTTGTTAAAATGCTGCAGGACAAATCACATCTGCCAGTGCCACAGAGCCCCTGACTAAAGGCAAGGAAAGAGCTTTGCAGTGGGACATTCAACACTGGAGCCAGGAAAAGCTCACTCGAAAGGAATTCACATCGTAATTACACTTGAGTGGATGTGGTATTGAGCTCCTTATACCTAATAAACCTCCTTTAATTAAGTTCTCCAAGAGATTAGGAATATTAATTCCTAAACCACATATTACACATTTAAAATAATCACCTCCTGTTAAGTTGTGTGTTCTGCTGTCTCAAAAATAAGTTTGCTTCCTGTTATAGATGGAAGCACTTTCTACAACAGTTGGCTTTTGATTTTCTTGAACTAAACTGGATGGATTTTCCACTAAGTGACAACAAGCTGCAGAAATGGGCAAAAAGGAGAATTAATGTTTGCATTTTCAGAGTTAAATGCTGAAGAAAACAGGTCTGTGGTCTTTGTTAATACCAAAGATACCATCACAAAAGACAACCTGTGATTGTACTTGGTGTCGCACATATTGCTCCTCAAATCCCACAGTTTAACAGGAAAAGAATTATTTTTTTTTTTTGCCTTTGATATGGCTCTATAGCTCTGAGTCTGTCTTGTAGCAATCAGGACCAGTCAGTGTCAAATATGTGCAGTTTTGCTGATGAAAAGCCTTTTCCTGCTGAAGTTTTAGTTTCTGCCTGATCTCACAGTTCCCAATTTGCTTTAAAGGCATGCATGGTCTGTCTGGGATTGGCAAGAGTGTTTTGCTTCAGCCTTTCATAAGGGAAATGAGCACTAATTTGGGTAAATGATACAGGAAGTACATCAGCTTCAACAGATTTACAAGATCATTTCAAAATGGGACTTACAGACTTTTGATAATGCAGTTTACATCCTCTGATTTTCATACACGGCTTATAGAAACAGAAAAAAACCTTAATTATTCAACATTATCTGAGTGTTTAAGCAGGCATTTGCACTTCCAGAAAACAAGAGGATGTTAGAAGAAAGGTGTGAGGTCATCTGCTACACAGGACACTTCAGCAAATTAAATTAAAGGCTGTTTTCCTCAAAAGCCTTTTTACTAGAGGTCAGTACTCAGAGCTACCTCCAAAAAGCAGCTTTTAGATCAAATGTTCCCAGTGAGGCTGGGACAAACATCCCGGGAGCTTCCAGGCTCGGATGCATCCCAGGGAACTGCTCTGGCTCTCCCTGGGAGCCAAACCCAGCCCTTCCCACCCCAACAGTGACAGAGTTTCACTTGGTCCCTGCCAGATCCATCAGTGCTTCCCTTTGGATACATTAAAGACTCCACAGAGGAATTCCAGCCCTTGCCAGGGTTCTCATATCTCCAGGCAAAACTTGTCATCTCCCAACTATCTGAGATCAAAACAAGTTAAAATAAAATACAAGAAAACCCCCATCACGCTCTTTCATAAATTCTGATACAGCCAACACAACCACCAATGTTTACAAAAGGTAAAATTCCCTTTCCTGCTGCCTCAGGATGTACACCTGAGTTCAGCTCTGATTTGGGACTGATTTCCAGCACCCTGCTGGGGTGCCTCGATATTTCCCTGTGCAACACCTGGGGCAGGCACCAAACCCAGCCCCACACCAACCTCACCTGAACCAGACCCTGATCCATCACTTCCCAACTCCAAACATTCCCAACTCCAAACATTCCCGACTAACAAGGCTTGAACAGAATCAAAGAGGATGGAACAAACACATCCCTTTGCCATAGAACGAGTTACCCAAGCAGCTACTTACATGTAACTAAAAATTGTGTTATTAAACAGTTTAATTGTCGCTATTTTAATTTTACAGTATCTTATCCTTACACATTATTTCCTTGTTTGATCTTTTAAATCAATTTTAGTCAATATTTTAATTAGAAAATGGTAGAGCCAAAGTTCAATCACTCTAATTGGTCTTTGACATCTTCTTCAACGTGGAGAAGCACAAAAGGTATCTGATTTTTGATGAACTATGGGGAGGTGTCATCTTTGCCACTGTATCCAATATTTGTCCTTTTGCATCCTACTACACGACCTTACCCAGGTAATTCTTCCCATTAAACAGAATTTTTTGCCAAATCTGCTCCAGAAAGGAGTGGCTGACATTCCCTATTCTCAGGGCAACATGTTTATCTGCTGATAGTAAATTCCAGACCAAGCACAATTAACACACACTAATATACATGAAGAGTTTTAGCCTGAGGTTTTATGACCCCATTAAGTAAATTTAAATATGAGCTGTCACTAAAAGGCAGCTTTTTCCTCTGGCTATGATCCCTGCCCCTTGTCCTCTCCCTGGTGCCTGTAGGGGGTGTGCATTTGAATTCTGCTACGCAGGGAACTGAGGAGCAGTGAAGTTGGGCACAAAGAGGGGGTTTTATCCTGAAGTTGCATGTTGGAAAGGCAAACCTCTAAATCTCTCCAATCCCATTTAATTCTTTCCCTCCAAAGTTCAATTCACACGTGGAGATGAAGCTGGTGGAAAATTTATCAGGATCAATTACATCCCTAATATCCCCCTGACTATTAAACACAGATTATTCCCATTTCACAGGAGGTACAAACCAGACAAAAAACCAGAAACAACCTCGAAACTGTAAAGTATCTTTAAAAGGAGCATGAAAAAGATTTAATTCTATTACTCTGACCACCCCATTAAAGGTATAAGGTCATTCCTCTTGTACAGAGTTAACAGAGAGACAGCAGCACTTGTTTACTTGGCTCTTTTGTCTCTAGAAACACCAATAAAACAATGTAAAAAGCCTGAATTACAAAAAGTATGGATTATTCTGTAAGAGAAAGAGCACAAGTGACACTTTCAAAGGTACCCTGAAGATTGAAACACACATCCCAAGTGAACCTGCTCCATAAACAACCCCGTGTCCCTGCTCCTTGTCTCCCACTCTGCTGGAGAACAGCATTCCTGCTCTTGGCATTTTCTGGGACATCCAGCACGAAGCTGCCTCAGTGCAAAACCCACCTTAATTTCTGCTAAAATATTTTCTAACCACTCTCTAAGGTGTTTTCCTTGCTACACCACGTGCCAAATATATATAAATATGTGTGAACATTTCCTCCCTGATGTTTTAGCAGTGGCTGCACTTTACACCATGCTGTAGTGTTGCAGTTAAAAACTACAAGTCTCAAGGTTGTTCCAATTTTTTCTGCTCCAAGAAATTTTAACCTTATCCTCTTCTCCAAAGCTTCTGCTGAGTCCTGTGTGGAGCAGCACAGGTTTTTAACTACTCAGCTAAAAGCAGAAACTACTTTCTTTTGTGAAAGCATTGGAAATCTCATTGCTCAGAAATAAGCACTAACACTGCTATCTTTTGCAATTTTATCCCAAATAATGTTTGTAACCATACAAATTTATGAAATAACCTTCGTACCTGAGATGAATTACAGAGAACAAGCAAGCTGCAAATAAATAAAATGCTATAGTGTTGTTTCTTTGTTCATTAAAATATTTCTCTGGCTCTTACTTAAGTAGTAGGTGAAAAAGGCTGCAAAAGGTAAAGAAAGATCTTTGTAATTGAAACACCTGAGAGTGCAGATCACTGAATTAATCAGCTGCAATTGGTAACAAGATCTATATTTGGGAAACAGATTTGCAAAATCATCCTTGAGAAGTTTCCCAATGTTTCTCGGCAAGGTTACCTAAAATACCATTTCAAAAATCCAGTCAGAGGCACGGTGGGCCATATCAGAGAAGTTTAATGAATTCCAAGTCCTGGCAGAGGAGCCCTGGAGCACTGGAAGGAGATGCACAGGCAGGATGAGGGTGTTCCAAGCCTGCCACACGCCTGGATCAGCAGTTTGGAAGTCAGAGGTCACAAGCCCAGGAAGGGTCACCCACTTAGGAAGGAGTCAATTGTTGATGGTGGCATTAGGGACTTTCAGCATGACAGAGGGGACGCTTGTAGATGGCAGTAAGGTCACAAGCAGAATGGTTTGGGAAGCACTGACCCAGATAATTGCAGGGAACTGCTCTCTCCTTCAGCAGTCAGGGAAAAGAGACATAATGTTTTCTCTGGGCTGGGAGGAAAATGGGTGAAAACCTCCAAGTTTAGCAGAAACCTTCCAGTCTAAATCATTTTATGGCAAACACAAGTCAGTCACAGGACTGGCACTGCACTTCAGCTCTTCAACCTCTCTGTGGAGAGCCAGCCCTGGCCACACTGGGAGGGGGAAGAGGAAAGGCCACCACTTTTTCCTTATTTGTTTCATTTTTATTATTTTTTTACCTACCACTTGATTAAAGGTAACTATTTTCAGTGCACAGCCACACCTGCCCAGTGGCACCTCACTGCGTCCTACAGAACAGAGCTTAACAAGATCCCAAACATCAGATGAGGACAGACATGATCCCAACAGCTGCTGAGGGAGGAGCTGCACTCCCAGCTCCATGGGAAAACCAGAGCAAGGTTCCCTGTCCATGGCAGGAGGGGATACTGGATGATCTTTCAGATCCCTTCCAGCATAAACCACTCAGGGATTCTGTGGTGACTCTGCAGAGCTGGCAGATCAAATCTCCCTGGTTTAAGGGACCTCCTCTCCTCCAGACAAACCCTGAACGTGCTCCTGGCATTCCAGACTCCAGGGAAGATGCTTGGGGAATATCTGCAATGTCCCTCCAACCCAAATGTCATGGCAACACCTCCAGCTCTATCCCTTGGGGTTGTCCCCAAGAAAGAGAAGACTTTGCTCTTTCAAAGATTTCTCTGTGTGAAAGGTTTTTAAAATAAAGGTGCAAAGGCTTCTGTAGTCACTGACTAATCCAGGTCTCTCATGACTAGAGGGAAACCCACACCAAGAGCAGCTGGTTCATGTAGATCATTACAAAATTCTATCAAATTTAAAAAAAAAACCCAACTCATTGTTTTGTAAATATGCTGAAACAATCTCAGAAGCTGGCACACATCAACAGAGAAAAAACTAAAATAGAGCAAAAAACTCCACGCCCTTTAAAACTCAACATGCTCCTAGAATAAGTTGAAAGAGAAGATTAAGGCTCTTGTAACATACCATTAAAATATGCATGTATAAATACAAGTGTATACAAATACACAAAAAGATAAAATCACAGCCGCATGGGAGTCAAAATAACAATATAATAAGTTTTCATAAGCCTTTTTTGGCATAACACCAGCACTGTAACATTTTTCCCTCTGCTTTTCTTTTTATAAATAGACAGAACCTTTGAACAGAAGGACAAAGGAAACACATCCAAACACACTGACATTAGTCACCAATACACTCTTTAAAGGGATATTTAAGCAAAACAGACCAGAATGATACTTCTCCACCCAAAAACCATCCATTAAAGTATTAAACATTATACATTTTTAATTAAGCACTTCAGCTCAGAAATTCAGCCAGGCTTCTGACCACCACTGATGAAGCACAAGAAGTGAATTAAAGAAGTTTCCTAATCAAAGCAGCAGCTGCAGCATCTCCTACCCTTGGCCAATAGCACATCCCAAGAGATTTCTGTTTGGACCATTTTCAAAGATATTTATTACACTGCAAGTAGGAGTAGAAAGAGTGTAAATGAGCTCTTGTGTGGCAGTCGATTGCATGGCCACGCTTCAATCAGATGTGTGCACCTATTTCCACAAAATGGCTCCTCAAAGCCATTCCACGTCACCAAAGTGCCCCTTAGTTAAATAAAAACAGCATTAAAAAAAGGCAGAGAAAAGTTACGAGCTGAGTATTTTACACTTGCACCACGTGAAATTTCATTTTTTAATAAAATTTTAAACCCTCCCCCCCAGTACCAAACTCTAAACCCAAATTTGCAGATATCTGAAAAATATATTGATCGCTTGCGATCATCAGTTTTATCAGGGAATGGAACTAAAAGGTTTTAATAGGCTGTGACTTCAGAATAATGATCAAAATAAGTTTAAATCGGTACTTATCAAAAACAAGCACTGCAGCAAAAAAGTCGTATTTAATCATTTATTTAAAAGTTTTTGCACTGCAAACACGAACGACAGAAAAAGAATTTCTGGAGCAGGAAAAATGATGTGAATCAGTGGCACTGAATTGCTGCAACAATTATTTATTATAATAAATGTCATAAAGCACAAGACACAGTAGCACCAATTCCATTCCTATCTCTCCCAAACAAATGGAGTTTTAGAACATTCCTAACACTAACAAAAAACTCTCCAGAGCTGAAGTGTTTGTCAAGTGAAGCTGTGTGTCAAGTTTCAGCCTGGAACACACTTCTGGCCTGGCTGGCAAGATCTTAAAATAAGGTCTTCTTTGCTCTTTAAAGGATATCCACCTTTTTTATGATATAACATGAAAAATGCTGTGGGAGCACGTTATTTTTCTGGCACAGTTTTTAAACTCAATGCTGCTTCTAGAACTATGCCACGGAATCAAAATATTTTCTTGCATCCAAGCCGCACTGAACGCCAGAGCAACTCCGATCACAAGGGAGAATCATTCCATGTTAATACACACAGAGATAAGTCAGCCACCTTCAAAACCTCCCCTTTCCTGTTCATGTGATATTTGCCAACATCCATTTCATGGGAGCAGCTGATTTTCCCATGCCATTCCCCTGTGTCCCAACACACAGAAGACGCACGTTCAGCAGAAAATATCTTTCCTTAGATAAGGCTGGGGGAAGTTTCCCCAAAGCCCAGAAAGATTCCACGTCACATCAACAATGATGTTGGCAAGACTGCTCGTGGCTTCTTCTCATCAACATTCCAGACAGCAGCTAAAGCCTCACTAAAAAGGTTTTTTTGGCCTAAAATGCCTAGGAGCAAACAGAGCCCGGAGATAAAGCACCGGCTGGGCTGGAGCGTCCCTGTCCGCTCCGGTGACAAAGCCCTTGTGTCATTGCGAGCCACACTGCTGGGGAGGAGGGTGGGGTGAAAAAGGAGAAGGGAGGCACACAGGGGGAAAAAAAAAAAAAAAAAAAAAAAAAAGAAAAATGCAGTCTACAAAATAGATGCAACCTATAATCCGTGACATTCAGTCCTTGAGCGGCTCCTCCTAAGATAAAACAGCTGCACCGCCTGCCTGCGGCCAACAGCACGGGCAGTTCTGGGAAGGTAAAAAGCTGGGATGGAAATCTGGGCTGCCCTCTCGGCTCCTTAATAACGATTACTGGCAACAGCTGAATAAAAACACCCGGGCACCCCTCAGCATGTTGTCGTAAGGCTGATGAGTTACAAACCGTCTAAAAGTAACAGCAAGGAGACACAAAACCTTCAATAAAAACAAACGGGCCAAAGGCCACGCTGAAATCCACGCGTGCGGCTCTGATTTCCAAACCTTATGGATTCATAACAAGCAGGACGCGCCAACAGTTCGCCCTCCATTTACATCAGCACCTCCCCATCCTCCTGCCCAGCTCCACTTTCATTATTATCTGAAATAAACCAGACTGACTCAAGACACGCAGAACGCCTCGACACCGGCTGGCTCCAGACTCCACAGCCCTCACCCGGCATCCGCATCCAGCATCCTCCATCCCGGCCCCCCATCCTCCCCTAGTCATCCTCCCTGCACCCCCAGCTCCCATCCCCCCGTTCTCCTCGCCTCAGGCCTCCTCTGTGCCACCGTGCCCCTCTCCCGAGGGCATCCTCCCCCTCGCCCCTTGGCCCTGCCCCGTCCCTCCTCTCAGCTCCGGGGGTCGCCTCACCTCCAGCTCGGTGTCGCCGGGCTCGGCCACCCCAATGATCTCGCTGGGCAGCTCGGCCAGGTCGGTGACCCGGATCAGCCCGTCGTGCAGGAAGATGGTCTCCTCCTTCACCGACAGCCACTGCGCCGAGTCGGTGGCCGCGGCCGCCGAGGCGGCCGCCGGGGACCCCATGGCGCGGAGAGCGGGGGGGCTCCGCAGGGCTGAGGCGAGGCGGGTCCCGCTACCCGCCCATGGCGGGGGCAGGGCGGGGGCAGGCGCGTCCCCAGCGGCCTGGGCGCCGGACAGCCGGGGCGCGGCGGGCAGCAGGGAGGAGCGGCGCGTTGCCACCGCGGCGGCGGCGCTCCGAGGAGCTCCGGGAGCCGCCGTGCCCGCCCGCAGCCCCGCGTCCCGCGCCCGCCTCACACACACCGCTGACAGCGCGACGCCATGTTGGGGGCTGAGGCGGGCCCGGCATGCACCGCGCGGGGAACAATACACCCGGCCCCCTCCCTGCCCGCGGGGCTCCGCCCCCCGCGGCACCGCCCAGAGCTCCGGGATACGCCCCCAGCGGCGGAGCTCCGCCCCGCCACCGCGTGTGGTGAGCTCCGCGCTTCACCGGGCACAGCGCCTCAC
>CM031871.1:2664769-2680322 GCA_018697195.1 Certhia americana
GCACCGCGTGTGCTCCGTTCAGTGCTTCACCCGCA
This sequence comes from Certhia americana, assembly GCA_018697195.1. Classification (NCBI taxonomy): domain Eukaryota; kingdom Metazoa; phylum Chordata; class Aves; order Passeriformes; family Certhiidae; genus Certhia; species Certhia americana. The sequence goes on from CM031871.1 coordinate 2,664,805, forward strand.
CCGGGCACAGCGGATCGTCCACGCTGGGCATAGCGCCTCGCCCGCGTCGCGGGGAATGTAGCAACCGCACCGGGAAGAGCGGGTCACCTGCACCGGGAGCAGCGCCGCACCCGCACCGGGAGCGCTCCCCTCAGGGCTTCACCTCGCTCATGTCGCCCCTCAGCGCCTCACCCGCGCCAGGGAGAGCGGATCGCCCGCACAGGGTGTTCTCCCCTCAGCGCCTCGCCTCGTCCCTCAGGGATTGCTAATTTATTTCCAGGGTGTAAAGCAGTAGGGTTGCAACACCTCAGCCTTGTGGGAAAAAGGGGATGCAAAGGAAAATTGTTCCTTCTTTCTTTTCTCAGCCTAATTGCGCCCTCGGTTCCCTCAGACCTCGCCCTGAGCCCGTTCAGAGGCACAAAGTGTCACAGGCAGCTGTAGCTGGGTGTTCAGCAAAGGACGTGCTGCTGAGACAAATCATGTTAATGAGAGAGATGTGGTGATAAATGTTAAATAGTTTTAGTGGATAATTGCTGTGGGGATTCCCATTGCAAGTGTCTGCTTTTCACGGAACAGTGACTGCGCACAACTGAGCAGAGATAGAGCTCTACGCATTTATTTACCTGTTTGATCAGATTAAATTATTTAACATATTAGTGCATTATAACAAATGTGCTGTGCTATTGCAGGAAAAGCTTATTCAGAGCTGGAGTAAAACGAGATCTACTGCCAGTACTTTATATCCTATTAAATCTGGTTGGGAAGAAGCATTTTTTTCCCATGTAATGGATGACCACTCGACATAGGACCCACGCAAAGCCCTTTTGTAGCACTGATTCAGCAGTGTGAGCACTCACACCGTTGTGTAGCTTGTTTTTGAGGCCAGTTCAGTTGACACAGGGTTCAGGTAAGTTCAAACAAGCAGTAATTTAGAGATCTGTGTGATAGCTCTGTGCACTGTTTGGTAGGACATCCCTGCTATTCATGTGCTGGAGAGTAGAAGAGTCTCCAGGCTTGGTTTTTATCCTAGAAATAGATATTATTTGCTTCCATGCTGCAGTAATTTTTGAACAGGGAGAGCGTGCAGTGCTACTATCAAAAGTTTTTATGAGGGAGAATCTTCGTGGGCATCTGTTGTTTTTGGTCAAGACGTGGCAGAGAGAACAACGGCTGCAGATGGACTCTGATCCTCCCATGGGAGCCCTCTCAGAAGAGAGGGAATGCTGAGGCTGGAAGATTTTATGGCAGGTGGGATGTGGCAGCTGAGTTCTGGCAGGGGAGATAAGCCAGGCTCCTGAAGGTTCCTTGGAGCAAAGGAAAAACTCCTGGGGTTGGATTAGTCACAACATTTCCTGGGGAGACAGCCACGGGTGTTATTGTTTTGTTCCCAAAGTGGGAGTTTGACACTGTTTTCATTCATCCACACGTGAGAGGAAGAGAGGGAGAGCAACACAAAGTGTGTGTGTGCATTTTAGTGGGAGTAACATGCCACCAAAAAAGCATTCCATCTTTAGATCTGGTGGTACTCTCATGGTGCTAGTTGAGTGTCTTTCAACAAAACCCAACAGAGCTGGGAGTCAAATGGGATGTTCCCTTCACAAGCAAGGTGAAAGGGGTTTCAGCAGAAGGGGTTTGCAGTGTTTTCAGAGGTTTGGATGTACCTGTTCTCCCAAGGGAGAATTCCCAGGCTGGGTAACCCCAGGCTGCTTTGTCTGCAGCCCTCCCGTGCTTTTTCCAAGGCCTCCTGTGCTGCTTTATCCCAGAGGAATGTGGCTGCCACAGCAGCTCCCAGATGGAGAATCCATGTTTCAGATGGATTCTGGATGCAAGCCAAGGTCTTTTATTGGAATGAGGAGCTGACTCAGAGCCAGGAGGGGTGGGTGAAGCTCTGGAAGCTTCCACAGCAGGTGAGGCATTGGATGAGGTGTGTGGCCACATTATTCCCTGGCAGGGGCTGTGAGAGTTTCTCCCAGGAAGGATCCTGATCCATGGGGATTTCTGTGGGAAGAAACCTGAGCTGCCCCCTTGGCTCTGACCTGCACATTGTGCAGATGTTTTGGAAGTCCTCCTTTCAGCCAAATCTGTGTGAAGGCTTCCCAAATTGAACAGGAGGGATATTCATCATTTTATAGTTATTGATTTGCTTATTTGGAGTTCTTCTGAATTCTATTGGCTTGCCAATTCAAAGATAAAAAGCAGTTATTGAATGAAAGGAATGGAATAAAACTGAGAAATGTAACCTGTCCTGCCTCAGTGCAGGTAAATAAAATAATTACTGGTAAATGTAATTTGCTAAATTATTTGTAGTGCCTGCCATTCAGGAATTAAGAGTGTGTTGTACAATCTATGAACTTACATAGCATGGAATGTTGATGTAGCTTCCTACATGGAATTTTCTGTACTGGATGCAGCAAACTCCATGCAGTTTGCCCGACATCTGCTGCAGAAGATGTTGTGTAATGGAATGAAAAAAAATACAATATTTGTGTTCTGCCTGTCACCAGCAAATGTCAGCCACTGCAACTTCAATGTGCAGTCAGAGGGGTACAGCAGAAACTACAAAGAAGTCTTGGACTACTTTATGGGAAGACTTAAAAAATAGACCAGAATAACTTTGTGACACAGATCATCGAGCTGAAGGAATAAAACCCTCAGTTTGTAAATAGGCTCCTACAGAAAACCACGCTTTAGCTGCCATTCTTTTACATTTTCCCCACTATTTTGGAGCAGATGTTGAGAATTCGTTGAGCTGATGTGCTTGCCTCTGCCTCTGGGAGCAGGATTTTGGGATCAGCTCCTTCCTGTGTAGGACTCCTGTGTCCTTGTGCTTCTCTGGACATCACAGGTACTGAGATTTAGCAGAAAATACTCGTGGTCTGTGGGCAAAAAATTCACTCCTGCGAGCTGCAAATGGAAATTCCCTATTCCTGCTTGGAATTTGCCTATTATGTAATGGGATGTAAAGCAACATTGTCTCCCCCTTCGGTTTAATTTTACATTAACAGCTATTATGTGTGGGGAGAACTCTTTTTCATCCCAAGGCATTGCTGTGCATCTTTCTGTTCATTTAGAAATGCCACTTCCAGTGACCATTGTGGCACTAGGAAATGTGTGAAAAAAGAAAAACAAGTTGCTATTTTTATGTGGTCTGCACTAACCAGATTTGCAGACTCTGAATCCTGGCTCCTCTGCCTGGTACTTGTTATTTAGAGAGCCCAAATGCCATCATTAATAAGGCCACTACTCAAGGAATACTGGCATTTCTTGGTACATTATCTGGGATTAAAAAATACAGTTTCTCCAAGTAAAACTTAGAAAGGACTGAAGTGGAAAAACCTCAGTGTTCGATGGAAAAGGAAGAAACTAGACAGTGAAATAAAATCATTCCAAACCTCAGAAATGTATTTTAATTGCAAAGGGAAATATTCACTTTTTTTTTTTTTTTTTCATTTAGAGGAGCAATAATTGCTGAAGATTGCAAGGTGGGCTTGAGGGAGGAAGAACAAACAGATATTTTTATTAAAATGAATAAGGGTTATAGGAAACAAGAGTATGAATCACTACCCTGCAAACATGGCCTTACTTAAATTGGACAGGAAGCAAATGGAAATTATGGAATCACAGAATCTGGGAATCCTGGAATGGTTTGGGCTAGAAGGGATCTTAAAGCCCATCCCATTCCATCCCCTGCCATGGGCAGGGACACCTTCCACCATCCCAGGTGGCTCCGAGCCCTGTCCAACCTGGCCTTGGACACTGCCAGGGATGAGGCAGCCACAGCTGCTCTCTTCAGTCTCTTCCACTGTTGAATTTTTACCTTTAGGGAGTTTCCTAAATCCTAACTCAACCTGCAATTTAACCCATTCCATTTATTTTTCCAGTTGTTGCAGACACAGAGAACAGTGGATTTCCTCCCTCTCTTGTCATCTTCACCCATGAGGGCTGTGACCAGAGCTCCTCCCCAGCACCTCTGCACTGAATAATCCCTGTCCTTTCAAACTTGCAAAGTTGGAAGCCTGATCTTTACTTTGGGATTTCCTGCTCCCTTGAGGTGCTGGCATTTAACAGTGCTCTCCTTAATCTCAGGTCTCATTTCCTTACTCAAGTAGCCTTTTCTGGAAGTACCTAAATGCTGCCCATCCGTGAGCAAGAGTGGTTGAGAGCTGAGCAGATCCCTGAGTGGTTGTCCTGAATTTCTGAATCTCGGATGTCTCAGAAGACCCATTATTACTATCCAAAAATAGGTAGGTTTAAATACAGCTATTCTGTGCTGTTTTAAAATTCAACCTTTCTGAAAACTGGTGCAGTAACATGAGGGATAAATAAATGAAAAAAGAATCTGGTACAATATTCTGCTCAATATGTAAACATACAAATGTGACAAGGTGGCATCTCTGGCTTCCATCTTTTAAATTTTAATTAAAACCCTTGGAAAGAGCAAGTGTCACAAGCTGGTTTTCTCTTAGCCTATCAAGAAATAATTTGAGTGTCTACATTTGTATTTCAAGAATTTTCTCTAATTTCCCAAATTGAGTTGAAATACTAATCCTGCAATCCCTGTGTTTGAGGGATTCCCTCAAACAGGGATTGGTTCAAAAACGTGGGGAATTCCTGTTATTTCTCCCTGAATAAGAGCTGTAATAGCCAAATTCCAGAACTGATATCCCTGGAAAAGTTCTGTCTCCCCACCTGGACAGCTCCATGCACACTCAGCTCACAAAGCTGAGATCTGGGCAGAGCTTCACAGAATATTTATCAAAAATATTCAATCCTAATCAGAATAAAAAGCTGAAATGTTGACATTTGCAATGTAACATTCCAGGGGGAAAAGTACATTTTGGGACAATTTCCTTGTCCAGGGTCAGGTTGGAGAGGGCCTGGAGCAAGTTGGGATAGTGGAAGGTGTCCCTGGAGAGTCTGAACCAACAGGACACCAAAGAAAAGAGGGAAAACGGGTTTTGAAATGAGGTGGTGTTTGAACTTGCATCATCTTTGCCTTTTACTTGCAATTCCTAAATCAGATCCAAGAGTGTGAATTCCTAATTAGCAGGTTTGCACTGGCACTGCAGCACTCCCAACCCTTTCTCCTGACAAAAAAAAGGCAGGGCAGTGAATCCCTGGCCTGAGCAAATGTCTCAGTCTGTGCTGATTTTCTCTTCAGTGGTGACAGACATTCAAAACAAAGCTAAAACTGAAAGCCACTAATTGAGAACTGAAGCCAAGCTGTGCAAAGTGGAATAAGTGGAATGGTTTTCCTCTGGGAACAACAATTTTGCTCTCTGTGTGGTGCTGTCTTGCAGCTCTAAATGCCCCCATCTCCAAAGGTGTTCTTCCCATGGAGCCTTCCTCACTTTCCTTTCTTTCCTTGCAGCGTTTCTCTTGTTCTTTCCAGTGTCTCTTTCCTCTATTTCCAGACAAGAATCTGCTTTTAAAAGAAGAATAATAACTATTATACAATAAAGTCCCAGTGAGTGAACAAGTTGACAGGATATAAATATGAGGGAAACAAACAGAAGAGGCTGGAGATGTGTGCTGTGGTTTGGGATGCTGCTGATTTACGTGAGAGGTGCAGTCCTTTTATGCTCTCTCTGACTCACCTTTTCCCTGATTTTTTTTTTTTTCCCTCTTTTCCTACCAGCCAGAGGGCACAAACCAGGAAAGGCCAAATAATTCATCATTCCACATTTAGGCTGGACTGGCCCCTGGGTGAAGCCAGGATGGTTGAAAATCTTTTCATGCTGCTACAGAGAGGAGAGTTTCTTCCTTTGTGATGTGGTAAAGGTGAGTTTATGGTGCTGCAGTGGAATGTCCTGTGCTTATAAAATCCTGGTCCTGGCAGGGAATAGGAATTGTTTTATAAACCTTTGTGCTTAACAACAGCACAGTGTTTCTCTAAAAAGAACATCACAAGCAGCTTACAGAGAACCAGGAGGAACTGAACTTCATCTAAAATAACCCCACAAACAATCAATTAATCAACAGGAGAATCAGAACAGTGCTGTCAGTCACACAAAGCCACCAGCATCACCCCCCCTTCATGAGATTATCATTTCCCAGACAGGTGCCATCAGCCCAGCCCTCCTCCTGCAGCACAGGGACCACATTTTGTGTGCTGGGCTCCATTCTGTTATCATGTGGCTCTTGATTGGGCCTGACAAACACATCAAAAAAGCCATTTTTGAGGCTTGATTACCCAGTCTGCCCGGGCTTGGGGTGGTGGCAATTGAATGACATGAAAAGTTGAAGCTCAGGGTGACAGGATGGGAAGAGTGATAGAAATTCTAATGAGAATTATAAATCCCCAGGAGCAGCTGCACTGCCTGGCTCACACTGGGACACCCTTCTCAGGCACTTGTGAAATCAGCAGTTATTTCAAGGGAGCCCAAACCACACAATTTGTGCTGTTATTTGTATTATTTTAATTCTATTTTTTATTCAAGCTGTCAGGCAGTTGGGGGATTAATGGGTTGTCTGTGTTAGGAGGCAGTTACAGAATGATGTGAGACATTGCCTTGATGAAGTTCTGTTTAATTACAAAGCAGGCAAGTCTTTCCTGGAGTGTTGGATTAAACAAACCACGCATTTTTATGCTCAGTGCTTTGACCAAAGCCAGGATTTGAACAAAAAAAAAAAACAAAACAAAACAAAAAAACCCAACCCTCTCGAAGTTTCTCTTGCATCAGCAGCTTCAAAAGGCAGTTTTCCTTTTTCTCTCTCTGTGCCCCTGCTCTGGGCATGTGTTTGGCTTTTTTCTCTTCCACAAACACAAAGCTCCACGTTTCCAGTGGCCTTTTTGCACTTTGTCAGGCCCCAGGGAAGCCTTGTGGACGATGTGCTGTGCACAGGAGCTCTGCCATGTGCCTCTCCTTTGAGCAGGAGTTGCTGTGCTTTCAGTTCCCTGATTCCACAGGGACATTTGTTCAGCTCTTTTTTGTGTTTTCTTGAAGGAAGAATTCTGGTTCCCCACCAATTTCTATGAAATTCCACAAAAGAGGTTTTCATTTCAGCTCAGTAGGATGCTCTCACCAGAAATTTGAAGGGTGCCATCATTTTGAGGGTGCATCACTCTTTTTAGGGCCTTTTTCTGAAAAATGCCCATCCTCCCTTGTGAACCAAGGACTGCTTTTCTACATTTTATCTTGGGTTTTATTTCCTCTTATCAAAATGCCTATTTTGAACAATAGGATCCCATATACAGCACATGATGATACTTGAAAGCCTTTATTTTAAAAACATTTAAATCCTAAGGCATCTGTCAGGTTTGTGAGAAACCTCCACATCCACCAGGGCTGACAAAATAGATGAAGATGAAATTGTTCCTGGTTTAAACTTTATTTTCTCCATGAGATTTAGAGTCTTGTGCTCCTTGGGGTGGTTCTCTGCATCCCACTGGCTTGTTACAATAGATTGGAGAAATCATTTTACCATTGTGTGGTATCTTGGTGTTCTCATGGCAGTTTTTGACCTGTGCTGAGTGTCACAAGACCAAAGTGCTCAGCAGATGTAAAATATGAGGAGCTGGTTATGATCATCATTCAAACCAATCTGCAGGCAAAGCACCAGGAACTGCTGATTGGGCAACTGCAGAAACACCCAATGGCTCCAGAGTCTCTGAATCTTTGAGCTCTGCTGCCCTGTACAAATAAACCAGCTTAAATTCTGCAAAAAATGACATTCAAACTGATAAATAGGACTATGAGAACATTTATTCTTTGTGCCACCTGCACCGGTCTTCAACACAGCACAACTTCTATATTTCTTAGTCTGAAATGTTGATATGATCTCATAGAACAAGATCAGATTAATGGATCAGGTCTCCTCTCAGTGTCAGCCAAGCAGAGACTGCTTATTCTTTTATGTACTTCAGAAAATGGACGTAAATTTTCCATTTTCTGAAGTTGGAAACCCTTTTTAAGACCAGATGTGAGAAAGTATTTCTGCTTTCTGCAGTATGTGAGCACAGACCTCTCTGAAAATAAGTGATTTGCTCAGGATCACACAGAAAATCAATATTGCTGAGGAAAAACCATTGAATTTCTTTCATCTCAAGTCCTATTTTGACTATTGTGCTTCCTCTCTCCTCATCACTATTACAGCTAATAAGTGTTTATGTCTGATGGAGTGTGAACCATGCTTAGGTCAGAGAAGCTGCTGGCTTTGTGTGCAATCCATCATGCAAAGTCATTTCCCCTGAGATAAACACTGAAATAATGGGGGAAAAAATAGATACAGTGAGCAAAAAAAGCCAGCCAACTGACAAAAATGGGAGTTTTGGCTGGTATCTGGGAGAGGGTTAAGCCTGCTCTGATCTAAACACCCCAAACAACAAACAAATAATTTAAAAGTAACTAAATAAAGAAAAATGTCCTGGTTGCTGTGTGGCACCCGTGTCAAATTCCTCATGCAACCATCCCAGACCCACCCTCTACAGTGACTCAGGAACTGCCTGGCTTTGCTCAACCAGTGGTTTCCAGAACAAAACATAGCAAGGACTACTATGATTAAGATATCCTTATAAAAATAAAGATTTAATTACTCTAATTGCTTAACCAATGGGTTATCAAGTGCTCAGTGCAAACTGCAATGCAGGAGAACTGGAGAAATCCAATTAAGAGGTAAATAGTGACTGGGAACTTCAGTTCCTCTTCCCAAACCAGCTCAGGAGCAGGAGCTCTTTGTGGTTATTTATTTATTATTCTTTATTGTGCTCATGGGGCCATCCACAGTGAATTTCTTTGCAACAGTCCTGAACTCTGAGGAAAGGGAGGGCAGGGAACAGGTGGAAATACTTTGGGAGAAAAAGCTTCAGCCTCTCCTTCATGACAAGGCACATCCTACAGCACGGGTGAACTGAGCAGCCAGTCCCTGGACATCTGGGAATTTCACAGATTTTCCTCAGCACTTGGCCTAAAAAAGTGTGGGAATCCCATAAAAGCACCTTCACACTCCAGCCAGAGCATCCTCTCTCTTAGTTATGGTTAAAACTGAGAGTGTCACAGCTGAAATGTCACAGGTTCTCTTCAAACCTGGCACTGAAAAGGACTTTGTCCTGCAGATCAACCTCAGTTTCTCCAGAGGATCCTGGTCCCAGAAGGATTCTCCCCCCAGAGGCAAAGGCAGTGGCTGCCTCCCTGAGCCCAATGCCTGCTCTGGCAGCTGGACTGAGCCTCACTGGGCTGGAACTGCAGCCACCAGGTCACTGCACAGCTGACAGGAAAAATAGGTGCCTGGAGATAACAAGGCATCACATCTTATTATCAATTCCCTGGGAAAGCCAACATCCCTCTCTCTTTCCTCTCCAAAGGATGCTTTATTATAATTACATATCACTTTATTAGGCAGCTGAAGCAAAGAGCACATTTGATGCTAATGAAGTGCTGCTGTGGTTGAGGCTGTCACTATTTTTGGAGCTGCACATCTCCAGCACTTTTCGTTGGGTGATGGAGGCTTTGGATTTCTCTGGCTCCTTCTGTGGGGGCTGCCCAGGAAAAAGCAGTGACTCAGCGAGCCCAGCTGCAGAACTGTTCACATGCTGGGAATGGGAAATGCTAGGGACAGCCAGAACACACACAAAGGCTCTTTATGTGCTGCAAGTTGTGCTCAGGTAGGGGCCAGCATTATCTGGATTAAAAAAATCCCTCTGTGCTGGTCACCTGCACAGGCCTCGTTTTTCCTGTTTTCCATCCCTCGCCCTGCAGCTTTTCAGAAAGAAGGCAGACTTCACAGAACTCAGGGAAAATATTTGGGAGGTTGGAGACAGACACATCACAGCTGATCACTGGCTGCTTCTCCTTATGGAACACGAGGGGGTTTTGCCATCTCCATTTCCTGCAGCAAAGCCTGAGGAGCTGCTCAGCCTTGGGAAGGCAGGATTTGGTGTTCCAATTTCCCCCTGCTCCCACATCCCTCGGTGTGAGACTGGCATCCAGCTGGGCCAGTGACTCAGCTCAGGGATTGACAGGAACAGAGAGATTCCTCCCTCCCTTCCTCTCCACCTTGCAGGGTGTGTTACTGTCACCACCTTGTCACGCAGGTGACAGGAACAGGGCAATGGCAGCACGTGAGGCCACTGCTCCAGACCAGCATCTGTTGATAACCAATTCCCATTTCCAAATCTGGAAATGTCTTCCTGACTGAGTCAGGAATCTGTGAGTCTTCCTGACTGCACACTGGCAGACAAAGCCTCCCTTGCCAGCAAACAAGGTTAATGGTTCCAGGTGCCTCCTGACCCACAAAGCAGGAATGTCTCAGAGCAACCAGGAATTTCAGAGAACACCCTTGCATCTCCACACCCAACTGGTTTTAGGGCTACTTTGTTACTTCCCCACTCCCAGAGGGAAGGGAATGACTGCAGCATTAACACATCCTGCATTTTCCCTCAAGGGCACAAGTGTGTGACTGAATTTGGGGTTGCAAACTGTAATACCATGTGCTCATACAGATTCTTCTGATTTTGGATGGGGCTGTCCCCATTTCAGTGTTCCCACACACAATTTTTAGTTTAAATGAACTTTCTAAGCATATTTAAGGTTTTTCTTAGACCTACCTTAGGAGTAGCAGGGAGATGTGTACAACCCTTCTGTATGTTTTTAGAGCTGATTTATGTCAACAGGCCGTTCCCAAAACTGCAGGAAAAACTTAAAAAACCTCTGACTAATCCCGTTATCCAGCAAACCACACAAGAGAAGATGTAACCAATCACAGACAAAACTCCAATGGCAGGGAAAATAAAGAGCACAGAGCAGAACACAGCACAGAGCAAGAGACACCTCCCAGCCAGGCCAGGAATTCTGCACAGAACACAGGCAGCTCACTGCCTCCCTCTGCTGAGCCTCACTGATACTTCAGAGAGAATTCCAGGCTGATTTCACTTGGAAGGGACCTTACAGCTCATCCTGTTCCAAATCCTGCCACTTCCACCATCCCAGGCTGCTCCAAACCCTGTGCAACCTGGCCTTGGACACTTCCAGGGATCCAGAAACAGCCAAAGCTTCTCTGGGCACCCTGTGCCAGAGCCCCCCACCCTCACAGGGAACAATTCCTTCCCAATATCCCATCTAACCCTGCCTACGGCAGAGGGAAGCCATTCTCTGTCACTCCAGGCCTTGTCCCAAGTGCCTTTCCAGCTCTCCTGGAATCTCTTTAGGCACTGCAAAGGGCTTGAAGGTCTCCCTGGAGCCTTCCCTTCTCGAGGCTGACACCCCTCAGTTCTCCCAGCCTGTTAATTATCAACAAGAGGATGGTGGGAGTGCCCAGTGCTTTCACTTCCAGTCACTTTTAACACCCACCAGCACCAGACTGCAGCCCTTTGGGGCAAACCAGGTACTCCACAGATGTCCAAGTTCTTTCACTGCTGCTGGAGCACTCCAAGCCCAATTCCTCTTCCCCTCTGAGCATGCCTTCCACCTCAGGGAGGGCTGTACTGCCCTCTTTCCTATCCCATTTTCATGGAGCCTGGCTGAATTTCATAAAATCTCATTGAGTCTAACCCTGTTGGCTACCTCAGCTCAGAATTAGTGGGCAGACAGATGGTGCAGTTACATAAACCTGGATTCCTGCAGAAGTCTGGCTAAGGAACAGCTCCAGAGTGCCAGACTTGGTGAACTGTACATCCCTGATTTGTGTAAGAGTATAGATTTCTACTGAGTTCAACACAGCACTAACCTTCTCCACTCACTCTCAGACACTTTTATCCTGTGGAACTGTCGAGTATTCCCAGTATTTCCTCTTCAAAATCAAAGCATAGCTCCTGAAATACCTCTAAAAAATTATTTATTTGCTGAGGTTCAGCACAGACCTATTTATTTTATCCTGCACTGTGTCAGCCCAGCTGACATTCCCAAAGGAAAATCTGTTCAGGATCCCTTCCCGGCTCATTCAGCATCAAGAAAGCTGAACTTCTGCTTATATAAAATAAAGAAATCCAACAACCACCACAAAACTAGAACAGCCAGAACACCTACACCCTAAACTGTGCACACACTCCAAAGTTTGCTCACTACCTACAGCCCCTCAGAGTTTCACCCCACAGCAACAAACTCTACAGGAGCCGTGCAACACCTGCAGTTAGACTTCAATGAACACACCACAAATCCTTGTTTTTTTTGGTTTTTTTTCCCTTGGAGTTTAATGTGGTGCTTCCAGAAGGCTCAGAACACCAATTTGTGAGGATAAACTCCGTTTGAGAGAGAGAATGTGGAGCGCAGGTAGCCCCGGAGCTGAGGCACCTTCTTGATCCGGGCCAGGATCTGGGAATCCACGGCCTTCTGGTCTGCCTTGCGCTGCTCTGTCAGCTCGTATTTCTGCAAAACACAAAAATCAGCATTAAAATCCTGGGGGCAACTGCACAATCCCTTAAAGAGAGGAGAAAATTCAGGGCAAACCCTGAGTTTTGGGATTTTTACATCTTTCCCTCATCAGTTCTCAATAATGGGAAGGTGGTGGAGCACTGAAGCACTCCTTGGAGCCAAGGAGTCAAAAAAGACATTTAACTGGAATAATAACTCCTTCTCCTCTGAGAAAAAAACCCAAATTTAAAAGGTTACCTCATTTTAATGGCATCACCTCACTTAATATTAACGACCACTTAAAATCCACTTATTTTTTTCCTGCTAATTCCTCCTTTCCAGCCTAGCCTGGAGCATTGAGAAAGAAGGAACCACCCTGTCCCTTACTTCTTTCTCAGTGTCAAAGATCTCTCCTTCCTGATGCTTGGGCTTCCGCAGCCTCTTCTTCTTGAAGTAGGAATCAGTGAGATGCTTGGGAATTTTCACCCCAGTGAGATCCACCTTTGTGGAGGTGGCAATAACAAATTTCTGGTGGGCCCTGCGCAGAGGGACACGGTTGACAGCCAGGGGGCCTGAAGGCAGAGAAGACAAGAGAGAACAAGGTCAGCTTTTCTGGTGAAAATCACTGCCTTAAAGCTGAATTTTTATAGTCTATGTGATGACCAGTTCCTTCTGAGGTGCCTACAGCTAAAATCTCAACAGTCAAAATCCTCTAGAAACACAAAAATCTCCTTCCTGAGCTTTTCCAGGTGTTCACATACTGAAGATTAATTATCTGCCCTCCACCTCCTGCCAAGTCACAAATGACAGAATCATTAAGGTTGGAAAAGATCTCCAAGTCCAACTTTGGACTGATCACCACCTTGTCAACTGCAGCAGAGCACTGAGTGCCACATTCAGTTGTTCCTTGGACACCTCCAGGGGTGGTGCCTCCACCACAAAATGCGATTCCCCACTGATGTGCCAAACCAAACACATGCAGATCTGTTGTGCTACTGACCCCACAGACAAACTTGGACTTTAAAAACCCAAAGAAGCCCCCTAAAACAAAAATACTTTTAAATTTTTTTACCTGTAACAAGCAGAAGGCCAGTATCAAGCTGCTTCAGGAACACAACACGCTGTAAAGAAATGAGATGGGACATCAATCCTCAGGTCCCAGTGCTCCCATACCACAGCCAAACTGGGATTGTGCCTCTGTTACTGGTACAAGCACTGACAGTGCTCCAGGTGAGGGTCAGCTGTGCCACCTGAGGAGCTGCCACCTTGTGATCCAAGCTCCAACAATTCCAGGTACCTCCTCTCCAACTCAAGTGTGACTCTCCACAAGCTTTATCTCTCAAAGCTGTGCAAAGGCAAATTACTCCAGTTCTACTCTTCCCTCATGCTACAGGATGGCAACAGCCACCCCAGCACCCAAATCCTTTGTATGAGTTACAAGTAGAACTGGATAAACATCACAAGGACCTTGTAACTTCACAGTCAGAGCCATCCCCCTGTTGTGCTTTATTCCTTCTGGTCAAGGTTTCCTTCTCTGATAGGACTCTTTAAAGAATGTGACATCCAAGACAAAGAACTCAAGAAAATAAAGGATGCCGGTTGTTGGTGTTGGTGACCATGCTGAGGATGAAGAACCCAATTTAACAATCCAGTGTTAGCCTAAAAATTAGATTAAGAATGAAACTCTACTGTTTCCTTTGCAGTTACTGCTGCAGGAGAAAGTTCTGTCTTTGCAGGAGCACCAACAGAAACTGGCTCTGCTCTGCAGCAGGACTCCTTGCATTTTGCCCAAGCAACTGGCTGAGCCCGTTTTACTTCCAGCTCTTTACAGAACAACCTTAATTTAAGAAATATTTCATCTCTGCCTCCCCTAAAACCTTAACAAAGGAAACACACAGACAGAAATCACCAATTTACACCCTGCTGGATCAGACGAAATCAGCTGGGAGATTCAGGAAGTCTGAAACTCTGCCAACCCCGTGGGAGCAGGAGCTGTGCCCACCTTGCCGCGGTGCCGGCCGGTGAGCAGGATCAGCACCGTGCCGGGGGTGATGGAGCCCCGCAGGCGCCGCTTGTGCTCGCAGAACGGCTTCTTGCCATGGCTCAGCAGCTTGCGGGGAACGTCCTCCGTGGGGTAATACCTGGGCTGGGAACAGAGCACAAACACCTTGGACCACCTGCGTCTCACAGGACAGCAACTCCTCAAAAAGGGTCTCCCTATTTCCCTGAAGTTCAGCTTTTCGAAGGGTTTTTGCTGCAGGCGGTGCTTGGGAACACGCTGAATATTCTGGAATGTTTTGTGTCGAGCTCTGTGTTTGTGTGTGGTTCCATCTCAGCGCAGCAACACACAGGACAGAGAATTCCCACCTAAAATCCCACCATCTCCTGAGAACGCTAGGTCTCTACTCAAAAGAAAGCACAGCACAGACTGAGGCCCCTCCATCACCCAGCCTGAAGCTCCCTGGACCAAACCACGAACATCCCAGTGCTTTTCCATACCATTTTTCGGATTTTAACCACCCGGCTGCCTCCATTCTTGTCTCCACCCACTGGCTTAGTGATGGTAGCACGGGGCATCTCCTTCTTCTTCTTCTCTATCTGCGTGCAAAGAACAAGGAAAACTCAGCACATTTCAAACCAAAAGCATCACAACAAACGTGATTATTCCCTCAGTGCTTCCCAGCCTACCTTTGTCTCTGGGGCCGTGTACTTGCGCTTGTACAGGGCTTTCCTGGCATACATGGCAGAGCGGGAATACCTCCCGATGCCCCGGGCCAGGACAGGGTTACGGCTGGCATGGTACTTCTTCACCCTCTTCTTCTTGTCCCCTGCTGCTTTCTGGCTTGGCTTCTGCTCTGCCGGCTTCTTCTCCCCTGCCTTCTTCTTGGCCGGCTTTTTCTCAGCTGGCTTCTTCTCTGGCGCCTTCTCACCCGCCATCTACGATCACAGACAGCAGGGTTTAGGGCTCGTTACACAGCAAAGAAAATAAAAACAAAAGAATCCAAACTGTCCTTCACACCTTTCTAGCAGCTGTCAGCCACCTCCTCTAGCCATAGCTGACCAAGCCCTGTTCCCTGCGCGCCTCTACGTGACTTAAAATGCTCCTTCACGCTGGTTACAACAGCTCCAGCGCTGCTGGGAAGGCCGGGGAGATGCAAACACATCCCGAGCCTGCAGCCGCCTCCGTTCCGGCTGGGGCTGCCCCGGCACGGCTGAGCTACCGGGCCCAGCCCCGGCACGGCTGAGCTACCG
>CM031871.1:2685154-2754683 GCA_018697195.1 Certhia americana
AGCGAGCCGGAGTCGGACACCAACCCCGCACCCGCCCGAGGGCTGCGGGAACCCCAGCCCAGGAGAACGGCTCCCGCCGCCGCTGAAAACCGCTTGCGCTCGTGGCTCGGCCGGCTCCGCGCCTTGCCCTGTGGCGGCGGATGGGGCTCCCGTGCCGGCGCTTGCCGTCGTGCCGGCGGTCCCGCAGCCACCGGTGCGGCGCGGCGGCGCGGGGCGGGGCGCGGCGCGGAGCCGGATGACGGCGCGGGCGGTGACGCGGGGCGGGCCGCGCCGCGGGCCCGAGGCCGCCGTTGTTCGCGCTCCCCGCAGCGCCCGAAGGCCGCGGCCCCGCCGGGACCCCCATGTGAGCGGCGGGCGGCACGGGGGGGGCCGGCGCACCGCGACCCGCCGGGGCCACGGGGGAAGATGACATCGCGGAGGTGAGGCGGGAGCGGCGGCCGGGAGGGCGGCGGGCAGCGGCCGCTGATTCTGGGGCGCTTCCGCGCCCGCTCCCGGGGGCTGCGGGGATGGGGCTGCTCCCTACGGGCGGACAGACCCCCGGGACCCGCCCCGGCAGCTCCCACCCTGCCCCTTCCCGGGGGAATGTCTGCACTCCCGCATCCCGCCCGTTCCCGGGGGAACATCCCGGGGCTGGAGGGGTCGGGTGGCCTCGAGTCTTTCCGAGTCCCGTGGATGGCCGGAGCTGCCCCCGGGTTGGGGAGGCTCAAGTGAGTGTCCCCGTGGAGTGAATTGTTCGTGTGTGGGTTCTGCTCAGTATCGAGGCCCTGGGTTCGTGTTCCATCAAGGGCCAGCACCGCTGATTTACCGACCTTAAAACACGACCCAGCTGCAATCGCGTGTTCCTGAGCTCCCCACACCTGCCTTCTTAATCAGTTACCAACATTCACTCTTAATTTCAGACCCTTGTGGCACTGTTAAAGCCCGACGACAAACAGCCGAAGCCATTTCTTTGTTGTAGCTTCTCACTGTCCTTCGAGTATTTTGACGTTTGTCTGGTACCCGGTGTTCCTTTTGGGCTCAGAAGTTTGGGTGAATGTTGGGCTTCAGAGGAATTACTGTATTAAAAAAGAGTATAAATGCATTTATGCTTTTTAACAGACCTATTCTGAGATTCCCAGAATGGTTTGGGTTGGAAGGGACCATAAAGCTCATCCCATTCCATCCCCTGCCATGGGCAGGAACACCTTCCATTATTCCAGGTGTCTCCAAGCCTTGTCCAACCTGGCCTTGGACACTTCCAGGGATGGGGCAGCCACAATTTCAATTGATTCACCTCTTTAATTCCTATTAAATTATAATTTCTCCAAGGGTAAGTTGTCCTCCCCTTTTTTCTGCTCAAGGTGGTAAATCTGGATGAGTTGGTTTCAACCCATGGCCGTTTACAGTAGGATCTGAGGATTTTTGAACTATGTGGAAGGTTTTTAGTCTAGATTGTATTTTCTGGATGTTCCTGCTCACAGTGGGAACAAGGCTACAAGTTACCTTTTGCCAATTCTGTGAATTTCCTCCTTGCCAGGAATAATCCTGTTACTCTGCTCAGAGCCCTGGATTGTAGCTTGTGAGGGAGACTGAAAAAAGCTGGGAAATATCAACTGATGAGCCTATAAATAGGAGTAATTAAAGTACCCGTCAGCACATCCCCAGTGCTGTGGCTGTGATGGCTGAGACAGAACTGATTTCATCGCTCCTTTGCTCTTGCAAAGGTGATTAAAAAACCCAATCACTGCATGGAAAATTGTATTGATTTATTTCTTTTCGTTTGGTAAGAGAGAAATGTGCTGGCAGTGACTTAGGGAGCACAGATCCCGCTGGTCTTTGCTGGACTGTGACAACAAAAAAAGGGATAATTGTGGGAAGGATGGATTTTCCACCATGGTTTTTTTTTCTTCATCAGAAGGCTCCTTGCTTTGCTGATGCTCCCTTGGTTTTTTGGCTGTTTCACTGCTTATTTTCTCACCAACATTTCCACCTTGCTGTGGACTAATTATGGACTGGGAATGGTGTATTCCAAGCCCCTGGGAGGGGTGGTGAGGAGCCAGTTTGACCAGAGCGTGGGTTTGGGTGACTTCTGTGATTGTATTTACTGCCCTTGCACCTGCTCCCAGGGAGATGGGGAGGGAAAGCAGGAGAAAAAATGCATTCCATCCCTATAAAAGGAAGCGTGAGAGCAGGTCCTGGCTGAGGGAGGGTGTCACTGGTGAGCGCTGGCCCTTTGCTGTCCCCTCCCAGTTTGGAAGGGCTGCAGCCCCAAGGTTGGGAGCACAAGGGATGGCAGCACTTCAAGGAGGATCCTCCTGACGGCCGGAACCGCTGGCAGGGATCACTGACACCCCCATTCTGCTATTTGGGGTGGCTGACAAATGCAGCTTCCTACTCAAAGCCAAAAATACGGAGCTGAGGGAGCCAGGAGGACGAGGTGGCAGCAGAGCCAGAGTTACATAAAGTGCAAGAAACCCTCCCAAGGTGGAGCTTGGCTTTGCTGCACTTGGCTTTTGGCATCTTTGTGTGGATGTGGGAGAGGGGTTTTGGGGTTTGAACCATCTAGTGTGTGTTTAAACTCTCCTTTAAAGGCTGGTTAAATGACAGGTTATTTGTAATTGCCTCTGTACATAAATTATTATTTTTCCTTTACTGTAACGACTCATGTACAGCTACTACCTGAAGGTTCAGGGTGAGATGCAGAAGATATCCATGGGTTAAAGTTTATGGAATGTCAGTATAATAAATCTGGAGAAATAATCCAAATAATTTCTCCTCCGTCTGTTTAGACATTTTTTTACTATAAACTCCAAAACTTAACAAGGTTTCTCTTGAATCATGTGCATATTTAAAAAGCTTGCGAACTATCCAAATTATTACTGCACATTTTTGTGGGGGTTTTTTTTGTTTGGTTTTGTTTTGTTTTGTTTTTTGTTTTTTTTTTTTTTTTTTTGTTTTCTCCTAATTGAAGTAAAATTTTGGGAGTAGAAATGTGATACATATATGATCACCTTCTCCAGACAACCTGTTGTGGGCTGAATTGTCTTATTTAATATTCAGTTCATCCCAGGTACTGATGCTTGTGTATTTTTGTGAGAACTTTCCTTGACCTTTGAATAATCATTAGATAAATGTAACATTATTATTTAGTTCATTCCCATTTGCTTGTGATAATTTGGAAGTATTTTTTAATGTTTTTTTTTTCCATTTTTCCATGTCCTGTGTATAAATTTGCTATTTTCTGTGTTGTTCCTCAGTGAAAGATGGGGACTATTCTCTAGATTTTCATGGTGCAAGTAGAATATTATTAACTAAGGGAAGAAAGATTCACAAGAAGATTCCCACAGTTTACTTCTGAAATGGGTCCTAATTCCCATTTGAATGACTTGCTAGAGATTTGGATTTTCTAAGATCCTAAAACTTCAGAGCATTTCTGAAGAGAATGGTCTGGAGAAGGTTTTGGTGGGAATATTGGCAATTTCTCAGTAGAGAAGGAATTGCTGCAACAATTGAAATAATAACCCTAAATTTAGACCTGTGCTCTCATATTTTGCTGATTTAGCAATTTAGCCTGAAATGCTGACTGGCTCAGGAAGGATCAGGAATGCTGTTCAATTTTTCTGGATGTAACACTCCTCTCTCTGCCATGAGCCTGACTGGAGTTTTTTGGATATATTTTGCTGTACTTTGAAATAACCCAGAGGTGAACAAAGAAGAGCAGGCAGAGTTCTTTCAGCACACAAGAATGAGGATTTAATTCCGAAAACGAAAGGTGATTTTTGATCGCCAAGTGCGAAAGTGACAGGGCTGAGTTTGGGGTGCTCACACCCCTGCTCTGATGATTTATTTTTAGAATTTGCCTTCTAAAATCCTCACCAAGCCCTTTCATGCAGAACTCCTTTAGGGCTGCAATAAAAATGGGTAAAATTCCAGATAAGAGCAGAGGCAGTGGTGACACCGAGTGGCTCCAAATAAGTCTCCAAAGTCAATGCCAGAGGTGGGGACACGGAACTGTTGGCCACAGCCCAGCCCCAGCTCTGCCTGGGCTCTGGGATAGTCATTGAGGGCACTTTGTGGGTGGTGAGGATCAATAGGAGATTCCTCTGGGGTTGTATTTAAGCAGGACAGATCCAACCCCAGCTCCACATTCCTGGGAGGAAGAGCAGTGGGGTGTCCATGTGGGGAGTTCCTTCCTGACCCTCTCAGCCATGAGGTTTTGTTCAGTTTTTAGCTTTCAAAATGTTGTCAAGTGTCACTTTGGATATTTTGTTTTATTTTTAGGTATTTTTCCTGTTTGTCTTTCAGTTTCTTTGTGTGCTGTGTTTTGCTGGAGTAAGGAAATACCACTTCTGGTCTGTGTTTATGTTGTGTACCTTTGATATTGTTTTGATCCAGGCAGTCACAGTGGGGATAAGTGTAATTCTTGTGCTTACAAAAAATGGCAATATATAAAGTTGCAATATGAAACTAATCATGAACAGGAATTTTATGAATTCAGGTGCAAAACTCAGTTTGGAAGCTGTGGGATTGCTCTGTATGAGTTAACTCGGAAAACCTGCTGTTTATTTATTAACATTCTTTATTTTTAACCTCTTGTAGATGGTTTCATCCAAATATCACTGGGGTAGAGGCAGAAAACCTGCTGTTAACAAGAGGAGTCGATGGCAGCTTCCTGGCAAGGCCCAGCAAAAGTAACCCAGGAGACTTCACACTCTCTGTCAGGTGAGTTTGGATCTTTCCAATCTTGCCCCAGGTTTGGTGTTGATCTTAATTTGCTGCTGTCCTGTGGGGAAGGAGCTGTGGATGAGCTCCTTGAAAGAGGTGATGGAATGCTTGGATCAATTTTTAGTGTCGTTCACTTTTCCCTCTTCTTTTTCTCCCATTTTCCCTGAAGAATTTCTCAGATACTTTTACCCAGCTCTAGGTTAGAGGGGAGTGAATTCTGATTTTACAGCAGGACAAAAATGTCCAGGGGTACCAGAAATAGGTTGATAATAACATTGCTTTTAGCCCTTTACAAATTCATTTGATAACCAGCTGGAAGGAGCAGAGGTGTTAGGAATTAGTGATCCAGCAGGAAATCCAGACTCTCCTCACACAGGAAAAGTCAGCAAGTTTTTAAGGGCAACTGTGGCTTTTTCAGCTTTCAAAATAGGCCTTCTGTGACAGTTGTCCCCTGACACTGCGTGGTAGGGATGGGGAAAAGTCAGCAAGAGGAAGTAGATAAAGGAGAAGGGAAAAGTGGGATTGGTGATAAGAGTTGTGCTGCTTGGATACTTGTGAGATAACGGGCCTTGTGGCACAGGAGGGGATTCCTGCTGGGAACTGCTCTTCCTTAATATCAGAGACTGTGGCAGCAGGCAAAGGCAAATGTTTCCTGAGGGAGAGACCTCGGGAGCTGGTGGGAATTCTGGAGAAAGGAGCAAACCAGCTCAGCTGGGTCTCTCCAGAACACTGAACTCCTCTTCCCCTCCACCTTCGTGCTTGTGTGGAATTTTGTGTGGGTCTGAGGGGTTTCTGGTGGGGCTCCTGAGTCTATGCTGCCTTCAAGCACAGAATTGTTTTCCTGTTCTGCCTGGCTGGTGGGCAGAGAAGCTGAAGCAGAGGGGCAGTAGCTCAGCTCTTCTGCAGCAGATCCGTGCTGGAATTGTGAGTATGGATTTCTCCACCTCAGGCATCACCAAATAGAAAAGTGATTGATTGATCAGCTGACTTAGGAAGGGGTTTTTTTGTCCTCTCTTTCAACTCTTAGACGAACTGGAGCTGTCACCCACATCAAGATCCAGAACACAGGTGACTACTATGACCTCTATGGGGGAGAGAAGTTTGCCACGCTGGCTGAGCTGGTCCAGTATTACATGGAACACCACGGGCAGCTCAAGGAAAAGAATGGAGATGTCATAGAGCTGAAATATCCCCTCAACTGTGCTGATCCCACGTCAGAAAGGTCAGAGAAGTGCCTTGTGCTTCTTAATAAATGCTGTATTTATCCCATTTAACACTCAGCCTCCATCTGGGAAAAGCGTGGCCACAACCTTAGATTTGTTCCAGGGAGATTCCTTGCAAAATAGATGAATAAATGTGGTTAAAGGTGAAGCAATCCAAGCCTCAGAACCTGTTCCCTTCAGCATTCTTCCTTGGGTGGTACAGGACTGAAAAAGAGGGCATAATTCCCTTTATCTTTACTGGGAGAATGTTTAATTGGAGAAGTTCTCCAGATGCTGTTGTTGCTGCAAGGAATTCCCAGGGGTATTTCTGGGCATAACTTTTTGTGTTTTTCCTAGCAGTGGATAGAAAGTAAAGGCCATACAAATCCTCAAACTCCTGTTTTGAGGAGCATGGTTAATAAGGAGAATTTGAGACTCTGGATTTGGGGAAATGTCAGGGGTCAGAACTAAAGCAGCAGATACCTGTTTATTCCTAGAAGTGGAAAAATCAGGAAAAGTATTCAAACAAGTTCTCTCACTCATCAGAATGCATTAACAGAGGTGGGGAGGATTGATGCTTTTTTGGTCTTATTTCCTAAAGAATTGAGATTACTGGGATTACCCTGTCCAGTTCCTAGTGGGATAGAAGGGTGGGGTCTCAAAAGCATGAAGCTTCCACAAGTTTATCAGGAAAGTTTCATGAAGGAAATAAAAGAAGAATGAATACCTGGACTGAGGGGAAGCTTGGAGTGCAACCTGGTGTTTATTAGAATCCACTGGGATTGTTGTGAAGGATCCAAATCAAACCTTCACTGGAAGCTTGTAGGAAACTCCATGGAAGTGCTTTGAAGTGTTTCTGTCCTCACTGATGTGCACCTGGACACTTCCAAAGCTTATTTTATTTATTGCTTTTACCACCTGGGGTTTTCCCTAGGCCTAGCCCTTGCTGAATGAACAGAAGGATTCAGTTTCATAAAAAAAACCTGAAACATGTGGATTCAGCTGGAATGCTAAGCAGGGTGTCTCTCTTTGTGTCACTTTGTTTCCAGGTGGTTTCACGGGCATCTCTCTGGGAGAGAAGCTGAGAAACTCTTGACAGAGAAAGGAAAACATGGGAGTTTCCTGGTGCGGGAGAGCCAGAGCCACCCTGGGGACTTTGTCCTTTCAGTGAGGACAGGGGATGACAAAGGAGAGAGCAACGATGGCAAATCCAAAGTGACACATGTCATGATCCACTGCCAGGTAGGAAAAGCAGGGAATTCATGGGCCCAGCAGCTCTGGATACATTCCCATTTTCCCTGAGTTTGCTGCAGGTCATCCCTTCGATCAAAATGACTCCTTTGATGGCATCAAAATTCCAACAGGTTTTGGGGCCTGCTTGGCTGATTGGTTCCTGTCAGGGCCTTGTGGCTCAAATCACGCTTTGCTGTGCTCAGGGAGCCTTTGCAGATTCCTGGATGGATTCTATCAAAACAGGAGTGATTGGATAAATGGAGATCCATCCACAGATGTCTCTCTCCTGTCAGTTCAGGCAGTTACAGCTGATAGATGATCAACAGGCTGTGAAAACGAGTGTTCACTCCAAGGAATGTCCTGAAATCTAAATCTTCTGTTTAGTATAAAGTAGTTCTTCACTGAAATATTATTGAATTACAGTCTTGATATTTAATCTATCTCAATGGGTTGCTATTTAAAAAATAATCATAGATTTCTTTAAAAATCAATGGATTTTTGTTATTCTCTTTTACTTCTGTTGTGCCCAAAGACAGTGCAATGACTAAATTGTATAAAAACACCTAAAATGCAGTAACAGAAGTATTTAGAGGTAGAAATGACCCACCAGGATTGTAAATGCTGAATTACCAGAATATGTTTATTTTTACAAGAAAACCTCTCTGATTTGCAGTCAGCATTTGTGGAGGAAAATAGTTTGGCATTGCTTCCTTAAAATCGGGATGGTTCCAGGCAGTACCAGCCTTTCAGCACCCAATCATACACTTAGTTTTGGAAATCAATTCAAATCCCTAATTCCTGGATTTTCATCCTGTAGCTCCAGAGCTGCCTGAACCCCAGTTCAGAGGGAATCAGCTCTCTAAAAAAGCAGATAAACCGATTTTCAAAGAGATGGCAAAAAAAGGGGAATGTCCTGCAGTGTGTCTGGGTTTCTGTGTATTAAAATCCTATCCTTTAGCAAGAGGATATCAGTAGAGTCTTCTACACATGATTTTAGAGGTTATTTCTGATGCAAGGCACAGCCTAGAGGTGCTGTGGCTGTGGTAGTGGCAAGTGCATTTATTTTGAGGAGCATTTGTCTTTCCAGGATCTCAAATATGATGTTGGTGGAGGGGAGAAGTTTGATTCTCTGACAGATCTGGTGGAGCATTACAAGAAGAACCCCATGGTGGAGACTTTGGGCACCGTGCTGCAACTCAAACAGGTGAGAAGGAGAGGCCACCCCTGAGCTTTGTCACCTCCAGGATATGTTGTTGAAATGCAGCTTTTCCATACGTTCTGCAAGACTTTTTTCTTTTCTGAGGCAAAAAAAATGAGGAGTTAAACTTCATGAAATGGATGACAAAGTCGTTAAAGTGGGAACAGTTTTTGTTAGGTTTGTGAAGGGAGAAATGTTGGCTCTGATGTGCAGAATTTCCTGGTGTCATCCTGGTAGGAACTGCAGGCAGGGTCCAGAAATGAGACAATTTAATGCATGAAATAAAAACTGTGAGAATTTAAAAACAACTCTTCACCGTCCCCTTCTTCACTGCCCTTTGTTTGACTTCCGAAATTCTGGCATCCAAAAAGATGCCTGTTTCCTAAAATTCCTGTTAAAATATCCTTATCTGAGGGGATTTGTGTTTGATTTGTCTTTCCATGGGTGTTCCTTGCTGACCCTGTGCTGTTTGGGGTCTGTGTCTCTCAGCCCCTGAACACCACCCGGATTAACGCTGCCGAGATCGAGAGCCGAGTGAGGGAGCTCAGCAAACTGGCAGAGACCACGGATAAAGTCAAGCAGGGCTTCTGGGAAGAGTTTGAGGTAATTCCTTACATTCCAAGTGATGTTTCCTCCAGTGTTTCCTCCAGTGTTCAATCTCTAACACTGCTAAAGCCACGGTGGGTTCTGCCTTCCTGGTGTTTCCTCCTCTCCCTCATTTCGGATCCCTGGTTTTGCTCTCATCTCTGGGGCTTTGCCAGCTCCACCCTTGTGACTTGAAATATTTGCCTTTTTTTCCTGATTCTCAGAGTGTTTTTTATCCAGTCCTTTGCACAATCTGTCCTGGATATCCTCCCCACCATTAGGGAGCCTCATTTATTCCTGTGTTTGTCCCACCAGGACAATCCTTCAAATTCCTTCTGCTCTTTGAGAAGTTGGGAACCATTTCTTTGGGGAAACTTCCATTTCTCAGTCCATCCATTGCCCTTGTCCTTGTGGCTTTTTGATACTCATTTTTGGGGATCTTAAAGCCATTGGGAAGTGGTAGAAAGTTCTGGGATGAAGCAGCATGGATTATATGTTCCTTCGACTTCTGGAGATTTCTTTTTGATTTGCTTTGGTGTTTCATTTCTCTCAGCTGGCAAAATTCCAATTTTCTTCTGGAAAGAGCGTGTAGGGACAGGACAGGGGGAGTGGCTTCAAATTAGAAGAGGTTTAGATGGGATATTGGGAAGAAATCCTTCCAGAATTTGGAAAAACCTCTTCCCAGAGAAGTTGTGGGTGCCCCATCCCTGGAAATGTTCAAGGCCAGATTGGCTGGGCCTTGGAGCAACCTGGGGTAGTGGAATCATTTGGGTTGTGAGGGACCTTAAATCGCATCCTACCCCACCCTGCCATGGGCAGGGACACCTTCCACTTTCCCAAGTTGCTCCAAGCCCCCTCCAGCCTCTCCTGGAACACTCCAGGCTGGATATAATGGGCTGGTTTGTACCTCACACAGACATAACCACCAGTGGAGTCTGGAATTGCACCAGCAGATGGCAACAGGAAACTGGAAAAGTGCTCAGGGAGCTCCAGAGAGGCTGGTTTGAGAAACTTCCTGAATAGTGATGGATTTGCAAAGTGACCATCCTTGGAGAAACCCTCTTTGATCACAAATACCCATTAGCTAAATGTACTGGCCAGTGTGCTCTGATTATTGCCAGGAGAAGGAAAATGAATCCATGAGAAATGAAGGAATTAGCACGGAGGTGTGTGAGGGGAATATCAGATAATGAGGTGATGGCATTGGGAAATGATAAAATGAGGATTAGGCTTTCTTCTTTCTCTTTCCAGAGACAGGGGACAGTCCTTGATCCAGGGCTGCTGAATGGTCAGAATGGCCAGAATTCCATCTGGAGAGGGAAGGCAGGCAGCAGAGGTCGTGTGTGGTGGGGGGAAGGGATCATTGGTTTGGCAAAATACAACTGAGCTGTTAATTCACAGTTTTCCTGACCTCTGGTACACATTGAAGAAATTTTTCTTAGAGTGGATTTCTCAGTGTGGCCTTAGAAGCAAAGTGCTTTCCTTACAGAAGGAAAAGTCTAGGAGGAAAAGCAAATAAATCAAGGATTTAACCTGTGAGACATTGCACTTCTTTCCCCCTTTGCTGCTGTCAGTGAGGCCAGCACTGACCCTTATTTTTTTGGGAATGAAGCCCTTTCCTAGCAGTTTTAGTGCCCTGCTTTTTCACTGCCCTCAAGGAAGCTCCAGCTGTCCCCCATGGTGGCAGAAGGGGGGAACACACTCCAGGTTGTCCACAGATCCCTGACTGTGCTGTTCAGGAGCTGCCAGCCCAGATGGTGAATTTAAATTACTTGTCTCCAGGCAAGAATGAACCTCTTGCCCCAGGAACCACCAGACAGGAATGTTGACAGCCCTTATAATGCTTTTCCCTCTGAAAAATGGTTATTTCTCAGCTTAGTGCTGGGGTGCTGTAGGGAAGTCAGGGAGGATATTCCAGATTTATGGTTGTGTTGTTCCAGCTCTGAATGGGCTTGTTGGGAGTCGCAGCTGCTCGTGGATCTCTCCTCAGGGATGCTCCAAGCAATAATAATTAACTCTGGGAAGGAAGATGTGGTTTCCACACACTTAATTACTTCAATTCTTTAACTTGCTGGGAAAGTTTAGCTCTCAGTCCTTTTGCCTGGAATTCCACAGGCAGTGCTTTTGGGGGCTGTTTCCTGTCCTTTGTCACAGGCTTAAAACTTTGCATCTTCTACATTTCTTCTGCTTTCCCTGGGTTTAGGACAAGCCTGATTATCCAAGTGAGGGAGTATCAGACTGAGACAGGAGTGAGCAAATTTGCCAGCTGAATAAAAGCAAGGGTGGGAGTGATGAGGGGTGCTGCTTCCAAAACCTGGAAGTTCCTTTTAGTGGGGCCAGAACTGCTTTGGAGATGAAAACTTGGGGCAAAGCATTGGGATCCTGGTGCCTCCAGCTCCAGGGAGCTTTGGGAGAAGGGAGATTTGCCATGAAACAGCATGGCTGTGAAAATATTGCACTGCTGCTGTCCCTGGGACATGGTGTTCCAGAAATCCCCACACCAGGTTGTTCCTTCTCTGGGATAATTTATGGATAACCCATTTGTAGTCACCTAATGCCCCCCTCTGCTCCCTTTTCTCTGGGATTGCTGTGAGGATGGACCAGTCCATCCTGCTTTTTTTGAGCCCTCCTGTCTGTGCTTTCCCCTCAGACCTTGCAGCAGCAGGAATGCAAACTCCTCTACAGCCGTAAGGAAGGGCAACGCCAGGAAAACAAGAACAAAAATAGATACAAAAACATTTTACCCTGTAAGTATCGACCCTTCATTGCCATTTAATGTTACTCTGGTTTATTTTTCTCATTAATACAGGGTTAATTAAGTATAACTGGGCATTGGCTTCTCTTTAATGATAATTTCCTCTCTTTCAGGATTAGCCCGTGATTTCCGATTTGGGTTCACACATTTGCACTTTGTAGATATTTGTAATATTGTTTTTTATCTTCAGCTTTCATTTAAAAGCCTCATATCCCTCAGCTGTTACTCAACAGGCTGGAATGCTTAAATTTAAGAGGATTAATTTGGGGGACATAACTGCAACGTGCAAATCCCAAGGCTTGACTTAGTGTTTGAGTGTCCCTGTGTTCCTGAATTCCCAGGACATGGACATGTTTTGGTCCAGCTGGTCACTGCCACTTGTTTAAAGGAAGCAAAAGAGGCAATTTGGAATATTCTAATCACTAATTTACTAAGTTTCATAATTAATTAACAGCTGTTATGTGTTCCCAGCTGTAGAATGCCAGTGCTTGACATCCATGTGTATTTTTGCAGTTGATCACACCAGAGTTGTTCTCCACGATGGTGATCCCAATGAACCTGTTTCAGACTATATCAATGCTAATATTATTATGGTGAGTGTATTCCCACCTCCTTTTCCCTAAATCCAAGGGAATCTCGGGAATCTCGTCACCATTTGTTAAATTGTTGGCTCTTTTTTCCCCCCTCTAGCCTGAATTTGAAACCAAGTGCAACAACTCAAAGCCAAAAAAAAGCTACATTGCTACCCAAGGCTGCCTGCAGAACACGGTGAATGATTTCTGGAGGATGGTGTTCCAGGAAAATTCCCGAGTTATTGTCATGACCACAAAAGAAGTGGAAAGAGGAAAGGTAAAACCAGACTCCAGCTGGTCTTGGGAAAGGTCCTGACATTTGAATACAAGTAGGAGCTGAACTGACAGGGATAAATTGATTTATGGCTGGAATCTGGTGTGGCACCCAATTCCTTGGAGCTCTGGAGGGTGCTGAGTGTCCTTTGTTATTGGTGCCTGTGGGAATTGGGAGTAGATTCCTGACACATCAAGCCTCCCTTTTTTAAGGTTTGCCTGCTGAAATTTTAGCTGCTGAATGTGAATCTTGGCATTTCAAACTTAGGGAAGGAGGCACTGGGATGGGAGATGTGGCCAAGCAGGAATTCTGGGTGCTTGAAGGGAAAAATTCCCTGCTCCTGGAGCAAAAATCTTGCTTTTTATTTACCTCATCAAGCCTGTATGTGTGCCTTCCTAAAAAAGCAGAATTTTAGGATTTTATGTTGCTTCTCACCTGAGAACTGCTCTGGCAGGATTTAATGCTCTCAAAGAGGAATTTTCCCTGCAATGGTGTATCCCAAAAATCTCCATTTACCTTTGGAGTACGGGGATCTTGTCTTGCTCCTTGGCCTCTGGCAAACCTGGGGATATTTTAGTTTGTTTCTGGTTTCTAATCACACAAGGCAGGAAAGAATAGGAATAGTTGAACACTGATATCCTGGCAACAGCCACACACTGCTTCCTGGGGATTGTATGGATTTATCTTTGGAATTTGTTGCTTCTGATCTTTTTTCTGTTTGATAAACACTGTCTGTTCTCTCTCTTTTTTAAGTTTCTCTGCTTCTTCCACACACTATTGTCCACCTTTTTGCCTTTTTCCATATCCCCATGATCTGTTTATGAAGGGAAAGCTGTTGCCTTTTCATGGGGGCATTGCTTGTGGAAAAAAATCAAAAACTGAAGTTTTTCTGTGGGTGACTGATGATTGCAGGGGTTCCTCACCCCCAGGAACTTTGTGTGTATTATTTGAAGACAAATAACAGAAGATTTTACAGGATTCTCTCCCTAACTGAGGTGTCAAAGCTGCCACTGGTGTGCTGTTTGTTGGATCCATTAGACTTGGTCTTATGTATTTATTTTTTTTTTTAAGACTTTGACTTTGTCTTGTGGATATTTGTTTAGTCTTTGTAAAGTTCTGCCACTTCATCACCCTGATGAAGGGACAAGATTTGTGTTTCCTTCCTGAGAATTCACTGAAGGAGGGAGAAGCTCCCCCTTCCCAGTGATAATCTTTGTTTTGGAAGAGGAGAAATAAATTATGGAGTTGTTTTGGCAGAGTTGACTTGAATACACCTTTCTTCCTTCAAGTTATTTATTATTTTTTTTTAAGAATCTTCTGAATAGCCTCTGTTCCTCTGCAGTTTCTCCATTATTATTCCCAAAGTTTGCTCAGCTCTTTTGCTGGAGAAAACTCCCTAGTTCATCAGTGCTGCATTGCTTATTCTTTCTTTACCCTTGATTGTTTGGTGATGCCTATTTCACTTCTTAAAGAATTGCAAATACCAGTCCTGATATCAAATCAAAGCTTTTTTATCTCAGGCCAAGCTGTTTGCAGGAAGGAGAGAAGCCTTTGCAGCAGAGCTGCCTCCAAGAGCTCATAGCCTGGGGAAGGGAGGAACTGTGGAACATCCCAGCCCTGCACCGAGTCCTCGATGTGCTTTAAAGTGCAGAAGCAGCAAATCCTTAGAAATTAAAAGAGTTTTGGGGGTTTGGAGGCAGTTCAGCAACCCTTCCAGCAGACTAAAGCTTATTTTAACATCATGTTGCTGTTCAGACTTGCTCTACCAACTGCTCAGAGCTCTGCATTGAAAACTGCAAGTTATTTCTGCTGGCACTGCCCAAAATCAGTGTATTTGCTTCAGTTTCAGTGTATTTGCTTCAGTTTCTCCCCTTGTGACAGGGAAAGAAGGGCAAAAATAGCAGAAAAGCATCTTGTTGCCTACGTGGGCATGTGTTCAGCCATCTTACTCTGCCTTGGGCTGGCAGAAGGAGCTTCCCTGTGCTGTGTTTTTTCCTGAATATTCAGAATAACTGCAAATAGACCCTATTTCTCTGTAGGACTTGGTGTTTGGTTTGTGTTTGCTCTTGCTAGAAGCTGCTTCTGCAATAATTCCTGCTGTGATGCTGCATTCCCAGGAATTATCACAGGAGCAAAATCCAAGTGCTGATGGGTGAATCCATTCCTCAGTGGATGGAATTTATTTATTTACCCTGGGCAAAGGTAATCTTGATAGAGAAGCATCACATTAAAAAACCTGCATTTGAGAAGCTACAGCCCCATGAACTGCTCCTTGTGCAGGAGTCTGAACCTTTTTTGGTGATGGAACAAGAGCTGTGTCAGCTCTTCCAGCTGCAAGCAGGAAAAAAAATTTTTCTTCCATGGAAAAGCAGGCACCCAAGTTTTATTTCCACAGGAAATTATTTATACCTTGAATTTTTACTTCTTTTGCAGCCTGTGGGGTTTGGGAACAACCCTACAGGAACAGCCTGTGGGGCTGAATTCTGCTGGAATTCTGTATTTTGAGACCCGTGGCTGGAGGTACAAAAAGCAAGATTTTAATCTCCAGGTTTTGAAAATATCCAGGCACAAAATATCCCAAAAGGTGCTAAGAGGAGAGGTGGCCTGTACCTGTGTGAAATTATCCAGTGGTTGTTATGGAGAGGAGAAACTTCCCATTAAACTGTTCTTTTACCTCATCAGCTGATTGTCCTCTGGGGACTCTGAAATGAAAGCTTCAGGGTTGTGTTAAGCAGTTTGCAAAGGAGTCTTTTTTTCTGCCTGATTATTCTTTTTTTTTTTTGTTGTTGTTGTTGTTGGAGTCTTTTTAATATTTTGTAATCTTGCAGAGTAAGTGTGTCAAGTACTGGCCAGATGAATATTCCCTGAAGGAATACGGAGTGATGCGTGTCCGGAATGTGAAGGAGAGTGCAGCACATGATTACACCCTGAGAGAGCTGAAACTCTCCAAAGTTGGCCAGGTGAGTACAAGAGGAACTCTGTCCTTTTAGCTCAGCTTGTGGATCACCAAAAGTAAAATGGCAGGATTAGCCCATTTCTCTGGAATCAATAAAAGCACTCGGAGATGAATAAATGGAGCCCTGTCCTTCTTTGAAGCTCCAGTTTAGTTCCATCCATCTTTCTCTTTGCCCTTGGGATAATTGGAGTTTCTCCTACCTAAGCAGCTTTTGGCAGGAGAGGAAGTGCTGCAGAGCTTGCAGAGAATCTGGGAGGAGGGATAATGCTTTTAACTGAGGACGCTTCAATCCAGCCAAGCCTTCGCTCCCTCATGGAAATGGTTGCATTGGAAGGAAAGGTTATGTGTGGGTCCAGGGTCTGGAAAATTCACTTAAGGGAAGGGATAAAAAGGTGAGAAAACAGTGTGAAAATAGCATTTCCTGTTAAGGAACAGTTTGGATCAGGGAGGAGAAGCAAATCAGGGGATTTAGTGACTGACTTACCAAGCCAGGAAGGTCCCTGGCTTGTTCCCTCCATTGCAGAGCTGTAGGTGCTGTGCTCAGGGTTGGATTTGGGACTCAGGTGTGCCCCATCAGGAGTGGATTTTGACCTGCAGGGTTTTGTTGCCATGTTGCTCTCAGGGGAACACGGAGAGGACGGTGTGGCAGTACCACTTCCGCACCTGGCCCGACCACGGCGTCCCCAGCGATCCCGGCGGGGTCCTGGATTTCCTGGAGGAGGTGCACCACAAGCAGGAGAGCATTCCTGATGCAGGACCTGTCGTGGTCCACTGCAGGTGACACTCCTTTCTTTGCCCCAGGGAGATCTTTAAAAAAGGACAGCTTTCCCTGGGAATTGCTCAGAATTCCCTCTTCTCTGCCTGTACAATGCCACATTCTGGGTGGGTGGCACAGGGTCCCCTGGGAAGGGATTTCAGAGTGTGAATGTTTGTATCAGTGAAAATTTCTGCTGTTGGATGGGAAGATGGGACCAGTCCTGTCTGGAGCATTTCAAGTGCAGGATCATGGGGATTCTGGAATCTCATCCCACCTGTGAGGGCTCTGTCCTTTCTGGGTGTTCTCAGCTTGTACATGAGCTGCTTTTTGGGCAAGGAACTATTGGCTCTGACCTTAGGGGGGTTTTCTGATTCTGAGGTGTTTATAAACACTGAGGGACAGAAGTGCTGATTTCTGTCCCTTCCCTGAGATCTCTGGCTGTAATTTGGAAGCCCCTGGCTATACTTTGGAAACCTCCTGTCTCCTAATGCCAGACTCTTCCTTTGCTGCATGTTCAGAAAGAGCAAAACAATTAAATTTACCCTTTTTTCCCCTTTTTCCAGTGCTGGGATTGGGCGAACAGGAACTTTCATTGTCATTGACATCCTCATTGACATCATCCGAGAGAAAGGTACCTTTTCCCCTTGGATTTCCCTGCCTGCTCATGGCTCCACCCCAGCAATGCTGCTGGAGGGTTCAGGTGAGCTCCACCCTCACCGTGGTTGTTTTCCTGCTCTTCCCAATGCCGTGGATATCCCCAGGGGTGGACTGTGACATCGATGTCCCCAAGACCATCCAGATGGTGAGGTCCCAGCGCTCAGGGATGGTGCAGACAGAGGCCCAGTACAGGTTTATTTACATGGCAGTGCAGCACTACATCGAGACCCTCCAGCGCAGGATCGAGGAGGAGCAGGTGGGTCCATCCCAAATATCCAACAGGAGCATGGCAGGATTCCAGCAGGGAGCAGCATTGCTGGGGATTTGAGGGGGAATTGTGTTGTGGGAAGGCTGGGTCTGAAGGTGGGAACCATCTCCTGTATTTCAGTTCATTATGCTTAAGAATTAATTAAATAGTTAGGTGGAATCCTCTCCTTAAAATATAGGGTGGAATCTTCTTAAAACATTGTGTGGAATCCTCTCCCTAAATTGTCAAGTGGGATCTTCTCCTTAAACTGTCTGGTGGAATCCTTACATCAAGTGGAATCCTCTCCTTCCATCTTTGAGTGGAATCCTGTCCTTTAAATTACGAAGTGGAATCTTATCTTTAAAATATTTGGTGGAATCCTCACCTTAATTTAAGTGGAATTCTCTCCTACCTTCCCTGTCCCCAGCCCTGCCCCTAGACCTCAAATTTCCTACCTATTACTGAATTTCCTGTGGAGGAAGAATCAAAGATAAGGGTCTGTTAATTAAAGCAGAATCTCGTGATCTTTGTGTCTTAAAAAGATTTCAGAGCTTGTTCCCTACATTGCTGAAAGGGGAAAATCAAATGCTGATCACTCCAATTCCAATTTTGGGGAGTTTATTGCTAGGAAATCAATCTATTGGAGTGGAAAATGAAAGGGTGAGAGTGGTGATCCCAACAAAAAGCACTTCCAAGGAGTGTGGTGGGATCAGAAATGTTTGGGAATTAGTGATGACAGTCACAAGACCTTCCCCCTTCCTGTTCAGGGAATTCCTTACACTCCAGTTCTGTTTTACAGCAGTTTCCTGGTTTTGTGATAAAGAGCTGATGTTTTCTCCCTGTCCCTGCTGCTCCCTGCCCTGACCTCAGAGCAGTTGGGATTTGTACCTTTTGCTTTCTATGCTAATTACTCCATATTTTTACTCTTTTTAGTATCCTTTTCCCTGCTGGGGACTTCCCAACACATACTGAGTTAGTTCTTTTTTATTAGCTGGTTCCTACAAAATGTCCTTGAGGTCCATCTCACAAGTTCTGCAATCCATGTGTCCACCAATCCATCTTTCTCTCCCAGACTTTGTTCAGTGAAGCAAATCCAGGTTTGCTCAACAAAGGTTTTCCCAAGCTGTGTTCCCACAAACTGCTCAGGACAACTTTGGTAAATGATTTAAGAATCACCAGAAACACCAGAACGAGCTGAGTGAGTTTCAAGAGACCACCTTGGAAAGGCTTCAATCCTAGGAATGTCCTTAATGGGAATTCAGGAGCCAGAACTCCCTGGAAGCTCCGCCAGCCTCTGTTATGAGATTGGGTCAGGCCTCAGGACTTGTTGCAGCATTAAAAAAAACCAAATAAACCCACAACCCTCTCCCCAAACCCCAATTCCCTGCAAAACTTTATTTTCTCTGTTGAAGGTTTCAGTGTTGTCAGGCATTGTGAATACCTAGAAAAAGGAAAAATCCATCTCCTGTTTCTTTCCCGCCGTAGTTCCCTGGCAGGATCTGGAGCTGGGTGCCAGCACAATTGGCTGCAGCCTGGAGCATATGTGCAGAATCCAAATAACAGCTTGGCTGCTTTTTATATCAAACCTAATGGGCTCAGATATTATTTTATTAGAGCTCCTGCAAACAATGGTGTCGCTCCGTTGGCCCCAGCTCCAAGCTGGAAATAAGGTCAGTGGGAAGCCCACTGGCTGCTCAAGAATGAAATGGGGAGTTTTCTGCCAAGGAGATGAGGATTGAGTACATTCAGAGGGTTGGTGTGTTCTGCTGGAGATGGTGGGGTGGGGGGAAATGGGGATTTTCAGGTTTTGTCTCACCAGTAGCTGGAGCCAAGCTTTAGGTGTGCTCAGTGATGTGTTCACTGCAGAACTGAGCTCTCTCCTCACAGACAAATCTAAAACCACACATGGTCCTCTCTTCTGGGAATTGCTGCACTGTCTCAATGATTGGTTGCTGGGATTAACCCCAAACCTGGCTTTTTTGTTGTGTTTTGCTTCACAGAAGAGCAAGAGGAAAGGTCACGAGTACACAAACATTAAATATTCACTATCGGACCAGACGAGTGGGGATCAGAGCCCTCTCCCCCCCTGCACCCCAACCCCAACGTGTCCAGAGTAAGTTCTGTCCTGCTCTCTGGTTTGAGCTCTTCTGTCTCATCTTCAGAGACCTCAAATGAGGCTGAGTTACCCCAGAACCTGCCCTGTTATCCTGGGCTTTCCTCTAAAAATCAATCAAGTAAAACCAATTGTCCCTGAATTATGTGGTGTGTATAATAGGTTTTTGGGGGGCTTTTTGTCTGAAATGAGATTGGTGGGACTCTAAATCCTGATTTCATTTCAGAATGAGAGAAGATAGTGCTAGAGTATATGAAAATGTGGGGCTGATGCAACAGCAGAAGAGTTTCAGATGAGAAGATGTTCAGAGCCTTCCAGGCCAAGGCAGGTGTGTATGGCCAGAGGAGGGGCTGTGTGTAGCCTGGCTTGGGAGAAAATGTACCCAGGAATGCCCAAAATGCTTGGAATTTATCCCCGTAGGGTGCCTGAATTCCAAAAGCTAATTTTAATTTCATTTTAATGACCTCTATACACAATCTCACCTTTTACTACCAAAGCACCCACACAGTTTCTAAGTTTTTGAGACTTTGGGTTGAGTTTAAACCTTGTTGCATCAAAACTGAGCACTTCTGTACAAAGCCTGAATAAGAAATAACTGCTGGGTTTTTTCCTCAATAATTCTTCATTTTTTTTTCCTTTCCCAGACATGAAAATGGTTTTTAAAAAGGTCAAGAAAGAGTTGGAAGAAGCTTCACGTGAGCAGTGAACTCTGAGGGCTTGGTACCTTTTCATTTACGGTTTTAATCCTTCAGTAGGCAAAACTTCAGAGCATCTAAAGATTGTTTTTATCTCTTCTCTCCAATTTCCAATTGCTCGTTTTCCAAATAAAAGGAAATCCTTTCTACAAGGTAGACAATTACTTTGTAGAGTCAGTTTTGAATCCTGCAAACCGTTGGACTGTCATCCATTTGTTTTTTTAAATAGTATTTTGGTTTCACAGTATGGCTGTTAGTGGGGTTGGTTTTTTTTTTTTTCCTTATTTGAGCAGTTGTGGGGTTTTTTGGGGGGCACTGGGTGGGTGGTGGGTGGTGGGAGAGCAATGCCATGGATAAATCCATGACATGAAATGTAAAATACTATTGGGAACAATGTGGATTGTTGGAAAACAGTGGATCACCAGCGTGAATAGAACCAAGTGCATGATCAAATTAGTCCTGATACATTTCAAACTCAGACTGAGCTTCCTGGGGTGAGCAGTTCTTGAGATGAAGGTGCTTTTTTGTGATAATTGGTGGCTTTAATTCCAATTTTGCTGTGTGGCTGGATGGGCTATTTTGGAGGAATTTATGCAAAGTTGCTCTTACATCAAACAAAGTTTCTTTTCCATGATCTCTGCCCAGAGTAGGAATTCCCTGTGTCCTTCAGGAGACTCAGTGACCTGGGGGTGGTTTGTGAGGATGCTCTGTGGTGTCTTTGTGCTCGGTTAAATGAGACTGAACCAGTAGAATTCAGGTTTTAATTAAGAAGTTGCAGGATGGTAGAACCAGTGAAACCAGTAACCCACTGTTGGTGCCAGGGAGCCCTCCTCCCCTTGTGCTGGGGGAATGGAAGCTGTGGAGGATTTTTAGGGAAGGAGGGATCCCAGGATTCCTGGTGGGACAGGGAGCAGCGAGGCCACACCGGGGGCACTGTCCCAGCCCAAGTGCCTTTGGGAGCTGCCTGGACCTTCCTGTCCCCCTGCCATGGAAAATCACCTGGAACCACTTGGGATTGCCAGGGAGACAAAGCCTCTTCCAGAGACTCCCCAAGGAAGATCTGGTGAGCTTCCATTTCATTCCTTCCCCTGGCTGTGTCCTGGAACAGCAGCTCCCCTTGGAGCCGTGGATGGCAGGACCAGGCCCAAGGAGTGTGTGGCCTGGTGTCTCCCCAGCACCTTGTCCCTGGTTTGGGGGATTTTCTCTGGCTTCAGTGGTGCTGAGGAGTGATTCCCATCCTCACACAGGATGCCTGACCTTCCTGTGTCACTGGAATGGGGTTATTGGCCTTCCTGGTGGAACTCTGCTGCAGCCTGGAATGTAATTAATGCAGCTTTGTGAGAGGTGAAGTGAGAGATTCCATCACCCGGTCCTCAGAGTGCTTTGCAAATTCCAATATTTGAGCAGTTTGTTTGAACTGAATGAAGGTGCTTCATTAATGTTAAGCAGAATTTTGTTCCTTGGCCTCTTGTCCTTTTTGTCTTTCGGGGCTTTGGGATTTGATTTTTTGGAACTCCTGTCACCAGCACACCATAAATGTGTTTGACTGGCACAGCCTTATGCTCTAGTCCTGAATCCTTGTGCCCTTCCTAGACTGGAATAGATGATGAGGAGAGAGAGATGTGGTGATTTGGTAGTGAGATTCCTCTTCTCCATCCCCTGCCAGCCTGTCCCTATTCCCAGTTCCCTCCTGCTGAACTGAGATCACTTGGAACTGTTGAGATTTGCATGGAGTAATTAAATATTTGCCTCAAACTCTGTGCAGAATCAAATTCTGTGCTTCAGAGGTTGGAACAAGGTGAGGACACACCCAGGTGGGGTTTGGAGCTACTCTGCTCTAGACTGGGAAAAGTCAAGGGGGAAAAGTCAGGAGAAAGGAGGGAAGGATCCTGAGGGAATCTCGACTGTCTGCACTCAGTTCATGTGAAGTGTCTTAAAAGCTGGACCTGTGT
This sequence comes from Certhia americana, assembly GCA_018697195.1. Taxonomy (NCBI): domain Eukaryota; kingdom Metazoa; phylum Chordata; class Aves; order Passeriformes; family Certhiidae; genus Certhia; species Certhia americana. The sequence continues at coordinate 2,707,055 of CM031871.1, forward strand.
AAGCAGCAATCAGCCCATGGCCAGCACAACGTTGCCTCCTGACCTCGTTCAGAACCTGCCTCTGGAGGATTTTGTTTGGAATTGTTCTCCTGGGAGCAGGGAGTTCTTGCTGCAGAATGTGTGTGAATCCTGGGGAGCACATGGTGGGGGAATGTCAGTGAGAGAGGGGAGCAGGATCTGAAAGATTGTGACTAAAGGAATAAATTCTCCTTTCTGAACCAGTGTTGGGTCCTGGTGGGCACCAAAGGGGAGCCCCTGCACCCTAAAATCTGTCACCAGAGACAGGGAAGGTTCTGAAAGCATTTCCTGCATTAAATCTAGCAAAAAACTTTGGGGTTCTGACAGATGAAGCAACAGAGAAACATCCTTTGGTTCAGGGGAGATCAGTGAATGTGGCATTCAGGGATTCCCAGTTTTAGGGAATTCTGTTGGAAGCAGTGCTGGCTGAGCTTGTTCTGGAGCAGGGGTGGAAACGGGATCCCAGGATTCTCTTTGTCCCATGAGGGATATTTGCCCCAACTCCCAAGGCACAATGATTGATGCCAGTGTGAATTTGCTGCAGACTTCATTTACTGAATGTTTTAGAGAAATTCACTTTAATTTCAGCTAACTCCTGTTAGGCCTGATTGGTTCTATTAATCCTGATCAAACTTTCCTTTTTGCCTCCTAAAAGATGTGTTTGAGACACGATTAACCAGGACACAGCTAACAAAGGTATCCAACCTGTTCCCTTTTTCCATTGTAGGGCTGAGGAAATTATTTGCAGCTGGGACTAAGATGTGTTGTCAGGGTTTGATTTTCTACCCATAACTCCATTATTTCAAATTAATTGTTCGTTTCTCCCTTTTCAATAGTGAAAGGTAATGAATAATTTCAAGCCTGTTTATTTATGACATTACTGTGATTTTTTTTTTTATTGCAGTACTAAGGACTAATGAAAAAGGATCTTATTAGGTGGAATAGGCCTTGCATTTTTTTTTCCTGCAATGTATGAAGTATTGTACCAGAGTATTAAATGAAATGTAATATTTTATTGCAAAATTTCTATCCTTTAAAAGGAATACATTTAGGATGTCATCAATTTGATGTGAATCATGTAAATGTTGAGAAATGAGCTGTTTATTCTACATCTGGTGTTTCAAAAAGATTTTGCCTCTTGCCTTTTGCCCACAGTCTGTAGTCCATTTACAGTTGTCAAAATGTGACATTAAATGATAGTTCCTGTATAGAAATAGTGGTGGTTGTCCATTGTTTTCTGGGCTGGTATTTATGGGGTTTAATTCAGTTGCAGTGGGTTTGGTTTTCTTTTTTTTATTGCTGCCAAGCTCTGTTATCAGGAATAAACCATATCTGTAAACAGCAGAAATTCCATTTAAAAAAAAAAAAAAAAAAAAGGGAAAAAAGAAATCCAAAATAGGAGGAAAAACAAAAAAAAAAAAAGGAAATAAAAATCGTTTTCTTACCATGGTTTGTCAGTCCCTGTATTTTCCGTGGGGAGGGGCTGGGATAGATTTCTCAGAGAAGCTGTGGCTGCCCCTGGATCCTTGGAAGAGTCTAAGGCCAGGTTGGATCAGGCTTGGAGCAGCCTGGGACAGTGGCAGGGGATGGAGGTGGATGATCCTTAAGATCCCTTCCACTCCAAGATTCTGTGATTCTGTGCTCAGAGCCTCATGGAGCTTGGCCTCTCCTTTTGCTCTTGGTGTACGATCAGTTTGAATTGGGAAGGAAGGAAGGACAATCCTGTTCTTTCCACATCCTGCTCCCCTGGGATGAGGGGGAGAAGCTGTTGCTCCTACTGCTGCTCCTTCCTTTTTCCACCTCTTTCTCCATTTCTTTTTGGGGCTGTTTCTGAGGTCCTTTAATGCTGGCCCCATGCAGGGTCCAAGGAGGAATTGGTGCTCAGAGCAGGAGATGGATTCTATCCCAGGTTCCTCCTGTCCCACTTCCAGAGCTCTCAGCATTCCTGCCTCCCTCACACTTGGAGCCAGACACTTCCCAAAATGTCAGGTTCCCAGAGAATGCCTGCCCCGAGGTTTTCCGTATCTTAGCTCCATCAGTACTGGGTTTTCTGGTTTTTACTTCTCAAATCCATTGGGAATATTCCCACTGGGGATGTCCTTGGTGTTGTTGATCCCAGAAATCAGCCTGCATGGAGGGGTGTGAATTCCAGGGAGATCCCACCGAGTGCTGCCTCTCCCCTGATCCTGCTTTCGGGGCCGAGCGTTAAAAATGGAACTGGAACTTTCCAGGGAATAAATCAGCTCAGCCCGAGCAGTGCTGGTTGAACAGCAGCAGAATCTGGAGTAAAACAAGCTTTAATCTCATGCCAAAGGCACATCCCAGGGATAATCCAGTGAAATGGCAGGAAGGAGGCAGAGCCCTGGGGTTGGCAGTGGGATCCAAACGAGGCCAGGAGCTCTGTGGAGCAGCAGCTTGGCTCTAAGGCGATTATCCCACAGAGGAAGATTGATTTATTTGTTTTTATGAACACATCCAACAGTTTGCTTCCATCTCTGGGAGTTTTTATAATCCCTGCCAGGACTGGGGAAGGAGGGAGGGGAAAAACAGAAGGAGGGGAGGCAGAGACTGTTCCAATTTGAGAACTTTGACAAAGATTGAAAGTGATGGTGCTGGGGCACTTGGTGTCTCCGGGCTTTGACTTTTGCTTGTGGTGACACTTCCAACCCTTCCTGCTTTGTGGTGACACCTCCAGCCCCTCCTGCTGCTCCCAGCTCTCCATGTCTCCCACATAGGTGAGTATAAATCCATTTATTCTCCCGGCGTTCTCGGTGTTTGTACAAATAGAGGTGATCAGATATTGCTCAAGGACAAGTTTCTTATCTTGAAACCCTTGAAACTTTGGCTGACTTTTCTCCAGGAAGAATTCCTGTGTACTTTGGGTTGGGGGAATTCTGAGTCATGCAGCTGCTCTCACAATCGGGGCAGGAAAGGGGAAGGTGTCCTTCAATCCACATCTTTGCTGTGACCTAAGGAATTATTTTTCTCTTGGAAGAGCTGGTGCAAACCAGGTTCTGTTTTCAGGGTGGCAATTCCTGTTTCATGTCCTTGGTGGTGCCTTTGGAGCCTTCCCATCCTCACTTTTTCTCAGGATCACCCTGGAGCTCAGCACGTGGCTCTTGTGCCTCAGCTCCTGGAAATCTTCCTTTGCCTTGAACAGGGGCCTGAGGCTCGACTGTGTCTCTATTTTTTCCCTTTGGTAAATCTTGGGAAGGATACCTTCAAAGGATCCTTAATAGGCTGCTCTCTTCCCATTTTCCCCACGGAGCCAGGCAGCAGAACAATTCCGAGATCAAAACGTTTGATTTGAAAAATCCCAGTTCTCCCAAGGAATGCCCCAAGTCTTGGGAGGGCTGTGACATTTTTAGCACATCTCATCTTGACAGCTCCCTGCTTTTCCTGACTCTGTGCAGGTTTGCTCCTGATGGAAGAAAAAACTTTGGATTTTTGGCGCTTTTCTTATCTGTGTCATTGGGAATGGGAGGGGGAAGGAACTCCCTCGTCTCTCTTGTGCTGGAAATCAGGCTGGGAAGGGCTGTGATTCCTTCTGCTCTTTTTATTTAACAGTGTTGCATCTGAGCTGGAGTTTAGGATTGTTTTCCTGGCTGGAATTTGTAATTTGATGGCAGTCCCATGGATATTTCTGCATGTGGATGACAGCTGAGGGATACAAAATGCTGTATAAAAACCAGGAGAGAGAAATATGCATGAGTGGTGGCTTTTCCAAACTCCTTAATCTCACAGATCTTTGTGCACTTGAGGTTTTGTGTTTGTGGAGTGGCTGGTGGGGAGGGTGTGGGATGTGCTGCCATCCTTCAGGCTCCTGCCCATCACAGATTTGGGATATTGCACCTTGATTCCCATCCCTCAAGGCTCCTGAGCTGAGGGAAGGCAGCACTTGGAGCATCCCTGCTGGATCTCTGCCATTCCCAGTGTCCTGCCCTCACCTCAGCCTTCCCAGCTCTGTGCTCTGCTGCTGTCCCTAATAAAGAGATTGGACTAAACACTGCCTGGAATCAGTCCCTAAGGATTCTCCCATGAGGATCTGCTGGAAGTTGACCTTATTGATCCACAGCAGCTCATAATTGTCCAAATCAGCAGCAGCTGCAGGAATTCCTGTTCTCTTTGGTCCATTTCCCAGGCTGAGATCCACCCAGGAGTGTCTGTCTGGGAAACTGCTCCTGGAATTCAGCTGGGTCGATCAAAGGCCCCTGACTTCCATCAAAGGGAATGAGACTTCAGAGAGAATTCCAGGCTGGTTTGGCTTGGAAGGGACCTTAAAGCTCATCCTGTTCCAAACCCTGCCAGTTCCACTATCCCAGGTTGCTCCAAGCTCTGTCCAACCTGGCCTTGGACACTTCCAGGGATCCAGAAACAGACAAAGCTTCTCTGGGCACTCTGAGCTCAGGGGCTTCTCACCACCCTCACAGGGTGGGATATTCCCAATACCCCATCTAAACCCTCTCTCTCTACCCCTAGTGGACACCATAAGAACCTGAGTGAGACATCCAGGTGCTGGATTGACAAATCCACTCCCCTGGAAGCTCCAATTTTGGAACAACAGAGGAAATTATTTTGGGCTCTGCCGTTATCATCCCCAAGCATCACCCACAGACTCCAGGGGAGCTTCCAGCAGCGTTTCCCAAACCATCCCAATGCCAGGATCCCATTCCTTTGCAACCCAGCCTTGCTCTTACAGGCCTTGGTGTTAATTAGTTGAGCTTTAAATGTGCAAAAATTGCTGTGAGTTCGTGTTCTCCATCTCTGTGTACCCCTGCCCGTCTTCCCCGTGGCTGGAGGTTGTGTTCTCCCGACGTTTTCCTGGGATTTAGCAGCTCTGCACAGGCACAGAGCTCTTCAGGCCGGGGCTGATCCATGCTGGAGCTGTTTTATCTCTATTAATAGTGATTTCCTCACGGAGGATTTTTCTGCTTCCGTGCACTTAAGGAAGGTTGCTTTCAAATTCTCTCTCTATCACTCCCGATAAATGGTGTGTCAGTTCCAGGATAAACAGGCAGGATAGGGAAAGGCGTTACCATGGCAACGCAGGGATTTCGGTGATTGGTATCCATGGCGATTGTTGCTAAATTCTGAGAGGTTTTAAAAACGCTTTTTTAGGGGTTTAATTTTTTTTTTTTTTTTTGAACATAAGGGGCGCGCTGCTGCCTGCGCCGCCGGGAGCACACGCGGGGGTGCGGCCGCACACGTGCCGGCTCCTGCTTCCCGCAGGGAATTCAGCAGGCGTGAGCAGGGAGGGAGAGTTTATTTTAAGGCCCTTTGGATGCTGTGTCATGTGGCATCACCAGCCCTGCGCAGGGGATCCTTCCCCGCAGAGCATCCGACCCCTTGGAAGGGGTGGGAGAGTGTTTGGGAGGCAGGGACGGACACCCAGGGGTTGTGATGGGAACGCCTCTGGCTGGCCAAAATGTTGGGGAATGGTGGCCGAATCTGCCGAGGGAGCTGCCATGGGATGTATGTGCTGGAATGGGGCTTTCCCAGCTCAGCATTTATCCCTGTGCTCCCAGAGCTTCTGGTTTCTCCTCAAGGAATGGCCCCGCTGGAAGCTGCCCTGCGAGGGAGGAGGATGCTCCTGACCCTGTGGGACAGAGCAGGGCTGGGAATGGCAGTCTGAGCCTCCACAGGCTCAGCTGGGCAGAGGGAACAAATGGGGAAAAATCCCTTTATCTGTGGGATCTGGAGGAGCCGAAGCTGGTGCTGCTCCCGGCACTCCGCTGCTGTTGGAAGTGGAGCAGGAGCAGCTGCTGCTCCCCTCATTATCCATCCCAGCTTGGCAGGGGTGTGGAGAGCTCCTGCAGTGAGTGCCAATGAAACACCTCTCCCAAACGAGCCCAGCTCAGCCAGGAACTGGGTTTTATGAGCAGGGCTGGACAGAGTCAGAAACTCTTCCTCAGGGCCCCAGCTGGTGCTGGCTTTGTTTTCCTTTTGGTTCTCCAGGATGCAGATATTTACCTGGTGTGCTTGGAAAAGCTCCATGTGATGGGAACAAGGGCCAGGGGAGGGAAGATCCCCCTAGCTCCATCTGCCAGCCCAGATTCCCAGGCTGAGCCCCAAACCTCCCTGTCCCAGCTCAGAGCAGTGTCACGAGCACACCTCGGGAACAAAACCACCTTATTTTGGGAAGAGCACTTGGTGAGAGTGTCCAAGTCCCAAGGATGAGTTTGGTTTAATAAGGGGGAGGATCTTAAATCTCATCCTATTCCATCCCCTGCCATGGGCAGGGACACCTTCCACTAGTCCAGATTGCTCCAAGCCCTGTCTGACCTGGCCTTGGACACTTCCAGGGATCCAGAGGCAGCCACAGCTTCTCTGGGCTCCCTGTGCCCGGGCTTTCTCACCCCCCTAGGGAAGAATTCCTTCCCAATATCCCATCTAACCCCCCTCTCTTTGGGTTTGAAGCCATTCCAGTTCCTGATGAAATTCCCTCTCCCGCTCCCTTGTACCCCCTTCAGATACCAGAATCTGCTGTGAGGTTTCCCCACCACCTTCCCTTCTCCAGAAGCTTCTTCTGGAGAATTTCCTTTGCTTTTCAGCACAGTTGTGCCAGGGGTGAAAAATCCTGCTGATGCTTGGTTTGGGCTTTGATGCTCTGACTCCCTCCCTGCTCCTTTGCTGCATTTTCCACCCCAAATCTCCCTCTGGGGTATTTTGAGGATGTCCTGTGCTGACTTCACCCTGGAGGTTGCATGGCCTGCCGGGATCATTCCTGGCTTCACTGCTTCCCATGGAGCTGGTGGCTGCTGAGACACCAGGGATGGATTCTGTGCCTGAACAAACCCCACTGAGCATTGCTGGACCCTGTTAGTGCCACCTCAGTGACAGCACCGGTGTCACTCCAGGGGCAGCCATCCCCCAGGGCCGTGTTCCCCACCTTGTGCAGACATGGAATCCCTTTGTGCTCCTGATGGAATCGTGACCTTGGATTTCCATCTCACCGCCCAAAGCGCTTCAGCTGCTCCAAGGGAAAGGATCTGTCGAGTTCCCTGGATGGATGGATGAGCCTGGTTTGTGCCAGTGGGAGAACACAGAGATCTTTCCCTGGCAGAGCTGCTTTTCCTTGGGAATCCATCAGCTCTGGCACATGCCGGGTGTTGCTGGGGGCTGACAGATGCAGCGTGTGCTGCTGATCATCGCAGTGGGCTTGGGGAAGCAGCTCTGGATGAGCTGATCTGCACAATTCCCCTTCTGAGCTCCCAGCCATCATAAAACGCTGCCGTCCGGGCTGTCACGGGGATAATTGGTTGGCAATATGAATCAGGAAAGTGGCTTCCCCCCTGGAATTTTCTGCTGGCACTTGATTTAATTCCTCCTGACATCCTGTCCGTTGCACTGCCTCACCCTCCACAGCTTGATCCGAGTGCTGGGAGTAGGGACCAACAGGTTACTCAAGGAGTAAAGTGGTTGTCAGCGGGAGCCTTTGCTTCCCTCTGCAAAAGGGAAAACATCCCTCTTGGAGGAGCTAAAAATTGGGAGGAAGTAGCTCAAACCTGTTGGCATGAGGGGAGAGGGCTCTGGTATCCACGGGATGGGATGGGGCATGAAGGGAAAGGGGTTGGGTGGTTGTTTTATCTGGCTGTGCTTGGTGTCCCTGTGCTTTCACATTCCCAAAACAAGGCATGGAGCAGGCACAGTGCTTTCTGTGTGCCACACATCCCTGGGACCATCCTGGCACAGACATGGAATGCTCCTGGGGGGATGTGCAGCCCCTGAGGCAGGGAGGGCGAGGATGGGATTAAATCCTGGGTGGCAGCAGTGCCATGGATCAGCACATCCAAGGGCTAGGAATGTAACGTGGTGCTGCCAGGAGAGAGTTTGGATTCCTGGAGTTTTAACGAGCTTTGTGGAGGTCCCTGAACACTCTGGGGGGCTCTGGGAGGCAGGAGAACCCCTAGAGCTCCCCAGTTACTCCTGATACTTCTGTTTTGACATGTTGGGATTTCCTGTGATATTCCCAGCTGGTGCTGGGATCTGCTGCTCCAGTGGGTCCCAGGCTCCCTCCTCCCCTCCCACAGATGGGTAATTAGTGGCAGTGTGGGATCCTATTAATTGCAGCCATTCTCATGTCTGGATTTATGGGATAATTGCTGATATCTGGTGTAATGTTCTCCCCCCTGGCCAGTTCTGATCACAGGAATTAACCTCCTCCATGGGCATCAGAGCTCATCCCTGCATTCTCCAGGAGACAGCCTGCTGGGATCCCTCCCCATGGGTGCTGCTGGGTGGGAATTCCCTGCAGTGTGTCCCCTCCACACATTTATCCAGCAAATCCTCGGGAAGCTCAGGAAAGCTCAGGCTGCGCTGCTTTGCCTTGGAACCAGCAAAGCCGCTGCCAGAGATCCGTAGTTTTGGGAAGAGCTTGTATCCACGGGTCACTGCAGCTGGATGTGCGTGCTTGGGTGTCCTCCCGAGGGCTGAGTCACCTCTGGAGGCTTCATCCAAGCTTGTCACACCCTGGCTCCGGAGCCTCCGTGTCCCTGAGCACCAGACCTGACGTGATCTGTCCTTCGTGCTCCTCTCTCCTGATTTTTCCTGGAGGAGGGGCAGCGGGGGAGGACACGGGTGGCCAGAGCCTGGAGATGAACCAGAAGATCCTGTAGAATCCTGTGTAGAATTCTCCAGGCAGGTGTGAAGGGAGCGCTGGGCTCTGCCAGAGGCTGGCTATGGTTTGGGAATGTGGTGGGAAGGAGATGTGTCTCTGGGCCAGCGGGAGATGCCGGCACTGAGGTGACACTGAGGGAAATGTTGATGGGCAGGAATCAATCCCGGCTTGGGAGAAGTGTCTGGAGCAGGAATCGGGGGCTGGACAGGGATGCATCGGCACGGGAATGCTGGAGCGTCCCTGTGCTCCCAAACCCGAGGTGCCGCTGAGATTCCAGGATGAATTCCCTGTCCTGGCCGGGAATGTCGCCCTGCTCTGCCCAGAGGTGACATTGCAGCCGTGCCCGGCTCGGGCTATCCTGTTCTGTCCCCTCGTCCCTCCCGGAGGCGCAGGAACACGGGCTGGATGCCGAGGGCTCGGAGCCGTGGGAAGGAGGGATTTTTCCGCTCGCCCTGCCCAGACGTGAGGGGTTTGCAGAGCAGGAGGAGCCCCTGCCTGCCCACAGCCCCGGAGCTGCCGCTTTTCCTCCCTGTGCTGCTCTTCCCGTTCCCCTGTAGCAATCCTGGCTCTGGAATCCTCCTTGCACTCGATCCCTGTTTCCCAGGCGGTGGCATTGGCAGCATCTCTGCCCCTGTGTCACTCCCAGCCTGGATCCATCCCAATTCCCAGCTTTTCCCTTCTCCCATTGTCCTAATAAGTGATTTTTTTCTTTTCTTTTTTTCATTTTTTTTTCCTTTGGCTGCCTGTTGCAGAGCTCGCTGCTGATTTCCCAGGAGAGGAATAAAAGCCAGAGCACAAACCCAGCCTGGAAAATCACCGCCAGCAGGCAGATCCAGGGATGGAGCCCGGATTGGAGCCACAGGGATCATCAATATCCCAAACTGGATGTGTGTCCATCCAGAGAGGGTGCAAGGAGAAGGAACCTCCAGCTCTGATTCCCCAGATATTTCCCCATTTCCAAGCCCTCTGTGTTAAGGGATTTTTCACCCTGAGCTTTGGTGCTACCCAAAATCTGCTCTCATTATTCCAGGAGCTGTAATTCCAGGACGCTGTTCCCATCAGCATCCATTCCCTGGTGTTTGGGGAGCAGCTCCTTGGAGCTTTAACAGCTTTGGCTGGTGGTTTTCAGGCTGTTCCAGCTTCTCCATCCAAGTATCACCCACCGCCAAACCAAATGCCCCAAAATCGTTTGGGGATCTCAGAGAAAGCTGGGATAATGAAATCTGCTTTTCCCAAATGTGTCCTGATTGGCACTAATTAAATCCCACTTCTTCATTAAGCGAGTCCGGTTTCAGATCTTGCCTTGGTTTTGCCTGGCTTCAATGTCAGCCCAACAACTTGGATTGTTTGAATCCACTAGGAAATAAATAACCCCACTGGAATTCAAAGTGGGCTTTTCAAAAGACCTTAAAAAGCAGGGGAAAAAAATTAAAATCTAGAAATAACTCCTTGGCCAGCACTTTTAAACTTCTTCAATTCAATTGCTCCAGATCTTGCTGATTTTTTGAGAAGTTTGGCATTAACAATCTGCATTTATTGGTTTATTTTGGTTTGTTTTGCAACACAAAATATCTCTTCAGGCTTTGGCACAAAGGCATCATCTCAGTCTCTGTCTCCTGTATTAAATAACCCAAATTTCTCTGCATTATCAGCAGCATTTCCAGCACCTGTTGGCTCCAGAGCTGGGCAGGAACCACAGATTTCTTCCAAGCACCTCTTGCTCTCCTTTCATTTTGCTCCCTTTTGAATTAACAACTATTTTGTCCCGTGTATTCCATTTTTTTAAATCAATCTTTTTAAGCCTGATTACAGCTGCCTCCTCAGCGGGGCTTTTATGAATTTGTCTCTGCAGCTTTTACAATAATTAATTGTCCCTGAGCAGTGCCCAGCTCTCCCTGTTTTCCATTCAATCCTTTCTCCAAGCTGGCACCTCCCGGTTTTTGTGTCTCAGCCCTTTTACAGCAGAGAGAGGAGAGGCTTTGTCAGATCTGCCTTTGTTGTGTCCGAGTAGAACTCAACAAAGCAATTCCAAAGGCAGAATCCTTTGGGATCCCCGTGGGGAGGCTTTGGGTACCTGTCTGCTTCTCTCCTGGGAGGGAGATGAGGGATCCTGAGCTGAACTTAAAATAAAACTCAGGGCTTGGAGCAACCTGGGATAGTGAGAGCAGTTCCAGCCCTTGGCAGGGGAAGGAATGGGATGAGCTTTAAGGTCCTTTCCAACCCAAATCATTCTGGGGTTCTTGGATTCTTTATTTCCCTCATGGTTTCCTTGGATTAAGTCAGCTTTTTTTGGAGCTGTTTTGATCCCCAGGGGCTGCGTTTGTGGGGACCAAGGATTGGACCTGGCCATCCTTTCTGGAAAGCTGAGGGTTGTGTGGATTTGGGGATGGAGAACAGCACAGGAATCCAACCTCGTGTCCAGAGGATTTTTGGGGGCAGCATCTGCATCCTTATCTCTGATTCCCTGAGAGAGTCCAGCGGCAGGGTGGGGCTGACAAACACATCCCATAAAATCTGCCTGTGGCGAGAGTTTTTATGCCTTTAGATTCTCCTGGTGCCTCTGGAATGCCATTAGCGGATCATTTTCGGGAGTAAAAAGCCCATCTCCTCTGAGAGGCCGCGCTCGGGAATCCGAGCGAAGGGATTTGCTCTCAAATATTCACTCAGTTTGTTCCCTGCTTATTTTTCTTTTCTTCCGGAGTGGAAAAAGCAGGAAGGGGAGGGAGGAATGCCTCAGCCTTGGGGGCGAAAATGCACAATCCGTGATTGTCCTTGAGGATTTTGACGTCCTTTAATATTTCCCTTTCCATCCTCTCCTGTTCTTGGCTCTGTGGGGTGAGAGGTTCCTGGATTGTTGGGAGGCAACTGGAGGGAAAAACAGGCTGGAAAGGAGAAAGGGAAAAAGAAAAAACGGGAAAAAGACAGTGAAGAAGAAAAAAGAAGAAAGGGGGGAAAGAAGAAAGAGAAGAAGAAAATGAAGAAAAGAAAAAAAAAAGTCGGGGAAGAGGAATAAAAAGAAAAAAAAAAAAAGAAGAAAGGGAATAATAAGAAGAAAGGGAAGCAAATTTGAATCCTATGATCTTAGGATTTTCCAACCTTAATGATTTCACGGAAAAGAACAAAGGGAAGAACAAGGCAGGGATGTAAAGGGAAAGAGAAGGGAAAATAGAAGAAGAAAGAGAAGATAAAAGAAAAAAAAGGAGGAAAAAAGAAGAAAGGAAGAAAAAGAAGTATCAGGCAGCAGAAGAACTCGATTTGCTTTCCCCTCTTGCTCGTCTTTCTTGATTCTGGAGCATTTCACAGCTTGTCCTGGAACGTGGTTTTGGGCTCAGTGGGAATTAGGGAAAAAAGAGAGGAAAATTCACAGGATCTCTCCTTCCTCCACTGTGGATGTTGTGCAGCTCAGGGGTGCTCAGAATCGATCAGTGAGCCAGGGACAAACCCTGCTGATCCCTCCCTGCCTGCCCCAAATCCCTGGAGAGAATCCCCTGGGAAGGGATTTGTTCCCTCGATGGGAAAGGAAAGGAAAGGAAAGGAAAGGAAAGGAAAGGAAAGGAAAGGAAGGAACGGAAATGAAAGGAAAGGAAAAGGAAAGGAAACAAGGAAAGGGAAAGGAAAAGAAGGGAAAAGGAAAAGGATTCGAAGCCACTGGGGGATTTGTTTCTCTCTTCTCTCCTCTGGGCAGCCCCAGTTCCAATCGTGGCATGGGAAGTGTGTCCCTGTGGCCGTGTCCCTGTCCCTACCCCTACCCATGGCAGGGCTTGGAACCTGGTGATCTGAGATCCCCTCCAACCAATCCTGTGATTCCATGGGTCAGTGATCCCAGCAGGCCATTCCCGGGATCGGCCTTTGAGCTCGGCTCCATGCCCAGCTGCTGCCACCTCTGGATGATGGGGAATGCCCATCCTAATGCCCACCCCAGTGCCCATTCCAGTGCCCATCCCACCCACTGGAGCCATCCCAGCTCCCACAGCTCCACACCAAGCCCAGCCCTGCCCAAGCAGCGACCCCTTGTCCCCTCCATGTCCCAGCCTTTCACCAGCACAGTGTCCCGGAGCTGCCGCTCTCCCTCTTGGAGCACACCGGCAAGGGAGGCAGGAATTTTTCCCTGTGCCGGAGGGGATTTCTCCATGTGCCCGGCAGGAGAGGAGCAGCGGTGCTGCCGATGGAAGGGAGGGATCGCTGCGTCACCCCCTTGATTTACTCCATCCCTGCTCCCGCTGCACTGCGGAGCGGATGGAGCAGCTCCATCCTTTGCTCCGGGGCTGGGCAGAATTCCACGAACCCTTTGAGGGTTTTGGGGGGGGGGGTGAGGTTTTTTTTTCCTTAAATCCTTTGGAGCAGGGAAGCTTCAGTGAATTTTAAATAAGCTCTGGAATCTGTGCATTAAAACCCAACGAGCCAGAATATCAATTATGCCGAGGGAAATGAGGAGTCGCTCCGGGGGAACGTTGGGTTGGGGCTGCTGGTGAGAGATCAGGACCTGCTGAGTGGCGGGGGCAGAATTAAATCCAAATCCTTTGTTTTCCCACCAGCAGGGTCGTGGATGAACGGGGGGAGCTGGAACAGTCAAACCCTAGAGGGGAGAGGAGGAGCTGAAAGTTCAGAGAGGAGTTAAAAACTGGATTAGCTGGAGATGCCGAGGTCCCTTGGGAGGATGTCACTGAGCACCACCCTGCTCCCAAAATTCCCTCACTGCCTCATTTTCGGCCGCCTCAGCCTGTGCCTGTGACTCAGAGAGGATCTGGCTTGGTCTCTGTCCTGCAGGTGAATGCACCAAAATCCTGCTCTAAAGTCCCCATCAGCTCTGATTAGGGAACAAGAGGCGCCAATTTTCCTTGTGAGGCTCCTGCCCGGTGCCAGCTCCTCTGGGATTATTGATGTTTTCTTCGTCCTGGGAGTTTGAGAGCTCAGAAACACTTCACCCCCGAAATTTCAGCTGTGCTCTTTGCTCTGAGCATGATTTTCTATCTGTTAAGTTTAATTGTGTTGCTAGCTTCTCCCCTGGAGCAATTAACCCCCAAAATATCAAAGCAGGGAGATGTTGGCCACAAACTGCCCATGGCAGCGTTGGATCCAGTCCTGGCTCTGGAAAACCCTCTGGTTTGGGGTCACTAGGCACTGTTTGGATTGTTCTGGGAAGGAAACCTCTTTACCAGCCAGTTTTGGTAACACGGGATTGAATCCTTGGAAGAGAGAAACTCAGAGTTACTGAGTTTGACCCTCAGTCTTGGCTCAGCAGGGAGGGATGTGCTCCAGGATCTGGGACAGCCAGGATGGTTCAGGGATGTCCCTGGTCCAGCTGTTGCTCCTCAGTCCTGCCTTGGTGCTGGATCCTTCTGGCATCTGTTCCAGGGATGCAGGAGTCATTTCTGGAGTGTGATGTTCATCCCACCCCGGGCTGTCTGGGGGATGTCTCCAAAGCCATCTGGAATTCTGCCAATCTGAGGAGTGGAACAGAACATCCCTGTCATGGGAAAATCCCTTGGGAAGAGCTTTGGCACCTCTCAGCAGCACCTGCCCTGGCTGTCATCACACCTTCACTGTTCCACTTGCTGAGTGGATGGGATGAGCTCGCTCAGCTCCTGGGAGATGTCACAGAGGGGCCCTGCTGTCCTCTCCAGGGCAATTCCAGGCATGGGGACCACCAGGAATGGTGACACGCCAGCACCTTCAAGCCTTTCCCAGCACGGAATTTGCCGTGCCACTGCAGGATCCACTCAGAACCCCACAGAAGTGGCCCATGGGAAGGAAAGTCTGTGGGACCACAAGCTCTCCCAGGAAAACCCTAAAATTAGGAGAGGAGTGGGGCTGACCTGTGGGGAGTCACTGCTGGAGATGCCACAGGGGAAAAACTCAGCTGGGAGGGTGGGAAGAAAAGGAAAACGTGTGTTTAATCAAATTTGGGGAATGAGCTGAGGCAGGAGAAGCACGATGTGGGTGGGAGAGGCCCAGCAGCACATCCTGGCTGTTATAAATTGCATTTCCCAACCCATCCCAAACTTTTGTGTCAGTTAATTCAGTGCCCGACTCTGCAGCGGATAAATCCAGGGCAGGTTTGTAAATGCTGCATTGCTGGCAGCCAAAACACAAATACAACCTGAACGGCTGCCAAATGGGAAAAAGCAGGGGAAAAAAAAAAAAAAAAACAAAACCAAAACTCTGTGTCAGGATTTACAGCCCTGGAAAAGAACAGGCTCAGCTTGGGTGGCTGGGAAGGGGCTGGCACCACTCCTGACTTCCCTCCTGGGGCAGAGATTTGGGAAAAAGAGAAAGAGAACCTGTTTTTAGGCTGTCTGGAGCTCTGGAGAGGGTCCTGGGAAGGGATTTGGAGGGATTTGGGTCTCTGGGATGCTGCAAGCTCAGGGAAAGGCACATTTGGGAAAGTGGAGGGGCGAGGGGGGGGGGGGGGGAAAGGCGTGGGATCCTTTCCTTCCTTTCCTTCCTTTCCTTCCTTTCCTTCCTTTCCTTCCTTTCCTTCCTTTCCTTCTTTCCTGCCTTCCTTCCTCTCCCAAAGTCTGAGGATGGGCTGGGAGGGACCAGGCAGGATTTCTCCAAGATGGACAAAGCTCCCCTGGTGTGAAATCCAGAACTCAAAGAAACCAAAGGAAATGAAGATATCCAGGGGAAAAAAAGCACAGAGCAGTGCAAGATTGGGATGACTTCCAGTTCTGGCTGTGCCTTGTCTTGGATTCAGCTTGGATTCACACCTTGTCCTGTTGGGATGGACCAGAGGGTGTTTTGTCCCTCAGCAGATGGATCAGGATGTGCTTTGTCCTATGGATCAGGGACTGGATCCAGCTGCTCCGTGTCCTACACGTTGAATTTATTTCCCTGCAAAGGCACGGAATGATGCAGATGAAAGTTATTGATCCATTGGCACTGGAAGCAGCCGTGTGTTCCATCCTGCTGTCCCCAGTGCCACCCTAGGGGCTGGGGCATGGTGACAGGGGGTGACAGGGGGTGACAGGGAGCTGCCCACAATGTGAGGACTGTGGGAGAGGATGAGGAAAAGCAGTGCTGCCTAAGAAAAGGTTGGATTCACCAAACCAAATTCCAAATCCCACTCAGGTTTCAGGTAGAAATTCACATTTGGGCTGTGGTGTGGGGTGTCTAGGGAAAGAAGCTCATCCTGGGTTATTTTAAGATCTTTTTCTCCTTCTGTTTTAAGAGGAGTGGCTCTGGAACAGGCTGGTTCTGTTGGAGGATGGCCTCTCCTGAGGGATCCTGGCTGGATGTGGCTGTCACGGTGCTTCCACGAGAGTCTGGTCACCTTTCCTACCCTTCCCACCTGTGTTCAACCCTGGGCTCCTTCCTGCTGGATCTCCCTTCCTGAGCAGGAATGCAGGGATGGGTCACATTCCCACCTGGATGCCCTGGCTCTGTGGATGTGCAGAGTTACAGCCACAGGATTCCAGGCTGTCACTCCCGATCCATCGTCTGGAACTGGCACTGACCTGGTGCCTTCTCCTGGCTGTTCCAGGGATCTTGTGCTGCCTCCAGCCAAATCCCTGTGGTTGGATGCAGGCTCCTGCTATTGCCAAGTCGTTTTCTTTCCTCATTTATCAACAGAAGATGTTCATTATCTCTTATCATATCCCAGTGCAGGACTTGGAGCGGAGCATCCATCTCTGGTTTTGGCTGCACCTGCCGGAGAAAAGATGGAATTTGCCAAAGCCCCAGACCTGATCCTCTGGGAAAGAACAGCCATTTGTGGTCAGGTTTCACATGGAAATTCAGGGCAGGGTTTCCAGGTGCATTTGAGGCCCTGTTGGAGCACACAGTGCTGCCCATGGCTCTGCAGCCAACCCAGCTCGGTGCCCTCACATCCTTTGGGAATGGGATCATTGAAATCTGTCAAAGCAAGCCTGATCTATGTCCTGCCTTAACCCTTTCCCTACAATCTCCCCCACTCAGGGAGCTGAGAATATCTGGCTTTGCAGCAGGAGCTGAGGAAGTGGAAAAAGCCTGGAAGTCCCTCCATGGGAATGCTGGGCAGCAACACAACAATCAATTCCTGGCTGCTGCATCCAGGAGGGATCCTGGCCCTGTGTCCGTGTGTCCATCCAGTGAATGCCCAGCAATACATCCCAGTGCTGTGCCCCTTTCCTAGGTCACGGCTCCAGGAGCAGCATTTCACTCTCAGGAGGAGCCCTGGGAATGACAAATCCCAGCCCAGGGCAGCTGCCTGGCCATGGGTGACCTGCTTTTATTGGGCTGATCTTTCCCTGACCTTCTCCACATTTCTCCTGGAAAAGGGAAGGTGCTAACACCCTCCTGGGATAATGCTCTGGAGGTTTTCCCACAGAACTGTTCTTTATCCATGTCCACAGAGTCCAGCAGGAATACATGCTAGCTGCTGTTTTCTCCCAGTGTTTGTGCATTCAGGAATATTTTCTCCCGGTGATTTGTGTATTCAGGAATATCAAAGCCCAGAGGTTGTTTTTCCTTTAAGCAGCAGCAGGATGACTCCACTGAAGATCAAAGCCACGGTTCTGGCATCTCTCAAACCCTCTCCCTCCCCTTTGGAGGAGATGCAGGTGTTGGAGAGAATATTCATGGAGAGATACTCCAGGATTAACCCTTCCCAGGGGATGGGGAATTTCAGAGGCTCCAGTTTGCTTTGTGAGGAGCCACTTGTCCTTGCTGGAGCCTCCCAGCAGGACATGTCACCTGGGATGAGAGATATCTGTTGGGTTTATTCCCAAAACAGGGCACGCTGGCAGCTGGAAGTATCCCATCCCACATCCTGGGAACTCCAGCCCCTTTCCCAGCTCCTGAATTAAAGCTTTGTGCTTCAGGCCTAGCAACCTTTCCATTCTCCTGTGGGAATTTCAGCTGCTGCTGCTTTAATTCCTCAGAGCAGTGTCCTGAGCAGGGATCAATATCCTGCAGGATTTGCTGGGAAACAAAACAAGCTGGAAAACAGCCCTTGGAATGAGATGGCTGCTGGTCCCGTGGGATGCTGAGCTGGGGTCCCAAATCCAGCACCTGCACCTTCTGCCTGCACTGGGCCTTCCTGACCAGGCTGGGATTTGCCCCTGGGATCCATCATTCCATGCTGGGAAGACTCAACAGCCAAATCTCTGGGCGGCAGTGCCAGGCAGGACTCGGTGACAGCATTGATCCCAGAGCTTGTTAAACAACTTTTGTGGCTGGGGAAGGCTCTCCCTGCCCATTCCCATGTGGGGACAAATAGCGTGTGCTGCTGGAAGCTCCTTATCCAACAGGGATATTTTCCCCCTCCATGGGGAGGTGGCATTTTCATGGAATCACAGAACAATTTGAGTTGGAAGGACCGTAAAGCTCATCCCATCCCACCCCCTACCATGGGCAGGGACATTTCCCACTATCCCAGGGTGCTCCAGCCTTGGAAACTTCCAGGGATGGAGCAGCCACAGCTTCTCTGGGAAAGCAGGGACAGAGTGGAATGCCCAGGGTGTGGGAAAATGGACCCTCTAAAAATCAGAGAGAAGAGAAATAACAACAAATAGATCCCAAATCCCACCGTGTGCTGCCAGGGAGTGTCTGGATGGGAGAACAATGGGATGGTCGCTTGGAAAAACCAGGAGATGTTAAATTCCATTGATCCAGCTCTGGGCCGGTCCCCGTTGTCCCAATACTTGGTGAGCAGTGCCATGGGGACCTGGCACTGCCATCGCCACTGCCTGACAGCCTTTGTGCCTCTCCCGGTGATCCATGAGCGACGCTCCGGCTGGGAAGGGGAGGGGGAGCCGCCAGCTGAAATCCTCTTTCGTGTGGATTCGCTGGCAGAACAGGAGGATATTCTTGGAGCCGGGCTGGGCAGCCAGCAGACACCTGCCGTGCTGGGCTTTTCTTTCCCAGTGTAAAATTTCCATTTGGGAGTGAGATAAGAGCGGGGCGATGCTTCCCACCCCCTCTCCACGGGAGAGTGCTCCCAGCTTTCCGTGCCGGCCGGGAATGCAGCCTGGACACGGCTGTAGCTGGGAATTGATGCAGATGGATAAAAAAAAAAAAAAAAAAAAAAAAAAAAAATCGCTGCTGGAGGCGTTCCCACCCGGGCTGAGCTGGGATCGCTTTAGATCAAGTCTAGCACGGGGGGATTGTCCTCGGCCACCGGCTGGGACACCGAGGTGCCACCAAGGCCACGGGGAGGGAGGGCTTGGGGACAGCAGCATCTCCAGGAGTGCGAGATGTGCGGGCACATCCTGCCCTGCCCATCCTGGAGACGGGAATTTTGGGGGTGCGGCGCTGCGCCCCCGCTCCCCCCGGCATCCCACACCCCCCAATCCCGGGATTGCGGCCGCCCTGTCCCCATCCCTCCCCTCCGGCTGGCGGCTGCCACAGCCCGGGCACGGCAGCAGCCCCCGGCCGTGGGAATGGGAAGTGGAGAGGCTCTATTTTAAACCACCGCTGTGGGTTGGTGACCTAGAAAAGCAGCTCCGGGAGCAGGAGTGTGAAGTCCAACCTCCCCCGCTGCGAGCGGGGCCGCCGAGCACAGGGTGACCTAAATAAAGCCACGGGAGAGGTGTCGGGGGTGCTGCTCCCCCAAAATCAGACCTTGGAGAGGTGTCTGGGGGTGCTGCTCCCCCAAAATCAGACCTTGGAGAGGTGTCTGGGGGTGCTGCTCCCCCAAAATCAGACCTTGGAGAGGTGTCTGGGGGTGCTGCTCCCCAAAATCAGACCTTGGAGAGGTGTCAGGGATGCTGTTCCCCCAAATTAAACCATGGGGAGTTGTCCGGGGTGCTGCACCCCTAAATTAAACCATGGAAAGGTGTCCGGGTTGCTTCTCCCCCAAATTAAACCTTGGAGAGTTGTCCGGGGTGCTGCTCTCCCAAATTAAACCATGAAGAGGTGTCGGGAGGTGCTGCTCCCCCAGCCCCAGGTTTGCAGCTCAGGACCCTCCCAGCACCATCCCTGCGGGTTTCAGAGGGATAAGAGGAATTTCAATGGATAAATCCCTGTGTTTGGCAAGGATGCAGCGGGGGGTCCCTGATCCTGGAGGGTTATGGAATACATCTATGGAGTATTTCAGCAGTGGTTTGGCAAAGCTGATGCTCCTCGTTGAGGGGTGGGAGGGGAGATAAAGCTGAAGAGAAAGCTCCTTCCTCCCCTCTTTTTAATGCGCTGTCAGGAGGAATTTCAATTATTTAAAGCTCACAGGTACTTGCTCCTTGCAGCCTCCAAAATGAAACAACGCCCAGCCCAGCTCAGCCCCAAACCCAGGAAGGTTCTGGGCCGCTGCCTTCAGCTGAGCGCAAGACAGGCCAATTAATTAAATCAGTAAATAAATTCTCCTAATCCCATTAACAAAAGAGGAGCTGGAGATTAAATCTTTGATGGCACTTTCTGCAAAATTAATGCAGGCAGTCTGTTAGGCAATGTATTCTTCCCCTCACCTCGGCAAGGCTAACAGTGCAGTTTTATAGGACAGGGCGTTATCAGGAATGGGAAATGGATGTAAAACCAGCACAGATCTCATTAAAAGGGTGTAATGAGCTGCAGACAGAACGAGCTGGGCCTGCTGAGCTCAGGGCTCTGCGGCGCTGCCACGCCAGATCCTGCCTGTGCCACCACCCAGAGGGGACATGGGGGGTACTCCTGAGGGTTCCTGTGGGTTTTCCCAGCTCTGGGGTGAGGCAGGAAGTGGCTGGGAAGGGGGATTTTTCAGGGTGGCTGGGAAGGGGGATTTTTCACCCGGGATGAGAGGGAGCAGGGCGGGGTGCCGGAGCTGCCTCCCTGCAGAAGCTCCCTGGCATCCCTGGCAGGTTGGGAGCAGAGGACTGACAGACTGGGGAGAGGCACGGGGGGTGGCTAAAAACATCCTGGAATCCTCTCAAAGTGCTGCTCCTCCCTGGCTTCTCCAGAGGAGAAAATCCTTTTCCCAGCCCTTGGAGCAGCTGGCTTCCCTGTGGCACCACCGGAACCAAGGGACAAGGAGGGGAAAATCCTTTCTTCTTTTTCATGGCTTTGTTTTATCCCAGCACTCTCACTGGGGGGATAAATCGAGGATGTCTCCTCTGACTTATGCCTTGTTTGGTGTTTTCTGAGGGTGGGCTGGAGGGGTTGGAGGTGTTGATGAAATGGGGGGATCCGGCTGTGTCCCCTGCAGGTCCCAAGGGAGAATCCCAGGGATTGTTTTCTGCTCCAGCCTAAATCTTGGCTTGGGGGTTTCTCCCCTGGAAAAAGGAGATGAAAACTCTGTGGTTCCCAAAATTCTGGGATGGCTTCAGTGGGTTCAGCTCAGAGAGCTGGGCTGTGCCCATCACTCCTTCTCCATTCTCCTCCTGCTCTTTTCTCCTCCCTGTCTTTTCCCAAGAGTCATTCCCAGCGAGGAGCTGCTCTGGGAGGCTGGGGATGGATTTGGGGTGACAGGTGGTGGATCCTTTCCCATCTTTCTTGTGTTTCCAAGAACGAAATCCCTCTTAAGCCCTTGGTGGCTGTGATGGGCAGGACATGCAGAGGATGAGTTACGGTGCAGCCAGTCCTTGTCACATTCCAAGGAGATCCTGGAGGCAGATCCATCAGGATCTGTGGCCAGGCCAGCTCAGGGGAAAGCAGCTCAGTGATTTACAGGAGTGAAAAACGCTCCCCTGGGTGCCTGAGCTGCCATCAATCCTTTTAATTTAACTCGTTGGAGCTGCTCAGGGAGAGCCTGACGTGCTCCTGATTTATTTTCCCTGTATCGGAATCGGCGACAGCAGCTGTTATCCAGAGTTTTTGTGTGCCTGAGCTCCGAGAGTTTATCCATTGCCACTGGAACTCTTTTAATCTTCATTAAAAACAGAAGAAAAATTGCTGTATAAAGTTCACATTCCATTTTCCATCAGACTCTGTTGATACCAGAGGGATAATCCCAGCCTGGCACTGGCTCATCCCTCCCTATCTCCTGTCTGGTGCCTCAATTAGACGCCACTAATTGTGCTGGAAATGAGGGGAGAGGTTTCCTCGTGGATTCCCAGCCTCATCCTCAGCTCCATCCTTGGATCCATCCCCACCCCCAGCTGCATTCAAGGACGGGGAGCAGCTGGAGGTGAAGCAGAGCCCAGCCCTGACACAGATTGGATGCTTGGAGCTGTCTGCATCCATGAGCTTGGTGTTATCCCTCAGTTATTCCCACAGAAATCAGCAGGGCTAAACCCACAGATCACAGGGTGGAGGCCGCATCCAGCCTGGAGCAGGGAAAGGCTGCACAGCCCCGAGAATTTCCAGGATTTTTGCCTCTGCATTGGAATTTCAGCATCCAGGCAGGATCTGCTGTGCCTGGTGCTTCATCCAAATC
Source organism: Certhia americana (assembly GCA_018697195.1). NCBI lineage: Eukaryota > Metazoa > Chordata > Aves > Passeriformes > Certhiidae > Certhia > Certhia americana. The sequence goes on from CM031871.1 coordinate 2,728,954, forward strand.
CAGCCAGGATGGTCTGGGGTCAAATGGAGTGGGCACCTCCGTGCTGAGTCAGATCCCAAGGGAAACAAAACAATTCCTGGAGAACCAGAGGGGCAGTGAGCATGAAGATAAAGCAGGGAGGAAATAAATATATAAATGAATATTAAAAAAAATTAAATGAATATAAAAATGTATATATAAAATAAATTCATAAATGAACGCATAAAGGAATAGATAAATAATTATATAAATAAACATATAAATGAATATATAAATAATTGTATAAATGAATACAAAAATGAATCTATAAATAAATATATAACCCTCCCTGCTTTGATCTGCTGGAGGATCCGCCAGACTGCCAAACTGTACTTCCAATTGCACAAAAAAATTCCAACTGGCTCTTTTATTTTCGAAGAGGGGCTAAAAAAAGGAGAGTGGAAGTGCCAGGGATTTTGAACAGACAAGTGCAGGTGTTGCTTTGTTTCCTTTCTGGAAAGCCACTTTTAGATCTGATTTTCAAATTGCTGCTGCTTTTTATGAATCTCCAAGGAAGGTGTCAAGACAGATCAGCTTGAAAGTCCCTGTGCTGCTCTCTCTAAGTATTTTGCATAAGTGAGGCAATTCTTTTGCTAAATAAAAACACAGAGTTGGGCCTGGAAGAGAAGAAAATGTCCATCAAGGATCCAGCTGATGCCAATCAACACTCAGCCTTCAGAGCTGCCACACTTCCCTGGCTGAAGGCAGGAAAAACTCCATCCTTCCAGGATTTCTCTCTTCAGGGATTTCTGTTTAAATCCCCCCAAAAGCTGGGTTTTCATGAGGGGTTTACTTACAGCTGGGGGGGAAAAACCTTTAACAGGAAAGTGGTGAAATCCAGCTGGAGCAATGAGGAGCTTTCCTCCTCCAAGGTCTTGGCCAGAGGCAGCGTGGTCGTGGCTTGTGCCCGAGGTCAGGACTTGGGAAAGGCTGCCAGGCTGTGGGATCTGCAGGAACTGGAGCTGGGGCAGCAGCTCCCACAGCTTTTGGTGCATGCTGCAGGTGGGGAGGGTGTGGGAACTTAAAGCCCGTCCCATTCCAGCCCCTTCCACCATCCCAGGGTGCTCCAAGCCTTGTCCAACCTGGCCTTGGGCACTGCCAGGGATCCAGGGGCAGCCACAGCTGCTCTGGACACCATGGGCCTCACCATCCTCACAGCGAAGAATTTCCTCGAAATATCCCATCTGGCAGTGGGAAGCCATTCCCTGTGTCCTGTCACTCCATCTTTTATCCAAAGTCCCTCTCCAGCCCTCCTGGAGCCCCTTTAGGCACTGAAAGGGGCTCTAAGGTCTCCCTGGAGCCTTCCCTTCTCCAGGTGAACATTCCCGGCTCTCCCAGCCTGGCTCCAGCCCTCAGAGCATCTTTGTGTCCCTCTGGACTTGCTCCAGCAGCTCCAGGGCCTCCCTGTGCTGGGATTCCAGAGTCGGGGGGCAGCTCTGCAGGTTGGGATCTCACCAGAGTGGGGAAGAGGGGACCTGCAGTTGTCAGGGATGGGATGGGATGGGATGGGGACGGGAACCAATGGGGGCTGGAGTGGGGATGGGATGAGGATGGGGTCAGATGGGAATGAGGATGGGAATGGGATAAGGGTGGGGATGGGATGGGATGGGATGGGATGGGATGGGATGGGATGGGATGGGATGGGATGGGATGGGATGGGATGGGATGGGATGGGAGAGGGGATGGAAGATGAGAGTGGGAGAGGACTAGGGAGGAGGATGAATGGAGCAGACGTGGAGAAGTGATGAGCTGGAGGAGAGGAAGAGCTCAGGGGGTCCCACTGCCCTCCCCACCCAGCCGGCTGCGGGAAGGGAGTGCCGGGGGGGCTGAGGGGCTGTGCCTGGGAGGGGGCGGCTCCTTGGGGCGCGGAGCGGGGCGGCCCCGGCCGAGTCCCCTCCCGTGTCCCCTCCCCGCGCCGTCCGCAGTGCTGCCGCCGGAGCCGCGCAGCGCCAGCGCGGCCGTGCGCGGGGAGCGGCCCCGGGACCCCGAAACCCCGAAACCCCGGGACCCCATCCCAGGTAAAGGGGGGGGGGATCAGGGGTCCCCCGATACCGCAGCGGGGCGGCGACAGCGGGAGGGGTCTCAGGAGGTGCGGATGGCTCCGCAGGGACAGGGATCGGGATGCAGCTCTGGAGGGGTCGGGATGCACGTCCGGGGCTGTTCCTCGCCCCCGCACCCCGCGCTCGGCCCCGGGAAAGTTGCGGCATCCCGGAGGGTGCGGGCGGTGGGTGACACCCCCGACTCGCCACCGCGTCGCCCGTGGGTGGCCGGTGGCTGGAGAGGGTCCCCGGCGGGGCGTGGGGCTGGCAGCGCCCTTGGGTGCGGCTGGGGGGAGGCTCTGGGTGCTGCTGCTCGTCTTGACCGTGTGCGGACAACTTCGAAGTGTGTTGAGCATTTGCGGGGGTTGAAGACCCCCGAAATTGGCGCTTTCCCCCGTCCCCGGAGTGTGGCCGGTGGGAGCTGCGGTGGCACCGAGGCTGAGCCCCTTCCCAGAATCCTGGCAGAGGGGGGGATGTGGGGAGCGCCCTGACTCTGCTGCTGGGACATTTTGGGGTGCTCTGCTCCCTGTTGGGGCTCTGCAAGGGCATCGCTGCCCGGCTCAGGGTGGCCCGTGGGCTCTGGCAGGTGCTGCTCCTCTCCCAGGATGGAGCAAAGTGATGTAAACGGCAACAAAAACCTTTCTGGAGTAGCCTGGAACCTCCAGGAGGCAAAACCACCTCAGGAACGAGGCTGAGGCTGCTGGAAGCTGTCACTCCCAGGGATGGGTTCTTCCAGAAAAGGCACCTGATCATGTCTCTTGCTGGTGTCTTTCTAATAATTCTGGTTATAAGCTGGAGCAGCGATTTGTCTTTGTGTGATGATGAGCACTCCTTCATTTCCCTGCTCAAACAGCTCAGAGCAAAGGCAGCTGCCCCGGCCGTGGCTCTGCTCTGGGCTCGAGCCATGGCACGCTTTTCCCGGGATCCTGGGAGCGTGTGTGGATCAGCCTGATCCCCCTCTTCCCATGAGGTTGCAAGAAAAAAAAACAAAAAAACCCCAAAAAACCAAAAAAACAAAACCGAAAAAAAAAGGTAACACAAGGCTTCCAAACACGGCCAGTTGGCTCCAGGGATGCAGAGATGAGAACAGATGAACCATTTGCTTTAATTACTGGTATCAAAAGCCCAGGCTGCAGCTTAGCCTGAAAATAAATATTGTTAATGTTGTGACACTGGGCTCTATTTGATGATGCATCATTCATCCGGGAGGGATTGAGCGAGCTGCTGCTGGAGGGCTGACTCAGATCTGCCTCAGGGATTCCGTGGGGAGGGATCAGCCTAGGGGACGCGGGGCTGAGCCCCACACGGCACCCCGGGAATTGCTGTCGCATCCCGTGGGCGCTTCGCCGGGCATCCCGCAGGAAGGGAGCGCTGGGTGGGCGCTGCTCACCCGCAGCATTCTCGGGCAGCTCTGTGCCACCGCCGGGCGATGCGGTGGGAGCTGCTCGCCGTCACCTGCAGGGTGGCAATTCCCAGCCCCACCAGCCCTGCTCGGAGCCCCCGGCTGGATGCAAATCCCATCCCCTGCTCCAGCTCCTCTTCCTGCTCCTTCACAGACTTCCCTTTACGCCTCCCTGGCTCCTGCCGGCTGTGGGAAAAGCACATTTTTGGTGTGCAGCACCCTTTGTGAGCGAGGGTGACAGCCCGGAGCCCATTGCGGGGTGAAACATTCCCAGCTTTGAAAAGGGGCGGAAAACCACTGCGGGAAGGCGAGGGGGCCTCAGCCTCGCTTTGCGCGCAAGTTTGTAGGGAGTTTGCGTGGGGGATGACAAAGAGCCGGTGTCCCCGTGTCCCCCGCGGGTCCCGGGGCTGTGGTGGCAGCTCTGACCGCCGTGGCAGCTCGCCGGTGGCCCCGGCTCGGTGGCCCTCCTGCCGCCCGCAGCCCGGTGACGCTGTCACTGCAGTCACTGCCAATTAGCGCTGGTAGTAATGAACCGCTCCAGGTGGTCCCAGCCGAGCGCTCAAGGGCTGGGAAGGAAGGAAGGGAAGGGAGGGAAGGGAGGGGGCTCTGCTTCCCGAGGTCGGGCTGATGAATTCCTTCCTCAGGCCGGGGAGGGGCGGGGGGGAGGTTGGTGAGGTCGTGCTGGTTCATAAAGGTTCACGTGGTGGGGATAGCAATTCCCTTCCCCAGCCCTGGGAGGTTTGGATGCCGCTCTCCAGTTTGGATCTGGGCTGCAGGTGATGGGGGGCACGTCTGGCTCCGTGAAAGGTGGGATTGAGGGGGCTGCAGGGAGGAGAGCAACTGGGTAAACTGGGAGCCCGGAGACCCCGAGCTGGTGGCTGCGTGCTCCTCCCTGCCCCTGGCCCTCGGGGACGGTCCCGCTGCGGTGTTGAGGGGTCTCCCCACCAGTGGGACCCCTCCCCACGGGCCTGGCCCTGCGTGGCTCCTCTGTCACAGATTGGGGATGCCACCCCAGCTCTTATGGGGTGGCACCGCGGCCTTCCACCCTCCCTGGGGCAGCCTGTGGGGACTGTCACCCTGCCCTGGCACCGAGCAGGACCTGGCCACCTCCAGGATCACCTGGCTGGTGCTTCCCAGGTTTTCCCACCGCTAAACCTCCCGCAGCCGCTGTCGCTGTGCCAAGGGCTCGGCGCTGGATCCCAGCTGGGATTCGGGTGGCTCTGGCCGTGCTCCCTGGCCTTGGCATCGAGGGTGCGATGCCGGCTCCCTGTGCCCGAGCCCTGCAGGGATCTTTCCGTTGCTAAGCAGCTCCCGAGGAGCGATGACAGCACCACTGCTGTGCTCAGACACACTGATGTGCTCAGACCTCACCTGGACCTGCCCCTCCGGCAGCCCCGGGTGAGTCGAATACACCCAGGAGTGGGTCATTTATTTAATTTTTTTTTTTGCCATTGTCTTTCCTGTAATTAATCAAGGGGAGTAAATCCTCCTGACAGCATCTTAACAGTGTTCGGGTTTGGGAGGGAGCTGCTGGAGGAAATGTCACCGTGCTGCTTAAATAAAATAGACTGAGCTGATGCTCAGCTGCCTTGGGATGCAGCTTTGTCTGGAGGATGACAGGGAGCTGGGAATTCAGGGGGAGTGGAATAAAGGCAGCTCTCAGCACCTTGTGGGAATTTAAAGGCAGCAGTGACATTAGCCGAGCCAAAAGGAATTGGTGTTCCCAAAGACTCCCAGCGATTGTGGTGTGGATTTAACTGGAGGGCAGTGCAGGCATTGCTTTGCTTTTCCTGTCTCGGGTCTGTCACTGTCACCTGTGGACTGTAGCTGTCACACTGAGCTTTAATTAACTAATTAGTACCGCACTGACCAGGGAAGTTGTGGGGCTGCTGTTCCCTGCAAGTGTTTGGTGTTGGGCTGAGGGATGAGGTGAGCCCAGGCCTGGCTCCAGCTCTTTCCCAAAAGCTGCATTCCCAGGACCCCTCAGTACCATGGGGCAGTCAGGGTTCTGATCCCACCCCGTGGCTTTTGGAGGATGTGGGAACACAGAGTGTCTGCTGCCACGGCTGTGTCACCTGGTGCTCCCTCTGGAATTGTCCTGTCCCTTTCCCAGGTGTCCGGGAGCAGCTCCAGCCCCAGCAGCTTCCTGCCAGCTGAGCTCTGCCTCCCTCCTTCCTGCTTTTAAAGGAAAGCCTGTGCCGTGGGCTGGTCCCTGAGCACCATCCTTTGGGCAGCTTGCCCAATTTTGCCCCAACTTTCTAAAAGAATTTGCACGTGGGATGAGACAAATGACGGAATGTCGGGGTTTGAGGGGGTTTGGGTGTGTGGGACCCTGCGGGGCTGGGCTGCCCTCCTGCCCTTCCCTGTGACCTGCTGATCGTCTGCAGTGTTACACAGCTGCTCCTGCAGATATTTTGGGGGATATTTTCCCTTCCCCACCCTCCTACTCTCCCACAGGTAAATCCAGCAGCACCAAATCCTGCCTGGAGCCAGAGGACGGTGAGGGCTGCCTGCCCCTATAGCCATGAACGTGTTCCATATGGAATTGTGTGGGATGTGCAATGGGAAAACTCCTTTTCCTGGGAAAGGACATGTTTGGATGTTGGGAGATGCTCAGGGCACAGCTGGATTTGGGATATGGTGTCTGTGCCAGGTGTCTGGGCAGGATTTGGAATTCCCTGTGGTTTGCAGCCCTTCCTGGGTGCCAGGCATGGAGCAGGGTAGGATTTGGTCCCTATGGATTTGGGAGATGGCTGGAAATGCCCCCAGGAGCTGGGAGAGGTTTCCAGCCAAACTTGGTGTTTTGGGATGTATGCCCTGAGTGGTGAGGAGACAATTCCTTCCTGGCTCATCCCAGTTTTGGCATTTGCTCCCCACACTGCTCATCTGGGGGAGCCTCAGTGGGTCCTTGTCACCCCAAAATGAACCCCATCAGGCAATTCCATCCTCATCCCCTCTTTTTCCAAACCTGGCTTCAGCTGTGGAGCATAAACCTGCTCCGGTGCCAATGTGCAAACCCCACCATCCCCACAGAGAATCAGATTGGATCCATTCCACTTCCAAACCTCCTGCTTGGTGATGACACCCAACAACCTCCCACTTGGCACCGGAGCAGCAGCTTGGGTTGGTTGGTTGGGGTCTGGCTGCTGCCACTGCTCCGTGTTCCAGGTGAGTGAATGATCCCCAAAATCTGCATTTCTCCACCTGGATTAATCACATCAGGCTTTGTCAATGGAAAAATTACCTCATCATTGGCACTGGCAGGTGGTGAGAGCAGCAGACTTATTCAATATTTAAGAAAGCTGCATTGCAGAGCTCAGGAGGCTGGAGGGAGAAATAGGTTGCCTGTGTCAGTGTCTGCTGCTGGAGACAATCTCTGCAGGCATCGGCTGGCAAGTGTGGAGCCCGCTGGAAAAACCTCACCCTTGCCCTGGGAGCCTGGAAAAGATGGAATTTTCTCTCTTCTCCCCTGGTTTGGCATTTCCAGGTGGCTCCAGGGGTGTCTTAGTGCTGGGCTCTCTGCAGGACTTCACTTGTGGGTGGCTCTGGGCCCTGTGGCACCGGTGCTGCAGGGTGGGATGGGCTCATTCCATGGGGATCCTGCTACCTTTCCAGCCCTCCCACGGCTGCTGGAGGGTGAATGGGACCTGCTAGCTCCTGGCACTGCACCTGCCAGATTTTGGGTGCTGGAGGTGGGCCCGTGAGTCGGCAGCTCCGGGAGATGGATCCACGGCCGGCGCTCAATCCCGCTTTATTAAAGCATGACCAAATCCAGGGGCTCCGTCACACAGAAGTAATGGAGCGGCGTGATTGGAGTCATGTGGCCCTTCCTTAAGGCCAGAAATTAAGACCTCACTGCTATTCCTGGCTCTGCCCAGGACGTGCCGCGCTGGCGCCGGCGGGAGCTGCCGGCATCCGTCGGAAAACCTCGGGATGAGACAGCAGCTCACATCCCCAGCGAAACCCAGGGCAGCAGATCCGGGACCCTCCGGGGTCAGCCAAACCCTGGAAGGTCTTGGCACCCTCCTAGGTTGGGATATTTCCATTTCATTAAGGAAACGCTGCTGCATCCCATCGATCCCCGCTTGGATGGCCACATCCTGGTGCTTGGGAGCCAGGATTTGGTGTGGTAGAGGGGGGGGAAAAGCCACCCTGAGCTGTTATTTTGTTCTTTCCCATGCGCTAAAAATGCCAGAGGAAACATTAGGGCAAGCGGGGGTAGTTGCTGGAAGTAATGCAAAGTAGATTTTCCAAATCTATTATTTATAGGCGGAGAAAGGGATTGTGTATTCCTTCAGGAACCGGCCCCGGGCTCGGCTCCATCCGCAGCAAAGCGGAATGCTCGCGGCCTCGCTGTTATTAGCAGAAAGTTCCAGTTGGGGAGAAGAGTTTTCCTTCCTGATCCCTTTTTGCTAGGAAAACTCAGGGATTTTCCTCTCTTTTCCCCAGTTGCAGGGTTGGGATGGACATTCCTGCCCTGCGTGACCTTGGGAGAATCCCTTCTCCACCTGTGTCTCCCCAAAATTGGGTGGTGGCATCGTGGTGCTGCCTTTGCTCCCTGTTCAATCCGGGACCCCCCGGCTGTGCCGGGACATTTCATTCCCAGCAGGAATTCTCTGCTGCAGTGCGGATTGTGGAGGTGGCGGGGGGGATTTAAATGAACAATTTGCTTCGTTAAGTGACCTTGTTAATCGGAGCCTTCTGGTTTGGCACGGGAACAGGCGCTGTGTGAACCAGCAGAGCACTAATTACCCACGTGCTTCGCTTCTCCTGCTTTTCCAAAAATACTTCTTTGCATCCCGAAGTTTTCCATGAAGCCAAGGTGAGCCTCAAGCCTTCACTGACTCCTCAGGGAATTATGAGAAAGCCCTGCAATACTGGAGAGTGTTTTCCCCCCTCTCTTTTGGGGAAGTTGGGTGTTTTTTCCTGGCTTGGAGCTGGTGATTTCAGTGGGGCAGTTTTGCAAGCTCCCGTTTTCCATCTTTTCCTTGGTATAATCTCCCCAGTTTCTCTGCTGGAGTCGCTTCGTGCCCTGCAAAGGTGCAGTTACAAGTTTGGGCAGAGCTCTGGTCCTGCTGGGATGCTGGAGTTGGGACCTGGTGGGATGAAAGGAACTGAGAGGTCCCTTCCAGGCAGGGAGAAATCCAAGGCAGCATCATCCCAGGGCAGCAGAATGGGAAGGTGAATGATCCATAGGCTGGGAGCAGCCTTGTCCACGGCTGGGCTCTCATTTTTGTGATTTTTTTAGCTCTTCTGCAGGCAAATCTATCAAATCCCTGGTTTTCCCTCAGAAGAGGTGATGGATGAATGGATCCATCCGTCCCCACTTCCCTGCAGTGAGTAGGAGCAGCGGGTGGAAGGGCAAAACCCCTCCAAAAAATGGGAATAAAACAGCAATCAGGCTGTGGATTTGACATCCATTGGTATTTTAAGGAGAAGGGTTTGAAGAAGCCTCTCTGGATGAACCTTGGGAGAGGAGTGGACAGATCCTCCTGTTTGAATCCTGGTGCTGTGTTTTCCTTCCTGGATACACTTGGCAAAAACTTCAATAAACCAAAATGGGAAAGGAGGAGTTTTTTTTTTGCTTTTTATTCCAGAAGGAATGTGGTTTGGGAATGGACAGCCAGGCATGCTGAAATCTGGGGAGAAAGTTTCCTTGTTTGTAGCTGTTTCTCTGGAATGGATCCCCCTCTTCCCTGCTGGCCCTGAAGCCTCATAATTAATGTGAGGTTGGGGATTCATTAATTACATCCAGGCTGTGCTGCCCTCCTGGGAAGGAGGTGACTGGAACCTCCTGCATCTCAATATCCAGACAGAAAGTCACTAAAGTGACATTCCTGCTCCAAACCCTCTGAATCCCACAAACAGAGCCTTTCCCAGCGTGACTTTTAGGGATTTTTTTGTTGTTTTTTTTTTTTTTCCCTGCAGCCTGGCTAGAAGCTCCACTTCTTCACTGGCACCTGGGAGCAAAGTGACTGACATCCCTGCTGTGGCGGGTTGGTGACAGTCAGCGGGGCACTGGTGTCCCCAAACTGGTGGCCGGGGTGGCCGGCGATGACCGACGCGGTGCTGGGCGGCTCCTCTGACCGGTGGATGTGCCCCAGTGACAGGACCATGTCCCTCCGAGCCAGGTGAGAGCAGGGCACAGGGACAGTCCTCGGGGTGGCTGGTGACACACGTTCTTCCCGTGGGCACGCCAGGAATTTGTGCAGTGCTGTTGGATGGGGACGTTGTGCTGTGGTTGCTCCTAAACCCGCTGGGTGAGGTGGTGGGGACAGAGCTGGTGCTGTCCCTCTGTCCTGTCACCCAGCAAGGTGATGCCACATCCACTCTGAAGCACATCTCCAGCCTGGGTGGGGGCTGGGTTTGGTGCCTGGAGGTTTGGAGTCGCTCTTTGGGAGCAGTGGGGCTCCATGGGGAGGGACCAGGAGTTGGGGACTGTCACCCTGAGGTGGCAAGTGTCACTGGCTGTGGCAGGCTGGGCTCTCCTCATCCCTACTCTCACCTAATCTTTATTCCCTCTCTTTCCCTGTGCTTCCCAGCAGTGAGAAGGAGCAGTAAGTATCTCCCTTGCTTTTACTTTTCACTTATTCCTCTTTTCCTGCTGCTTTGATGGTCTGAAAACAGGAAAAAACTGGGTTTGGATGCAAAAAAAAAAGAAGTTTGGGAAATATTGTGCAGGGCTTTAATGAACTTAAGGCTCAAGACCGTATGGGTCTGCTCAGTCCAGAGGGGAAAAGAGCCAGGAAAGGTCTCTGGATGAGCAGGAAAGTGAGGAATGTTTGCCTTTTGCACCCCTGAGTGGCAGACGTTACCCTGTCACCAGGTTAGCGCTGCCTGACGCCCAGGCTGGGAGAGAAGATCTTTGGGAATGATGTTAGAGGCAGAAACACTCCCATGTTTGGAGAAATGCTCCCAAAAAAAAAAGCCACCCACTCCTGCGCCACCGCCCCGGTCCCGCGGCTGCCAGGCAAAGCCGGTGTTCCAGGCTGCCGAAGGAGACGTGGAAATAATGGGAATATTTCTGAAAAGGAGTTTTCCCTCCGTATGAAACTGATGTTTCCATATGAAACCCCCCACTAAAAATGGAGATCCCAGCCGCGGGCTCCCTGCGGGCTGGATGGGATGCGGAGGATGGAGAGGTGGGATGTGTTTGGGGTTTGGGAAGAGGTGCCTGGGCACAAGCAGGGGTGGGAATTGATCCCTGTTCCCGCTGTCTCCGCAGGCTCCCGGCGGGCTGGGCAGCGCAGCCGGACCGGCAGCGCAAGGGCGAGGAGCTGACGGATGAGGAGAAGGAAATCATCAACCGGGTGATCGCCCGTGCCGAGAAGATGGAGGAGATGGAGCAGGAGCGCATCGGGTAAGGCGGCGCTGGTGACACCGAGGGACGCAGACAGGGACAGAGGGACCCCGGGGCCGCGGGAGGAGGCTCTGCTTGGCTGCTTTCCTGGGCAGCAGCCTCTGCACTGCGGTGCTTCTCCTGAAAGGAGCCTGCGGGGGATCTTTGGGCCGCGGCCAGGAGGAACCTGCGCGCAGGGGAGGGAGCGGCTCCCTGTACCTCGGGGGGTTGGAGCCAGGCGTTCTGCCCTCATCCCGGGTTTGTTTCCCAGTCGAGCATTGATAGCAGCTCACTGCTTGTCCAGTGCTGAGCCTGAGCACGGAGGAGTTTGGTCCTGTTCTGGGAATTGGAGGGGTGATGGATCCATCCCGGTGGTGAATCCCACTCTGGAAGGAGCTGTGTGTGAGGCTCAGAGGGCTGAGTGATGCTCAGGGCTGCTGGGGTCCCCAAAGGCACTGGTACCTCATTTTTCACCAGGGGCATTCCCGGTGCCCCTGCAGAGGGTGGGAAGTGTCCGTGTTTCCTTTCCTGCTGGCTGAAACGAGCTAACTCCGAGGTATCCATCCTCTCGGGAGTGATTTTCCAGAGGGGATCTCCATAATCCCGTTGGGATCACACCTGTTTTCCTGATGGAGAAGCAGTTCCTTCTTGCCGAGCATTCACCGCTCCTTTTTTTTTTTTTTTTTTTTTCTTTTCCTAGCAGGGAAAATACTCAGGCCCAGGCAGGAGCCCTGCTCCCCACTGCTTTGGGGAATACCAAATTCCCTCTCGCAGCCCAGGGACAGTTTGCTGCCCCTTAAATACTGGGGTGCAATGCAGCCACGGGGTGCTCCGGCTGTGGAGAAGCGCTGGATTTATTCCCTCCTTTTTTAAGAAATCCTTGCTTAGGATGGTCCGTGAACATCCTAGGAAGGTTTTGCCTCTTCAGGGGTTGTTCTCCCTGCCTGGGCTCGGCTCATACCCCATGGATGTGCTGCTCCCTCGGGCTGGAGGTGCCTCCGGGGCTTGGCATCACTTCCCAACAAGCAGCTCTTCCCTCTGGCGGCTTTTTGGCACAAGCCAGGTGAGAGCGGCTCTGAGTGGCGGTGATTCACGCCCCAGAAGCTCTCACAAACAGCTTTCCCCCGCGTTGCTCTTTCGCAGCCCGGGTAAGAATTCCTTTCCAACGCGATGCTCCTTGGGTGAGGCATAAATCACCTTGAAGAAGAGATTTATTCTGTCCAGCTGTTTCCCAATTCTTCCCTTTCTCCTTCTTCGCCGAGCCGGAGGAGGTTTGCTCATCCTCATTCATGAAAATCCGGGCGGAGGGGCTGGGAGCCGGGAATTCTGGCGGATGTGCAGCCGCAGCTGATTCCCCTCCTGCGTGGAGGCGTAGCGGGAGCCGTGCCAGCCCCTTTGTGTTTGTTGGCTTGCACAACAAGAGCTGTAGGATGTTCAGCCCCGGGAATGTGGGACAGCGGCTGGATCAGCCTCGGACGGAATCATCCGTTCGGGAGCGGCTCGGAGGTTATCCAGGATAGCTCCTTCTATTACAAAATAATCCGGGTTTGCCTGGCTGGCCTCTGGCAGGGAGGCAGCGGTTGTGGTTGGCCCTCGGTTGGCCAGGCTGCTTTGGGGAGCTGCTCCTGGAGAGATGGATTTTCTGGGATTTTCTGGGATTTTTCTGTTCCCGTGAAGGAAAAAATAAATCCGTCAAAACTCACCCAGAGAAGCTGTGGCTGCTCCATCCCTGGAAGTGTCCAAGGCTGTGGTGGAGCAATCTGGGATAGTAGAAGGTGTCCCTGCCCTTTCCAACCCAAACCATTCTATTCTTCCTTGAAAACACTGCTTTTGGTTAATAGCTCACACAGAGTGAGATCCAGATGGGGAATATGTGGTGAATACTTGGAGTTGCCTCAAGAGTGGAGGTATTTGAGGGACTCATTTGAGCTTTACACCCAATCCTTGAGGAATCCTGAATCCCACAGCAGGGGCTGTGCATGAACCTCCTCCTGCCTCAAATCCTTCCCAGTTTTTTGCCCTCCATCTCCTGTATCCTCCATCCCACCATCCCCTTGTCTTGGGAACTAATCGATGCCTCTTGTTGAGCTGTTGTTTGTGGAATTGGACTTGGTGTCAAACCCAGCTCAAATTAATCCCATGGAGGAGTATTTTTAGCTCCAAGGGTGGATGGATCCTGGGGGATACGTGAGCTGGGTGCTGATGAGGGCTGGAGGACAGGGACACTCCGTGTGGGGGGGATTTTTTTGTCTCGTGGTGCAGAGAAGGACGAGAGGAGCTGGGAGCATCTTGAACATGACACAGCAGGAGCACGTCAGGCTGGAGCAGCTGGACCTCAGAGCTGCTGGATGATCAGGATCATCCTTTGGCATGAGGGACACAGGGCTGGAAGTTTCAGAGAAAAGGGATTATCCAGGTGGGCTGGGCTGGGTCCATATTTGTCCTGCCTCTGTGCTTGGTGACACTCCGGTGACAGTGGTGCTATTCCACCTGCAATCCATGAGGATCCTGTTTTCCAGCTGCCACGGGAGCACCTGCAGGCACTAATTGACTCCGTTCTGCATCTTTAATTGGGGGCCATCAATAACCCAGCCAGGCTGCTCTGCTGCCTAATGAGTTCCAGCACGCTCCTGGCATTGAGGAAAGATCTGAAACCATCCCAAGGTAGAAATGGGCATTTCTGGAGAGCACGGAGCTGGCTCTCCCACAGGGAAGGTCACAGCTGCCTCCTGGCACTGGCCATGGCCCTGTGCCCCCTCTCAAAGTGCAGTGGCTTGGCTGTGTCCCCGTGGGTCCCACCTTTGCTCCAGGAGGAGCAGCTCTGCAGTGGGATTGGATTTTAATTCAGCTGCTCATGGCTGGGATGACACAGGGATAATGAGGGAGCAGATGGAAGTCCCTGGGGATTAAATCATTAACCTCAGTGGCAGGGAAGCTGTCTGGGGACCACAGCCTGGCATCTTCTTCCCTGTGTGCAGACAGCACAACAATAAAATTCAGACTCGAGGCAGGGCAAGGAGGTTTGTGGAGGCAGTCAGGAGTGTCTCCTGGGATGGCAATTTCTGGAGGAGATGAGGTTCAGTCATGACCAGAGGACAGCTTGTGCTGCTTGAAATTTTGGGGGGGTTTGGTTGAGCTTTCCCCTCAATAAAAACCCCTCCTCTCTTATTTCCAAGTCTGCAAAAAGCCATCCTGCTGTAGCACATTCAGCAAGCACCAGAATGAGCACAGAATGGGATACTTGGAAAAACTCCATGGGAGTCTTCCCTCTGTGGGTGAGGGCTCTGCCTGGAAAAGCCTCAGTGGTGTTTTACCTTTAGCTCCCTGCCCACTTGGAGGGGATGAAAATTGCTTCTCATTTCTCATCCCAATTTTAATTACGTTTCCCTTAATCTGGAGCTCGGTTGCTTTTCTTCTCCCTTCTCCTCCAGGAAAATGAGCCTTAATTTAATATTCAGCCCTTTAAGGCACACGATTTCCCCACAGAGACGAGGCCAGGCTTCATTCTGGAGGCACTTGGTGACTTCCTTTGTGTTTCACTGGATTTTTTTCCCCATGGATGTGGTGGCTGAGCCCATCCCTGCTGTTTCCTGCACGGCTCTGAGGAGCACGTGGATCGTGGTGGCCTGCATCAGCTCCTTCCTCATGGATCAGCTCCTTCCTCAAGGATCAGGTCCTTCCTCGTGAGTCAGGTCCTCTCCCACCCTTTTTGCTGCATTAAAAGTCCTCCCTGCCACAATTTAAAGCCCATTAAGGACATCTTGGCCATTCATTTCTGCAGTGTTGATGAATATTTAAGCACAGCAAACCCTTGCTCCCGTTGTTAACTCTCCTTTCCTGGGATCATCAGCACTTCATTCCGGTCACTCTGCCCCTCTTTCCATCCCTCTTCTCCTGCTGCAGTTCTGGGAGTTCCATGGAACCCTTTAGGTTGGAAAAGACTTCTAAAGTCACGGAGTCCAACCCTAAACCTAGCTCTGCCAAAGTCACCACGGGTTCTATCCCACCCAGGATTGAGCCCAGCCCAAGGTGATCCCTCATCCCTGTGGGATCTTTTTCCTGTCAGAGATTGTGGGCAATGTTTGGATGTGCCCGTGAGCCCTTCCCTGCCTGCTCCAGGGCTCTGGCATGGGGCAGGAACACCCAGGGATATCCCTCACTGCCCTGGGGCCGCCACTGTCCCCCTCCCAAACCATATTCCTGGGATTGGGCTGATTTCCATCATCAGGACCCTGCTTCTATCTCAGATGCACATGGAACATTTCAGACAAAGCTTCTCCCATCAATGCCTAATCCCTGTTTCCCTGGAAGGTGAGGGATGCTTTTCCCCATGCCCGGGGCTGTCCTTGCGGGCTGGGCTGAGCCAGCTCCCTGCCACCGGCTCCAATTACTGCATTCCTGGATTTTCCCCCCTTATTTTCACAATTGGAAGGATTTTTCCTGCTCCTTGAAATCCCTCTCAAAGAGGCCAGAGGGGATGGGCAGTTGAAGTGAGGATAATGGGGAGGAAGATGCTGCTGGAGCCTGAAAGAGAGAGGGTCAAGCTGGAAGGCTGGTTATGCTGGTAATAAAAGTGAGGAGGAAATGACATTCAGAGGAGAGATAAGCTTTTGAGAAGACAGAAATCTCACTCCTGGTGAGGGCAGGGCTTCCCTTGGTTATTAATGGGAGGATGGGATGGGTTTGGATCTTTGGAGATGCTGGATGGAGCTGGAAACAAACCTGGGTTTTTATTCTCCCAGTTATTGCCTTTATCAGGAGCTTCCCAGCCCAGGATTCTGGGCACAACTCCTCCTTTCCTGAGGTTCTTCCTGCCAGGTTCACACCAGGACTTCAATTTGAACTTTTTCTACAGTTCTCTCCCAGCAGTGTTTGAGTCATTGAGGGGAAAAAAAAATATAAAAATTTCTCCCTCTTGAATGGATGTTTTAATTAGGGGAATGTACTTGGCTTGCAAGTGGTGCCACAGGTGTGTCCTGGCTGCTGAGCTCTTCCAGTGGTTCAAAAATCCCACTTAAGGAGCAGCTCCTGGTAAATGAGAGCCTGGGAGAGATTTTTGCAGCTAAATAATGAATCTCTTGAAATGAAAAGGCTTTTTCCTCTTTTTTTTTTTTTTTTTTTTTTTTTTTTTTTTGGTGTTTTTTTTCCCCTCCCTTTGATTGTGCCATTTGTTCCAGTTTCTATAATAAGTTTGTTTGGGCTTGCAGATTTCCAACTGGAAGCTGCTTTGCTTGGAGCTCCTGCAGCACAGCAGGAGGAATTGCAGGGGGTATGGGATTTGTCCATGTGCTTGGCTCCCTATAAAAGAGAGGATTTTTCCCCCAAAATGTTCTCCCTTGGTGAGGTGGGGATGAGAAAAGCTGGATGTTGTGGGGATTGTGCATTCCATGGGATGTGGGCTGGGGTTCATTCCTTTTAAATAACACTTGGGGAACAGCCAGAATCCTGGTTTGAGCTGGAATTGTTGGCTGGGTGCTTATGGGGTGATGCAGCTCTGCTGAAGTCTCTGGGATTTCTGTATTTGCCACAGACTCTGGAGCTTGAGAAGGCACTGGGGGCAGATGGTGGCTCCAGAGCTGGGTTATTCTCTGGGAAGTGGACCACCTATGGATATGAAGGGCAGGGGTGGACCACGGCACCTCTCAAGTAAATCCCAGAATGGTTTGGGTGGGAAGGACCTCAAATCTCATTCCATGGGCAGTTACACCTCCCACTGGCTCAGGTTGCTCCAAGCCCCATCCCACACTGGAGCAGGGAGTTAGGCTGGCAGAAGGAAAGCACAAAATCCCCTTGCTGTGGTTCTGAGCCTGTTGTTTGCCAGCACAAGGATGAGAACCAGGATTGCTGGATTTCGAGCCCCCGTGCTCCTGGTGCTGTCAGGAACTCGTGAACTCTCCCATCTGCTGTCTGGCGACACCAGAGCTGTGGAAACAGAGCCTTGTCCCCACTGCTGGCTCTGTCTGGCTCTGCTGCTGCCCACCCAGCCCAGTTTCCAGCTGGGAACAGCCTGCAGGTTCCTCAGGAAGTGCCAGGAGTCTCCTCCGCAGCGGCAGCCAGAGCCCAGCGGGATTGGCCCCTGCGTGAGCAGGAGTGGGAGATTCCTGGGTGGGTTTTGGCAGAGCTGATGTGTTAACATGGCTTTACTTGGCTAATTCGTGGAATTATGGATCCACATCCCTGAGCGTGGCTGGGCTTGGTGGCTTTGAGATGCTCCTGTTGACTGCAGCAAGGCCATTTTGGGCAGTGATGGGCTGCACGTCCTAAAATGCTTCATTTTGGGAAGAAATTCCTGCCTGGGAGGGTGGTGAGGCCCTGGCACAGGTTGCCCATCCCTGGAAGTGTCCCTGGAACAGTCTGGTCTAGTGGGAGGTGTCCCTGCAATTCTAAGGTTCCTCCAACCCCAAAACCATTCCATGCTCATACAATTTCCCCTCCTCACGCTGTTGTTCCTTTATTCGACTTTTCCCCACGGAGCCCATGGAATTCTGGCCATCCAACACCAACCCCAGAGGCATTTGGTGTGTAGGGAACTTGTGGATGGTTTATGAGCATTCCAGAGGCACTGGCAGCCGAGTCACCACAAATCTGAAGCTGTCACCACACGTGGGAAAACGTCTCTTCAGCGCGGGGTGGTTTTTTTCCGCCACGGCTCTGTTGGATTTGGGTCAGGCTGCCACAGGGGGCTGCTCTCTGTGGTGGGCTCGGGTCCCCTCCTCCCTTTCTTCGTTCCTTCCTCACTGAATGGCATAAATAATGCAGCTTTTTTTCCCTCGCCGTGCTATTTTTAGGGCCGGGATTCTGGGTTAGCTGAGCGCACGATGCCGACGCCAGCTCCCGGCTGCTCGGCAGGCAGCTCGTTCCTTCTTTCCAAACTCCTTCAGCCAATGCTGGCTTTCCAAAACTTCCTGAACTGGTTTTGGTTTGGTTTTGTTGGGTTTTTTTAATAGCGTTGCAGGAACCAGGTGTGTTTTTACAGCCTGATCTCCAGCGGGCTTTTGTTTTGTTGCAAGGATTTCCACCAAATACACGCATGACATTTTTCCTCAAATAATCAGAAAATCAATTAATCCAGTCCTCATTAGAGCTCCTCCAGGATCTCCTCCTTCAATTCTTCATGGCCAGCTGCTGGGACAGGGTGGAAAGGACAAATTACTCCATGCAGAGATGCTGCCCTGCATGGATTTTCCACATCCATGGAGCTGGGGCCGGTGTCAGCTCTCTGGCAGCATCCCTGCTAGTCGGTATCGTGCCCTATAAACCTGTTGGAGTTTTATTTCCTGCTTGGATGAGGCTTTGTCCCATAGCTGGAAAGGGAGAGTGACAGCCAAAGGCAGCGGCCACCCCGGAGGAGCAGGACCTGCCCCTGTATCCTGCCTTTTTCCTGGCATTCCCAGCGCCTTTCCTGACATGCCCTGTGCCCTCTCTGCAGGCGCCTGATGACCCGGCTGGAGGACATGCGTCGCAGCGTGCTGGGGGACGGCGTCAACCGCTGCATCCTCTGCGGGGAGCAGCTGGGGACAAGGGGCTCTGCCTGTGTCGTCTGTGAGGACTGCAAGAAGGTGAGACCCCCCCCCGAGCCCCACAACCCCGCCCCATCCCGGCTATTTTGGGTAGCCAGGTTCCATAGCCCGGCATCCCCAGAGGTCGTGCAAAGCTCTCGTTGCGCAGACCCTGCTGGCGTTGGGGACATTTTGGTGGCGCCGGTGTCACCCAGCTCTTTGTTTTGCCCGCAGAACGTGTGCACCAAGTGCGGGGTGCAGACCACCAACAACCGGCCCCAGGCCATCTGGCTCTGCAAGATCTGCAGCGAGCAGCGGGAGGTGCGTGTGACCACCCCTGTCCCTGTTGTCCCCACTGTCCCCACCCTGCACCTCCGGGGTGGGACCGGTTCAACTCCCCCAGCCTCACCCAGCCGCTGTTGGAGCGTGGTTCCCACAGGATAGTTTGGTTTTCTCCACAAAACGACGCTTTAGTTCACGAAAACAAAGGTTTGGGGCTGTCCAAGGGGCTGTTGTGGGCAGAGATGCCAGGGAGTTAATTGATTAATTAATTAATGGGATAGGCTGCAGGGTGGGCATGTGGGGTAGCACATCCTCCACCTGCTGGAGGAGGACTGTGGTGTGAAGCCCTGAGAGGCTGGACTCTGCTCCTGCAGGTGTGGAAACGCTCCGGGGCCTGGTTCTTCAAGGGATTGCCCAAGCAGATGCTGCCACAGCCGATGCCCGTCAGCAAGAAGGGACCTCAAACCCCGAGTGAGCCCCGCCCGGCCGAGCCACCCGCCCCGGACCCCAAACTCCCCTCCCGGGCACCCACCCGAGGTAGGTGACAGCGGGTGTCCCCCCACCAAACGCTGCCAGCGAGGCTCAGGGGCTCCTTCCCATCCTCGGCAAGGGAAAACTCTGGGGTAAAAGCATCCAGAGCAGTCGTGTGGCTGCTCCCTGTGTCCTAAAAGGGGCAGCAATGGAGCCTGGAGATGTTTTAGCCAGGATTTCCGAGTGGGGATGGATGGGGTTGCAGGGCATCCTCGAGTAAAGCAGCCCCGGGTGGGGATCAGGACACCCGGCTGAGAGTTTGGGCAGTGCCTGGGTAGGGATGTGGTGGTGGAAAAGCTTGGAAAAAATAGGGATAAAATAGGGAAATCTGGGGAAACAGTGGCAGCGTGTCCCGGGATGGGGTTGGGGGTGCGTGGGCCGCAGCTTCACCCCCTCTCGCTCTGTTTGTGCCCCCAAGGCCAGGCGGATGCCGAGGACACCGAGGGTAAGCACCGGCCTTTGTCCCCTCCCTGTGCCGAGCCCCATCCCTGCCTCCTTCTATTCCCAAGGCGTTTTCCCGCACAGTTTCCCCCGGGAATGCTGCAGCAGGACCTCTCCTTGCTGCTGCCGCCCACCCTGCGGGGGGGCCCGGGTTATTCCAGGGCTTCCCCACCTCCCTCACACGCCGGGGCTGAGCCGCTGCCGTTCCAGAGCCGCCTCCGTGGGTGGTGGGTCCTGTTGGGAGGGGCAAGTGGTTTGTTTTTTTTTTTTTTTTTAAATTTTAGTTTCTGATTATTTAACGGCAGTCCTTGGAAAACCTCCCGGGGAAAGTTTAGGAGGCTTGTGGGGGCTTGTGCCCGTCTGTGGGGGATGGAGCAGCTGAGCCTTGTGCTGTGCACGGGAGGCAGAGCAGGACGAGGATGCAGCAGTGGCTTGTTCTGGTTATTCCTTGCACCCTCCAGCAGTTCCCATCCTGGAATCGTTCAGTTTGGAAAAGCCCTCAAAGCCCATGGAGTTAAACCATTCCTCCAGCACTGCCAAGGCCACCTCTGACCCATGTCCCCAAAGGCCACATCCACTCTGCTGTTAAATCCCCCTGCTGGGATGGGGACTCCAGGGCAGCTGTGCCAGGGCTGGGCAATCCTTCCAGTGAAGAAATTTCCACTGATAACCAATCTAAACCTCCCCAGGCATAACTAGAGGCTGATTCCTCTCATCCTATTGTTCACACCTGGGAGGAGAGCCTGAGCCCCACATGGCTCCTGTCAGGGACATGTGCAGAGTGAGAAGGTCTCCCTCGGAGTTCATTTAGAGTAACTGCCCCCATTTTCACACTTCCACATGGGATGCCAAGGGGATGAGGATCCCTGATCCCCCTCCAACACCGTCTGCTCCTCATTTGGGTGATCATTAAGTTGGGAGCAGCGCAGTGGCTGCAAACCCTCCTCTTCCTCGGCTGCGTGGAAGAGGAAACGAGGGGCTGAGAGGAAAATTCCCTCCTGGAATGGGCCCCTTCCATCCCTCCCTTCCTTTAGCCCAGGTTCTGATGCCTCCAACTGATGATCTCTCTCTTCAGTGCAGCAGCAGTTGGGGAAAGCACTTAATTAAGGCGATTTAATCACGCCCTAGCTGGTGCCGTTAAAGCCCCACTGGCAGTTTTTATTAATCCGGCGGCCCCTGGAGTCGGGAAGGCTTTGCCAGCTCCGCACGTCCCTCCCGGTGCTCAGCATGCTCCTGCCGTGCCCATGATTTTCCTACAGCTCCCTTGGAAAATTATTTGTTGCACCGCTCTCTCTGCACCGCGGGGCTCCTGCTCCTGGATGCTCATTTTCCCCCCACTCCCTGCTCTTCAGCATTCCCGGTGTTTTTCCCTCTCTCCCTCCCCACAATCTGTTGCGTTCCGCTTTGTCCTCTCGCCCGGTGACCCTGAGAGCCCAGCCAAGGAGAAACAGCCCATTTATGTCACGGCAAAGATTTATCCCTGGCGTCTCCAGCAGCAGCCAGGTGAGCGCCGAGACCTTTCCCGTCACGTCCGTGGGGTTGCAATTCATCACCCCGGAGCGCTGGGCTGGGATTTATCCGCTGGGACGGCGACTGCTGGGTGATGGAAGGGAGAGGCAGAGGCTGCTGCCACGGCTGTCTCCTTAATAAATGGGAGATGATCAGCAGAAGGAAAATATGACACCCACCCCCCCTCCCCATCCCAGCGATGTGGAGCTGTGATGCCATCAGTGGTTTGATGGGCGCTGAGGACCAGGTGATGGATCCCTCAGGCCTTGTTTTCCCGTGGGACTCCCATGTCCTTGGGGATTTCCTGAGCACTGTGTGCAGGTTTGATGGTGCAGAGCTCTCCTGCTGCAGTGCCCGGAGCTCTGGAGGTGCTGCTGCAGTGTCCGTGCCCGTTGTCCCCCTGCTGCCGGGCAGCACCCAGGGGTGGCAGCTCGCTTTTCCAGCCTCACCGCTCCTTTATCCATCCCTCTCCCTGCAGGCACCGACGCCACAGCGGCAGCCCGGGGGAGCCGCAAAGCGGCCGAGGGCCGGCCGGGTCCGTGCGGCAGCGAGGACACCGGGGGGGACAGCGACAGCCGGGACTACGGTGCCGAGAGCGGGGTCAGCAGGAGCCCCGGTGAGAGCGATGCTCCTCCTGCATCCCTGGAAGGACAGATACGGGGACACAAAGCCGGGAGCCACCTGCGGGTGGTCTCTGCTGACTGTCCCCTGTCCTTGCAGGTGTGAAGAGAACCAACTCCGTGCAAGGCCAGCGGCCACCCCCGCCAGCCACCGCCGGTCCCGCTGCCGCATCCGCCGCTGGCTCTGCCCCGGCGGCAGCAGCAGCCGCAGGTAGGATGCGGTGGGAATGCGGTGGGAATGCGGTCAGTCCCTGGGGACGGACACCCCGCGGGCGGGGATGCTCTGGCTTGGCACGGTGGGAGAGGGCAGGAGGGGATGTCCCAGGTGATGCCACCTCTGTCCCCAGCGCCGGCGGCCGCAGCAGCAAGGCCGGGTCCCGGGGGTCTCGCCCGCTTCCCGGAGAGACAAGGTAACCCCGGGCTGGCTGCGGGGGGCTGCGGGGCACAGCGGGCTGGGGGCTAACGGGGTCCCTCCCGCAGCAAGCCCTCCGGAGCCGGCCCGCGGCAGGGAGGAGAGGGGAGGGGGCTTTGTCGCACCCCCCGGCAGAGAGGACAGGCCAGCCTGGCAGCCCCCGGCTGCCACACAGCCCCCGGCAGCGGCCCCACAGCGGCAGCAGCCCCGCGAGGAAGAGGAGGAGGATGCCAACAGCTACGACTCGGATGAAGGCAGTACGTACCCAGCAAGGGAGGGAGGGAGTTTCTGTGGGAAATGTGGGATTTGGAGGAGGTTGCTCACGTTGGAAGGTGGTGGGTCTCCAGCACAGCAAGTCTTTGGGGAGTGCTGCTTCCCTGTGGGGCTTGGAGCTGGGGTGGGGGTTTGAGGGGAACATCCTGGGTGGATGGAGCCTGGAAGAGGTGCTGGGATAGGAGCAGCTGATGCTCTCTGTGCCTGCTTTATCCCTGGGATGAAGGAACACGAGCCTGAGCTGGTTTCCAAAAAAACCTAAACAAGACAGGTGCTGAGCCCCAGCCTTGGGAGGAGGTGCTGTCCCAAGCTGGAGCATCTCCTCAGGGTGGTGCAGAGTGGAATTGCTGTGGGAAGGGGTGGTAGGGTTACTCCTCCTTTGCCTGGTGAATACTGGAGGCAGCTCCAAAGCCCCTGGCTGCTCTCCCTGGGCAGTCCCTGCTCTGCAAAGCTGTGCAGAGCTCCTGAATCCGCCTGGATTTGTGGTGGTTTGGCTGCTGCCAGCACAGTCTCACTGCATTAAACAGCTTTTACATTTGACCCGCAAATCTTTCTAATTATTACTAATCGGGGGTGATTAAAAGCAGTTATTGGCTGGGGTTTTAACGAGGTTGTTTCCTCCTCCTCCCTCACTGCCAGCCACGCTGGGAGCTCTGGAGTTCAGCCTGCTCTACGACCAGGACAACAGCTCCCTGCACTGCACCCTCATCAAGGCCAAGGCAAGAACTCCTCTTTTCCCCTCCTTTTTCCTTGATTTAAATCCATCTGGCTCCCAGTTTCTCTGGTACAATGGGATGGAAGCCATGTGGCTGCTGGCAGAGGCTGCTCCCTTAGGAGATCCCAGGCACAGCTGCTCCTGACTGGGTTGGGGCGGCTTTTCCTTGTGTGGCTCCAAGAGATCTGTGGAGTGGTGATGCCCTGGAACAGTCCTCTCAGAGAAACTGAGGATGCCCCATCCCTGGAAGTGTCCAAGGCCAGGCTGGCCAGGGTTTGGAGCGACCTGGGCTAATGGAAGGTGTCCCTGCTCAGGGCAGGGAGGTGGAACTTGGTGATATTTGAGCTCTCTTCCAACCCAAACCTTCCTGTGATTCTACAATTGTGATTTTTCCGGGGATGGGTTCGGATGTTTCAGCACATCATGGCACCCACATCCTCTTGGGGCAGAGGCTCTTGGGTCACATTTGCTCCTTGAGTTTTTCATGGGCAGCTTTTTCTCTTCTTTGGCCTTGCTAAGGACGATTCACATCCTATGTTTCCTTTATCCTTTTTTAGGGCTTAAAACCGATGGATTCCAATGGCCTGGCGGATCCCTATGTGAAGCTGCACCTCCTGCCTGGAGCCAGCAAGGTGAGGCTTGGCCAGGTTTGGTGCTGGGGATGGAGCAGAGGTTTCCCAAATGCCCCTCAGGATCAGATTTTCCCCATTGGTTTCTGCTCTTGCTGCTGTTTCCCCCGGGGCTTTCTCTGAACAGGGAGGATGCTCCCAGATGCTCTCCCAGACCTGAGGAACAGCTCATCCTGTGGGCAGGAATCTGTTCAGAGATGGAGGGAAGCCCAGAGGAGGCACCGCTGTTAACGCATCACAAAACATCTGCCCAAAAATCTAATTATGGCCAGGGCTGGAATTATCCGTTTACTTGGAAGCTGCAGGATATTCTCCTTGGAGCTGTGGGGAGAGAACCATGGGGGAAGCTCTGGGTCTGTCATGGAAATCCCTGGAAATCTCCCTCCCCAGCCCTACTGAGCTGATCTTGGTGGACAAATCTTGAGGAAGGGTTGACCACCAGCAGTGCTGGCTCTTTGTTTAGAGGGTGAAGCAGAGTTTTGCTCAGAGGAACCAGGAGAAAAACCAGGGGAAAACTGATCATAAAACCCCTTGGATTGGTTTTACAGCTTTGCTTTATGCAAAGGAGATTCCTGGTCTTGTTCAAGGCAAATCCAGGTGTGACGTTGGGAATTGCTTTGATTTCTGTTGCTCTCATCTGATGATATTTTTTTTAATTTTATTTTTTTAATTTTGGATGTGTGGTTGTGAAAGACACACAAGCAAGTGACAGCTCCTCAATTTCCCACTGTCACCTCCTTTAGACCATGAGAGCTGTGAGCTCAGCCCCTCACAGCCTGCCCTGGGCGCCTTTTTCCCCCTCCTTGAGGGAATAAACCCCAGAGAGTGACAAAATCCAGGCTCTCTCAGCCACCAAGTGCCTGGTGCTTGTGCAAAATTCCACCTCGCTGCTCCCCTGGAGTCTCTGGCTCGCCATCACCCAGCTGTGCCAGATGTGAGGGGGCATCCCTGCCAGGAGATTTGGGCAGGGAGGAATTTCGGGGTGTAACTCCTCTGTGTTGGATTGACCCCACAGTCGAATAAGCTGAGGACGAAGACGCTGCGGAACACCCGGAACCCCGTGTGGAATGAAACCCTGGTTTACCACGGAATCACCGACGAGGACATGCAGAGGAAAACCCTCAGGCAAGCCCAGCAGGAGCCCAGGGATCCCACAGAATGGTGGGATGGGACTGTGTGGGTGCCCTCACTCCAAACACCACCCTCAGGACTGCAGGGGGGTTGGGGCAGTGGGAAATGCAGTTTTGGGTTAAAAACAACTCGTTTGGATTGGTCTTTTAAGAGAGGAAAACTGGTATTTTGACCTTGTCATTTAATAGTCAATTATTGATTTTTATATTGATTTATAATATTGATTGTAATTTTTATCATCGTAGAGATGTGTATCTCTGCTGATTCGACAGCAGCCCAGAAAAAAAAAAGTCCATATAAATATCCGTCAAAATTTATGACTCTTTTTCCTTTTCAGGAATCTTCCACCTCTTGATTTCTTGCCCCATCACAAAGCAAATATTAAAAATGTTGATTTTTTTTTTTTTTTTTTTAATTTTTTTGGCAAGCTAGAAATTTGGGGGTTGGCTGCTTTTGGTCAGAGGAAATCCAGATCAAGGATGGCTTTGGGGGTGGGATTTCCTTTGCTTTTTCCTCCTCCCAGCAGTGCCCCTGCAGGGCTGGGTTTGGCTCTGGAGATGGACACGGCTCCAGCCTGGTTGATGTTCCCCTTTCCCTCTTCCCTCCAGGATCTCCGTGTGTGATGAGGACAAATTCGGCCACAACGAGTTTATCGGAGAAACCAGAGTTGCCTTGAAAAAACTCAAAGCCAACCAGAAAAAGAACTTCAACATCTGCCTGGAGAGAGTAATACCAGTGAGTGTCCGTGAAAATTCCTTCTCTTCCTGGTGGGATTGTAAATAAATGGCACCTGAGGGCTGCAAGGATGGGCTGGAGGTGCCTGAAGTTCCCTGGCACCTTTAGGAGTTGGATTCCCACCTGTGCTGGGCTGCTGTGACATCCCAAGGCCA
>CM031871.1:2754693-2764824 GCA_018697195.1 Certhia americana
TCAGTGGAACTGAGCAGTTTCCCTTCCCAGTCTCTCTTTATTTGTTATATTCTCCATTTCCACAAACAGAAGACTGTCGCTTTACATTTTTAAATCAGCTTCTAACACAGATCTAATGAATCCCAGCCCTAAATTGAGTTCTGGATCTGCAGCCAGGCTGCACAGCCCCAGCCCCACACTTTTCCCACATCCTCTGGAAGGTGGGAAGGGAGATTATCCCTAAATAAATCTCTTTCAGCCCAGAAAGTCACTTTTAAAGCTTATAAACTCCCACTGCTCTTGCACTTGAATTTTGAGCTGTTTTCTGTTGCCCCCAGTTGGCTGAAACCTGACATGGGAAAAAAGGCCAAGCACAAGACACAGATTAAGAAGAAAACGTTGAATCCTGAATTTAATGAGGTATGGATGGGTATATTTTTTATTATTAAATCAATTCACTGAATACTGTGTTGAGTGGAGGAGGTGGAAGACAAACTCCCCAAGGTTTGGCTCTTTGCTCAAGCTTCTTTCCCACTCCTAGGCCCAAGAATATTTTGGGAATGACTTTGCCATGGCAGCACCACACACCCTGAAAGCTCCCTGCTGGCAGCTCCGTGTCATCCCAGCTGGGGATGTGGGTGGGATGAGCATTCCTGGGGGTGGAGATTGGAAATTCTCCACTGGTGCTGCTTTGGTGGGACACCTGGAAGGGGCTCACGTAGGTGCAAGGGGAGAGCTCAGCTCCTGGAAAAATGGTGCCCCAGGGAAGGAAGGAGTGTTTTTCCTTCATTTATTGCATTTTAACCATCCTGTCCTTGGATTTTGAATCCAGGCTGAACAGAGATCAGGCCCAGCACCTTAACTGCAGCTTTTAGGGTGTGTCGTCTTCCTTTGGGGTGTGACGTGGGTGCTCCCATTTCTGCAGGAGTTCTTCTATGACATCAAACACAGCGACCTGGCCAAGAAATCCCTGGACATTTCCGTCTGGGATTACGACATCGGAAAATCCAACGACTACATCGGTGAGGGATGAGCTGGAAGTCTCTGCCCTCGGGGGCAGGGTTTTGGTGCCTGGTGCGGGGTTTTCTGGGTGAGAGAGGGAGCTGGGTCACCTGCCCAGGTGGGATGATGGAATCTGGTGGGTGCAACCCCCACACTGCTCCACCTCCAGCATCCTGGGAGGTCTTCTGGGCAGGAAAAGCATCACCAGGCATTTCCATTAGATTTTTTATCCAGGAGGTGGAAAAGGCCTTGCAGGGCGTGAGGTGTGTCCCCATGGTGGCATTTCCTGGAACATCAGCATCACCTCTGGATACAAATTTTGCTCTTCTCCCCTCTTCCCAGGCGGTTGCCAGCTGGGAATCACGGCCAAGGGCGAGCGCTTGAAACACTGGTACGAGTGTTTGAAGAACAAGGACAAGAAGATCGAGCGCTGGCACACCCTGCAGAATGAGAACCACGTCGCCAGTGATTAAAGGGAGCCTCTGCCTGGCCCTCCCCACCCTCTGCCACATCCCTGTAGGTCCCTGATGTCCCTGGTGTCCCGTCTTCCAGCGCAGCCACGCCTTGCTACAGCCTCTGATCCCAGGGTCCTCCACCTCCTCCAAGCCCCCCCTCACTGAAAATTCCCCAAGATCTTTTCTATTCTCCTTTATTTATTTTCCGCTGGGGGAGGGAGGCCGTCAAGCTCCCCTGGTGTGTCATTTTGGCAAGCAATAGTTCCCTCCTGACCGTTCCCCCCCTTCTCCCTCCCCGGTGCCCATGGCAGCGTTCCCGTCGCGTTCCTGACGCTCTGTGTCCCTCCAGCCTCCACTCCTGGCGGCTCCTGGCGGAGTGCTGGGCTTGGGAGCATCAGCCCTGTCCTGCTTGTGTGATCTCAATACCTCAGTTGCAATAACGAAAAAGCTCCTTGGCTTTGGTGTGGGTGTCACCGTCGCCTGGTGTCCGTGTCGTCGTGGTTAGGCCAAATCCGGTGTCACCGGTGTCATCCTGCGAGTCCTGCTTGAGCTTCAACCTCTGGTTTGGCCCACCCGAGCAATGTTGTGGCACATCCTTTGCTGAGAAGATCCACCACCACCACCACAGTAACAGTGACAAGGAGGGTTTAGGGAGCTCTGTGCTCGCAGGGAAGCAGGTTTGGCTTAGTTCGTGTCGTTTCCAGCCACCGCAGGTGGCTCCTTTGCCCCAGGAATTCGGGGCTGTAGGAGCTCAGCTGTGTTTTAGGCTTGTGACTACCTCCTCTTCACCTCTGAGCTGTGTAGTAATGACTGGCCGAGCCTTCAAGGCAGTCCCTGAGTCCCCTCAGACCCCTCCTGCTTCCAAGGATTTACTGTTCCTCTGGAGGAAAGCTGAGGGAGCTGCTACTTCCCCCCAAACCCTTTGATGTGTGCAAGGATTATTGCTTTAAACCACCACAACTCCTGGAATTAGCTGGAACAGTCCGAGATCTTCCAAACTTGGGTTGTTTTGGTTTGGTTTTCTTTCGTTTCCCCCCGATTTTCTGCACAAGAACTTTTGCCCTCAGCCTGCACTTTCAGGATGGTCTGGAGCTGTTGGAGCTGCCCTGGACAACAGGACAGCATTGACTCTGCAGCTGCTGGGCTCTGGAACCATTCCCAGGCTCTGGAACCATTCCCTGGCTCTGGAACCATTCCCTGGCTCTGAAAAAGCCCAAGCATAGCCCTGTGGATAGGAGCACACTCAGCACTATGGAATATAGGGAATTTTTTATCACACTGTGCATGTTGTGTGAAACCTCCTCTCCCCACCCCAGGCCCATAAGTCCCCTCTGCTGCAGCCACTCACTCCTTGAGTTGGATGAGTTTTGTTCTCCTGATATTGAATTTGTTTCCCCCTTCATCCCCAGCAGAGCTTGCTGATGTGCCCTGAGTGTCCCCTGGGTGATACAAACCCCAGCCTGATAAAGGCTCCTCCATCCCTGGATCTCCAGGTGGGAAAAGCCAACCCAACCCACCCCAGAGTGTCCAGCCAGAGCTGGGAATCCTCTGCCATCACCCCAGGCTCCATGCTGGGATTGGGTTTGTGGTTTTTGGTGAGCAGAGGGGTTAAATGGAAGAGGACACCGGGAAATTTTCCCCTTTTTTAAGGAATTCTTGCCTCTGTGCCAGTGAATGTGAGATCCCTGAGCCACTCTGGCCAGGAGCCAGACTGAAACAATCCCGTTTCCCTCTGCATCCCGTGCTGATGGCTCCCTGCTCCAGACCCAGGTGAGCTGTGGGATGGTGGGATCCAGGATCAACGGTTGGACTCTCCCTTTTTCAATCTTAATGACTCCAAGCTGCCACCATCCTTTCCACAGGGATGGACCTGGCCCAAACATTCCTGTTTGTACCCAGAGCAGCACTTGGGCACAGAGCTGTGCTGGGGAAATGTGTGGCTGAGGGTAAAAAAACCCAAACAACTTTAAAAATTATTATTTAAGCAATTCTTTAATTTCTCCCAGTCCTGCAGCAGCCCAGCCTCCTTTGTATGTGCAGAACAACTCACTTAAGGTTACCCTTGTCCCATCCTGTATTCCCATTCCCTGTTCAGCTTGCTTTCTTTGGGAAAAGGGTACCCAGATTATCTCTTTGCACCTCCAAAAATCAAGTGCAACTTGCCAATCTCCTCAGTATTGTGCAAAATCACGGCCCTGGTCTGTGCTCCTCCTCTTCTCAGTTTTTCTGATGATAACTCCTGCCCTGAATGACTTCTTTTTGTTGTAAATAAAGCATGCACCTATGGATTGGGAATGGTGAAAAACAAACAAAAAAAAAAAGCAAAAAAAAGAAAACTAAAAGCCTCTCCTACTGCTGTTTGCATTCAGACTCGCATGCAGTGATTTTACAGCCAAATATCAGTTTACAACTGTTAAAAGAAAAAAAAAAGTTACACAGGAATTAGAAATCCTCCAGTCTTCCGCTGCATGCAGCACAACATCCTCTCTTGATGTGGTATCTAATAAAGTGAGACTATTGGAAAAGAACAAAAAAAAAAAAAAAAAAACCAAACGGGTTTTTTGGTTTCTTTCATTCCCTGTGGGATGGGAACCTCATGGGGTGGGCAGAGGGCCTGGGTCTGGGAATTCCTGGTGGGTTGGGGCTGCTGGAATTGGGTTGGGCTCGAGATGTTGAGGGGTTCGGGGTGGCTGGGGGAGAGATCCTGATTCCCCTGGGGGTGTGTGTGGGAGGGGGTGTAACAGGAATTCCTGGGTTTGGGAATATCCTGGGTAAAATCGTGCAGGTTTAAATCATCCATGGGCTTGGTGCCTGGCAGTGAATGCCCTGAGGAGAAGCAGGAGTGGGAGATTTTCCTTCCCTCCCTCAGTCCAGTGTCCCAGTGCCCTCCCTCACCTTTGGGGTGAGGAGGAGTTTGGGGAGAAGGAGCCCCTCCCTCGGTGGTGGCAGGTCTCGTGGTGAAGGGATTCCCTTCTATTTATTCCCTTTTATTCCCTTTTATGCCCTTTTATTCCCTTTTATTTCCTTTTATTCGGGCGGGTTTATTCGGGCTCAGTTCCCCGGGTAGGGCTGGTGGCTGGGCAGGGGTGGCAGCCCTGGGTGGGGACATCGCCCCCTCCGTGTGCCCAGGCGGGGACCGGGCAGGTGGCGATGCCCAAAAACAGCAGCAGATGTCACTGGAGCGCCAGGGATGGAGCGGGAAGGAGGTGCCGGAAGGATGTCCCGTTATCTCCACGAATTTGGGAAACTGGGGGAGCAGCCACACCCCGATCCTAACGCCGCTTCTCTCCCAAACCTCCAGTGGCAGGAAACTTGAGGCTTTTTCCTCTGGGGAAAAAGTTCCCAGGGAAGTCCAGCAGCCTTTAAAAAGCTCACTTTAACTTCTTTTTATTGCTTTTGTTTCCCAGCGTTTTATTCTTCTCATTGATTTTTCCTCCTTTTATTCATTTCCTCCTCTTTTTCATTTCCAGCGGAGAAATCCCAGTGGAGGAATTCCCGTCCCATCCAGGACCTCCCAGCCAAATAATCCAATCCAAGAGGTCCCAGCAGAGAGACCATCCAGTTCCAGGATGAAGACTGGGATGAGGATTCTCTGGGATGAAGATGCTGTGGCGTTTGTGGGTGAGGCAGCACCAGGTGTAGTTGGTTGTGAATTCCTGAATGGAAAATGATTCCAAAGAGGGAAAGAAGGATTCTGTGCAAATCCATGGGAATAAGAGAGGATCTTTTATTTCCTCTAATTCCTATTTCTCCTCCCATTTTCTTCTCAGCCCCTCTGGAAGGGAAATCCTTGGACTGTAAATTCAGGGCCATCCTTTGAATCTCCTGGCTCCCAGTTTTAATTCCATCTCAGCACATCTGAACCATTCCACTCTTCCTGCCACTTTCCTCGTGTGCTGATTGGATTTGGACCTTTGGAGCAATCAATGGATTCTCATCCCTGTTCTGGCCAGGCCACAGCCAGGAGGAGGAATTTACAGTGAAATCAATTCCAGTTTGCTCTTCATCCAGGGGGCTGGGAAATGGGGATGGCAGCGGCACCTTCAGCGGCTGCCAGGACCTGAGGCAGGTCCTTGGCTGATCTGGGAGAGGGACCAGGACCATCCCTGGAGAAAAGCCATGGGATGGAGGTGTTGGCAAAGTCTTGGGCTATTGTTCCACTCCTGCAAAATCCAGTCTGGCCAAGTGGCTCCTCTCCAAGGCTCCCGTGGCTCCACAGCAGCACCCAGGGACACAAGTGGCGCCCTGCAGTGCTGTTTTCTGATTACCTCCTGTGGGATAATTCATTAAAAATTCTATGTTATGGTGCTGTCCTCATCTCCTGCCTGACCCAGGAGCTCACTGAGCAGGAGAGAAACAGTCCCTGGCTTCCCATCTCCTGGGGAAAAAAAAAATCGAATAAATAAACCAAGTTTTAACATTTCACTTAAAAAACAGAGGAGCTCAAATAAATAAATCCCTCCTCTATCCGCTTTCGAGCCCAGCTTTTCCAAAAGCCAACAGGGAGAAATCTCTTTATCTCCCTGGGCAGAGATAACAATGTAATTATGAGCTGGGATCAATGGCTTTCATCTCATCAGTCCTCAGCCTAAAATAAACTCTTCTCTTTCCACTCCAATGCCCAGAGCTTGGCTACCACCTCCTCTGGGCTACTGGCCACTGCAGTGGTGAAGGCCTTGCTGGCATCTGGAGAGGCCATGGAGATTTTCCTGAATTTTGGGATGTTTTTTTCCACAGGGGGATGTTGGATCTTGAGTGGGAGAGGCCAGCTCCTCCCATGCCAGTGAAATATGGAGCCATGTTTTAGTGGTTGTGTGAATTTCCCGACTTTTTTTAGGGAATTCAAATCTGTACAATAAATATCAGGGATTTTTTTTTTTTTTTTTTTTTTTTTTTACTGCAGGCTGCAGGATGGGAATGTAACTTACAGCAACTGGAGAGAGGATTGGTCAGCAGCTGCCATAAATCCCAGGTTCCAACAGACTCCAGACTCCAAGAAAAGCAGCATGGGATAATGGGAAGGGAATTGGAAAGGGGAAGGGAGTCTGATTAAGCACAGCTTGAATATTAATGGGAAGAATGGTGACTGGTTTGGACTGGGAGAGGCCCCAGGAGATGGAGTTGGAATGAGGAATGCAGCCTGTGTGGAGGCGTTTGGGATGGGATGGGATCACTCCCTCCCCTGATCCCTGCTGTGGGGATCCAGCCCTTCCCATCCTGCTGCTGCACCAAGAGCTGGGAAAACTGCATTTTCCTGGAATCCCGGTGGGGTTAATATCAGCTGGGAGCAGAATATGGACCTGGCAGGAGCGGGATGGGGGCTGGAGAGCAGCGGGTGCTGCATCCTCGCTCTGGGGGACACGGACACGGCTCCTTTGGGGACATTTTGGGAATGCTGGGCAATGCATGCCAGCCTCCCACCGAAGGTCACAGCAGGATTGGGAAGATCAAGCAGTGGGATGCTGGCACCTGCCTTCCAAGCCGGATGGAGCAGCTGGAATCAGGCTGGAAAACTGCAGTTTTCTGCTTTCAGAGATCTGAGCAGTTCCCTGAATCCATTAGGGCTGCAGAGATAACGGATTTCTCAGGTTTGCTGGGAAAAAATCCCAACAAACTCCTTTCAAAAGCTGTCCAAACAAAAAGGCTCGCCTTGATCGGGGGCAAACCAGGGAATAAAAGCTGTGGCAGACAAAAAGGAGCAAAAAAATAAATGAATTTAGGTCGAGGTCAAAGGGAATTGCTGCTGAGAAGCCTTGGGGGTGTTTGTAAACAGGATGGGCTGAATTTGAGAGGGAAGGAGCCTGAGAAATTCACGAGTGTGTCTGTCACTCCTCTTTGTCCCCTGATGAGGGTCAGCATCGTTAATTAAGGGCCAGCTGGGCAGAGCTGAGGAGCTGATCGGTATCTCCCTGATAAGAGCCCTGTCATGGAAACCCTGAGTGGCACAGCCAAGATCTCCAGAGCCTCGGCAAATCAGGGCTTTATTCAGCCGCTCACAAAGAGTATTTTCTTTTTAAAATCCAAGTTATTCAGCTCCCTGTGACTCCCGCTCCATTGTAAAGGCAGGTGGGACTTCCAGAGGGGGAATTCAGGCTCTGCCTTATCTCCAAAACTCTCCCAAAGGATGAGTTTCCAGGAGTTCTCACCTTGCTGGAGCTCACACCTTTCATCCCCAACTGCTCCCAGGGTGTTTTAAATGTCTTGGCCTTGCAAATTGGCTGTGATCGAGCAGCTGGAAAGTTTTCAGAGGAACAAGGCTTTGGAGACGGGCAAGGAAAAATGGGAATGAAAACCTGCCTAAGGGAAAGCCGGTCTGCCAGGTGTAATCAAGGTAGGTTATATCCCTAAAAAATGGACTCCTTCCATCCCTGGAAGGGCTCAAGGTGAGGCTGGATGGGACTTGGAGAAACCTGGGATAGTGGAAAATAACAGGAGGTGGGATGGGATGAATTTTAAATTCCCTTCCAACCCAACTCTTTTGTGGGATTCGCGGAGGAAGCAGAAGAACGAAGCAAAGTCCATTAACCAGCTGCTGAATTAAATACCCAGGAAAAGGGAAAATAAAGCCCAGCAGGTCCCTGGGAAGGGTTCACAGGAGCTGGCAGGCTCTGGTGCACCAGGATAACCCCGAGCCGGAGCTGCTTTCCTGGAGTGGGAATCTTATCGATCTCCTTTGTTTTACAAGCGGCGCTGACGTGATGATATTTGGCAGCAGCGTTAACGCTGAAATATGAGCTGCGCTCGGGCCTCTTTATCTTTAATTGTTTGAAAAATGACACGGGCATGGCGTTGGTGCCCTGGAAATCATCCCGGGGCCGCGGGGGAGGTGCTGATCCACAGGTTGGGAACCTGCTCGTGTGACGCAGGGATCCGGGTGGGTCATTCCAACTTTTCCCGGTCCCTGGAATTTCATGGTGGCCTGAGAGGTGGCCAAAGGTGCTGGAAAGTCTCCTGTGCCCATGGAAGTGGCCACGGGCTGCTGTCCCCGGGGCAGGGTGTGACAGGAGGAGGTGGGGGGGCAACAGGGCCACCCACCCGTGGGACAGCTGCTGGTGGTGGCAGCGCAGCGTTCGTCCATCCTGGGTTATTTTCCACGTCTTTTTTCCCTAATCGATTTGAAATCCTTGTCAGCATCCCACGCAGGAGCTGGGGAGAAAGGCAGAGGGAGCTGGGGAGAAAGGCAGAGGGAGCTGGGGTGTGCTGACATTTAACTCAGATGAGGATTTAAGGATTTATGCTGAAATGAAGTTTAAAAATTCCTTTCCTGATGCCAACCAGCTTCAGCCAAGAGCTTGGGACAGCCACGGCCGGGGAATGCTGGTCTGACTCCGGGATGGGGAGGATTTGTACCCCAGATATTCCTGCTTTTGGAAAGGGGTCTGACACCTTTTAAGGTTGCCAGGGGCACTTGGGGCTGGTCCCTCCCTCCACGTCACATTTTGTTTTCCCCGGCTGCGGGATGATGGGGTGGGAATTCATCCCTTTGCTTCAGCTCCTGGAAAATCGGCCCCTGCCTGATGGGGAATGTGCTGACCCAAAATCTGCACCTCCTTAAATCCTTAAACCCTGGTGAATTTGTAGAAGGGCCACAAATGCATTGGGAGGAAATTTTAAGCATTTGGAGATGTGAAAAGAAGCCACATTTTTGAACACCCCCACTTATTTATTGATCGCTTTGTGGAAAGGAAAAACAGCAATTTATTGAATTTTTTTTTCCCCCCAGTTTTTTCTTCAGATATTTTCGACAGATACTCCTCAGGGTAGCTGTGACCAGCGCCATAGATCTGTCCCTGCTGAGCTCACGGCAGCAGATCCGTGGGACAAATCCCAATCCATGGAGCATCAGGGATGCTCGGGATGTGAGCCAGCCCCGGGATGCAGGGAGGGCGCTGCCGCAGGAGCTGGCTCCAGGTACAGCTTCCTGAGCCCTCTCTTGCTCCAGCAGCGAACGGTCCCTCCTGGAACTGAATAATTCAGGCTCTGCAGCGCTGCCGCTCCCGCCGGGAGCTCGGCACGGCCGGGGAATGGCAATGAGCCGGCGCTGCGGAGCGGCTGCTCGGGTTTGGAACGCTGGGAATTCATCCTTTCCCGCTTCCAGGCGATGCCATCCCGACCCTCGGGGCATGTCCCCTCCCCAGGAGGACCAAACTGCGCGATGGAGCCCTGGAGCCAAGTTGGATGGGCCGGGATGCGGCGCTGGCACGGGAAATCCACTCCTGGTGAGGTATTGAGATGCGAGCAGTGCCGTGGCCTTGGGGACACGAGGTGGCCTCAGGACACGGAGCAGCCAGGAGGCTGCTAGGCAAATAAACCTTGTCCCCATGGCCTTGTCACCGTGGTCCAGGTGTCCCCAGGGCTGGAGCAGAGCCCAGACACCCTGGGCTGTCCTTGCAGCATCCCTCTCCCTTTCCTCCTGTCCCTGCCCTTTGCATCCTCCAGCTCTCCCGGGTTTCCTCTTGGCTGCAGCTTTTCCAGGGAGTGCTTCCAGCATTGTGTGGTGCAGGAACAGGTGGGAAAGCCCTTTGGAGAGCAGGAGGGTTTGTCACTAAAGTAGGAAGCAGGAGGCTGGGGCCTGAAGCTTTGTGCCCTCCATGTGACCCATGGAGGGATGGGATGGGATGGATGGATGGATGGATGGATGGATGGATGGATGGATGGATGGATGGATGGATGGATGGATGGATGGATGAGCCAC
>CM031871.1:2764829-2803168 GCA_018697195.1 Certhia americana
TGGATGGATGGATGGATGGATGGATGGATGGATGGATGGATGGATGGGATGGAGGGAGACCAAAACCATCCCTGCTCCTCAATGGGGCTGGGATTGGGGTCCTGAGCAGCACCTGGAATGTTGCACACAGTGGGATATCCAAGGGGGGATAATGGACTGAGCATCCTGTGCTTCCAGCATCCCTCTCTCCTGATGGAGCTGCTGACATTCCTGCTCCATTTTCAAGATGGCCCAGGCTGTGGATAAAATAATTTGCTGAGAATCATTAACTTAATGATGGAGGCTTTGGATAAACAGCTCAGCCTGGCTGGGGGGAAAATGGCTTAATTGTGGCTCTGGCAAAAGACAGGGAAAAGGGATTGGGATGAACGCTGGGGGATTCAGGGGTATCAAGGCTGGGGTCTCCTCCCAACCCCCTCCCAATCCCAGGAACATTCAGCCCCATCCCACCCCTCTCCATCGTGGGGGTGGAAAGGAGCAGGAATGGGATGGGAGCACCAGAATCCTGCCTGGCCCTGGGATTTATGGATAAAACCCCAGGACCACATCCCTGCCCTGCTGCAGGGTCAAAAGGGAAACTGAAAAGCAGCTTAGGAGCCTGAAGCTTTTCCTATTTTTGGAAATATTGGAGATGATGGGAAGTGGCATTGGGCAGGAGGAAGTTCAGGGTGAATATTCCCATTTATCTCAGAATTGTGCCAGACAAGCAGGTTTTCCAGGAAGGGAAATGTCACCAGCTCTGTCTTTAGGTGTCTTTGCAACTCTTTTATTTTTATCAGAGTTAACTTTGGAGCTGGGTGAGCTCTAAATGCCAATAATTAAACCCAAACCGCCTCAGGATCAGGTGCCACCCCCTGTCCCCGATGGGGCCTTGGCCCTATTATTTGAAATTGATGCAATTATTCTTCTGGCAGAGTAATAAATTTCTGTTCTGCAGTGCCCAGTGGACCCTAAAGGAGAACAAATGCTTTAATAAACCTGGGATGGGCCTTCCTGGAAGGCGGAATGTTGGGTTATTAAGGAGAGGAGCAGGTTTGGGGATATTTAATAAATGATTGCCTGATATATCTTGCTTGCAATGTACCTCTCTGATTAGTAAATGTTTTCTGCTCGCTGATTAACTTTGTTTATTTCTTAATTAGGTTCAGCGCCGGCTGTCTCATGGTTCCCAAATAATTGTTTGATTAATGGGACTGGATTTACATTTTCATTAAGCACCCCCCCCAATTAGCAGTGCCAGAACAGGCAGATCTGGGCCCTCAGAATGACAATTTTAGCCCATTAAGTAATAACTGTTGTATTGATCGGGGATAATGGAGCACAGGCAGTAAATCCGAGGCTGAGTCACAGAATTCCCAGGGGGAACGTTAGGAATGCACCCCAGCACAGCACCTGCTGCTCCAGCTCCCTTTGCCTCCACTCGGTGATTAAAGGGTTTTAATTGATTCCAGCTTGGGCTTTGATTGGTGAGGGAGGGCTCCCAGTCAGGGAGTGGAATCGTCACTTCCTGGGATGGGATGGGATGGGATGGGATGGGATGGGATGGGATGGGATGGGGATTAGGATGGGAATGAGAATGGGGGTGAGAAGTGGGGCTGGGATGGGGTTGAATTTGGAATGGCCTGGGGATAAGGATGGGGACAAGGACAGAAATAAGAATGGGGGCAGGAACAGGGATGGGAGCAGGAAGGGACACAAGGACAAAGAGGAGGACCCTGCTCATCCTGAGGGGAGAGCAGTCCCTGCTTGTGCCAGCCTGAAATGTGCCTGGGGATGTTTCCCCAGTGGGGATGAGGAGGCAAACCAACCCTTTTCCATATTCCCAGGGGCCATGCCAGGCTGTGGGGATGTCACTGTGGTGAGGACATCACCCTGGCAGGGTTTTGTCACTCGTAGCACTCCAGAAGAGCCCGTTGCTATATTTGCTTTCACCACAACCCTGTTTTTTTTTTTTTTTTTCCCTTTTTTTTTTTCAATACTGGATTCTGCTCTCCAAAAGTAGGACACAGCCATTCCACGTGTCTGCTCCAAAGCTCCATAATCTCCTGCCGTTAGCCAGGCTCGGGAATCGTGCCGGGAGCCCTCCAGTCAGGAGCAGTTTTCCAGGTGCTCCAGGGCTCTGTGGGCTCTGGATCCAGTGAGGAGAGATTGGAGAGGATGGACAGGAACCCCTGGGATCTCCTCCTTCTTTGTGGGAGCAATGTCACTGCCCATCCAAAGTGACAGCCATATGGCATTTCCTCCTTCCCACCATCCCACTGCCCTCCCCCCGGCCCTGGGATGCTCCTCATCCTCACCAACAGGGACCAAATCCCTCTGCCAGGAGCTGGCAAGGGAGGATGGAAAAATGGGGCAAAAATGGGGCATTTTGGAAGGTTTTTCTGAGTTTCCCCATTCTGCATTGGAAGAAATCTGGATTTGCCTCGCTGTTCTCCAGCTTTTCCCCCTCTGGAGTGCAAACCTGCCCCAGGGAGGGTGAGGAGCAGCTCCCAGCTCATTTATCAGCCAGAGCTGATAAACGGGAAGAGCCAAAATCCTGCAGCAAAGCCAGGGGAAGCAGCTTTGTCTCTGGATTCACAGCTCCACGGGAGCAGCAGGATGATCCCTGTGCACACAGATGGTTCCTCTGCTCCCCCCCAGCCAAACACCTGCACTGCCACCAGCATTTGGGGACCTGCTCCAGCTGGGAATGTCCTGATCCAGGCCGAAAGCACCACTAAGGCCATGGCTGGGAGCAGCCACAGCCTCAGGCTGAGCCCAAAACCTCCAAGTGTTCACTGGAAAATTTCCAGCTCTCCCCTGTGTCCTGTCCATCCACGATCAAGGATTTATGGAGCTGCCTCCTGCCCAGGTCAGGGGCAGATTATCGTCCCTGCCTCTGCTCCAGCCCTTCCCAACATCCATCACCATTATCCCAGGGATTTAATCATGCATAACCCCTCCCTGAGGCTCCCGGGAATTGCTGGGGGATGCTGCATCCCGGACATGCTGCCCTTCCAGGGTGGGTGTAGCTGGGGAACCCCTCACTGATCCAAACCCCTCACCCCTCCAAACAGCCCAAAAATTCCCTCCTTCAACTATTTTTCCTCCAAAAGCCCCGAGTTTGTAGGGCAGGAAGAAATTCCAGGAGCTGTCTGGCGATGCCAGACATGGATTCTCCTGGCAGGACGTGGCACAGTCACATCCCAGCACCTGCTGCGTTCCAAGGGCAGCTTGCAGACTCCAACACGTGAAAGACAAACCCAGATCCATGAATTAGTGGGAAGAAATGGAAATTCGATCCCATTTTGATGTTTAAAGGGAAGGTGCTGTGCGTGAGGGAGGCTGGGGGAACGGGAGCTGCAGCTGGGATGCACCTCCCATCCTCACGGAGCACCAGGAATACTCAGGACACCCCTGACAGGAATCTCCATCACATTCTGGACTTCACCAGCTCTGGAAAACAAAAGCCCCGAGGCCAAAATCAGCTGCAAGCAGCAGCATGGATTGCAAAATGCTCATTGCTTGGGAATTCCTGCCTGGCTTAAGGAATGCTTTGTGTTTAGGGAGAAAATTGTGCTGGCTGAGGACAAGGCAGGAAGGTTTTAAACTAAAAAAGGAGAGATTTAGATTTGATTTCAGGAAGAAATCCTTCCCTGGGAGGGTGGGCAAGCCCTGGCACAGAGTGCCCAGAGAAGCTGTGGCTGCCCCTGGATCCCTGGAAGTGTCCAAGGCCAGGTTGGATGAACCTCTTTCCCTGAGCCATCCTCTGCTCCCCAAACCATCCCCTTCAGCCCTAAATCTTTCTTTCCTGACATAAAATTCCATCCCCTCTCCCTCCCTGTGCCAGCAGCACAATCCCAAAATGTTGGTTTTTGTAATTTATTAGCAGGACAATCTGATTCAGGCCCTGCTCACAAAGGGGATGTTGTATTCCAGGAGTTTATCCCAGGGGAACAAATAAACAAACACAGCACTGGAAACCTCATGAATTTTTTAAAGAGCTTATCAAAATTTTTTTTCCCCTTTTCCCACAGGCAGAATGGCTGAAAGGGGAAATATCCCCTCCATCTGCATTCCCAGCACTTCTTTTCCCTTCAATCCCTTAATCCTCTTCTTTCCAGCTTTAATCCACACGGTTGCCTCTTTCTTGTTTGTTTTTTATTAATTCCCCCCACTCCAAATAATCACAAAACCAACACCAAAACTTGGGAGCACCGTGTCCAAGCTCCCGGCTCCGTGAGCATCCACAAAAGCCTGAGCATTACATCATCCCAATTCCTATTTTTCCCCCCTTTTTACCCTAGAATGACCCCGGATTTGTAGCCCTGGGGCGTTTCTTGGAATCGCAGGCAGCAGGAATTGGACATCCATCACTGCCTGCACCGGGAGAGCAGCTCCCCCCGGGAGGCATCCCTGTCACTGGCATCCTAACGAGTTAATTAAGGCAAAGCAGGGAAGCAGAGGTGTGAGCCCTCCGGGAATGCTTCCTGGGAGAGGCTCATGGAATTCCCAGGGAACCGTGGCTGCTTCCC
Organism: Certhia americana; assembly: GCA_018697195.1. Lineage (NCBI taxonomy): Eukaryota > Metazoa > Chordata > Aves > Passeriformes > Certhiidae > Certhia > Certhia americana. The sequence goes on from CM031871.1 coordinate 2,769,344, forward strand.
GAGGGAGCAGGGAAAGCCAGAACTGAGGAAAAGCCTTCAGCAGCTCCAGGGGGATCACAGGGGCGTTGGATTCCCATTCCAAAGAGAAGCTTCCCAATATTCCCCCGCAGCTGCCAGGGGCTGGTCCATCCTTTTCAGCATTGGGGATGACTCCCATGGATCCCCTGCCTCCCAAAATTCTTCCCTAAAAGCAATTGAAACCCATCGGGAAAGCTCTGCTCAGCCCCTTTTCAGTGATTCCAGATTGTTCCTGCCCAAGTTGTACCGCTGGAAAATGTGGAAAAGAAAAGCAGGAAAGGCCAGCAGGAGTTCGTTATTCCACAACTTTCCTGATTCCTGGGAATTATTCCCTTTCCTGCCCCACAGGGCTCAGGTGGAGCAGAGGCACTTAGAGTGCAAGATTTGCAAATTATTGACTCTTCAGCAGCAGCTCCCTGATAACTCAGCCCTGCTCCCCAATTCGGGAAAACCGGGATTGTAGGGACAATTTCCACCTGCAGAGGAACACCCTGGGAGGTCAGCAGGGATATAAATATCTCAGTAAACGAAGTGAAGCTCCTTATCCTGCCCTTCCCTGGATGTCACCTCCCTAATAATCCAAATCTGGAAGTACAAGCACAGCCTCATCCTCGGGAAGAAGGCAAAACCTCTGGGATGCTGCTCCAACATCTGCCATGGGAATGTCAGGGACCAGCAGGAGAGAAACTCCCTTTCAGCTCTACCCTGCAGCCCCCCACGGCAAAAAATGATCTCCTAAAAAGTTGAATTTCCAATCCCAATAGGCCCCAAATATGACTTCAACCCCAAATTTGTTTTCCCACATCCCAGCTCCTTATGGAGCACAGAAAACAGCACCAGGCATCCCATTTAAACTGAAGATTCTGACCTTCCTGCTGAAGATCATCCATCCAGCCATCCTGTCTCCAGCTTTTTTTTTTTTTTTTTTTTTTTTGTGTGTGTGTGTGTGTGTGTGTGCTGGCACTTCCTAATCCTCCAAATGAGATTGGATGCAGTTTTTCCAATATTATAATGCACTGCATCCTCTTTTTCCCCGAGCCCTCAGGTAATTAGAAAGATTTGAAATGCCCATAAACAAGGGTGATGCAGTGGTGGGGAGGAGGGGACAGTCACTCCAGTGTCCCCACCGGGGTGGGCACCCAGTATTTGCCCTTTTCCAGTGAAAGCCACCCTGGTGTCGGGCACTGAGAGCCACTGGCTCCCTTTCCCTGGATAAGGCCGGTGCCAGGAACCTCCACAATCAGTTTTGGCTCAAAATCCAGCCTCCCTGACGTAGGGATTTATCTGGGGACACTTCAGGCCAATGTCAAAAGTCCCTTGTCAGTAACCTCGATGTTTTTGGGGTAAAAACAGCCCTCAAAACCCTGCAGAGCTGGGTCCTTCTGGTGCAGCATCACCTGGAGCAGGGATTGGGAATTGCTTCCATTACACTGTGGTCCACAAGGAAAATGGATTTGGTGTCCCAGGGGGATCATGGGAAGCCAAACTTTATTCCAACAGATGGTGCTCCCAGGGGAAGGCACATCAGGAGAGCTGGAATTGCAAACACCCTGCTGGGGAGCTGTGGAGGGAGCGGATATCCCTGGTTTTGTAAAATTCAAGGAAGAATCACTGGGTTTGGGGGGAATATGGGAGAGATCGTGAAGCCCCTGGGTGCTGGGATCCACTGGCCCAGCGTGGGGCTGCTGTGCCCAGCCTGTGGCACCTCTCATCTCCCCCATTCCCGCAATTCCCAGAGCTTGGCCGGAGGGAAGGAGCATTGCGTGGCTGAATCAGGGAACAAAAAATCCCGGGAGGATTAAAATAGTACAAACCAGCTCCTCAGCCCCCAGACTGGAATGAGGCAGCATTCCCAGCCTGGTTTCCTATGGTAACGAGCGCCGCGGTCCAGCCTGCCCAGGGTGGCTCCTCGCTCATGGATGTTCCCGAATTCCACATGGATCGGGCCGAGGCTGAGCTTTTCCTGGGCAGGATCCATCCCTCCCTCGGCTGCTGCGCTCCAGGAATGGGGATCCCAGCAGGATGAATGAACCCCTGGGGATGTGTTGGACATCCCCTTTCCCCTGGAAAATTCCACACTCCGTATCCCTGGGTGCAGCTTTGGGAGCGGAGATTCCCAAAGGTTTGGAAGAGGGTGCTGCCTTAATCAGCGTCAGGCCCAGGAGTTTCCCTTGGAGACTTTTGGAATTCTCTGCTCACCTGGAGGGATTTCCCCACAGCCGGGAATGCTGAGGGATTGGGATCACAGCTGGGAATTCTGAGGGATTGGGATCACAGCTGGGAATTCTGAGGGATTGGGATCACAGCAGAGCCAGCACCAGGCAGGGGATATGGGTCCCAGCTGCCACCAGTACCCCCAAAAAATCCCCCCCAGAGCTTAAAGTTGGCAATGAAAGGGGTGGGGAAAAAAATTCCCGCTCACTTTAATCCCTTTAGAATCGCTATTATTCTTATTCCCAGGCTCGGGAAGATTTGGAATTAATTTTTCATTGATCTGACAGCACAAAAAAAAAAAAAAAATCCAAATATTCGAGCACACCCACAGATATATCCCATATTATATACATACGTGTATTTATTTTGATATATTTGGCTATGATGTATTTATTTAGAACGCTTATTTAGATCATTTATCTGCATTGACATCTGTATATGTAGCTGTATATTGAAGGCACTTTATATTTATATTTATATTTATATTTATATTTATATTTATATTTATATTTATTATATGTATATTTATTTGTTAAATATTTGTATTGTTTATATAGATATATTTATTATATATTATCTATATTATTTAATTATTTATTTATAATTATTTATTTATTTCTATTTTAAACGTAGGTTTAATCCTTGCTGCCTCCATTCAGTAATTCTCGGGCCGGTCCCGAGTGCCGGGAGGATGGAACCGGATTCCCAGGGTGGGGGTGGAATCCAAATCCTGAGCATCCCTCGCTTTGGGCGCACCAGCGGGGCCGGGGACCGCCCGAGAGCTGCTTCCCGGCGCTGCCGCATCCCTGAAAAACAGCGAAAGCGAGAAATAAATTTTAAAAATAATTCAATCCCCTCGGTGCGGCGGGAGGGAAGGGGTTAAGGCCGGCAGCCGGCGGAGGGAGCGGAGCCGCTGGATGGAGACGTTAAGAAGCGGCGCCCGGCAGCGGCTGCGGGCAGAGCCGAGCGGCAGCCACCGGGCCGGGCTCCCCTCAGCCGGCACCGGCAGCACCGGAACCCCCTCCCCGAGCGGCACCGGCACCGTCAGAGCCGCCCCCGGCAGCGGGGCCGGGCCGCGGGCACAGCCCGCAGCTCCCCCGGCCCCGCCGCTCCCGGGATGGAGGCACGGAGGGATGGATGGAGAGAGGGATGGAGCGGCTGGAGAGGCGGCGGCGGCCGGGAGCAGGGCCCGGGGACGGTGAGGAGGAGGAGGAGGGGGAGGAAGAAGGGCTCGGGGGGAGGGGGCAGCGGCGCTGCGGAGGGGGGAGCGCTGTGAAACCGGGGTTAACGGGAGAAAAAAAAATAAAAAATAAAAAAAAGGAAAAAAATAAGAACCCAAATTAACAAGCAAAAAATAAGAGAAGGAGACAAACAACACCACCCCCAGCGCGAAATGAAAGGTTAAAAAATAGGAGGAAAAAGGGCCGAGAGCGGGGGGTCGGCAGGACCCCGGCCCGCCGGGAATTGTGCAGGGAAGCGGCGGCTGCGTGTGCGGGGAGCTGGGGGGCACACGGTCCCCCCCGCCGCTTTGCGGGAGTTGATGATTCCCTGCCTCATCCCGGCACGGATTGTTCGCTGGTTCCTGCTGGTTTGGGAAGGGTTTTGCTTCGCAGAGGGAGCCAGGCAGGAGAGAGCTATCCTCATCCTCATCCTCCTCCTCCTCCTTCCCAGACTTTGTGCAGCAACATCTCCGCCGGCGAAATAGGGAATTTAAGGGAATGTAATCCTGCCAGAAGCCTCTCCCCTGTTTATTTTCCTCTTCCCACATCCATGCTGGCAACTTCGGGGAATAATTTAATATAAAGATGAGCAGGGAGAGAGCAGAGGCAGTTGCAGAACGGCGTGAAGGTAACCTTGAGCTGAGCCCTATAAACCCCAGCCTCCGTCAAGGCAGGATTAAAGAAACTTTCCCGGCAATCCAGAGCTGGGAATCACAGCCTGGCACTGGGAATCACAGCCCCGGGGTGCCCCCACTCAGCCTGGCCCTGGCCCACTGCACCTTCTCATCTGGTGAGTGCTGTATCCTTCCTTCCTCTGGGAATTTATCTGGGAATTAGCCTTTATAAGGGGCTGTCCCTTCCCTGGGCTTGGGAAAGAGCTCTCCCTCGGAATATCCAATGCTGTTGAGCTCTAGGGGAGCCTCCAAGACAGGATTTGTTAGCAGTTAGGTTTTTAATTGTATTTTATTATATTATAGATATTACTAGCAATCATTGTGGTTTTACATAGATGATATTACATCTATTCTATATAATATTAGCAGATATTATGGGTTTCATATTTATTATTATATTATCTATATTACTAGCCCCTACCATGGTTTCTATATACATTATATTATAATATTCTACATATTATTAGCAGTTATTAATCCCAGGGAGAATTCCCATGGGGGTTTTGCTCTGGTATTTTGGGATGCCTTTCCCAAATCCTGGTGCCCAAGGATCTGAGTCCAGCTGCAGCATCAGGGCTGCAGGAGCCTGGGTCCAGTGGGGCTCATCCATGTGAATGTCCCTGTCTTTTAGGATCCTTGATGTTTGGGATCCCGGCAGATGGGAACCCCCCCACAGAGCTCTGGTTCCCCAAGGACACTTGGGGATGGTTTTTCTCTCCCAGAATAAAAGCCTCTGTTCTTCCTGGGGGATCTTTTTCCCATGGAAAGCTGGGCCAGCCCTCAGCAGCTCCAGGCTTCCATCCAGAGTCACAATTCCCATGGCTGAGGCAGGATCCATTCTCCCTGTGTGAGATGCAGCCTCCAGGAGTGTTCAGCACCATTCCCAGCTCAGTCCAGATCCCAGGAAAACCTCTGCTTCTCCCAACCCCCTTGGACTAGCAGGCACTCTGTCACTCTGAGAGGTGTAGGGAGCTCTGGGATGGGAATTCGTGCTTCCCAATGTTTTGGCTCTCTCTGGAGCCAGGAGCTCCTCCTGGGACTGGGGAAGGAGCGTGGGACAGGAGGATCTGCCCTGTGCTGAGGGATGAGTTTGCAGCATCCATGGGAATGGCAGATCCCTTCCCCAGCCCTCGTGCAGCAGGATGCAGGGAAAGAAAGGAATCAGCTCTCGCGGGAAAGGAGGTTTGGAAGGAATTGTTGCACAAAATCCTCCTTCTCACTCCATTAATGTCCGTGGGCTGTGCGAGGCATTGTCTGCTGCTGGAAAAGCTCGTTAGTTAATTGCCCCAGTGCTGCTGTAATCCCAGATTAACGGGGGCTGAGGCAAATCTCCATGGAGCAGACCTGAGCGTGGCATTCATGGGGAGATTGGATTTGGCTCTTCCCTACCTGGGGAGTCCACGGGGGCTGCAAGTGCCGGGTGCTCCCATGGGAAGAGGTTTCTGCGGGGCTGAGCCCACCCGTGAGGGGGTCACACTTCCCAAATCCCTCCTGATGGTCCCCATGGATCCCATCGTGGCCTCGATGGGATTTAGGCTGCTCTGAGCACCATGAGGCAGGGTCCTGGTGGGGGGCGCCTGGATTTCCATTGGGACAATCTCCCTTTGTGAATCCTGGAGCCAGGACTGAGCTCCGGTGATCAAACCCTCGGGGTAAAACCCTTCGGGATTGAGCACAAGGAGAAAAACAGCAGCGTCCTGGCTTTCCCTGGAATAAGGAGCTGTCAGTGCCGGCAGCTGCGGTTCAGGAATGCTTTTCCACAGCGACAGGGACATGCAGGTGTCCATGGATGGAGTGTCCAGAGGATTTGGGGAGGATGAGCAGCGCAGGGAGGGCCGTGCATCCCCCCGGGATGGTTGCCAGCCCCGGCACTGCCTCTGGAAAAGTCCGTCCCGTGTGCCTTAAACCTCCTTCTCCTCCGGGATTCAGGCAGCTCCGTCTGCGGGGAGCTTTGCTGAGCCAGCAGCTGGCTGGGATCCAGCTGTGCTTCCCTGGGGAACAGCCCCGGCCTTCCTCCCGCCCTCCTCCTCCTCCTCCTGGCTCCGGGTGGGAGCGCATCCCCTGGGATGCACGTTGCAGCACCCGAAGCCTGGTTGAAAACCGTAAATGGGTTTTGCAGACTGGGCATGAAACCCCCCGAACGTGAGACATTAAAACTCCTTTAGGTTAAACCCTGTCACAGACACTCAGCGTCCTCTGAAGGAATTACATCACCTTTTCCAAGGGCTTAAGTGTCGGGAGGGTGGGAAGAAACGGGAGAGGGAGTCTGGGAGCATCCCTCGGTGCCACTGAGACCCCGCAATCGGGGCTGGCCTCTGCCAAAGACCGCCGTGTGTCACCCAAAAATTCCAAAAATAAGGAATTAACGGGGAAATTGAGCTTTCTCAGCCTTGAATGCAGGGATGGGGCTCATGCCGGCAGCAGGAATGCTCGGGGGGGATGCTGGAAGCTGGCAAGGATGTGGTGGGGGAAGGTTGGGATCCTGCTCCCCAGCACCCCAAATTCAATGACCTTGATCTCAAAGAAGGGAGTTTCCTGCTCCTTCCACAGCCCCACCCAAAGCACCCCGGGCAGATGGGATAATGCTGCTGGGGTGAACTGCACCACCCAGACCCCTGGGGTTGCTGCAGATTAATTAATTAATGAAAATGCTAACGATGCTGGGAGTGGAACACGGTGTCCCACAGCTGGATCCCCACTGTGCCACCTCATTTCCATCATCCCTCCATTCCCTGGACCTTCTCCCTGCCCGAATCTCCGTAATCCACGGCTATTTCCTTCCCTATTTCCTTCCCTGCCTTCGGCAGCGCCGGGTGCTTTTTAAATGATTCATGGTTTAAACCGTTTTTCTTTATGAGCTGCTTTTCACACTTGTGAGGGGAATTCAGCCTCCAAGAACCTGGAACGGGCTTTGATGGAATTGTGGGTGGAGGAGCAGAGCGTGAAGTAAAAACTCCCCATTTTCAGCTCCACTTGGGTCATTGTGGAGAAGAATACGCAGGGAAAGGAGCAGAGCCGTGGAGATGGGATTATCTGGGAATGAGTGGCCTGGAGACAACTGCATTTCTTTGCTTCTGGGGGCTGGAGCAGCCTGCTCATCCCAGCTTGGGTTGGTTTTGGGAGTCTCTCGCCTGTCCCACAGCAAATATCCACCACCATCATGGTGATCCCACCCCGTGCCAACCCAAGGCTGTGGGGTTTGGGTGGGGAAGAGCATCCCTTGGGCAGGAATCAGCATCCCTTAGATCGAGGTCTGGGACATCAGCGGGAATTTGCAGTGCCAGGCAGCTCAATATCATAATTAAAAATGGGGTTAAACTTCCTTAAATCAGCTTGATTAAACAAAATTGCCCTTCTGGGCCAGGCTGCAGGCCCAGGGCTGGTGTGGCACTGTCCAGTTATTGGGATAAACCAGGATCTATCCTGATGTTCCTGGATTTATTTATAGCTCAGCCCTGGCAGAAACGGGGCTGGTGCCCTGTGGGCTCTGTCCTCTGGAGAGCACAGGGAGCACTAGGAGGAGGTTGTGCAATTAGCACGACCTCATTTCGGGGGAACCTTTTAGAGACCTTAATCAATTAGTCTGGGGCAGCCCCGAATGGATCCCAGATCCTTCTGGATCTGGATCCCTCTTGGTCTCGGTGCCTCATGCCCTGGGAAAGTGCTGAGGCCATCAATAAATCCCCAGCATATTTCAAAATCAGTTTTTATCCATAAATCAGCTCCCTAATTCCAGTCCAAACTCCTCCATGGACTCCCAAGCAAGGAGGAAGATTTGCGAACCCCACAGAACGCTTGGAAATCCCCCACAAAAATCCACCAGCAGATGGGCAAATCCTGCCCTGGATTTCCAAATTGAGCCAATAAACCCCAAAGGAGAGGTTTTTCCTTTGCATCCCTTGCTGGTTTGGCCTGTGGAAGTGATTTAGTGACTCCACAGGGAAGCCCAGGCCTGGGAAGTGTCTCACCCTTGAGGATGAGGATCTGATCCTGGTGCAGCTTCCCAGGATGAGTCTGGAAGCTGCTGAGTCAGCTGCTTTTAAGGCTTCCCCAGTGGAGAGGAGGCACAAATCCATTTCTCAGCAAAATGAAGGCAGAGAGAGGCAGAATAAATAAACCTGGCTTTGATTTGAAGGCAACTGGCAGCTCCCTGTGCTTGGCTGGCCCCTGGGAGAGGCACTGGAAGGTGCTGGATGCTCCAGGTGTGCCCTGCTGGGATGGAATAATCCTGCTTCACCTCAGTTTCATTCCCAACCATAACGGTGTTTAAATTCAGCCCTTTGCATCTCATTTGCTGCTTCCCTAAAGAGTGGGAAAGGGTGAAAATCCATTTCCATGGGGCTGGAAAAGAGGATGGCAGCTCCACCCAGGAGCTTGGGCTGCCCAACCTCAGCCTGGGCAGCAATTCCAGACTTTCACTGCAGGATACTCCTCGGGGTGGAGGCTGAAGGGTTTGAGGGATGGCAGCACCGAGGGTGCCCAGTGTCACTGGGGGCTGTACTGGTGTCACTGGGGGCTGTACTGGTGTCACTGGTCAGTGCTGGGAAGGATGGGAAGCTGCAGGAATTGCCCTGGCATGGAGGGACACGGGGTTTTCTGGTGGTCTTTGCACCTGTGTGGCTTTTGGTGACAGCAGGGCCAGGGAACCTCCATGCCCAGGGTCCTGTGTCCCATGAGTCCTGCACCCCATGGACTGGAGTCTTTCACCTCATCCCCTGGGTCCTTCACATCGCTGCTTTTCCAGGCAGCAGAAGCCCCCCAGCATTCCCAGGTGCCCAGGGGGGTGCAGAACCTGCTGTCCCCACGTCCTGTGGCGTGGCACCGAGGTCAGTCCCTGCGTCACGGGCCTCCCGTAGGGTCACCCCATTGATGTCACCACCCCTCTGCTTTCAAGCCTTGTTCTTTCCCCGGTCCCTGTGATAAGAAATGTTAATGAGCGGATGAAATTGGATATTCCCGTCGCCTTCTCCTCCTAATGGAATTCTGGTGGTGGTTAATTTGTTGGTTTTAATGGGCCCATTGTGTTCCCCCGGGCTGGGGGAGCCACGTGAGGGTGTTTGGCCCTGCTCAGATGGGAGGTGGTGCCTGAAGACAAGTGAACCTTGGGGTTCAATAATTGCAGAGCAATTTGAAGACAAGCCCCAAATCCATAATTGATGGCCCTTCATTCATCCTGCTCCCGGACCTGTTCCTGCCTCTCCGCGCAGAGGGATGGATAAACCTGGATAAAGCTGGTGAATTATCGAGGATTTCCTTGGCCTGGGGACAGCTGACACCGCTCAGGGAGGTGGGTTGGGTGTGGAGTGATGCTGAGCCGGGTATCCCAGTGCTGGGGTGAAGATTTGGACTCCAGTGGGGCTGTGTTGATGGAGTTTGGGGTATCCCAGTGCTGGGATGAGGATTTTGGCTCCAGGAGGGGGTGTGTTGATGGAGTTTTGGGTATCCCAGTGCTGGGATGAGGATTTCGGCTCCTGGTGGGAGTGTGGTGATGGATGTAGGCAGGGAACCATTCCTCAATCCCGGCTGGACCCACAGCCTGGGAAATGCCCCTACTGGGCTCTGCTGTGCTTTGGTTCTGGGTGCCAAAGGGTCTGGGGGAGCAGGGAGGGATTCCCCAATCCTGGCACTGCCAGCCGGGGGGATTTTTCCAGCACTGGATCCCTGCCCTGGGATGCAAGCAGGGGGATGCTGAGCTCACAGCGGGTCGTGACCGGGGCTGGGCTGGCCGATAATTCCCTCCATTCCCCGCTGTCCCAGCAGTTTCCCGAGCAGCAGCCGCCCCAAGGCCAGGCTGAGGACGCTGCATTGCGCTGGCTGGGGACTGTCCCCGTTCGCTTCATTAGCTGGGATGACAAAGTGTGTCACCGCTGTCCCCCCGGCCACGCCGCGGGCTGGGCTGGCACCGGCGCCGGGATTCAGGCGGTGGGGTTGGAGGGGCAGGATGGATCCCTGGGGACACCGTGGCGGGTGATGGTGGCACTGGGGACTGGGGGGGAGCTGGTCCTTCACCCCAGCTCTGCTGCACGGGGGGGTGGATCCATCCTTACAACGCCGGGAGCGCTGGTGGGATGCAGGGAATGGCGTTCTCCATCCATCAGCTCCAGATATCCCCAGCCCCGGCTGATACTGGGAGCACTGGTGGCCGTACTGGGAGCACTGGTGCCGCCCCTCTCTGCTGCCCTCGCCGCCTGTGACCCCCTCCAGCAGCCGGGAGCCCGGAGCCGAGCCCATTATCTGCTCGAGACAATTAGCAGAAGCATTAATGGAATATATGCAAATGCGCAGTAATTGACCTGTGACTCCGCAGTTCATGATGGAGAAGGATGAGCTCCAGATGGCTTAATGAGAGTAATTTAAGCCCCTTCTTTATATTCTGTGCCGGAGCCTGGCGGGGCCAAGCCGGGGAGGGGAAGAGGAGGAGGGGTGGCACTGGGGACACTGGGGAGCAGGGATGGCCCTTGGGACGTTCCATTTGCTCCCCAAGCCACCCTGTATCCAGCTCCCATCCAAACCCCGGGAAGGTGGATTTATTCTGGATAAGGGAATGCCAGAAAATCCTGGTCAGGGAACACGGGAGAGCTCCCAAGCACCCCCAAAATCCCACCTCTGGGCTGGGGGCTGCTCTTCCTTCATGGACCCCCCTCCCTGGCCATGCCGAGGTGCCACCTGCACCTCCCCTGCCACATCCTGGAAAACCCAAAACCCTGTTACTCCGAGGTTACTCAACCTTTACTCCGGCTGTGTTGGCTCCCAGCTGGGCTGGGGAGGGCTGATTTGGGGTTGTGCCCCTCTACTGCTCTGCCCCAGCCTGTCAAACCCCGAGCTCCATAAAATTCCCACGGCAGAGCCGGAGGTATCTGAGTAACCACTCTGGGAAACCGAATTAAAATATTGATGTATAATTCATGCCATATGTTCCACCAATATTTTTTATTTAATCAACTGAAGACAGATGGCAGGAACATAGAGGCCATTAAACTAATGGCACTTTGTCTTTCCATTTATTTCCATCTCCTTTCCTAAAATAAGACGAGGCCGTGACAGGCAGCACACCCTGGGCACGAGACCATTCCCAGCACTCGGATGTGTCAGCAGGGGCATTCCCCACGTGGAATTTTCCCAAGGAAGGGCTGGAGCAAATCTTCCATATCTGGGAGAGTTTGAAGGAGAGAAATCCCATAAAGGAAGTCCAGCCTGGTGGAGCTGGAGAGGACAGTCCCTTCTCTGCCCTTCCCGTGCCAAGAGCCAGCAGGGATGGTCCTGGTGTTCTAGGGACAGCACCATGCTGATGGCAGGGTGGGAATGGGGGTGCTCCTGGCTGGAGGATAGAGGATGTCATGGCAATCTCCAGTCCCTGGGGACACGAGGTACTGGAGAGACACCCAGGGATGTCGTGCTCATCACCCTGTGGGATGCTGGAATATCAACTGGTAGCACCCTGCTGCCCAGGCATGGATTTCATTTGGGATCTGCTGGTGCAGAGATGTTTGGATGCGGGGGTGAAATGTGTTTGTGCAGAGTGTGTGTGCACAGCTCATCCTCCTGGGGGTGACGTTGGGTGAAACTGGAAATACTCCATGTCCCAGAGCCATCCTGGAGCACCTCTCCTGCACGACGAGGCAGAGATGTGCAGGCTCTGGGATTTGGGCTCACCCCACCAGCATCGCTCCCACTGGACCCAGTTACCCACCTGGGAGAGGTGGGGACTGCCCCTCTCCAGGGCTGGAAGGCCATGGAGACCACGGGTGTCCTTCCTCACCCCCTGGAGGGACAGGGCCACCATCCTCCTGTGTCCTGGGACGCTTTCCTGAGTGTGCCTCTCTCTTTGACTTGCAGGTGGAGATTTCTTGCCTTGGGAGTGAGCTGAAAGAGGTTCCCTTAGACAAAAGGGTCCCAGGCAGCATTCCAGGCTCCAGGCGAGGCCAGGGACCTTTCATTCTTTGTCTGAAAGGGCAGCGGTGCCGTTCCCATTCGAGCGATGCCTGACGGAGCCGGTGCCGCCGGGAGCGAGGAGCTGCGGCAGCCGATCGGCTTTCAAATCACCTTCAAACCTCGATTTCCTTAACATGATCCCTCCAGCAGTGCAGTCCCCGGGGCACAGCCGCGGGGCTTTGCCGGCAGGAGAATAAAACCGGGGCTGGAGGTGACAGCCAGCGCTGGAATACCCCCGGCCACGACGCGGGGACTTCAAAATCCAACCTTCCCCAGCACTCCTGGACTTTTTAGGGTCGGGCAACAGCTTTGCACGACCTCACCCTGCAGCTCTCACCCCATCTGCTCGCCGGGATTCACCTCCAATCCAGGCGGGATAATCCCCTCCTTGGAGCATCCCTGGAGCCGCAGAGCAGCTTCCCCGCGGCGCCGGCTGCCGGGGAAGGGATGAAGACGCTATGGCCAAGCTTTTGCTGAAACTCCAGCGGTATTTTCGGCGCAAACCCGTGCGTTTCTTCACTCTGCTGGCTCTCTACCTGGCGGCCGGCAGCTTGGTTTTCCTGCATTCCGGTTTTTCCGGGGAGCCCACGGTGCCGGGGAGCCCTCGCAGCCCCGCGGCCGCCGAGGGGCCGGGGCTGCCCTACCTGGGGGTGATGCAGCTCAGCCGCGGCTTCAAGGCGGCAGCGACGATGCCGGCGGGGAGCCGACGACACGGGCCCTGGTTCAAAAGCACCTCCAAGGAGCCGTCAGGGGACAGGGGAAAACCTCGGGAAAACGGCGGCCCCCGGAGCCGGGCGCTCAGGAGCAGGAGCGGCCGCGAGAAGGAGGAGGACAGAGGTGAGAGCTGGGGACAGGCACCAAGGGGGATGAGGAGGGTGTCCCTCCTTTTTGCCTCTCCCAGGAAGGCATCACGAGCTGGGGCAGTGTTCTTTGGGGTAGTTTTGGGTTGTGCATCCCTGCCTGGATCACACATACCCCCTGGAAATTTTTATTTATTTATTTATTCATTCATTTATAAACCACGTGCACGCACAGCTGGAGCACCAAGGTTTTCTTCCCACATCCCACGGGAATGCTCTGAAGGAGCAGCACCCCACTCTGGAGAACATCAGTCCAGAGGATATTTCCAGAAGGATCTTCTCCCCTTTTCTTCTTCTCCTCCCTCTCCAAGTGCCAATAATCTGCTTTTTTTTTTTTTTTTTTTCATATTCACTCTTTCTCCCTGGTGCATCACTGAGCTCCGAGCCCCCCCTTGCTGTTACAGGCGATTTTGGGGGTGGCAGCTGGGGGGATGCTGTGCCCCATCTTCCTCCCACCCTTCGGCTCTGCCAGGGGCCAAATTCAGTTTTCATTCTGTTGTCCTGAATCAATACAAAATCCAGGTTTTTGTGTGGGTGTTGTGTCGAGGCAGGGGGTGGCTGTGATTCCCCTGGAATTGCAGACAGGGCTGGGCTGGGGTCTCTGGAACCAGGAGATCCCTGCCTGACTGGGGTCTTGTCAAATGGGTCCATTATAAATGATCAAGGATACGGAAATGGAATCATTCCCATTGCTTTTAAAAATGCCATCTATTCATCCTGGAGGAAGCCAGAGCTGCACATTCTGTAGGATTTGGATAGCTGGACTCCAGCAGGAACCCCTAACCCCTCAGCAAACTGGGGCTTTCCCAGGGGGCCCCCAACCTGGGCTGCTCCCAGGGCACGGAGAGCTCACGGTCCAGGTGTGGAAGCCAAAGGAAAAATGCTGCTTACGGGATTTTTTTCCTGCTAAAAGGAGCTGAAGGGGTTCCCCCATTGTGACCCCACCTCGAGGGTTCTCTGGGGTGTTTTGGTGGCCACATCCCTCCATTAATTCAACCTGACTTCAATGCAGCCTCAGCAGATGGTTCCTGAGCCCAGGCTGTCTGTCCCCATAAAGACCCCAAGCAGTGCCTGTGTCTCGGGCCATATGTCCCGTGTGCTCCAAGATTAACCTCATCCAGCACTGCCAGCAGGGATGGGATGCTGGGCTTGGGATTCGTGGGTTTATCTGCTCCCAGGTGGTCTGGGAATATCGTTTTCCCCTTGGAGCATCTTGGCAGCTCCTGAGCGTGATGGTGTGGAGAAATTCAGCAGCTTGAGAAATCCCACGTGCCCGGTGTTCCTGGTGTGGCTGGCGGAGCCTCGGGAGCTCCCCCTTTGCTTCCCTGCTCCTCTGGAGCACCGGGATATCTGGCAGGAGCAGGCGGATTTAATGGCGCTGGTAATTAAGTGGGGACAGCTTAACGAGGCGGCTGCGGGGGCTCTGCCACGTGAAATCATTCCAGAGGGAATACTGCTCCAAAAATCAGCTCTGGTTTAGAGCGTGATGTGCAGCTCCCTCTTCCTCCTCTTCCTCCTCCTCCTCCCTCTCCCGGCAGCGTCAGGCGAAGGTGTGGGTGGAGAACCGCCCTGTCTGCCCGGGAACGGCCTCTTCCTAATGGGAATGCAAATCCCTGTGGGAAGGGGCATCTCCTGCCTCCAGCCGGGGAGGGTTTTTAGGCAGTGAAGCCAAGGGAAGTAGGAACAGACCCCAACCCTCAGCCACATCCATCTTCCTGCCTTCCTGGACAAGCCCAGCCATTCCTCACCTGTGATACACAACCAAGCAATTCCATGAGGATGGAGGGACCAGCCAGCCAGCTGGAGCTATCCCTATATCCCTAGCTTTGGGGAAAAGGGGCTATTTGGGGGATTTAACGACCATCACTGGGTGGCTGTGTCTGTCTGCTCACAGCCACGCTTCCAACAGGTTCCAAAATTCCTCCTCTCCCTACAAACTGCCAGTCCCACCCTCCCCCCCTCTCAGCATCTCTTGTGTCCTCGTCTCTCCCTAATTATTCCGGCCGGTTTCCCAATCAGTGGCAGCACGCATATGTCAGGGGCACTGGGTTGAAGGTAATGCACATCAGGCACCGGCTCCGTGCAAGTGTCTGCAGCCATCCCACACCCTCTGGAATCCCCTGACTCGCCGGGACCTGCTCTGCCCTGTGGGAATGCTGTATGGCGTATCTGGGAGTTGGGGCTCCGGTGGTTGGGGTTATCTGGCACATTTCCCTCCTTCTTCCTCCTCTGCTGGCCTGGGGAGGCGGCTCCAGCACTGGTGGGGTCTGTGCTGTGCTGGGATAATTGGGAATGTGGGGGGGTTCTGTGTGTGGGGCACACCGTGGATGGGCTGAGCTGGATCAGGGAGGTGTGGGAAGCAGGGAGGAGGTGAGAAGTGTTATCCCAGAGTGCGGTTTGGGATTGGAGAGGACAGTGAAAGAAATTCCTTCCTGTGAGGGACCTGGCACAGGGATAAGATGTAGCTGGAAGTGTCCAAAGCCAGGTTGGACGTGGCTTGGAGCAACCTGGAATAGTGCAAGGTGTCCCTGCCTGGTTTGGACCCAGAATTTCCAAAGCAAACAGACAGGGAATGCTGCTGCACGTCCCTGTTTAGGGAAGAATGGAGAGGACTGGGATCAGTGGGTTGTGACCCCCTGTCCTCTCTCTGTTCCCAGCCCGGTACCTCGGCTGCTATGAGGACAACACCCGGCAGAGGACCCTGCGTGGGATGTCCTTCTTTGACTACAAGAAGATGACAGTGTTCCGTTGCCAGGACAACTGTGCCGAGCGGTAGGGACGGTGACAGGGGCTCCAGGAATCCCAGCACACTCCAGCAATTCCTGCACACCGGCCCCATCAATCCTTTCCCACAACCTCCATGGATCCCTGCATGCCGCCCCACCCTCCATCAATCCTTCCCCTCCATCTCCATGAATCCCTGAAGCACTGACTCCATCAATTCTTTCCCATGGGATGGGACGAGATGAAATGGAATTATACGATATGATATTATATTATATGATTTTATAGGATATTATATGATGGAATATTATAGGATATGATAGGATATTATAGGATAGGATATGATAGGAAAATAGAGAAGGATGGGAGGTAGGATGGGATAAGATGGAATGGAATGGAGTGGAGTAGTAGGATAGAACAGACTAGAAAACAATAAGGGTAGGATTGGAAAGAATTGCAGAATGGGATGGAATAATGGACAGGATGAGCAAGATGGGATGGGATGGGATCTGATATCTTCAGTCGGAAGTGTCCTAAAAGGATCATCAGCCCAAAAATGAATCCTTGGAATGCACTGCTGATCCCAGCAGTGGCCATAAGCAGGAATGCTCCTTCCCTGGCGCCAGGGAGATGCTGGGGATGTGCTGAGACCCTGTCTCCCTCTCGGCAGGGGGTACCTGTACGCGGGGCTGGAATTCGGGGCCGAGTGCTACTGCGGGCACAAGATCCAGGCATCCAACGCCAGCGAATCCGAGTGCAACATGGAATGCAAAGGAGAGCGCAGCAACACCTGCGGCGGGATCAACCGGCTCTCCATCTACCGCCTGGAGCTGGCCCAGGAATCCGCCCGGAGGTGTAAGTTGGGGGCATCCCTGTGGGTCCCAGCTCAGCCCTGGCATGGGGGGACTTCTCTTGGTGCTGGAGGGGTGATCCTGGAATTCCTGAACCAGGCCACGGTTCCACAGAGGTTTTTGGAGAGCAGTTCTTGAGTTCGGGATAGTTTTGCTCTTCAAACATCAGGAATCTCCTTGTAGGGAATGCTGCTGGCTAGGGTTGGAATGAGGAGCCCCAAGGACTCCTGCTGGAATTCAGGGAATTTGGGGATGGAGATTTCTCTCCCGATGGCCAAACAGGACCGTCAGTGAAGCCTGTGTGTGCTGCAGGATGAAGGATGTGTGGGAATTCCAGGCAGAGCTGAGGGTTCTCCCTCGTTTGGCTCCCAATTAGGCAGCTCTATAATTACCCACATTCCCTGCTCACCTTTCCTCATATCCAAGGAATGAGAAAGGGGATGGCAACAACCAGGAATGCACAGGGGCTGAGGGTGCCAAGGACCCGGGATGGGGTTCCAGTGCTGGAAAAGACCTGACCAAACCCAGCCCCGCTCTGCTCCCTGGCTCCATCCCTGCTCGATCCCTGGGATCACTGAGCTAATAAAAACCACCAGGAAAAAAAATATCCCTGACTTTGCTGCCGGGACTTTGCTCTGATTTTGCTCCATCAGCAGCCGGATGAGCACCATCCAATGTGGCTGCACTGCTGGAGGGGCCGGGAGCCACTGGAGAGGTTGGGAATGCAGTGTCACACTGTGTCACATGGAGTGGCAGTGGTGTCACTTTTGGAGTGTCACTGGGGCCTCTGTCTCTCTCTCTTCCCCAGATGGAAGCGCGATATTCCGGGGGTGCTTCCGCTGTCCGGAAAATGTCTCCATCGCCCTGCCCGCCAGCCAGCTCATGCTCAACATGTCTGTGGATAAATGTGTGGATTTCTGCACAGAGAAGGTACTGGGATAAACTTCACCTCTTCATCTTTGTTCCATCATCATCATCATCATCGTCACACCGGGAGATCTAAACCCAGTTTAGAGACATCATTTTTGTGTATCCAAACAGCAAAGGGATAAATGGATTTGTGTCCCTGCCACAGGGACACAGCCAGCAGCAGCCCAGGGAAATTTTGGGAAGGAGCATCCTGGAATTATAGTTTAAGTTGGAAGGGACATTTAAAGGAGCCACCATGGGGGTACTGCTGTGCTCCAGGGGTCTCATCCTGGGGAGCAGTGCCTCTGAGCAGGGAGCGGAAGGGTTGGCATTGGGAACTGATGGAGGGTGGATGCTGGAATGGGCTGGAAGGATGCTTGAAAAAGGTTGGAAGGATGCTGGAAATAAGGCGGAAGATGCCGGAGTTGTAAGGGTTCTTGAAAGGGCTGGAATTATGTTGGAAAGGGCTGGAAGGTGGCTGAAATGGGATGGGCTAGAACAATACTAGAATTGTCTGGAAGAGTGCTGGAATGGGCTGGGAGGATGCTGGAGTTGGATGGATGATGGAATGGGCTGGAAGAATGTTGGAAACGGGCTGGAAAGGTGTTAGAAATAAGGTGTAAAGGTGCTGGAATTGGAAGGATGCTGGAATGGTGATGAAATGGTCTGGAGGGATTCTGGAATGATGTTGGAATGATGCTGGAATGGTCTGGAGGGATGCTGGACTCGGAAGGATGCTGGAATGGTGATGAAATGGTCTGGAGGGATTCTGGAATGATGTTGGAATGATGCTGGAATGGTCTGGAGGGATGCTGGAAGGATGCTGGAATTGGAAGGATGCTGGAATGGCCTGGAGGGATTCTGGAATTGGAAGGATTCTGGAATGCTGCTGGAATGGTCTGGAAGGAGACTACAAACCACCCCTGCACTGCCCGGCACGGGGAGCGAAGGCTCTCCACAATGTGAGGGTGGTGCCGGTGCCATTCCCTCTGTGCATCCCTGCAGGAATTCCCTCTGGCAGCACTGGCAGGCACCACGTGCCGCTGCGGCTTTCCCAGCACGCTGTTCCCGCTGCACGAGCGCGAGGACGAGCAGCTCTGCGCCCACAAATGCGCCGCTGAGGAGTTCGAGAGCTGCGGCTCCGCCGAGTTCCTGCTGGTCTACCAGACACAAGTGCAGGGTGAGCTTCTCCCAGCCCTTCCCTCGGGAATGCCAGCAGGGAGTTTCCTCCAGTTCCCTGGGAAATCAGAGCTGTGGTTGCTGCCTGACCCAGCTGCGGGGGCACAGAGGATTCCTCCTTGCCAGGGCTTCTCCCACCTCTCCGTGATCCCAGGGGAGTCTGCTATCCAGCTCCAGGGAAAAATGGGCAAGGGGTGGTGGGGAGAAAGGCTGTGACCAGGTAGAACATTCCTGAGAGGGTTCTTGTCCTCCAGCAGTGGGAGCAGGGAGCCAGGGAAGCACTGAGAGAAAGGAAAACTGTTCCTGGGAGAGGAAAGGCCTGAAGGGAGCAAGATTCAGGTGGTTTTAGGTCTGTCTTGTCATGATCCTTTGGTGTTTGGGGCCGTGCTGGAAACGCTGTTCATTGATCCATAATAAAAGCAGGAGCGTTGCTTGGCACAGGAATCCCTTCCCTAAGCACTCAGCTGGGAATGACAGAGATCACTGGAAAAATCCTTTTATAGGACTTTTCAGGTCTTTGAGGTGTCCAGGACTCTTTAGGACATCCCTCTAAGCCTCAGGCAGGAAGCTTTTCCCTGCCCAGCCACCTCCTCACCCCTTCCCCAGGATTTTCCTGGGAGCATCAGCATTTCAGACGATATCCCTGTGGGAAAAGCAGGTTTCCATGCCACATTCCTGATGCCTCTCCCTGCAGACAACCGCTGCATGGACAGGAGGTTCCTGCCCAGCCGTGCCAAGCAGTTGGTGGCCCTGGCCAGCTTCCCTGGAGCTGGGAACACCTGGGCCCGGCACCTGATCGAGCTGGCCACCGGCTTCTACACCGGCAGCTACTATTTCGATGGCTCCCTCTACAACAAAGGTGAGGAGAGGGAGCTCCTGGGGTCCCAGCCCAGCTAGGGACAGTCCTGGTGACATCCCAGGGGCTGCAGGAAGGGTGGAGCAGAGCTGGATGTGATCGCTGCCGCTCCATGGGGTGGTTTGGGCTGGATTGTCCTGGTGAGGGAATTCTTCCCTAGGAGGGTGGGGAGGCCCTGGGTGGCTGCTCCACATCTGGGAGTGTCCAAGGTTGGACAGGGCCTGGAGCAACCTGGGATAGTGGAAGGTGTCCCTTTCCAAAGGGGTTGGAATGAAATGAGCTTTAAATCCCCTCCAGCCTTTTGGGATTCTCGTTCTAATAACCCACCCCATTCCCAGTTCCCCCAGTTTCCAACCACTCATAACAGTTTCGCCTGGAAACCTTGACGGTTTCTCCTGCTATTCCTTCATTGTTTGTGGCTTTGAGAGGAAATTCTCCCTTCCTCCTCAGCTGAGGTGGAGCTGGGATCTGTATCTGTGCCATGTGCTTGGTGGGGTCTGTAGCCAAGGTATTCCCTGACACCACAGGCAGCACATTCCTTCCCAATTCCTGCCAAATCCAGCCTTGCAGAGAGACAGATGCTCAGTGAGGGAGCAGCATCCCAGCCCCCAGGGTGCAGCAGCATCCCAGGGAAGGGAGCAGCAGTGGGAAAAGCCTTGGCTGGGTTTTGCTGAGCCACCCGAGCGTGGGCTCCGTGTTCATTCCCTGTTGGAGGGGCCAGGAGGTATCCAGGCAACCAGCAGATTTATCCACTGCTGAGAGCCAATTACACCTCTCTAATTGCTGGAATACAGCTTTTTCCAGCTTATCCCCCACTCCAGGTGCATTCCAGGGGCTGGGATTGATGCTGGCTCAGCCCCATGCTCAGTGCAGGGTCCCCTCTCTAGACCCCCCCTCATGGCATCACCCCCAGCTTGAGCTGATCCATTGCCCCACAGGTACAAGGATTTCCCTTTCTTTATTTAAGGGAGACTCTGGGAGAGTTTCAGCTGTGCTCAGGGAGGTTAAAGCCATAAAATCTGCTCTTGACCCCTCAAAACAGGCACAAGAGCTGAGTGTGGCCCAGGGAGATGTCACCCTGAGGGGCCCCTGTGCCTGTGAGCCACCCTCTCATGAATTTTATGAGACTCATAACATGGGAAAATAAATCGTTTCCATCTGGGAGAGGGATGCAAATCCTCCTTCACGCCCAAGCTGCTTTCATCATCCAACTGGATTTTGCAACCTGATATCCCTGTGATGTTCCCTTTCATGGAATCACGGGATCATTTGGGTTGGAAAAGCCCTCTGAGACCAAACCCAACTGTTGCCTCAGCACTGTCCAGGCCATCATGTCCCCGAGTGCCACATCCACACGGCTTTTAAATCCCTCCAGGGATGAGAATTTCCTCACTGCCCTGGGCAGCTCTGCCAGGGACTGATCACTTAATGGATGGAGATATTTTCACTTATACCCCATCTAAACCTCCCCGGCACAACTTGAGGCCATTTCCTTTAATCCTTTCTGGTTTCCCCTGGGAGTAGAACCTGAATCTCCCTGGCTGTCCCCTCCTGTCAGGGAGCTGTGCAGAGCCAGAAGGGCCCCCCTGAGCCTCCTTTTCCCCAGGCTGAGCTCCTTCCCCAGCTCCCTGTTATCCCATTAATCCCAGCTCTGTCCGGGCAGGATTCAAGGGCGAGCGGGACCACTGGAGGAGTGGGAGAACCATTTGCATCAAGACCCACGAGAGTGGGCAGAAGGAGATCGAGTCCTTCGACTCAGCCATCCTGCTCATCCGCAACCCCTACAAGGCCCTGATGGCCGAGTTCAACCGCAAATACGGGGGACACATCGGCTTCGCTGCCCACGCCCACTGGAAGGGCAAAGGTAGGGCAGGGAATCTGCTGGGAGAGCTCCAACTGGAGCTGGGAACTGCTTGGAAAAGCCCAGCAGAGCCAGAGCTGGGTGTCCATGGAGGGGATTTTGAGCTGTGACACCACTTTGGGGCCATCTCTTGGTGTGACCATGGCTGGTTAGGGGCTCCTGTGTTGGGTGGGATGGGAAGGGCTATGTTTTGATGATTCCCAAAATGCAGAAATTTTTTTTGCCCCAGCCCAGTGGTTGAAGAAAAAGTCGAGAGTCATCTCTTCTTTCCCAAGGTTGTTTATTTTTCCTGATCTATTCCATTCTTTCCCTGACTAGCAGAGTTCTGCTCACCAGGTCAGTTCCAGGTGCAATCCATCACCCCCAGGGTGGTGTTTACTTTTATACTAAAATCTACCTGTGCTCTATTTACAATAATTTTCCAATCCCTATCACCTTTGTTGGACAGTCTGTCCCTACTCTAAACCTACCAGAAAGTGCCACCATCACAGCAGAAGACGGGGCAGATGAAGAAGGAAGAAACCTAAAAACCACGAGGATTCTCCATCTTGCCTTCATCTACTTGCTATTCTAAAAACCCCAAAATTCTACTTTTCACCCTGTGACAAATCAACTATCATTCTACTTATACTCTTGTGGACTGTAAATCCTCACACAGAGATGGTAATTCCTCCCAGAGGTTAAAATTAAAGGCACAGGGGTTTTTTGATTCTGTGCCATGGTCTCCCTTTGCCTGGGTTGGAAATCATCCAAGGCAGTCAAAGGAGTGTTCTAGGCTCTGACACAGGACCACCTGACCCGGGCAAGGATGGGCATCTGCTGTCCCCAGTGTGACACAGGGAGTGGTGGCATCCCCCAGCCCATCCTGATGGTACCCAGGTGTTATTTCCCTGTGTCCTGCTGCTCCCAAGCCAGCACCTTTCCCACTCACAGGCGAGCGCCAGAGGCTGCTTAATTACAGCAATTTCCAAATTGCTGTTGTGGGATTGACTTCATTGGAAAGAGTTAAAATGTTTAGCTTGATTGAACATCTGCTACCCTTAATTCCGAGTTTATTTAAGGGGAGCTTTGGCTGCTGTGCCGGGGATGTGCCTGGATTTCGTTATCTCCATGTGCTCCAAGTGCTGGGGACAGCCCAGCCCTGCTCTCCCCATCCCATAAAACCAGTGGGGTGTGGTGTCCCCCACTTCCTTGT
Organism: Certhia americana; assembly: GCA_018697195.1. Lineage (NCBI taxonomy): Eukaryota > Metazoa > Chordata > Aves > Passeriformes > Certhiidae > Certhia > Certhia americana. Next base: position 2,791,837 of record CM031871.1, read on the forward strand.
GTTGGCACTGTCCCCACTGTGGTGGCATGGGAGCCTCTTGGTTGATTTTTTTTCCCCATCCATCTGTGGATAGAGCCAGGATTGGTATCCCAGCACCACAAGGAGCTTCCTGAGCCTTCCCAATCCCAACCCCCTCCCCAGCCTGTCCCAGGCCTCGTGTCTCTGAGGGCAGTGAGATCCAGCAGGGACCATTCCCTCCACCCCAGCACAGTCTTGTTTGGATGCACTTCAAAATACATCACCAAATTCTTTCCAGAGGATGTGTGGAATCATTAGCCCATGGGTTAATTGTCAGGTTAATTAGCCATTGCTGGAAAAGATGGAGATTTTCCATTGCATGGTTGGTGATCCCATTCCCAGCTGGGGAGGCCCCTGAACATGGAGCATGAGGGTCCCATTCCCAGCCTCTCCTGCAGCCCAGCTCTCCAAATTATTTTCTTCTCCCAAGAACTAATTTTGGGGCAAATTTGGGAAAAAAATCCCCAGGCCCTTTCTGCAGCCTCAGTCCCAGTGCTGAGGGGGTGTTTTCCCATCTCTCCCAGCCCTGCAGAGGCCAAACCCCTGTTTGGTTCCATGGCATTAATTTTACAACGTCCCTGGAGCTCCTCCAAAGCAAAGTTTTACGTGCTGTGATTACACAAGGTGAATTGTCCTGGATCTGTTTAATGGAACACATCCTGTGGTTAACGATTCCTCAGGGAATTAAACCCAGTCCAGCTGTTAATCAGGCCTTGGTTTTGTGGGGAGCACATGAAGAAGAGGGAGATACCCAGAACTCAAATGAGTATTGCTGTTCCATCATCTCTTTTACCACCTGATTCCAACAGCAGGATCAATTAGCCAGAAGGTTAATTGAGAGGTTCCAGCCGGCGTGGGAGAGGACACAAAGGGACGCATCCACTCACATCCTTTGCTCCTGTTTATTTTTTTTGTCCCAGAGTGGCCGGAATTTGTGGCCAACTACGCGCCGTGGTGGGCGACCCACACGCTGGACTGGCTGCGCTACGGCAAGAAGGTGCTGGTGGTGCATTTTGAGGACCTCAAACGGGACCTGTTCGTGCAGCTGCAGAGGATGGTGGCACTGCTGGGTGTCACAGCCTGCGAGGACAGGCTGCTGTGCGTGGAGGGACAGAAGGATGGCAACTTCAAGCGCTCTGGCCTGAGGAAGCTGGAGTTTGACCCCTACACCCCCGAGATGAGGAAGATGATCGGCGGCTACATCCGAACCGTGGATGCGGCGCTGAAGCTCCGCAACCTCTCGGGGGTGCCCGAGGATTATTACCCCAGATGATGGTGACCACGGCGGGGCCAGGGGGTGGTTCGGGTCCTCCCGGCTTCTGCCTAATTCCACCCAGTGGGTGGCTCCTCTTTTAACCCTCCATGTGCTGCTGTAGCTGTTGGTCACTCCCTGCATGAGCCACCACAGGTCCCCAGCCACCGCTGAGCTTTTTTGGCCAACCTGGGGACACGGGTGCCTTCCCTGCCCCAGGGTTCCCTGCTCCTGTCCTGGCTGCTCCAGCCCTCTTGGGAAGTGCAGTGGGATGTCTGTGTCTCTCATCAGGCCGTGCCTGATGCTCCCTGGGGTGGGTTTCCCCAAAAATCCCAGCCCTGGAAGGATTCCACTTGTCCTTGGATGGGATCTTCAGCTTCCCAAGTGGCACCATGTGGGGGATGCTCCCGTAGATCCTGCTTGAGGTTATGGGATTGGCAAGGCCGTGCTGTGCAATGTCCCCAGACGTGCTGGCTGTAGCCCCTTGAGCCATCCCATGGCTCCCTGAGAATTCCCTGGAATTCCCCAGCCACAGCACCAGGCAAAATTGCTGCTCCAGCCCTTGGGGGGGGGGGCCATGATCCCCACCAGCATGGCTACAGATGGAAGCTCCCCTTCCCTGTGGATGCAGCTCTAGAGGGGGACATTTTCCCTGGACAGAGGAGCTGGTGGGACCCACAAGCTCATCCAGGCCTCATTTCAGAGCCCATGAGCCAGAACGGCCCTTCAGGAGCATTTTTAGGGGGCCAGGAGCAGTTTGGGGGACCAGTAATAGGGTCCACACTGCAATCCAGTTGCACCCAACCCCTGTGGGGAGCAAACCCTGGGGCTGAGCTTTGGGGTGTCCCAAAGCCAAACCAAAGGATCCCACACACTGGGAATGTGCCGATTTCCAGGCTGGCTTTGTGCACAGCTGCATGTGGTCCCTGGCTGTCCCTTCATCCCATGCCACCCTCCCCATCCTGGCTTTGCCCCAAACGAGCTCCCCAAAGCTCCCAACCCGCAAGACCCCTTTGGATGTAGGTGCAAAAGCCATATATTGTACGCAGCCTTTTCTAGAGTTAGAGATTCACCAGTTGGCTTTTAACTCTTGATCCTGATAGAAATGCAGGCACAGGTCGAAGCCAGAGACCCTGCTTGGTCTCTATTCCAAGAGAGAAGAAACCTCCCTGGAGAAAAAAGGAAAATTTCAATAAAAATCTATTTTTCTAAGGTGTGTGCAGAGCAGAGCTGGGCAGGGGGGCTCCTTGTTTTTTTGAAGGAGGTGGGGGATTGCGTTTAGAGTTTTTAACTCTTCCCTTGACAAACACCTGGAGGCTTTTTGGGATTCACGGCAGTGGGAATGGAGCTGAGCCCACGTTTCTTTGCTCATGGCAGCCCAGGGGTTGTCTGCCAGTCAGAACAAACCCTCAGGGCAACCCAGCAATTAAAAGAGAGGTTTCGTTGCTGCTTTGCCTCCCCGTGTGCTTGTGGGGCCACCTGAGCATCCCCCACCCATCCCAGACCAGGGATGTGGGAGCAAAGGGAGAACAGCTCCTCTCCCCTTTAAGCCCATTCATTCATTTCTGTATCTAAACCCATAAATGGGTATTTAAATCCCATTAATGTCATTTCTATGTTGACAACACAACCAAAAGTGGCTCCTTTTTGGGAGCTTATGTCCCTGGAGAGTGTCCTTACAGACAGATTTAATGGGATGCGTGGTAGGAAGGGGGAGACTCACTGCAGGATTTATTCCTGACCTTCCTCGGCACCAGAGCGAGAGCTGAGTGCAATTTATCCCTTATTTCTAATCTGGAGTTGGTGAAATTCCTTTTTTTTTTTTTTTTTTTTTTTTTTTAAAGCAGGGATAAAGCTTCACATCGGCCTTGATTTGTTCTGACAGGCCCCGGCCGCCAAAGGGGCAGCGCTCCCTCCCGCCCCTCGGAAGTAATTAACCCCTCAAAGCCAATTAATGGCCGAGATAAAACAATTAAGGGATGACATCGCGTGCGGCGCTCGGAGCCGGGGGTGGGGAGGGGATCCCACATCTGCACCTCCACCTCCACAAACCCCCTCCCACAAAAAAACCTTGGGAATCTCCCCAGACTCCAGCAGTATCATTTTACCTCTCCTTTTTTTTATTTTCCCCTGCTTTTATTGCACCACAGTTGCTTTTTTTTTAAGAAGAAATATTCAATTTGCGCCGAAATGGAGCAGTTGGAAGCTATTATGACTATGTCAGGGCGTGCTGCACATCTGGCTGCACCTCTGGATTATGAGATGCCCCTTCCCCTCATCCCACTGACGCAGGAGCATCTTCCCCCTCCTGCCAGGAGCTGCTGGCCCCGCACGCACAGCCCGAGCTGGAGCTTCCTACTCTGATTTTTCATGTATTCATTAAACGCTGGGCTATATTTTAACCACGTGGAACAGGCACGCAAGGATAAAAATTCCTGTTCCCCCTGGAAAAAGGAGCCAGGCACCCTTCCCGCATCGTTTTCCTGGGAAAAGCTCTCGACATTTAATAGCCGGCTCGGCTGCCTCCGTGGAGCCTGGGGGAGGCAGCACTCAGCCTTTCCATGAGGATTTGAAAAGCTGGGAATCATTCCGCTTGAAAGCCTGAACATCCCTGGGTAGGCACAGCTCGCCCTGCCCTTGTGTGGGGTTGGGGGGACCGTGACCCCCTCTTCCTCCTCCTCCCTGGATTCCTGCAGGGAAAATTCTCTTTTTTTGGCAATCTCGCATCCCTGGGAACGTTTTCCTGCCTCTCGGTCCTGCCGCAGCATTCCTCCCTCCGGGGCTGGATGGGTTGCTCAGCTGTTGCCGTGGCAACGGCGTCTGCACCAAAAGCTCCCGCATTTCCCCCAATTCCCGGTGGGTTTTGTGCTCCCTGGACGCTGCGATGCTGGAGGTGATGCCAAGTGTGGCTCGGGTCCGGGATCCCTTCCTGGCAAAGGGAGTGGATGCTCCTTTGGGGTGAATTCAGAGGATTCCGGGCAATGCCCCCAAGGATGCAAACGATGCTGGGGGAGCTCAGAGAGAAGGAGTTCCCCTTCTTCCCAAATTGAATCCCATGAAGTTCCAGCTGTGTTTAAAAGAAGGGAAATCCTCCCCCCGCCCTCGGCAGCAGCACTTCCACAAAAACCCCGAAATGGGGAGATGGGCCATAAATCTGAGAGCAGCCATCTCCATCCCTGACAAAACCAACAGGTTTATGTATCAGCTTGGCTATTTCCCCTAAAATTTACAGCTGAACACAGCAGGGATAATTTAAACCTGGCTCCAACCTGCCTGGCTCCGAGCAAAGGGAGAGTGGAACACGTTCAGTCCTTGTTTTTATTTTTTTCTTAATTTTAAATTTCATTCCAATTTGGAATAAAGGCAGGGATTTATGGGAGAGGGAAAGCACGGCTTTATTTTAGGGCCGTGACAGCCAAGTGAAAAAGAGCTGTCATTAAGGATGGTAACACATTGCACAGGAACGGGGATTGTTGTATTCCAGAGTAATTTCTCCCAGGAAATGAGACCCAGCTTTGGGTTTGGGGTGAGGGGATAAATTCAGGGAAGCAGCAGAAGGAAGAGGGCAGGTTTGGGATGTGCTGGGTGAGGACCAGTCCTGCCACAGCTCCCAGGTTGCTGCAACAACATCACTGGGGTCTGGGGGTGCTGAATCCTACAGCACAATGGGGAACTGGGATAGGGAGAGGAGGGATGGTTGGGAACAGGATTTGGGAGGTGTGGACTGGGAATTCTGGGCTGAGAACCACAGGGATGTGGATAGAGGTCCTGGGCTGAAGGTTGGGGTCCCAGGGTTTGGGATGAGTGTTCTGGACAGGGGTTGGGGCTCCAAGGCTGGGGATGGGGTCCTGGGATGGGGTGTTTGTGCCCCAGCTCCAAAACCTGCTGATTTTCTTTACCACAAGCTCTGACCAACCCTAAAATCCTGATTCCCATGACATCCCTAATTCCTGATTTCGTGAGGATGATGGTGGCTCTGCATCCTACTCATCCCTTGACTGTGATGCAGCTGCATCCCAATTTCACTGATTTCTGCCCCAAAAGGGGCGGCAGATCCCTGCACCCCCAGCCCTGGTGCTGCAGCTCCCACCCAACCCTTTCCCTGGATGCCAACTCCAGTTTGTGCATGCTCCCCTGGAGCTGCCCGTGGTCATTAACCTCCTGCTGCCGCTAATCAGGAGGACTTCGTTAATTAATAGCTAAGGATGTCTCCAGCTGAGCAGCGCAGGGGTGGGATCGGGGTCACCGGGACGCATCCAAGGATCCTTGATTTAATATACTGGAGCTTCCCAACACCCTGGGGGAGTGCAGCCTCCTCCCCTCCATGAACAAAATACGCAGCACTGCAAAAAACCCAAGGAATGCTGGCAGGATGCATCCTCAGCACCCTGGGAGATCCCAGAGCTGCAGTTCCAGCAGTATTTTGGGAATATCACAGGAACTGGGGCAAACTGAGCTGCATTTCTTTGCCACTCTGCCAAAAAGGGAAGAAAAACCTGGCTGAGGAGGCTGAAGTTTTCTGAGGAATGTTTTTTTTTTCCCTGCTTCCATTTTATAGACATATAAAAATGTGCATTTTTAATGCTGCCTGGGTGAGCTGTTTGCAGCCTGTCTCAGCGGGTGACACGGGAACAGGAACCACTGATGTTCCTTGGAGATGTTATTTCAAAGCTAACAGGGTCCAGCAGGAAAAACTCAGTGGATTTTTCCTTTCTCTTCCCCATATTCATCCCAAACCCTGCCAGGATGAGGACAATCGGGAACAAAAGGGGACAGAACAGCAGCACTGGCATCTAGATGGATTTTGGGGTGGAGCACTTGGATCATCCATGGGAGATCTCCCAAGAGAGAGAGGCTCAGATCCCACCTCAGCCGCTCAAAACCCATCCCTCTGCTCCTGAGCTCTTTCCAAAATTCCAAATCTGACACTGGGCTCAGGAACACACACAGGGAAGCGACTGCTCAGTGAAAAACCCTGGGATCCTTCCCACCCCACACGTCGAGGTATTTGTCTGGAAAACAGAGGTTTTATTAAATAAGCAAACAGCTACAAAGATGGACTCAAATATTTGGGGAACTTGGGATTCCCAAGCTGCCATTACAGTGATCATTTAACCCCCGAGGGTAAGTACCAAGGCACTGCATTTTTTTTTTTTTTTTTTTTTTTTTTTTTTTTGTGTTATTGTTTTTTGGAGTAATAACAGATGGGCTTGGAAAAAACAGACACCAGAATTAGTGAGGAGCATCCTGAATCCATTATGGACATCCCAGCACCAACCTGAGGGGCAGTGGGATGGCACCCAGTCCTTGAGGCTTCATCCCACTGTTCCCACATCCAAGGCTTCTCCAAACCCTGAGCCCAAAAAGGCTGCTGGCTTTGGGTACATCCCATTCCCACTGTTCCCTGAACAGCTCCTCTGCAAGTTCTGGGTGTCCCTGTCACCGCCCTGTCTGTCCTGTCCATCCCATCTGTCCCATCCCACTCCTAATAGGATGCTGGCAACCCTCCAGCAATATTAATTAAATACTGGGGAAAATGAGAAAGAGCAGCCCCCACCCACCACCAAAGAGGCCCTGCAGCCTCTTCAGGCACTGCATCTTCCATGGATGCAGATCCAGCATGGGTTTGGGGGGGAAAAATCTCTGTGGACTGGGGCTGAGTGTGGCCCTGGGCTTGGCCATGGGATGTGGTGTGCTGCAGGGATGTGGCAGTGCTCCCTAGGGAAGTGGGTGGGTCCCGGGACATACAGAGACAATCCAGATGCTGAGTGTCCCATCACAAGGAGGAGGTGAAGCAGCGAGGCAGCGCCGGGGTGGAGAGGACACCGGATAATCCGTCTGAACTCCTGAAATCCAGCTCCCACTGCAGCATCCGCTCTGATCCGCGGCGTTCCCGTGGCTCAGTTACCAGGGATTTACCTGTACCTGTGGCTGGCACAATCTGCTGCCTGGAAATAGCTCCCTGCCATTTCCTGGCAGCTGCCTCTCCGTTTTATTTTTCCCCTTTCTGATTTCCAAGGAAAGCTGTAAATAAATATTTCAGCTCTTGTGGGCACCTGGGAGCAGCCTCTCAACTGCCAGCGTGTCAAACTCCGCACAAAGCTCCCGGAGGGACCTCCTGAAATGTCTCCAGAGCCACTGGGGGCTGTCCAAACCCAGCTCCAGGGATTCCTCACTGTCCTGGGAGTGGCACATCAATGGGGGTGACACCGGGGTCGTGGTGAAGGAGCCCTAATGGAGAAGGAGCTCCCAAATAAACTGGGTGTGAAATTGGATGGAAGTGGTGGCTTGGCCCACCCTTCACTGCAGAGATGGGTGTGTGGCAGCAGAGTCTCCCACGAGATTTCCCGGAGTCTCCCAAGATGGGAGAGGAAAAATCATCCCATAGAACCGACTGGTCCCTCCAGGGAGCAGCTGGCAGCAGAGCCAGTCCCCCCTGGATGCAGGAGGGGACAGAAGGTCCTCCTCGGGAGCTCATGGACCTGTTCCTGGCCCCAAACATTCACCTTTCCTACAGGATGTACCGTGTGGAATGTGCCCATCAAAAGGAGGCTTAAAAAGACATTTCAAATTGACCTTTCCCTCTTTTTTCCCCCAGTTTTCCATGCTGGTGACCCTGTGCACGAGCCAAATCCCCACACTGGCAGATGGCCCTTGGTCTGGATCTTGGACTTGGAAGATATTTGAGCTGTCTCAGTTCTTTGAGGTGGGATATTCCAACCCCTCATAAGGACACTTCCCAAAAAAGTCACAAACACCTTGTAGTACCAAAATACCTCAGGAATTCACCATGAGGAGCCACACACAGACATGGGACAGAGGAGTGTCACCAATTTGTCCATGGCAGGGATCACCCATGGCACAGGAGATGCCTTCCTGATATCCTGCACCTCACCAAGGTGCCTCTGGAAACAACAGGAATGCCCTTCCTGGGTCAGGCAATACAAAGGTTGGATGGGAATGCCCCAAAATGTTTTCTTAGTTTGGCACAAGGATTTTTGCAATCCCACACAAGACCAAGGGTGGTTGTGTTTCCTCCATATCTTGGGGGTCTCCATCCCCTGGCAGCCCCAGGCTGCAACACCAGTCAAATGGGCTGCAGGACAGTGCTGGACAATGCTTGACCCACACCAGGGCCACCCCAGGGGTGGTCACCATCACGGTGCCAACCCCAGGGGACTCTGTCCCTCAAGCTGAGTTTAGACAACTGTTGTCTCTTTCTCAGTCATGGAGGAGATCTTGGAGAAGCTCCTGTGCACGATGCTGGAGTGTCCTGTCTCCTCACTGAGGGCATTCACCAGCCTGGAAAGGAGGGTCACCTTGAACTTCTTGAAGTCCTGGCCCATGAAGACGTAGAGGACGGGGTTCATGCAGCTGTTGGAGGCTGCCAGAGCCGTGGTGAGCGGGATGAAGATCTCAAACACAGACCAGGGGACTGCGTCGGGCACCGTCTCCAGCAGGTTCAGCAGGTGGTAGGGACTCCAACAGAGGAAGAAGGTGACAATGATGGTGACAATAATCTTGAAGGGCTTCTTGGACTTTGCCAGGCGGTTGCGGCGCAGGTTGAAGACGATGGCGATGTAACAGAAGGTGATGATGGTGATGGGGAGGATGTACCCGGCCAGGAACCGGGTGATGTTGACTGTGCGGTGCCTCACCAGAGCCAGCCCTTCGTAGGATTTATTCCTGGAGAGGGAGAAGTTGCTGAAACAGATAACGGAGTTGCGGGTCTGCGCCGTGTCCCGGAAGACAAGCGAGGGGCAGCTCATGACGATGCCCAGGGTCCAGATGATCACGCAGACCCCGTAGGCCAGGTTGGTGGAGCGGTGGTTCTGGGACCACACCGGGAACACCACGGACACGTAGCGGTCGAAGCTGATGGTGGTGAGCAGCAGGACGCTGGTGTACATGTTGAGGATGAGGAGGAAGGAGTTCAGCTTGCACATGACGGTCCCGAAGATCCAGTGGTAGCTCATGGCCGTGTAGGCGATGTTGATGGGCAGGAAGATGTTGAAGAGGAAGTCGGCCACGGCCAGGTTGAGGAACCAGACGGCGTTGACCGACTTCTTCATCTTCAGGGTGATGATGGCGATGACGAGGCCGTTGCCAAGGATGCCCAGCACGCAGGACACGCTGTAGATGATGACAGACAGGATCCTGGTGATGTCTTTGGGGTCGTGGGTCGGATCTGCCCACACGCTGCCCGTGTCCTCGTAGGTGTAGTCCGGGTAGTCGCTGTAGTTATTGAGGCCATCCAAGTAATCAGACAGATTGGGGAGCGCCATTGTCGGTGAGAATGGCAGCTGATCCCTGTGATCCCAGGGATCTGGGATGCTGGGATCTGCAGTCAGTGAATTTTCCCTGCTGAGCAAACATTTGGTGTTAACTGCAGTGAGAAGAGCAGGAGGGACAGCGTGTGGGAATTGGGGGATAGGGAGTGAAGGGACAAACACACAAGAATGGGGGAACCCGTGAGATAGTCCCAAACAAGATGTTCCCGCAGCTCCTCCCTGATTTCCACCCCAATCCATGAGACATCAGGACATGATTCAGCCCCTCAGCTCCACCAGGATGTGGCTGCAGCCTCATCCTGCAAAAAACGTTGATTACCCGCCTACTTCCAGAGGAAAAACCGGGAATAATGCTCATTAACAGCTCATCAACAGCTCTGACCTTCCAATCTGCAACATATTACGGCTCCTCTCTTTTTTGTTGGACTGAAAACCCAAAGGGAAGCTCCCCACACTCCCCACTGACACCAGGCACCTCTCACCTCTCTCTCTGTCGGTGATGGGGGACAGGTGGCAGTTCAGGACACAACGGCAGCTCCCTCCACACCGGCCTAAGGCATGAGCTGTAACATTAAAGCCAGGATCAAAGAAAGGCCACTCACCTCCGGATGTGGGGTTAAGGGAGGAGACCCATTCTGGGTGTGGAAACAATTAACCCTGTGCAGCCTCCCTCGGGGGGGTTGTGCTGGCCTGGGGACCCTCCTCACCTCCAGTTTGGGGAAGGCAGGGTCCTGCCATGATCCCAGCACCTCTTGGGATAACCCAGGATAGAAATCCCATCCTGTACTCTCTGTACAAGCACCCAACACGAGCAGCACCCTCAGGTGCACACAAAGAACCTAACGATCAACCAGAGGTTACTAATAATTAAATAATAAATAATTCAAGGTATAAATGAGGTGCGCATTATCTGCATGATCTATTTCATATAGTGGATTCTCACAGGGTTATTCTCCTGATTCACTTGGTGCTCTGTACACTCAAATACATTAATTGTGGTAAACCAACAGCATCATTTGCCATTGTCACACTCTGGGATGCAGAGCCTGGATTGAGTGGGTTCAACCTCTCCCCTGTGGGTCAGGGGGGGTTAAAACCAAAATCCCCCAAAGCCTGACAGAGCATCCCACCCGGATGTGTCCTCACAGGAGGGATGTGGGGACACCCAAGGACCCTCCCTGTTCCCGAGGCGTTTCAGTCCAAATGTCCCCAAGCGTCACCCTCCCGCCAGCCCTGCTTTGAAATTCCCATGGTGTTTGTGCTGGAAGCTATTGTTTCTCCCTGGGCTTTTCCTGCTGTTCCTTCCTGTCATTGCTGCTTCAGAGTCCCTGGCCGGGGGTGAAATCCCACCCTGTCCCCTCCCCCTGGCCGAGCTCCGGGGGACGATAAGCAGCCAGAAAAAATGAGGGTTGAGTGCAAAGCTTGGGAATGAGCTGGAGCTGGGAAGAGGCCTTATCCCAGGAAAACCTTGATGGTCAAAGAGATGAATTAAAGTCAATGATGTGGTGGAAGGAACAGAATCAGCAGAACTGACTCTCCCAGTGATGATAATGTTGATTAATGAGTCGTTGCTTTATGGAACAGGGATTTTCAGGTCATCCCCTTCCCAAAGGCAGAGCCCCAGAAAGGTGGGAGAGCCCAGACCCCCAAGTGCACCCCACCCCATTACCTCATATCCCATCCCACTTCATTGCTTCCCATCCCACCACACCCCATTACATCATATCCCATCCCATCCCATCCCATCCCATCCCATCCCATCCCATCCCAT